>ML058339.1:7428941-8028941 GCA_003013855.2 Liriodendron chinense | reverse complement strand
TGACGATCAACCCAAGATCATCAAACCCATCAGTCGATGAAACAGCTCGATCGAAAAATTCCATTACAATTGATAACAACACAATCAAAACACACTCATAACTCCATACATGAAATCAATCAAACGCAACCAGTTGGAGTTCGAATCCAACCCACTATCTCTCTGATGCTCAACACAAGGACATCGATTCGGAAAAATAAAAACAACCCAATTCAGATAATTACTCACAGATGCAAATTCATACCCAATTCGGAAAAATAAAAACAACCCAACTCAGATAAATACTCACAGAAGCAAATTCATGCCCCGGGAGCAGCTTCCCGACCGCCTCAAGTGCCGAATGCAAACTCCCTGGCCTGGCCCGCTTCAGCAGATCACATGCCTCCTCCGCCTTCCGCAGTGCGGTCACCTGATCCTCAGCCGTAACGGAAGGAAGGACAGGGGCCTCTCCCCACCCAACACTCCCATTGCTCAGCTCGACCCTGATCGCGACGTTCTCGACAGCGTCCAGCTTCGACGAGGCGATTGTGAACGGCGCGATCAGCGGGACATTCAGCGGACGGCCTTCAGCACGGTGGACATCGACGGTGAAGGTCTCGACCAGGGTGCTGAAGCTGAGGGCCATCGTGGATGGTGGGGCCCTCAAATGGACATTGCAATGGAGGGTGGGATTTGAACGCCGGGAAGATGGGATTCTAGAGGAGTATTTTGTGAAGAGAGAAGAAGAAGGGAGGGAGGAGACAGAGATGGAGGAAAGAGACATTTCGGCTTTTGGGATGGAGGTGTGATTAGAGAAGGAGAAGATGATTCGAGAGGCATTTGGTAATTTTCTGGGATTTTGGAATAAAAAATTTGAATTCTCTCAGAGGTGGCTGCTTTGGTCTTCTCCCTGTCTTCTGTTTGGACCTTTGTGGGATTTTGGGTGTGAGGAGACTGTGGAGGTGTTTGATACTCTGGCAGAATGCGATGGTTGATACGCAGGCACTCAGAAGTTGTACATATACTAAATCAATTGAAACTGTTCAAATTAAGGTAATCATTTTACGTTGATTACTGTTTCAAAATAATTTTCATTCGACTTTTTGAAACTTTGATTAATGGAAATTATCTTGATGCATTTGGACCGTTAACTATTTATGTCTTAACTGTTAGTTAAATGATCAAGAATCGCCCAGTTAAAAGATTATATAGTATAAAAATTGATTTTTTAATCTATCTAAATAGTTTTTAAAATATTGGACGGTTCATTTTAAGTTATATTTTTCCAAGTGTATAATTTCTTAGTGCATGTGTATCAATCATCGGCTTTGCCAGATCATCAAGGTTCTTGTCTTTGTTGGGTCTCGCCTCTTAGTCTTCGACTTCGGCGGAGGTGTTTGCTTTGGGGAGCGGATTGCCTGTGACTCCGGGCACAGAGATATCTCTGTGCCCGGAGCTGTGTGGGGCCCATAGAGATGTCCATTACAAATCCACTCCGTCCATCTGTTTTGAAAGACAACGATAGGACGGGATTCTAAAAATCACGTAGATCAAAAACTCAGGTGGGCCACACCAACAAAACAGTGGGAACACCAACGTCCACCATTGAAACCTTCCTGGAACTGACCAAGATGTTTATATGCCATCCAAACCGTTCAAAGAATTATTAATACTCAGATAAACTGTAGGAAAAAAATATAATCGTGATGCAAAACTTTTGTCACCACTAAGTGTTCAATACCCACAGCATTCGTGTGGTATGGCCCACCTGAGTATTGGATCCGTGTGATTTTTATAATCCCGTGCTATCGTGGTCTTTAAAACAGATGGACGGTAATGGACATCTCTATGGCCCCACACAGCTCCTGGCACAGAGATATCTCTGTTCCCGGGGTCGTAGGCAATCCGCTCCCGTTTGCTTTGTGGTAAATGATACGGTAGATCCGGCGGCTCTATATTCGTAATATAATAGAGATCTCCTCTCCACGGCACACCTGGTGGGATGGAGTGGAATTGGACCGTCCTCGTGGAATTTATCCCGATGTTTGATGTTTCTTAAAGATATTTGGAAATTCTATCTGTTGTGCTGGACAAATGCAGGCACGTCAAAACTAAGTGGGTGGCTCAATTCCAACTGAAGAACTTTGACCCCAAGCCCCCTGATCGATCGCCTATTCAGCCACTTGTAATATATTGTTAGTAGTAATAAAGTGATTATTGGATATTAGAATTCATCCTCCTCTGAAAGTGTATCATACATTTGCTTTCCGTGTAAAAGGACTTTTGAAATATAAATAGAAAAGGTGCTTACCGTCAACCATAAGAAAACATCCACAAAATGCTTTTCTGAACTGAAATACTTGCTTATACTTGAATTGAAATTAAATCTAGTGTATGACAATAAATTTTGATTACAACTATTCTGTTAAGGAACATAAAATAACTTGAAAGATAAATTTTGATTTTATTTGATTTTATTTTATTTTGTTGGTATGAGACCATTTACTTTGTTGTTTTACTCAACTTTTATAGACTTCAAAGACGTAGGGTGCGTTTGATAAAACTTAATTCCACGACTTATCACTAAAAAATGATATTTTCAGTGATTTTAATAATTCAAACTGTTTGGTAACTAAAAAAATTTAAGTGCTTAATTAAAAAAATCACTTAAATTAGGTGGATTATTTTAAGTCATGTCAATTTGACTTAAAGCTTATAGCTGAATGCGGTAAGTGGTTTCTCTTTAAATTTTTAGATAAAAATAACAAAAGTATCCCTATTAACATTTAAAAATGGCAAGATTACCCTTCTTTGTTTACTTTCCCATCCATGAAACCATCCGACGCAAGTACTTGAAGTCACCAAATTCTATAAGCCCCAACATAATGTATGTATTATATCTACATAGTTTATCCATTTGGAGAGATGATTTTAAAGCATGAGCCCAAAAATGAGACAGGTCCAAACCTCATGTGGACCACACCACTGAAAGCAATGGGGACAATGATGCCCACCATTGAAACCTTACTAGGGCCCACCATGATGTTTATTTACCATCAACCCTATTCATAAGAACACAAAGACCTGGATTAAGGGAAAACACAAATATTAGCTTGATCTGAAACTTTTGTGGTCGTGATAAGTTTTCAATGGCAGTTTTTAGATAAATTACCAAACAGATTTTTCAATTCTTATAAGTACTTAAATTCAGCACTTTAAGTTTTCAGTACTTAAATTAATTTTCAAACTTAATTTTTCAGTTTATCAAACAGCACCGTAGAGTCTTCTAAACATTTACATTTGACAGTTACAACAACCGTCTCCCATGATCAAGCCTTCTAGATCCTTTCTTCTTTAACTACTACTTTCTTCATACTCACCTCCGTTTCTTCTCCTTATTCGTTCGCACCTTGCTTGGTCACACCTGACGTGGCCCATGTAAAGAACATTAGATGTATTTTGCAAAATTAGCTCCAATATCTTCTTCGAAATCACACGCACTACACTCTTGTTAAACAACGCCACCCACCTTCTTTACATTGGCTACCCCACGAATTGTTAAAAGGCGGGTAGAACACTATCTATCACTTTCCCTTCATTTCATGTGGATGACTTTTAGTATTGAAAATTTGTTTGTTATTATGCATTGAAGGCCACCGTTTAGATGTGAACTTATGGGTATGAGCTATCCATGTTAAAATCCATTATATGGATGGTTCATATTCACATTATATATTTCCAAGTCTAAAATAGAGGGGTCTCTCTCTCTCTCTCTCTCTCTCTCTCTCTCCACACACACAGAGGGAAATGGTACTATGAGGTCGACCTCATGGGAGCTTTCCATGAGGTTGAGCTCTGTGGGCCCACTGTGATGTCTCATATGGTGGGTCACCTCTAGGTTATGGGATATCCTAAATATTAGCCGCATATTAAACTTAGGTGGGTCACACAATTTAAAACAGTGTAAAAAAGTACTAAAATGTCTAAAAGTATTTGGTTGGGCCTACTTGAGTTTTGGATATGGCCGAAACTTGTTGTGACCCTCATCCTAGTGAGCACACACACTGGATGAGCTAAATGTCTGGCCCACGTCTCAGTGGACCTTATAAACAATTACGAAGGGTTTCAATGAGTGAGTAGCCACTCTCAATTGCTGTATGTGGTGCAACCCACCTAAGTCATGGATTGAGCTATTTTTAGGCTCGTAGCTCACCATGGAATGGTGCATCTAATCGACAGAGTAGATGTTCGATGCACATCAAGGTGGGGCCCACAGAGCTCAACCTCATGGGAAGCTCCCAGAGGTCGACCTCATAGTACCATTTCCCATGTATATATAGGGCTGTCAATGGCATGGATATTGATCCGTATCCGATCCGATTTAATCGGATTTGGATCAATAATCGGATAATCGGGTCGGATACGGATATCCAAAGATGATTCGTTTAATATTCGGGTCGGATTCGGATCAACCTTGATCCGGCCCGTTAATGACCCGACTCGATAAAAATAAATAAATAAATAAAATAAAATAAAATAAAAACAAACGAGTATCTCTCTTTCTCTCTCTCCTCTCTCTCGGATATTTGGTCGGATATCGGGTCGGATCACAATCGGATCGGAAACGGATTTCGAAAAATTTAATCGGGTCGGGTTCGGATCATATACTTGTGATCTGAATCAGATTCGGGTCGGATATATCCTTAATCAGGGTCGGATACGGATCATCACTGATCCGGCCGACCCGTTGACAGCCCTATGTATATTAGAACCTTGTCCGATGCGGTTATATCATGTCATTTCCATTACCATATGATACTCGTCTGCGTATAACAACGCAGGCACTTAGAAATTGTACGCGTAGCATCTATTAGCTCAAGTAAAACTGACTAGATTGTGCATCGACTGTCAATTAGTCACAATCCCTAGATTGTGCATCGACTGTCAATAAGATCAGATTGGTTGAAAATCCAGTCCATCCACATTTGTTTGCAGAAGAAAGACAGTTGAATAATTTCATTTTTAACCGTCAAATAAATGTTCACCAATCTGATGTTCAGATAAATTATCTAAGCTTATTTTTTGTTCCATGATACATCTATACTGGCTAACGCAATTGGGACGGTTTAATTTGACTAATTTGTATTCCACGTGTGCACTTTTTAAGTGATTTCTAGGTTTATGTGAATCGCACGGGCGTGTGTGGGTGTGTGAGTGCGTGTGTTAAAAAAAAACATAAAAAAGTAAAATAAAATAAAAAAAGAAAAAAAAGGCGTACCATCCACTATAATTTCTTTACGTCGCGCTGCAGCAGGTGCTGTGTGTGCCTTTGCTGTCAGAAAGACGGCTCCTCGGACTCTAGAACGGACGCGGATTGCATGATGATACTGTCAGTTGCGACGTCGCTACTCGATGGTGCACTGTGAGCCCCACCCTGTATTTTATGTACGCCGTCCATTCATTTTGGATATTTTTTTAGGGCATGAGCCCAAAAATTACGTAGATCCAAATCTCATGTGGACCACACTAAAGGAAAATAGTGATGATTGAAAACTCACCATTAAAAACTTCCTAAGGCCCATTATAATGTTTATCTGTCATCCAATCTACTTATTAGGTTCCATGTACCTTATATAAAACAGGAAAAAATAAATATTAGCTTGATCCAAAACTTGTGGGGCTCCAAGAATTTTTCAATGGTGGGCATTCAATCACCACTGTTCGTGCAGTATAGTACGTTTTTAATGATGGGCGTTCAATAACCACTGTTTCCCGCAGTGTAGTACGCTTCATATTTGGATTTATCTTACTTTTGGGCTTGGAAAAATGGATGGACGGTGTTGATGCCAAAAATTGGTCAACAGACGAAGATGTAGATATATGATCTGAATAGTTGAATGGAGTTGGGCTTCCGGTATGAAAGGACGGAGATGACTAAATCCTCAGATCCTGCAAAAGAACACAAAGGATAAGGGGGGTGGCTGGGGTCCAGCCAAAGACCCTCCGATGCCTAAGTCAGTGATCTTGAGTAATCGGATATTTTTTATTATAGATCGATACTAGCTTGCATACCTTGATAATGGCGAGAATATCCTTATTTATAGACTTAGGTTGCGAGATTGCTTGCCCTCTGAAGAGTCGTAATTGTAGCAGACTGCCAGTTGGGTTCCCGGGATCTTAGGATCTACGTATAACAATCGAAGATCCTTATCCCTAAAAGCTGGGGATGTCGATCTTTTCTCCTGATATCTTGGAGTGAGCCCAAGATTACGGTTTTACAGCTCAGCTTGCTTAAGATAACCTTCATTACATCGGACCGAGCCGACCAGTTTCCATCGGGTTAACATGACCCGACTCGTACCCGGGGCCTGAGATGGGTCGGCTCGTCCTGGTCGGGTCGGCAGAAAGCGCTTTTTATCAGGTCGGATCTTTACCCATAACAGAAGCCCCCTTTTTACCCTCGAGGGTGTTCTGCTCAGCTCGGGGGTAAAAACTTAAGAGGAGATTGCCGACCTAGATAATTTTTGTCGTTTCGTTTCCGCGGCGCCGTCGTTTTGATGGGCGGGAAAACGGCATTAAATGCGTCTTTCGATTTATCGATGGCATTAAATGCATCTCTTGATATATCGAGGAGTCATCATTTCTCCGTACGGCGCGATATCACCGATATGATTTAGCCGAACGGGGTGTTGCCGCGTGTCCTGAACGGCGCAGCTTTTCAAATTCGTCAAGTAGAAAGTTGCCACGTGTTGCCTTCGTATTGAATGCGGCGAGACCTGAATAGTGCCCAAATCCTTCCTCGAGTATAAAATCTGAGACTTGGCCAGATTCTGAAAACCCTTCTCCATTTTCTTACTGTTCCCGCACTCTGGTCCTTCTTCTTCCCCATTTTCTTCAACTTTCTTCCTCCCAGCGGCTGTGCCAGCGTTCTGGTACGCTCCTTTTCTTTTCTTCAAAGAACTTTTTTCCCCCTCTCTCTCTCTCTTTTTTTATCTGAGAAATGTTGGAGCCAGAGACTTCATGCTCTGAGGCCATCCTCAAAGTGAGGTATGATGACCGTGAGTCCGATTTACCTCTCCTCTGCCACGAGGGGGCAGGTTCCAGTGAATCGGATTCAGGTTTAAGGGTGGAAGAGGCCACTGGAGAGGGAGAATCTGAGCCTCCTGAGTCGGCTGCCGGTAGTGCCACGGCCAATAGAGAGCCCTTCGAATTAGATTCTATGATCTCGCAGATTTCCCAGGAAGAACTGGACGCTGCGAAGGAGATATACGAAATCCCTGACTATATAGATTTTAGGGTTCCTGACCGAGCCGATAGGCCGAGCCGACCCAGAGCCGGGGAGGTGGTTATCTCTTTGATGCACCTAGAGTCTGGGCTGAGGTTACCCTTACATCCTTTCGTGAGGGAGGTCCTTAGCGTCTTAGGTCTATCTCCGAGCCAATTGCAGCCGAATGCATGGAGGTGCATGGTCGGATGCTACATACTCTGGCGGAGACTAGGAAATAGGGAGTTTACCTCCAATGAACTTTTCTCCATGTATATCCTCAAGTCCTTGGGTGGCCAAGGACTTTATTATTTTTCGTCGTTGGCGGGCCAGGGCGGCTCGATTATCACCTGTATGCCTTCCTCCACCAAAACTTGGAAGAGGAAGTGGTTCTTCGCGTCGGGCAGTTGGGAGTGCGCGCCGGACGAGCCCCAACCCCTGAAATTCCGAGTCCAGCCGACTTCGCTCTGCCAGGTCGGATGAAGTCCCGACCTAATTGTTTTTCCCAATTCTTTCGAAAAATAAACATATACATATATTTTACTCATGTATCGGTTCTTTCTTCAGTGTCGGCGACCATTCGGGTGGCGTTATCTGTAGTTGAAGAGAGACAGATCCACAAAGCCCGAGCCGTACCTTCTGCAGAGAGGGACTTCCGGAAAGTAATCACACTCAACTCTGTGGCTGAATCAGGTTGGTAAGCTGAGCTGATGATTTATTTTTTTGCTCGTCGCTTCGCTGTCCTCACGTTTTTTCTTTCCTTTTGTTTTTTTTTTTTATAGGAATGGCTCTGAAGGCAATCTCCAAGCGGAGGATTTCAGCTCGGTTTCTGGACCGAGGGCAGAGCTCTACTGAGCCCCCTAGGAAGAGGGTGGCTACTGCCGAGGCGCAGGGACCGTCTCGCCTGCCCCAATCCTTCGTTTGCGGTTCAGGACAACTTCCCAGCTCGGACTCTGCGCAGCCCAGAACAGGGCCAACGGAGCCCAGAACCGAGCTAACGGGGCCCAGAATCGAGCGAACGGCTACCCCGGCGACATCTGCTGATGAGCCGGTGATCAATGTGCCAGATAGCTCGGGCTCTCGGGCTGAACCCATCCACATATCCGTGCCTCCAACTGTCTCTTCTCAGACCTTCCCTCCTGCAGCAGCTGGACCTGACCGACTTGCTGCGGGTGCCTCCTCTTCTCAACCTCTTCAACCTCGTGCTGCCCCGGCTGTGTAACGAGAGGACCGGGTCGAGATGCCTCCGCTGACGGAGCAGTATTCAAACTGAATGGAGGGCATCAATGCGTACATGCGTGTTAACCATGCCATCCCTCAAGACTTGAATATTATAGCCTCTTCTGACCCGGATCAGATGGTTGGGGTGGTGCTAGAGAGCTGCCTCAGGGTAACTTTACGAACTCCTTTATTTTCTTTCCCATATACTTGTGACGCTTTCTGTGTTGCTTGCTAACCGTATTACTTTCGCAGGATTCGGCTGCACTTATCATGATCCGTAAGGTGATGGCCGAGCAAAACCACCAGGCACAGAAGGCTCTGGCTGCTGCCGCTTCTTGGAAGAAGAAGACTGAAGCCACGAAGGCTGAGTTGGACAAATGCGTCCTTCTTCTGAAGGAAACTCAGTCCGAGCTGACGTCTTCCCGATCCGAGCTGGTGTCCACCCGATTCGAGCTGGAGTCTTCCCAGTCCGAGCTGAAGGTGGCGGAATTAGAGCTGGAAGTATCCCAAGCTCAGGTCCAGTCTCTAGAAGAGGCTCTGAAGGAGGCTGAGACCAAGGCCGTATCCGACGGGAATAAGGCCGAATCCCTCGAAGCTGCTTTGAAGACGGCTAAGGAAGAGAAGGTGCACCTGGCCGAGCTTCTGAAAGAGGTCCAGCTATAGCACCTGGCAGAGATTAATGGGGCGAAGGCTGAGTACGAAAACTTGTCTGCTATTTCTGAAGATTTGTACAATAACGGACTTCAGGAGTACAGACGCCTCGTGCTTAAGCACTTCCCAACCCTTGACCTTACGCCAGTGGACGAAGACGAGGAGGAGGAGGAGGAGGAGCGGGTCGGAGGTGACGGTGCTGGCCCGTCTGGCAAGGATTAGATTGTATCAGTTTTTTTTTAGATGTACGCAACAAAGTTTTGAATAGCAACAAAGTTTTGAATACAAGCCCTTTGAGGCAAATTTTGCTAATCCTGTTGTAAATTTTACTTTCGTTGTCGTTAATGTAGTAAGTTTGCATGGTTGAAGCGATCTGGGGCTGGCTAGCCAGGTCGGCCGCCTATATGCCCACCTGTTAGTAAAGTTAAATGTACTATACTGACATTAAGTTGTATTGACAGATCGTCGTAGAACAACTCCTAGGAAAGAATTTTATTCAAATAATTGTTCCAAAAAACATATTTTGTGCTGAGCACAATTCACCGTTCATGGATAATAGATTTTGAGATGTTCGGCGTTCCACGGATGAGGAAGTGGTTTTCCCTCCATGTTTTCGAGCCGATAAGTGCCGAGACGACGTGAGTTAATGACCTTATATGGTCCTTCCCAATTAGGGCCGAAAACAGCGGCCTTGTCGTTTATATGTACCTTTTTAAGGACGAGGTCACCAGCTCGAAATCGTCTTTCCCGCACTTTGGAGTTGTAGTACCGTCGGACCCTCTGCTGATATGCTGCTATACGTACTTGAGAAGCTTCTCTTGCTTCTTCAAGTAGGTCTAAGCTTATTCGCAACTGATCTTCATTTTGGTCGGGTCTATGATGGCTTGTTTTGCTCGTGGGCATTATAATTTCCACCGGCACGACGGCCTCGGCTCCAAATGCCAGGAAAAGGGGGTTTCCCCAGTAGTCGACCGAGCCGTGGTTCGGTAGGCCCATAAAACCTCGGGGAGTTCTTCCGCCCAAGCCCCCTTTCTTTCTCCGAGTTTTGTTTTGAGATGGTTCTTGATAATTTTGTTGACTGCTTCGACCTGACCATTGGCTTGAGGGTGGTGAGGAGATGAATATACGTTTTTAATGCCCAATCTGGTGTAAAATGTACGAAATCCTTGATTGTCGAACTGTCGCTCGTTATCAGTGATTATGGTGTTCGGGATTCCAAAGCGACACACAATCGCTCTCCAAATGAAGTCCGTAGTCTTCTTTTCTGTGATGGTAGCCAGTGGTTCTACTTCAGCCCACTTTGTAAAGTAATCAACTGCGACAATTGCATATTTAACTTGTCCTTTCCCGGTCGGGAGTGGGCCGATGATTTCGACCCCCCACTGAGCAAATGGCCAAGATCCAGCCATGGGTGTGAGCTCTTCAGGCGGCAAGTGAGGTATCGGGGCGAATCGTTGACACTTATCGCATCTTTTGACGGTTTCTAGGGCGTCTTGCTGGATGGTGGGCCAATAATATCCCTGTCGGATTGATTTCTGTGCAAGTGCTCGTGCCCCGGAATGGTTCCCACAACATCCGTAGTGGATTTCACGTAATACGTAACTAGCTTCCTAAGGACCTAAACAACGCAGACACGGGCTGGAGATACCTTTCTTATAGAGGACACCCTCTATCAGTGTATACCGAGCTGATCTATAGCGGATGCGCCGAGCTTCTTTCTGGTCGTCAGGTAACTCGCCCGATCGTAAAAATCGAATGATAGGATCTCTCCAATCTGAATTCTCCGATATCGGAAAAACTTCCGCGAGTCCATTTGACGATATGCTGCGCTGAGGGAGGAACTCGATGGGTATCATTCTGCCGAGTTCATCGTCTGCTGATGATGCAAGTTTTGCGAGAGCATCTGCGTTTGTGTTCCCATCTCGTGAAATTTGGACGATTTTATAATGGTCGAATCGTAACAGTAGCTGCTGAGCTTTGCTTAGATATGCAGCCATTCTTCCTCCCTTCGCCTGATATTCCGCAGTCACCTGCCCGACCACAAGTTGCGAGTCGCTGAATACTTTTACCGATCGTATTCCTATTTCCAAGGCGAGGCGGAGACCGGCTAGGAGGGCTTCATATTCCGCTTCATTATTTGAAGCACGAAACCCGAATCGAAGTGCGTACTGAATTTTGATCCCATCGGGTGAGGATAGAACGAGACCAGCTCCACTACCTTGTGAATTGGAAGAGCCGTCGACGTGCAATGTCCAAGAAGGTGTGATATGTGTTACCTCTGGATGCTTGATAAGTTCACGACCGCACTCAACCTCGTGTGGCTCGGTTAATTCGACGATGAAGTCTGCTATAGCTTGTCCTTTGATTGCTGTACGAGGTCGGTATCGTATATCGAATTCGCCCAACTCGACAGCCCATT
The DNA here is from genome assembly GCA_003013855.2 of Liriodendron chinense. Classification (NCBI taxonomy): domain Eukaryota; kingdom Viridiplantae; phylum Streptophyta; class Magnoliopsida; order Magnoliales; family Magnoliaceae; genus Liriodendron; species Liriodendron chinense. The sequence goes on along the minus strand of ML058339.1, from coordinate 8,017,407 downwards.
TGACGAGACGACCTGATGTTTAGGGATTTTGCAGTACTTGCCGTAATGGCTGATCGGTTAATACGGCTATCGGATGCGCTTGGAAATATGGCCTCAGCTTGCGAGCCGAGGTAATTAAAGCCAGGGCGAGTTTTTCGATTTGAGGGTATCGTATTTCCGAGTCAATCAAGGCCTTGCTAGTGTAATAAACAGGCCTTTGTATCCCTTCGTCATCCCAAACTAGAGCCGAGCTGGCCGCCGCTGCTGAAACTGCTAAGTATAAGAGCAATTCTTCTTTATGCACTGGCTTGGACAACAGCGGTGGGGAGCCGAGATAGGCTTTCAGCTCCACAAAAGCTTGCTCGCATTCGGGAGTCCATGTCATTTCTTTGCATTTGCGCAACTGTTTGAAGAAGGGAATACATCGGTCAGTAGCCCTTAAGACGAACCTGTTGAGTGCTGCAATCCTTCCTGTGAGCCGCTGAACATCTTTTATTGTGCGAGGCGAGCTCATATCGAGGAGTGCCTGGATTTTTTCTGGATTGGCTTCAATTCCTCGCTGATTTACCATGAAGCCAAGGAATTTTCCTGAGCCCACTCCAAAAGCGCATTTGCTAGGGTTGAGCTTCATACGATACTTCCTTAGTATTTCGAATGTGGCGCGTAGATCACCGACGTGATCTTCTGAGCGCTTGCTTTTGACGAGCATGTCGTCGACATATACCTCCATAGTTTTGCCTAGTTGATCTGCAAACATCTTATTTACCAGTCTTTGGTAGGTTGCCCCGGCGTTCTTGAGTCCGAAAGGCATAACTTTGTAGCAGTAGAGCCCCCGGTCCGTGATGAATGCGGTCTTTTGTCGATCAGGAGTGTGCATCTAAATTTGGTTATACCCAGAAAAGGCGTCCATAAAGCTGAGAAGCCCATGCCCGGCGGTTGCGTCGACGAGCTGATCTATCCGTGGTAGTGGGAAGCTGTCCTTAGGGCAGGCTTTGTTCAGGTCGGTGTAATCCACACAGACCCTCCATTTTCCGTTCGGCTTTTTGACGAGGACCACATTCGCCAACCAATCTGGATAACGTATTTCTTGGACAAATCTTGCCTTGCGTAGCTTCTGTACCTCTTCTTCAATTATTGCGTACCTTTCCGTGTTGAAGGTGCGCCTTTTCTGACGGATCGGTTTCATGGTCGGATCGACATTGAGTCGGTGGACCATTACCTCCGGAGAGATTCCGGGCATTTCTTCATGGGACCACGCAAAGACATCTACATGCTCTTTTAAAAAGTTTATTAAGCCATTCCGTACCTCGTCTGTCAAACGTGACCCGATCTGGATAACTCTGGTTGGATCGGCTTCCGTCAAGCAAACGTCGACTAACTCCTCTGCTGGTGATCCGCGCTCCTGCTCGTCTTCTCTTGGGTCCAAGGAGGACGCGTGAGAGACAGTTGATACGGTGCTTTTATTTTTCCCTCTCAGAGAAAGTTCGTAGCAACGCCGAGCTTCTTGCTGGTCTCCCCTGACCACGCCGACCCCTTCATCAGCTTCGAACTTCATCGTCAGGTGATAGATCGAAACGGCAGCTTTCAGGGCCCGCAAGATAGGGCGGCCGATAATGGCATTGTAAGCAGAAGGGGTGTTCACAACGAGGAAATCAACCATAACCATTTTTTGGTCAGGCTCTTCCCCAACAGTGACCGGTAAAGTTATTTCTCCTTCCGGCATGACGCTATCTCCTGTGAATCCAGTTAATGCTGTTTTAACTGGCCTTAATCGGGAACGATCGATCTTCATTCTTTCGAAAGCTGATGCGTACAAAATGTCTGACGAGCTTCCTGTATCGATCATCATACGGTGGAGCCTTTTGTTTGCTACTACCATCGAGACGACTAGAGAGTCGTCATGCGGGTGCAAGATTCCTCGGGCATCTTCTTCAGTGAACGTTATCGCCCGAGATGTAACCTTTGCGACTTTCGACGGTCGACTGGCGATGTTCACAGACAACCCGGACGGTTCCGGTTCTGGCTGGGATGTTCTTGCTTGTCGCACATAATTTTTGCGCGAATTCCCAGAATCTCCAGTGGTCGGTCCGCCGAAGATCATGTGAATTTCTTCCACAGGATTGTTGTTCAGTCCTTCGTTTGGGTCGGCTGACTGATCTTCGTTCCTCCGGTCGTCCTGGCGCTGAGCGATTTAGTCTTTCAGAAACCCTTGTTGGATAAGGATCTCTATTTGTCGCTTTAAATCGAAGCAATCCACGATGTTGTGACCGTGATCTTTGTGGTACAGACAATACCTTGATTTTGACCTTCTGTTGGGGTCGGTTTTTATTTTCGCAGGTCGTTCAAAGTTGAATCTGCCTTTTTCTGCCAGATATACTTGCTCGATGGTTTTATTGAGTGGCGTATATTTTTCAAACCGCGGGGCAGGCGGTTTTGCTCCGCGGCTAGTTCCGCCCCGAGCCGGTGACCTCCGTTCCGACTTCCGCTCCGACCTGCGTTTCTTCGAGCCGCTGCTATCCTGACTATCTTTATTCCTGGTCGTTGGTCGGTGAGCATTAACCAGTTCTTCGGCATTGATGTGTTTAGCGGCTCGATCCAACAACTCTGCTACTGACTGGGGCAGTTCTTCCCCAATAGACCAAAGAAACCTTCGGTCTCGTAACCCACCGATCATGGTGTGTAGTAACACATCTTGTGAGAGATTCTCAATTTGCACTGCTTCGGAATTGAAGCGTGCGAAATAATCTTTCAGGGACTCATCTTCCTTTTGCTTGATTGCTGCGAGGTGTGTTGAATGCTTTCTCGGGTCGGTGCTCCCGATGAACTGAGTGGCGAAGGCTCGGCTCAGCTGAGAGAATGAGCTGATTGTCCGAGGCTTTAGGTTACGAAACCAAGTCCATGCCGAGCTCGTTAAGGACAACGGAAAGGCCTTGCACATGATGTGTCCGTTGGCTCCGAGGAGATCCATGCGGACTTTGAAGTTCTCTAAGTGTTCCGCTGGATCTCCTATGCCAGAGTACTGCTTCAACTGGGGAACCTTGAACCCTTTGGGAAAGGGTTCTTCACGGATCTCGTCGGTGAACGGTGACTCAGATGAGTCGACCAGCGCGTCCACTGCGATTGGAGCTCGACTTCGCTGTGCTCTCTGAATGTCGCCCATTTGTTCCCGCAGTTCTCTTAGCTCGGCCTCCAGCGGGCCTAAGTTGTCGTCTGCCCCGTTGCTGACTTCATGATCAGCTCGTTCATGCGCGAGACGAGCTGTTCTTCATCTTTCGAGTCGATGTCGCAGATCGTTGGCGGGCAAGTCCGTCGTTGGTTGAGACCTAGCCTCGGTAGATTTGCTGGCGGTGTCGCTTTCTTCGACCGGGATGGGCTGCTGAGAGCGTTGTGACGGCCGAGTCTGGTGAGAATGCTGGGATTGTTGAGGCTGGGAGTGGGTATGCCGAGACCCCTCACGATCTCTGCTATTCGCCATAGTCGAATGGGCCAGACCGATTAGCAGATCTTTAATTTCATCCAGTCTCTGGTCCACATAGTCCAGTCGTCCATCGACTCCCCCTAGTTTGTGGTTGCGGAGATGACTAAATCCTCAGATCCTGCAAAAGAACACAGAGGATAAGGGGGGTGGCTGGGGTCCAGCCAAAGACCCTCCGATGCCTAAGTCAGTGATCTTGAGTAATCGGATATTTTTTAGTATAGATCGATACTAGCTTGCGTACCTTGATAATGGCGAGAATATCCTTATTTATAGACTTAGGTTGCGAGATTGCTTGCCCTCTGAAGAGACGTAATTCTAGCAGACTGCCAGTTGGGTTCCCGGGATCTTAGGATCTGCGTATAACAATCGAAGATCCTTATCCCTAAAAGCTGGGGATGTCGATCTTTTCTCCTGATATCTTGGAGTGAGCCCAAGATTACGGTTTTACAGCTCAGCTTGCTTAAGATAACCTTCATTGCATCGGACCGAGCCGACCAGTTTCCATCGGGTTAACATGACCCGACTCGTACTCGGGGCCTGAGATGGGTCGGCTCGTCCTGGTCGGGTCGGCAGAAAGTCGCTTTTTATCAGGTCGAATCTTTACCCATGACAGAAGATAAAATATATACATTATTGGGAAGAGCACCATCGACTCGGTAGTGGCAATGTCAGTATGCAATCCCCGCGCCCCGGTAGAATAAGCAGCAACCATTAAAATGAGGAGTGCGGTGTATAGTGAGGCACGTGCAAAAGAGGAAAACGTGTGGAAGATCGGGGCCTCTCATCACGCAACCTCCACTGGTTAGATGCAACATATGGAATGATTCGATGATCATATGGCCCTGCATGTATAAGAAAAGAAATTGACCTTAGAGTGGATTAGCTGTTACCCGGTGTGTGGGGCCCACCTTGATATAGTTTTTGTATACCTACTCCGTACATCTGTTTTATCATGTCATTTTAGGGCGCTATAACAAACCTTAAGATTATCCAAATCTTAGGTGGACCATACCACTAGAAACATTGATAAATGAACATTAAAAACTTTTTGTGGGCCACAAAACTTTTGGATCAAGCTGATGTTTTTATTTTTACTTAATCCATATTTTCTTGACATTATAAACAGGTTGGATTGAAAAAAAAAAATATTAAAACCTTACTTTGGGACCTTTGAAATTTTTAATGGTGAGGCACTCAATCACCACTGTTTCCTGTGGTATGGTCCATCTGTGATTTGGATCTACTTAATTTTTGGGAAACTTTCCTAAAATTGGATATAGAAACGGATGGACGGCGTGGATATACAGAACATTATCAAGGTGGGCCCCACGGTAAGGGAAGCACCCAATTGACCGGTGGTAGAATCAATGTGCACGTTGTGACCCGCGCATGATCAAATAGTCTTTGTTTACGAGATATGTCTTCTAACGGAATCTACGAGAGCTGCGCTAGTGTACATCGCCTAGGTACTTCGTGCATCCAGAACCATCTGGTGGAACTTTCATTAGATCCACCCCGTTCATCTTACACGTTGCCTCATTTTCAATAGAAACCAAAAAAATCGTGATCATCCCAGATCGGATAGGCCACACAACTAGTAAAAATTGGAGATGGGACACCCATTATTATTTTTGTATAGGGACCACCATGGTGTTTATATGCCATCCAAATCCATTCATCTGATTTTTCTGGTCAGGATGAAAGAATTACTAAAACCCAGAGAATCTTAAAACCCAGGTGGGCCATACCATGCGAATTTTGAGGTTTTTGGGTCTAATATTAAAGGATAGCATACCTGAGTGTTGAACCAGCTTGAGTTTTTGAATCAAGATTCATCAAGGATTAGTTCACCTGATGAACGGGGTGGATTTAATGAAAGTTCAACAGTTTCTACGCTTTATAAAAAGTGACCTTGATAGACACACACGCGCCAACGTCTTCCAGTCTGCATAGCGGGATTAGCGAAGCCTGTGCATGCGTTCTACTGTCGGTGGAGTTCCTAAGCGTTGGGTATGGAAACGCACGTAGAGAGAGAGAGAGAGAGAGAGAGAGAGAGAGAGAGAGAGGAAGCGGATTACCGTGTGGAGTCCACCTTGATGAAAATTTTGTATATCCATGCCGTCCATCCGTTTATGAATGTCATTTTAGAAGTGATCCCAAAAACTTAAGAAGATCGAAATCTCAGGTGGACTACACCATTGGAAACAGTGGTGAGCGACCATTAAAAGCTTTTTATGGGACACGAAAGTTTTGGATCAAGCTAATATTCTCATTTTCCCTTCATCCAGGTCTGTTGGACCTTATCAACGGTTTGGATGGAAATTAAATTTACGGAAGACATTACTATGGGCCCTATGAAACTTTTAATGGTAGGCGTTAAATCACCACTGTTTCCTTGTAGTGTGGTCCACCTTAGATTTGGAACTGCTTAATTTTTTGGAAAACCTTATAAAATAAGGAGCGGATTAGGTGTTACCTGGATAACACCTTAGTAGGTGTTACCCTCACCATGGGCCCACTGATGATGTGGTGTATATCCACAACGTCCATCCGTTTCTCCAGCCCATTTTAAGACAGTGTCCAAAAAATTATGCATATCCAAATCTCAGGTGGACCTCACTACACGAAACAGTGGTGATTGAGTTTCTCACCATTAAAAATTCCAAAGGCTCTATAATAAGGTTTTGGTCATGTTTATTTGCAATCCAACATGTTGATAATGTCAATAAGATATGAATAAAGGGAAAATACAAAGACCAGCTTGATCCAAAACTTTTGTGGCCCATAAAAAGTTTTTAATGATCATTCGCCAATGTTTTAAGTGGTATGGTCCACCCGAGATTTGGATCTTCTTAATGTTAAGAATCAAGTCCTAAAATGAGATGGAAAAATTTGATGGACCGCGTGGATGCATGGTGGATACATCAAGGTAGGCATTACCGCTAGGGTCTCACCCACATGGCTGTTCCAGGGTCGTAGCCAAGTCGCACTCTTGTTATCCAATGAGTAATGGGTGCGGATTAGGTATTACCCTCGCCTGTTCCTAGAGCTACACACATACTACAAGAAATTGGTTATTTACCAACGACATAATTCATCGTTATTTTATCTTTTTTCGTCAGTAATGATTATTACCGACGAAATATGTCGTCGCTAGGATCGTCGCAATAAGACCGTGGCTGAAGGCTTTTCCCGACGAAATATGACTTCGTCGGCAATGATAAAACAAATACCGACGATTAAAATCGTCGGTAAAACATGTTACTTTTGGTAGGAAAAAATAATATATTTCGTCGGTAAACCCAGCTTATACCAATGAATATGTTCGTCAGTAAAACTGTAGATAAACGATATTACCGACGAGTACGTTCGTCGATAAAACAATATTATCGACGAGTATGTTCGGCGGCATAAGCCAACTATTACCGATGAAACAATTTGTCGGTATATCTGATATATAGATCGTTGGCATAAATTTTTGTATTTATTTTTACCTACGAAATATTTCTTCAGTATAAGTTTTGGACCTACTATTACCAACGAAATATTTCGTTGGAAATAGTCTATTTCTTCCCGGTTTCATTTATTTTCAAAATTCAGGAAAAAATTCCTGATGTACACCTGTAAATACACCTGTTACAATACATTTTCATCCTATTCACATCCACATCCATCCAAACACAAACTACATTCATTCAAACACAAACCACATCCATCCATATACAAACAATCCTATCCACATCCACATACAACCCATATTCATCCACGCACAAATACATATAAGTTTAACATTCGTATATAAAATAAATCATAAAAAGTTTTAAAAAAAAATCACGAAGATGAAAGCGGAGGTGGTGGGGGTATCGGTGACAAAGCATGCAACAAGGGCCTGAAACATCTTCTGCATCCGTCGCTCATGCTCCACCCGCATCTCCTCGATCCTCCTCTCCTGTTCCTTCCGTCGCCTCTCCTCCTCCTCTCTCTGTCTCTACTCTTCATCCTCTCTATGCCTCTGCTCCTCCTCCCTCTACCTCTCCAGCTGCTTTTTGATATCATCGACAACGACCCGTAGCTGCTGAACCTCTCTCTCTGCGATATAAGCTCGGCGTAGGGCGCTCTCCCCAGCGACGGATCGGTTGGAGGCAGCTTTAACGAGTGCTATGAGCTTGGCACCATGGCCAAGCCCACGCTCAGGATATCTGGCTCACTCCGCTGAATACCATCGGGAGTGGGCTGCCTGTGTATGGTGTCAATCGCTGCATGTAATGAAAACATATGAATTTCATAACGAATGACATAATTATAAATCAATGCAATTAAATTTTATAATGTAAGGATTTTTACCCAATGCTCGTTGGCTCTAGTATGAACCTAAAATCCCGTCACCTGCGGACAGTGAGTCCCTCTATAGAGGTTTACCAGTCCAGGCTCCTGGTCGGTGACGGAATCTCGCTACACAACGGAAAGGACAGTAAAGTTAATATAAATGCATGGAAAGAATATATCAACTTAATAATTACCAGTAATTTCTTACCATGTCATACAAATGACTTTAAACTAGCTACGTAGTTCACTTGTAACTTTTTCCTATTCGTAGAATTTATTCAACTCCTCTTCTAAATACATTATTCATAATACATTGTTATTAATTGCGAATTTAATTGTTATCTTAAGATATCGTAAATATGTAAATATTATCTGAAAAGCCTCAGACGAAAATCTCTCGCAGAGTATTTGCCAGTCGTCTATAGCCATGTGCGGCAATGCGGATAGTATGGCCTCATCGTGGGTCCTGTACCCTTGTACCGCTAGTGTAACTCTCCGCGGTATTCCTTAAACTGCTCCCTGACCATGTCGTCGACGGCGTGGAAAATGTAAGGAACACTCAAATCTGAGACAAATTTATTCTGCTGTTTCATAAATAATAGATTAAGACAATAAACTTATTAAGAAAATAACTTAACCGTAAATGAACTTTCACAAAAAAAAAATTAATTTACTAAAATTTACCTGAAGGCGTTGACGGATGAGTTGCCGCACATCATCTGTCACGTTTGTCCAAAGGGGGTAGTGGCGGGGATCAGAGATCGGCATAGGACACCGACATCCGACGTAAACAACATGGCATTGTCCCCAACAGATCTAAGGCAGTCCTGTGGGAACTCTACCGTCACCCTACCCTCATGTGTAAGTCGCTCTAAAACTAACCCATGCGTGGGTCCACGTCCTCGTCGGCTGGTCGACGATGTTGTCGTAAAAGAAATATGTAAGTCTAAACATAAACAGAAGTCACTAAATAAATATATGTCTAAACTTACATGCAGTGTCCGATGTATGCTCAACCGAAGGATCAGACGCCTGTGATGCAGCATGCGACGTCGATACTGTCTACCTCGCATCACGGGTGGAAGGGGTAGATCCAGTGCGCAAACGAACTGATCTCTCACCTGGTGCCATGAATGAATATGTGCGAAATACGAACTTATAAATTTAAATAATGTTAGTACAAGTGTATGAACATTAATATAATAAACACATTAAACTTTACAGTGCAAGTAGAATATACTAAAGCATTATATAAGTAGTGTTGATGGTAGAATGCGTTTGTACTTATGCTTAAAGAGATGATTAAAATATGATTAGACCATTACACTATAATACAAACAGAATATAATAAAACCGTAAACAATCTAATAAAATTTAAAAATTCCATTACACATTGTCATTCTATATTAAATACATTTATTTCATTGTAATACGAAACAACTTTGGATCAACTATCCAAAGTACTCCCTGCATAAGTTATCGTACGCTGCAGAAGTATATGTCAAGCTATGTGAAGCACTCGACATTGTTACAGCTAACATGCCAATCACAACAGGAGAAATCTAGTATCTTGGGACTCCAGTCGGATGTGCAAGTGACAAAACCGCATCTTCCATACGAAGTTTTCAGCGGTTATATTTCTCCATCAAGTTTGAAATTTCTTTGAGATTATATAATCTTTCATCTGAGTCATCGTCGATATATTCTTCCTTACACTCATCGAACAGACCAGATATCTCTTTAGCCCTACTAGAAGAAGATAGGGCCAGAAAGTCCATCTGCAACAGCTGATGAAGTATGCTGCGTATAGTGGGCCCTACGAAGTTTTTAACAGTTGGGCATTCAATCACCATTATATTCCTGTGGTGTGATCCAGACTTGATCTTTGAATGTGCCTCAATTTGAGACATTCTCTAAAATGAGCTGCTGTCAAATGCAGATGGACGGCGTAGATGTACAACACATAGATCTAATTGGGTCCCACAATCAAGGCCTAACCCACTAAGCTAGTTACGCTAGAAATCGGATTGAATCTTGAGTTACTCAGTACGCTCAGTTGGACCCACCGTAAATATATGTAGTTTATCTACACCGTCCATCTTCTTTTCCGGATCATTTAAGGGGTTGAAAACAAAATTGAATCATATCCAAAACTCAGGTGGACCATACCACAAGAAACAGTGGGTATAATGATTTCCATCATTGAAACCTATCTAAGGCTTGTAGTGATGTTTATCTGTCATCCAATCTGTTCACAAGATCACACAGACATTGATGAAGGGAAAAAATAAATATCAGCTTGATCTAAATATCAGCTTATATATATACTTCATTTATTGTCTCAAGACATCAAATTATCTGTTTAAATGGATGAATGGAGTGGATGAAATACATAAATCACGATGGACCATTGTTTACTGTATTATGGTCCACCTGAGATTTGGATCCCTCAATGATGTATATGTTGAATAAAACCCTCCATCCATTTGGAGAGATCATTTTAGGGCATGAGCTGAAGAATGAGGTAGATCCAAAGCTCAAGTGGACCTCACCAAAGAAAATAGTGGGGACTAATATCTTACTCTTAAAAACTAATTGGGGCCACAAAAGTTTTCGATCAAGCTGATATTTGTGTTATCCCTTCTTTCGGTTTAGGTCTGTGTAAACTTACCAACAGGTTGGATCTTAAATAACCATCATGGTGGGTCCCAGGAAGGAATCAACAGTCGGGGGCACTGTCCCCTGATGTTTAGTTTTAGGTTTTAATTTTAGGTTTAGGGTTTAAGATTAGGGCTTAGCGTTTAGGGTTTAGGTCTTGGAGACTCAACCAACTCACGAATAGCTCTGATGCACATCCGGGTCTGTTCTATTAATTCCAAGCTAATACATAAACACGGGCCTGTCCAAATGGCCAGGCCACCTATATTTTTATCCATAGGAAATGGATAACACCCATATTTCATCATGGTCATAACAGCGGTTCCCACCTTCCAGGGACCCCCGCTCAACATCCGGATAGCTCCAACGCACATCTTGGTCTACTCCATCAATTCCGAGTTAATACATAAATATGGGCCTGTCCAAATGGCCAGGCCACCCATATTGTTGTCTATACGAAATGGACAGCTTCATCATGGTCATAACAATGGTTCCCACCTTCCTGGGACCTCCACTTAACATCCGGATAGCTTCGACGTACATCCGGGTCTGCTCCATCAATTCCGAGCTAATACATAAACACGGGCCTGTCCAAATGGCCAGGCCACCCATATTGTTGTCCATAGGAAATGGACAGCTTCATTATGGTCATAACAGCGGTTCCCACCTTCCAGGGACCCCCACTCAACATCTGTTTTGATCAACCACTCTTAATCACAAGTATCATGTTCATCAACTAATTTGCCACTAAATGATAATATAATACAATCAGTTGCACATCTAAGGATGGATAGATCGAAATGCTTTCATTATTTCCATTTAAATGCCCAAGCCTAAATTTCGGCAGCATCTCTCCCTATCTCTCCATATATATTTATTTTACATTTAATTTCCACTTTAAGTATCCACACATTGTGTGGATTATTGACAATGAAAATTTACATAAGAAACATATCCAGAGAGAATGGGGGAAATGTCGTACGAAACTAATGGCAGAACATGTAAATGAAAAATAACGAAAACATTCTAATCTATCCAACCTTGAACTGTCCAACAAGACAATTTGACAGATTTTTATACCTCTAAAACACACTTTATCTATGCTCGGCAATATAGAAATCTCCAAATAGGCTAACTAATTGTATTATACTACCATTCGTGGACAAAATAATTATTAATAATAAACCACATACATCCACACAAATCAACCACAGATAGCTCCAACGCACATTCGGGTCTGCTTTAACAATTCCGCATACATAGTACTGTTCATTGCAAATGGACAACACCATCATGGTCGAATAGCGGTTCCCACCTTTCAGGGACCCCCGCATCAATTTAACTTTCATCTGATGGGCTAAGCGAATGGATTCCTTCCCACACACCTAGTTGAATACAGACTTGTAGGCCCTACAAGCAATCATACAGCATGGTGGCACTCTCGGGGGCGCGAATTAGGTGTTACCCCGGGAACAACTTAATGGGTGTTACCCTACCGTGTGGGGCCCATCTTGATGTATTGTTTATATATCGAAGTCGTCTATCTGTTTTCTCATATCATTGTAGGATGTGATTCCAAACCCTAAGAAGATTCAAATCTCAGGTGGACCATGCCACTAGAAATAGTGATTCATAACTATTAAATATGTTTTGTGGGCCACAAAAGTTTTGGATCAAATGGATATTTATATTTTACCTTCATCAAGACCTTATTGACATTATAAAGAGCTTGGATTTCAAATAAACACTACCAAAAACCTTACGATGGACCCTTTGGAAATTTTAATGGTGGGGCACTTAATCACATTGTTTCCAGTGGTGGTCCACTTGAGATTTGGATATCCATAATTTTTTTATTTTATTTTGATATTGAAAATCCCAAATTAAGGATTTAAATTAAGAAATCCCTAATTAGAGATTTACTAAAACAGTGGGCCCCACAAAATAGTGGACATCGACGGTGGGCCCCACAAGCAGTGGACAACGATGGTGGGCCCCACGACCAATAGGCACTGTTTCTAGTGGTGTGGTCCACTTTAGATTTGGATATCCATAATTTTTTAATTTTCTTTTGGAATTAAAAATCCCTAATTATGGATTTCCAAAATAAATCACTAATTAGGGATTTACTAAAACAGTGGGCCCCACAAAATAGTACTGTACATCGACGATGGGCCCCACAAAACAATAGACATCGACGGTGGGACCCACAAGCAGTGGACAGTGACGGTGAGCCCCACGAGCAATGGATAGCAACAGTGGGCCCCACAAACAGTGGAGGGGGACGATGTGAATGAGAGAGAGATAGACAGAGGAAATGGATGGAGAAGGGAGAGAGAGAGAGAGAGAGAGAGAGAGAGAGAGAGAGAGATGGTTACCGGAGAGAAGGGTGTGTGGCGGTGACGGCGGAGAGAAGGGCGTGCGACGTGCGGCGGTGACGGTTACCGTGCAGCAGTGACGACCAGTGAGAGAGAGAGAGAGAGAGAGAGAGAGAGAGAGAGAGAGAGAGAGAGGGTGAGAGAGGGTGAGAGAGAGGACTGAGAGAGAGTGAGAGATGGAGGCTTGCTGGAGTCGATTCGAAGTTAAAAAATAACATTATTTGTTGGAACTAGAAAAATATACCGTGAGAACATCTTCCGATATGTGGTGTTTTGTTGCTCTGGGGTTCTGAATAATAGAAACATTCGTAGACAATCACAAGCATTCACAAAAGTACACAACAGAAGAGATTTCGCAAGGCGAATTTTTTCCAGAGATCTTGAGATCTTGTACCATTCCCAGCCGCCCGGACAAAATTACGAGAGCTGCCACTCTCCGCTGCTATAAATACCCCCCTCCCCTTCTCATTTGATAAGCGATTCGAAGCCCAATCAGCCCGAGTGCGATCCGAGTCCCCTTTTCCCTTTAGCCCATTTTTCCACCAAGGAGAGCCCGAGTGAGGAGAGTCTAGCCCTGGTCCAGCCCAGCCTGACCACTGGTCCAAGCCTCCCAAGCCATTCAAGTCCTGATCCAGCCACTCGAAGCCAACCCTTGCGACATCTCCGTCCATCCAGCTACTCTTTTTCCAGCATCATCTCATTTGCATCTAGCATAAGTGCAACATTTACTTTTCTTCCAACCCCCCTGCTTCACTACTAGCACCTTGATCCGTCAAGTACACATGCATACGTCTTTATATTAAGCACCTGTCAGTTCGAGCGTATGCTCTGGGCTTGCCCGTTGTTGGAACCTGCCCATCAGAAATCTTACTGTTCAGACCTGCATTCATGCTTCACCATAAAACACCTTGATCATTCAAGCACACTGCATACGTCTTATATTAAGCACCTGTCAGTTCGAGCGTACGCTCTGGGCTTGCCCGTTGTTGGAACCTGCCCATCAGAAACTCTTACTGTTCAGACCCGCATTCATGCATCATGTCATTCATGAGAATATACGAGGATTAAATTAGACTTTCAAGTATTCGATCGATTCTGTGAAGTAGAGACCGTACTTCGGTACGGGCAGTGTGTGGGGTGCTTAACCTCTTCCCACCCTATAACCGTGATCCCTTACCTTGAATCTCTGACCGCAGATCAACAGGAGTCATTTTAGAGGAAGGAATCTTCGGATTCCCTTCTCTAACGTTTCTACGGGGTCTAGCCGACTGTAGATTCGAAGTAACTGGCTAGTGGCGACTCTGGTCTTATATAAATTCACTTAAAAACATCCAGCTCAATACGACAACCAAACAAAGCCCTCGAGAACGAGGCAAGCCAGTGGCACAAACGGCGATTTCGCACATGATCTGGCACGAGCCCTTAATTACATCGAATGATCGATGACCCTTGATTAAAAGGCAAAAGACTAGTTAGCGGGGACTATGGTCTTAGAGCTTGTAGTCATAGAGACTTGTATTTGTTTTGTTATGGACTGAACCATCTTTGTATTAGTCAGATGTCTATGTCTCATGTTTTGGCCGGAGATCCGGGCTGAGACTATCAGGGTTTATTATTGAGAAAGACGACTCTGGGCCCGCGCCTGTCAACGTAAGGACAGGTGACCTCGGGAAGTCCATTCTACAGTTGTGTGTACCTGCATAGCCCAACCGACGGATGCCGTTTGGATGGGTAGGGCATCGACTGTTGTGTTGTGGCAGTTCATAGCAATTGCTTTGTAGCGAATTTGAAACTCTTTGACATGGTTTATTGTGGTAACCATAGTCCCGTTTACCTGGCTTTCGACCCCAATCGGATCACAACTTTACAATAGATATGAATGGTGACATATTTGTAGAGCTCTGGATGCTGGTGGCTCCTTTCTGAGAAGTTACTTCATTCATTGCGTCGAACAGGGTTGGGCCTCAAAGATGCGCAATTCTACTTGTTAGAGTTCCCGGAGTGTCCATTCGATCATTCCATTGCGTCCGGAACGCTCGAATTACTCAAAATAGGCTCAAACGGATCTTGAAAAAACTTAAAATTGAGTCCGGTGCACTTGAAAATATGTTTTGCAATCAGCTGATTTTTTAGGTGCGTGGGACTTAATAAACGGGTGCGTGGGGCTCCCCGCATCTAAAAATTAAGTGCTGAATTTCTGATGCATTTAGGGGTGCGTGGGTCCATATTCAGGATGCATGGGATCGAATTTGCAAATATGATTTTTGATGAATTTATAGACGCGTGGGACCCGAATTTATGGACGCGTGGGCCATTTTTCGGGTGCGTGTGAGTCCGAGGCACTTGTTTGATTTATGTCGAATTAATAGACGCGTGGGCAATTATTCGGGTGCGTGGGAGAATTTTCAGGATGCGTGGCCGCACTTATGATTTTTTAGTATTCAGACCTGCGGTGGAATATCGACGATCGGAAAGGGTATTCCGGCGATCGGGAAGGGTTTCTGGCGGCGATTTCGGATTCCTAGAGGGCGGCAGCTCTCTCTTTTTTCAGAACCGTCCCAATGAAGCGAAAGGGGGGAGGGTGTTTATACCCGAAGTCGGCCAGTAGGAGACCGCCACGTTTAGCGTGTCGAGAAAATGGGTTGGCGCGTCGCTAAGGGATACCATCGCTAACCATCAGTAGTCAGAACTGCTCACAAGTCGGGAACTGCTCGCGAGACAAGCTGCTCGCAAGATCAGGACGTCGGCTGGAAGACTCGGTAACTGTGCGCCGTATATGTCTAATATGCGAGCCGCGAGCAGATGATCCTAATATGCGAGCCGCGAGAAGATGATCTCGAGAGTCGAATAGAGCTGCTCGCAGGATCAGGACGTCGGCTCGAAGACTCGGTAACTGTGCGCCGTATATGTCTGATATGCGAGACGCGAGCAGATGATCTTGAGAGTCGAATAAAGCTGCTCGCAGGATCAGGACGTCGAAATGCCTTTAATGAATTCCTGTTTTTTAGTCATTTTTCGGGCGCGTGGGGCACCTGAATTTATGGGTGCGTGGACACGTAAATGTGAACTCCACCAGTTGGGTTTTAAATTTTGGGGGGTTTATGTGGCCCATTTGATCATGAAACCACATGCACTGCTCATCATAAATCACAAGGAAGTTACGGGTCCAATTCCGGACGGTTCTAATCACGGTGATCGGCGGGGCCCGCTGGAGATTTAAGCCAAAATTGGCTAAGTAAGGAAATTTTGTAAATCTCTGTTTTGCGTGCACCGGAAGACGTTTTGCGTGATTTCTTCAGAGGTATATGGTTATTTTGTTTATTCTAAGAGTCCCTACCTTTTGGGACCCCAACAGATGCCCCTTTGGTGGGTCGGGACTGGACGCACTGATCGTCTGGTGCGACGCAACGGACTTCTTGGGTCCCACTATAAATAGAGAAGTCGCCCTATTCTCGTCATTTCAGTTTCTCATTGAATTTTCCAGACCCATCTCACACACCCGTTTATTCGCCAACGCACCCAACAATTGTCTCCAACGCACCCTTTTAATCCGCACGCACCTGTTTATTCGAGGTAAAGATGATTTTTCGGATGCGTGGGACTTCAACGCACCCAAATTTTTTGAACTTTGGCGAATCTCAGAATTTTGGGGTGTGTGGGGGCCAACGCACCCTTCGTCATATCATGGAGGGTTTTAACCCCTGCACGCACCTAAGAATTGGGTTTTACATGGGTCTCACGCACCCCAAATTCTAACTTGGTAAATTTTCATGTATTACGAGGTGCGTGGGACCTTACGCACCCGAAAATTCAACTTTCACACTGGACATTATTGGGGTGCATGGAGCCGCACGCACCTGGAAAATTGGACTTGGCATTTGGAGGTGCGTGGGGCCTCACGCACTTGGAAAGGCAACTTGGTATTTTTTGAGGTGCGTGGGGCCTCACGCACAGTCCATGGGACTTGGTGGAGTTCGGGATTTTGCGTACCTTATTTTAATGATTTTGCTAGGCCTCTAAAGGGTGTGAGCCCCTACTCCTCTGCTTCATATTTTGCGTGTATGTGTCCGTTGTTTTAAGGAGGCGTATGGTCTCATACACTTAAGATTTATGGATCGCACCAGCTTAACGGGTAGTTCTAGTGGCTAATTTAAGTGATGTTTCGAGCATACCTTTGCATGTCTTTTCTTGGCCTTTCTGACTTTACGCGAGTACTTCACGTGTTTTTCTTTCTTTTCTCTTGTCAGACTGCCTTATTGGTTCATTAGTCTTGTTTCTTAGCAGACAATGGTCATAACTCGCGCTTCTCTACGCGCAGCTCGAGACTGTATAAGGCGGCTTCTGGGCTCTCTGGATCACCTAGAGACTTGGTCATCTCTCGCTGCTCAGCGTGACGAGGTAGCCGAGGCCTTGACCCAACTGGGCGCGGACTCTCGCCCTATTCTTCAAGTTATCCAGAACGTCTCACTGATGGCCTCCATTTCTGACGAACATAAGGAGGCCATTTTCGACTTTATCGGCGATTCTTCACTCTTGGAAGAGTTAGCGATCCTCGAGGCGGCGGAGCCTTCTCTGGCCGCTTCTTTCTTATCCTTGTCGAGCCGGCTTCGCTCCTTGAAGGAGGAAAAAAGGGAGAGCAGACGATTCTTAGCTTGGCTTGTCCCGCGGCGGAGGCCTGAGTTTCCAGATCGCCGCGCTGGTATCTGGAGGATGGTCAGGGAGGCCCTACGAGAGCATGACAGGCTGGCGATCGACGTCTCCACTATGAGGAATTATGCCAATGCCGAGCACCTGAACTTCGACTTTGTGTAGCAATGCATTTCCTTTTTAGTGGACCTGACTTCCAAGGAAGCCCAGGTCTAGGCGAAGGTGGACGAGTTGAGATCCTCTCTTTCCGGCTATGGGGAGGGGTCCCAGCAATTTTGCGTCATCTTACATCAATTGTTAATTTCTAACATTTAAACGATCGATACAACAATCTTAAACATTTGAAATTGTCTTCGTGGTTGATGGATGAATGATAATTGTATCTTTCTTCTTCCCTGCTGTCCTTCATTGTTTGTATGTTTGTGATGATGATGTTGTGGTTATGGTTGTTGCTTTATTTCTTTCTTCGTTACTTTGGGTGTGCTTTGCCGGGGCTTCGATTGGCGCTTGTATTTTGTTTACCTGCCGCTTTGTATTCCTTTGGATTTTGTGAATGTTTGATCGATTTTATGCGAACATTTTCCTTTGCCCTGTATCTGAGTCTTTTACATGCCGTTGCAGGTTACAATGGCCAGCGATCCCTCACAAGCCGGTCCTTCGGTTCCACCCCCAACTCCGTCAAAGCGCAAGCGCGCCGCCGCTAAGAAGGTTTCCAGGCCATCGACTGAGAATCCGCAATGGTTCCTTCCCCCGGAGACGTTCAACTTCTACGAGCATATCCTTACACTATCCAAGGACATACAAAAGAAAATCATTTGTGATAGGATCGTGCCACCCCCTCCAAATAGGGGTACACAAGAGCAGTGGGATGCCTGGTATGCTCCTCTTCATGGCTTCCGATCGGACGGGGCTGTAGGTTCTGAGGACGGCGAAGTGAGCCCGTCGATCCCTGCTCAGGCTGCCAAGCGCGGTCGCCCGAAAAGGGCTGGCAAAGGCGCTAAGCAAGTATATTTGGAGAATCAGGCCAAATCTAAGTCAGGATAAAATGAAGGTGGCCTGGTCTAGTGCCAAGCTCGTCACTGCGCCGCTCGTCATTAGAAATCCCTATACTTGGGAATTCATTCGTTATTCAAAGAGCTATCAACGGTAGCGATCCCTCCCAAGCATCGAGCCGTCTGATATCTGCAAGAACAACTTCTTTTATAGTGTCGGTGCTTGGACGTCTAGTCCGGCGTCGTTTCTCAGTTGTTCTCTGTCAAAAAATGGGAAGCACCAGTCCGTCCTTGGTGTGAAGGACATGATTTTCTTGGAGCCGAACTACAGCCCCCATTAGCCCTTTCCCAAGCATTATTTTGAGACCCTCCGCCAGCGGTTTCATCATCTAGGGGATACTGAAGTCTGGTTGACAGGGGCATTTCGAACTCGCGGCCATCTGGTCCTTCACCTGGGCTACGAAGCGTGGGCGAACCGGATCTTAGAATAGCACCGGGCTACCTTACGGGCAGTGGGCTTATATAAGGCGATCGAAGCGACGTCAAGTTATTTTTGCTGAGATCCCTGGGTATACAAGGGCTTCCTTAATCACTGGTGCTCCATTACCAACTCCTTCCATATGCCGTACGGCGAGATGAGCATCTCGCTCTGGGATCTTAATAGGATCGCAGGTCTCTAAATTCGTGGGAGAATCTACGACGAATGGGTCACAAGCGACGATGAGCTGTCGCGAAAGAAGAAAGACGTCAACGAAGGCTTCTTCTCCGAGGCCTGTTATGAGTTGTTCGTGGAATTACCCCAATTTTGGGGCCTCAAAGATAAGCTCCCATTCGAGGACTGGCTGGTCTATTTCAGCCATGGCTTGAAGTAAGTGTTCTGTAATGAGTTGTACCTTACTGCTTAATCACACTTCTTTCTTCCTGCTAACGCCTCGTCTCTTTCCCTTCAGCTTAGACTACGCGGCCTATGACGAGGGCCATGGTGATAAGGCACTTCTGGAGAAACGGATGAGAGAGAACTTCCCTCGTCCTAACAAGCTCTCCCCCGCCTGTGAGCTGGCTGGTTTCCCTGGCGTACTGGCTTAGCTGTGTGGCGTTTCCAAGCTCCAAGCAGGCAGATAACATCAGGGTGTCTTGTTTTGCCGTTGCGGGGGCCCTAGCAAACGGTTATCGGTACGCACTGGCTCCAGTGGTCCTATGCTCCATCTATCGGGCATTCGGCTACGTTATCAGCAATAAGGAGCGCGCCGCCTACGGGATGAACTCTGCCTACTGCGGATGACACTTTTTCTCTGGTTGGCTCGGGGTGTACTTCCCCTGGGTCTACGGCGTGCGGCGCGGGAATTATATCAGAGAGGGGAAGCTCCCGTTGCACTTCTTTCAGAAGAAGAGAATGGTTGGTCATAATTTGACCACCATTGAAGATAGCATTGCGCGGCTTGACGACGTATATTTTTATCACTTCTCTGGTACTCGCAGTGAGGAATCGGTTCTATGAACGGATGATGACAGTGTTGATTATTATGAGCGTTCATTTCTAACAACGATTCGCTCATCATCAGTTGCCACTGCGTGAGGGGCTGGAGTTCTGGAGGGAACCTTATTATCCCAACCGCTTCAGCCCGCCAATTCAGGATACGACCAAGGGGTGCCCGCGACTTAGAGCCGGTGACGCGCGAGCAGCGAGCGTATGGTGTCGGGCCCATTCATTGGAAGTGGATGTGGCGGCAACTTATGCTGACGGGAACCGGTTGCTCTTTCATCATCCCGGGGACGCAGTGTTTCGCCGGTGCTACCTTCGGATGAATGAGGTGGTGGGCCCATCAGTATGCGCTGGTTCGGAATAAAATGCTGGTCACTGAGCCCGTATTCGTCACGCCTCCTATCGTTACTCCCACTCCTGCCAACGGACTTGGCTATGTATCAGAAACTCTTCATCAACCTGCGGTGCCGGGCACGGAGAGATTGCAGACCTCCTTGAATGTAGTGATCGACCATGAGAAGCCGGAACATACTCTGGAAGGTTGGATCGCCCATGGGGAGAGAAATATAACAGCGGAGGGACCAGAGTTCCCATTCCTTGGGCCTATCGATGAGTTACTCGCGGAGGGCGGTGTTTTAAGAAGGGGGAACGAAGGTGATGATGGCGAAGAGGGTGATGATGATGATGATGACATGGGCGAGGCAGGGGGTGATGAAGATGATGCTGCCGCTGAGGGTGACGGTGGTAGGGATGGTGATGATGCTATGGGCGGAGCTTGTGGAGGTGATGAGGATGTGGGTGGCGGTGAAGGAGGAGGCTCTGATGGTGATGACGGTGGTGACGCCAGTGATGATGGTGATGACGCTGGTGGTGATGGTGATGAAGGGGTGTCGGCTGAGCGCACTGGTCCTCGGGTGAAAACCGCCCCTAGTCTCCCTGCCGTTTGTGGTGGCAAGAAGATAAAGGACTTGTGGAAACTGCGCAGAGCCGAGTGTCTGCGGGAGCGGCTTTCCAAAGAGGTCGATGACGCTCCGGCTGTCAACGCAGGAGAGGCCAGGGAAGAGGGTGAGTTAAGCTCTCAAGCCAACTTGAGTGAAGGCTGCCATATCCGGGGGAGTAATGAGAGTGAGCCTATATATGATAGATCTGTCCCTGAGGAGAACATGGGGGCAATCTTCATGGACCTGGATGATGAAGCACCTGCTGAATCCGTCCTTCCCCCCAATCCTCCTGTGGCAGACGCTGAAGCTCAGAGCACGGTTCCAGAAGTGACCGTCGCCGCCGTAGTGGAAGAGATCGCGGCCCCTACTATCAAGTTAAGTGTGCCTGAACCTGTTGTGGGAGCTCCTCCTTCTGCTGAGCCGTCATCAACCGAACCCGTTACTGAAGTTCCTCCTACCGTTGGGCTAGCCTCTGATGCCAATATTCTCGAGGTCGTGGTGATATCTTCTCCAGAATTACCCGAACCATTGACTAAGGGAACAACGGAACCGGCCCCAGTGTCACCCGTGCCCACTGCTCCATCCGGTGCTCTTGCCGCCGACATTCCTGAAATTGCCGGTATATCACTTGCTCTTACTGCCTCGACTGCTTTCTTTCTGATGGCGATTTTCCTGTATTGACGTTTGTCGTTTGTTTTGTCAGTAGTAGTTCCAACCTGTGCCCCTGCACCTGTGGTTTTGCCCGAAGCACTCACTTCTTCTCTTCGAGGTTTGTCGAAGATAAAGGCGAACCTCTTTTGATGACTATCATCGATTCTTTGAAGAACGAGGATGAATGGTGTATTCTGGATGAAGGACTACAAGCGCTTGAGCATAACGCTACATGGCTCGGGGTTGACGTCTCTTCGATGGTCGATCACGTGATCCGGTTTAAAGAGGGGATGGTTCGTGTCGTTGGCGCACAGCGTCTCAGACCTGATCCTTCTACTGAGGAGAAGCATAGCTAGTTGCAGTTTCTTTTTCCAAAGCTGGAACTTCACAGGGCAGACGTGGCTGCGGCGAGACAAGATTGGCAAGTCGCTAATACTGGATGTCAGGGGGCCACGGATCGTCTAGAAGAGATTGATAGTGAAATAGCACGGCTGCAGGCCGAGCGTTTGATTGTTCACCTGAATTTTTCCAAGTTTACCAGTCAGAAGGCTCGCTTACAGTTGTCTATCGATCAACATGAGGCGAAGTGCAATGACATAGAGGCCCAGGTCACAGGACTGCAGCAGTTTCTTCAGAACGTCCCCGACCCTGCACAAGTTTTGGCTGAAGCAGAGGCGGCACAAAGGGGTATCCAAAGTTCTGCGATCGATATGTTAGAACAATGCATGAAGAACTTAGATGGCTGAACAGTGACGGTTTTTTTTTGTAATTTTAACACACATTTATGACGGATATTGTATCAATATGTATACTATCGCATATAATGTATCAATATGTACATCATCGCAATTAATGTATCAATATGTACTATCGCAATTTCGGATTCATACTCGGTTTCTAGTTTATTTGCGAGAATGTAAACTGATTGAGCTATTTGGGAAAGAACGTCCCCCTGTCAGGACCCAAACCTGTGCTTGTATGAGCAGGGATGAGACCGAGCCTTTGTTAAGGGCTTATCCCCTTTCTTGATGGTCTTGAAGGGCGGGGTGCCATACTTGACGTGTCCCGAGTCTTAATGACTTTCTGACACCTGTGGAAGCAAAAAGTAGGTAATTAGTACTTCGCTTCAAGCCCTATGCGGTATCATTTCTTTCGGTATTTCCTTCATTACATTCTCCCTCTAATGGGGTGTTTACAAAATATAATGATAGGCTTGCGTCAAGTATAATATCTTTTTAAGAATCGACCGTTCACCAACGAGCTGATGCCTTGCCCCTTGCAATCCATCACCCGATAGGCTCCATTGGAGTACACTTCATCGATGATACACACCGGATCTCATTTCGGATCGAATTTACTCTTTGGACCTTGAGCCGGTGCCGGACGTTTCATCATTAGCACCAAGTCGCCTCTTTTGAATGACCTACCACGGACTCGTTTATCGTATGAAGCTGAGATTTGTTTCTGATACATTTCGAGCCTTTGCTGAGCGGCGAGTCTCTTTTCGTCCAGATCGTCCAGCTCGACCATTCTGATTTTAGCATTGTACTCGGTCGTCAAGGAGTGTCGGAGCGCGACCCGTAGTGACTCCACTTTTATCTCCATCGGGATCACAGGTTCTGTACCGTACACCAATGAGTAGGGTGTGGCTCGAGTGGCTGTGCAGTACGTGGTCCTATATGCCCATAACGCTTCGGGCAATCGTCTGTCCCAGTCCTTCTTATTTTTGGCCACCGTCTTCTTCAGGATCTTTACGATAGTCTTGTTGAATGCCTCGGCCAACCCATTCGCGGGAGGGTAGTAAGGCGATGAATAGCAATGCTTAATCTTGAACTTTGCGCACAGCTTATCGATAGTGACATTTTTGAAGGGCGTTCCGTTGTCGGTGGTGATTCTTTCGGGGATACCATGCCGGTATAATATGGAGTGACGGATGAAACTTTCGACGTGTCTGGCTTTTACATCTCTCAGGGCAATGGCTTCAGCCCATTTAGAGAAATAATCGGTCGCAACGAGAATGTACTGGTGCCCCTGAGAGGATGGCGGATTGATCGGCCATATCACGTCCATGCCCCAGGCGGCGAAAGGCCAAGATATTGCTGATTGATGTAACTCTTCCGGTGGCGAGTGTATTATATCTGCACGTATTTGGCATTGATGACACTTCTTGACGTATTCCATCGCGTCTTTCATCATTGTGGGCCAATAATACCCCATGTGTCGGACACGGTGATGTAAGTTCTTGTCCCCCTGGTGAGCACCGCACTCTCCTCCGTGAGCTTCTTTTAGTGTGGCGTATGCTTCATCCTGGTCTAGGCAGCGTAGCAATATTCCATCATACAAGCGCTTGTAAAGGACGTCATTCTGTATTATAAATGAACCGGCACGTCTTCTGACCTGTGTGCGCATCTTGGGCTCTTCCGGTAAAAATTCTTATTTCAAGTAGTTGACAAATGACCTTCTCCAGTCGTTTTCTTTTGTGATTTCGAAGCAGCAGATGGGATTCATGCTCGATTCGTCGCTGCGCGACACGGTAGTTGGTAAGATCCTTCTTTCTTCGATTGTTACTTGAAGTGGGCTGCCTCCGGGATTAGCCAGAGCAGCGGCTAGGCTGGCCAATGCGTCGGCCTGTACATTCTCTTGCCTTGGTATATGTGAAATGCTACCATTGCGAAACTGGTCGAACAACAATTGCGCTTGGTGGCAAAAGGGCGACAACTCAGGTTTGCGAACCTCATATTCTGTCGTCAGCTGTCTGATGACCAGCCTAGAGTCATCGTAGATCTGTATTGCCTTGATACGCATCTTGAGGGCGAGCTGTAGTCCGATAATGAGGGCTTGATATTATGCTTCGTTGTTGGTACAGGCTGGCACGATCGTAAATGAATAGGGCAGTAGATCTCCCTGCGGGCTAATAAATATAACTCCTGCTCCTGCCCCTGTGGACCTAGAGGCTCCGTCGAAGTACATTTGCCAGAGTCGCGGTTCTTCAATTATCATAACCTGGTTGTCTGGGAGGTCACACTCCATTTCTTCGCTGCTCGGGACTGGATGCGCAGCGAGAAAATCCGCAATTGCTTGTCCTTTAATGGCTCGGGCCAGGACGTAAGTGATATCGAATTCAGAGAGGAGAAGGGCCCATTTTGCTAGGCGTCCAGACAGCATAGGCCGATCCATGAGGAATTTGATCGGGTCGGCCTTGGATATCAACGTTATTTGGTGCGAGAGGTAGTAATGTCTGAGTTTCTTCACGGCGAAGATGAGAGCCAGACATATCTTCTCGATTGCTGAGTAGTTAAATTCGGCCCCTACTAATGTGCGGCTCAAATAATATAGCGCGTTTTCCTTGCTTTCCTCATTTTTCTGTGCCAGGAGTGTCCCTAGCGAGTTATCACCCACTGCAATGTATAGAATCAGCGGCTTGCCCTTGATCGGGGCGGCGAGGACTGGGGAATTTTCGAGCATCTCCTTTAATGAATCGAAAGCTTTCTAACAAGTGTCGTCCCATTCAAACTTAACGTCTTTCTTGTTGAGGCGGGAGAACGGCTGACAGCGGCCGGCCAGATTCGAAATAAATCTTCTTAGATATGCCACGCGGCCTTGGAAACTCTTCAACTGTTTTAGGTTCTTGGGCAGCGGCATTTCTCTGATGGCCTTAATCTTGGCGGGGTCGATCTCTATACCCTTGTGCCTGACGACAAAGCCCAAGAATTTGCCGGATGCAACCCTAAATGCGCACTTCAAAGGGTTCATACGGAGGCTCTTCTTGCAGCAAACGCTGGAATACTTGCCTTAGGTGTTCTCTGTGCTGTTCATGATTGGCTGACCTCATGATCAAATCATCCACATAGCATTCGACGTGTTTGTGCATCATATCTTGGAATATAACGTGCATTGCGCGTTGATACGTTGCCCCTGCGTTCTTCAATCCGAAGGGCATTACGCGATAACAGTAGATGCCGAGAGTTGTGCGGAAAGCCGTAGCTTCTTCATCTTCTGAGGCCATACAAATTTGATTGTATCCCGAATACCTATCCATGAAGGACATCACCGCATACCCTATGGTGCTATCAATCAACAGCTCTGGAATTGGGAGGGGAAAATCGTCTTTAGGGCAGGCTTCATTTAGATTTCGGAAATCAACGCATACTCGGATTTGTCCGCTCTTCTTCTTGACCGGCACGATGTTTGAGATCCATCGGGGGTACTTCACCTCTCGAACGAACCCGGCCTGAATCAGTCTATTGACTTCTTCTTCAATCTTGGGTATAATGTACGGATGAAATCGTCGCTGCGGTTGCTTCACTGGCTTCTTTCCCTTCATGATACTTAGCTTGTGCATAGCGATCGTCGGACTGAGCCCGGGCATTTCTGAATATGTCCAGGTAAAGATATCCTTGTTCTCCTTTAATAGCTACAGGTATCTCTCTCTCTCACTTTTCGGGATGTTTCTGCTCAAGTATGTATTCCTAGGTTCTTCGGGGGTGCCCAGATTTATCTCTTCGAGTTCATCGATAGTCGGTTGCCCACCATCTTCTAGTTGCACGGGTGCGACACTTGGCTGGATAATATCGATAGGCTCCTGCGACTAAATCTCTTCTGCCTGGGCCAATGGTTACCATGTTCACGCTTGCCCTAGCTCCTAGACCTTCTCCATTTCGGTATACTCGCTTTTGTTCTTCAAATGGAGCTAGTAACCTCTTCTCTGTGTCTATCCTTTGGCCGGAGAATCCCATATTCTTCATGATCTTCTGGCTGGCTCTGCTATATCTCTTCTCTTCTATTGGTCGAGGTTGGGCAAGTCCCCTTCCCTCCTCTCTTTCTTCTAATGGTGCTGGTTGGCTTGGCCCTGAGTGAAACTCGATGTCTTTCTGGGTGACGTCTCTTGACGGCACGATGAATTGGCTTGGAGCTTTTGAAAATGGTTTGGTTCTTCCTATCTTGGGCACCGGCATATTGAAGCTGGACTTGAGCACGCTCATGTCTTGATCTGAGATTAGTTTTAACACAGACTGCCCTGGCTGACGCAGATGTTGCGGTACCACATAGAACTTCTTCGTAATCGGCTGAGAGTGATTTTCTAGCTGATGTCGGGATCTCCCCTGGGTAACGGTTTGAGGCTTACTTCTCTGCACTAACTTCTCTATTCAAGGCTTTGCCCCTTGCCTCTTCTTCGATACCTCGGACCTTTCGCTGGTTTCACTGCCGTCGGCCGAGTTGTAGTACTTTGCATCGGCTAAAAATGACTCGGCTATTGTGTATGGTTTTGGATCCGCCGCTACCCTGCGTTGGACCCCGTCTCTGCTATATTTAAAACACTGGTGATATGTCGAGAGGATTATGCGATTTTGATGGAGCCAAGGCCTTCCTAGAAGGAGGTTGTATGTTGTCACTGCATCGATTACCTGACATGTCACTTTCGTTGTCAGTTCTTCAATTTCTAACATTACTGTGATTGATCAGAGCGTACGCTGACTGTCTTGATTGAAACCTTGAATCATCATCAAACTCGGGCGTAACGCCGATTGCCTGTAAACCAGTCTCTGCAATGTTTTCAAGGGCATGATATTCACGGTAGACCCATCGTCCAGCATGCACCTCTTGATCTCAGTATCCCTGATTATTCCTGTGACCATTAACGGGCGATTGTGGTCCATTAATTCTATCGTGCGGTCTTCTTCTGAGAAAGTGATGGTCGAAGGATGGTTGACAGGCATGACTTGTGACACCGACATGTACCCTTCCCAAAATTTATCTGAATTATTCATTTCTTCTTCTATCTCTATCATTGTGACCTCCCTAACTTCATTGTCAAGTAAGGCGTTGATTAACATTTCCCTATACACTTTCGAGAGACATAGAGCATCGTATATGCTTAGGCGAGCGGGAACCTTTCGTAAGTGTGACACGACGTCATATGCTACTGGTCTTGGGTTTGGCTGACCGGTCGTAGCTTCGACGACATTTTCTTTCAACTTTTGCATGCGAGGTTTCTCCTGTGATCTGTCAGGGGTACCGTCTTCTGGCATCGGGTTGTCTGGTCTCGGGGGAGTGCGGTCAGGCATTTGCTTTCCTGACCGTAGGATGACTGCGTCAACTTCCCTCTCACTACTTGTGGGGTCTTCAGGCGATGCTTGCTCAGCGAAAGACACCATTCCGCAGTGGACCATGCTTGTCATGGGTCGTTCCTGCCCCTGCGACAGCTCTCTTCTTTCTTTTCCTCTGCTCTTCTTTCGTTTCACGAGTCTTCGTCTGTTCTCAAGTCTTTTCTTGCTACTGACTAAAGTCCATGGTTCCTTCGGCTCAGGGAACGAGGTTGATCGGCTGGTTTCACCTTTTATTGGGACTGTTGAAATTGTCCCGGCTGCCTCCTTCGCTGTCTCAGGTACCTTCATGCTGATGACCCCTTGATTGATCAACCTCTGTATTCTTCCTTTTAAGGAGAAGCAATCTTCTGTCTGGTGGCTGATGCACCGGTGATATTTGCAGTATTTAGGGTCATTCGTTCGTCCAACCTCGTGTGGATGAATTGGCTCTGGTAGGCGTATCAAGCCCTCTTCGATCAACTGTTCCATGATCGGAACCAGATCGGCTATGTCGAATGTGTATGGGCCGTTCGCCCTCTCTCTTTCAGCTATAGATACACGTTTGGGTACATAGGGCTTTTTACTCTTGTCTTGTGTATCTGCCGCCTTCACCTCTAGCCCATGGTCGGTAGCGACATGTACCATTGAAAGGCTTTCCCTGTCAAGGTAGATCCGAATAGCCGCATGCAATACTGCGGGATTGCGGACCAGTTTCCCAATGTAGTCAAGAAGTGGGCGATGTGCTCCTCCGGCAACCCTCCGCCGTCAAACTTTCCGAAGTCCGGGCATCTAAAATTGGCCGGGAATGGTACCTCCTCTACCTCTTGCGGGTATGAGACCCGATATTTATAGCTGCCTCTCCTTTCTTTCTCCTTTTCTTGCTGCATCATATGGGCTATTGTTTGAGATAGCTCTTCTCGTGATACATGAGATGTGGCAGGCGGCGCACGTCCTATTGGCACGATTCTGGGTTGGATGGGTGGTTCGGGCTCAACCGGACCTTCTGCCGCGCCTTGCGATTCCTCTACCGACTGACGGGTGGGCGACGCGATACTTCTGGTGGCATTCTGCGCTATCAGAGTGGTCAAGGCCTCCTGGATAGCCTTCATTCGCTCGTTTGTCTCGCGGTTAGCCTCAACCAATCTGTCGATCTGATCTTGTAACGGAGGTAATTCTTCTGTCTCATAAGGTTCTTCTTTTGCCTCTGCGGCCACTTGGACCATTACCACTTACGCCAACTGGATTTTTCGAGCCGGGCTTTGTTTCTGTGCAAGGGTTGTCGCGGGCTTGGATTTTACGCTCACGGTCCCAGTAGTCTTTGGCGCGGTGCAAGCGGCTTTGGACAACGGCGGGAACTGCTCAACCGTCATTGCGGGCATTGCGGGCTCGGCTGGTGCAGCCTGCCTGTTGATAAGGGTCTTCTGCCCTTACTTTGGCTGCCACTGTTTCCTGATCACGAGCTGAGGTCTCGCAACGCTCGCCTTCCTGTATGCCACTATGATGGCAGCTTTCTTCTGTTCCTTCTTCTGCCTTCGGGTCTCAACCAATTGTCACTCTGGTTTTGGATTTACAGTTGCGGTGAAACGGGGGAAGCTGAAGCCTCCGGTGGCAAGGAAGGTGCACGAATTGGTCATCGGGCATGCCATTCTTCTGTCTGTCCTAGTATCTTGCTAATTCTGCGGTGTCAGAAAATCATTAGAACAGTTTATAAACGCGGCCGGGAGCGTGAATCCATCGATCGCGGTACATAAACTAGTAGGAATAAGCAAGGAGAAGACAAAGCGTGCGTGGTTGTGGAAGTTTGTGGCTTTTTGATTTACCGTCTACTGCCTTAAAGATGAAGGGAGGAACATTCCCGTTGAGAGTCGCCAGTTTGGTGCCCAAGGGCGCCGAAACATTATGCCTTGCGATAAATCTCCTATGTACACATTCGCATATGTGAATGATTGATCTTAGAGCGTTTCTATACTCAGAACTAACCAGAGATTCTGGGTTCGATCCCCAGCAGAGTCGCCAGTTTGTTGGAACTAGAAAAATGTACCGCGAGGACATCTTCCGAGATGTGGTGTTTTGTTGCTCTGGGGTTCTGAATAATAGAAACATTCGTAGACAATCACAAACATTCACAAAAGTACACAAGAGAAGAGATATAGCAAGGCAAATTTTATTCCAGAGATCCTGAGATCTTGTACATTTCAAGCCGTGATCTGGCACGAGCCCTTAATTACATCGGATGATCGATGACCCTTGATTAAAAGGCAAAAGACTAGTCAGCGGGGACTATGGTCTTAGAGCTTGTAGTCATAGAGATCTGTATTTGTTTTGTTATGGACTGAACCATCTTTGTATTAGTCAGATGTCTATGTCCCATGTTTTGGCCGGAGATCCGGGCTGAGACTATCAGGGTTTATTACTGAGAAAGACGACTCTGGGCCCGCGCCTGTCAACGTAGGGACAGGTGACCTCGGGAAGTCCATTCTAAAGTTGTGTGTACCTGCATAGCCCAACCGACGGATGCCGTTTGGATGGGTAGGGCATCGACTGTTGTGTTGTGGCAGTTCATAGCAATTGCTTTGTAGCGAATTTGAAACTCTTTGACATGGTTTATCGTGGTAACCATAGTCCCGTTTGCCTGGCTTTCGACCCCAATCGGATCACAACTTTACAATAGATATGAATGGTGACATATTTGTAGAGCTCTGGATGCTGGCGGCTCCTTTCTGAGAAGTTACTTCATTCATTGCGTCGAACCGGGTTGGGCCTCGAAGATGCGCAATTCTACTTGTTAGAGTTCCCGGAGTGTCCATTCGATCGTTCCATTGCGTCCAGAACGCTCGAAATACTCAAAATAGGCTCAAACGGATCTTGAAAACACTTAAAATTGAGTCCGGTGCACCTGAAAATATGTTTTGCAATCGGCTGATTTTTTGGGTGCATGGGACTTAATAAACGGGTGCGTGGGGCTCCACACACTTAAAAATTAAGTGCCGAATTTTTGATGAATTTAAGGGTGCGTGGGTCCATATTCAGGATGCATGGGACCGAATTTGCAAATCTGATTTTTGATGAATTTATTGACGCGTGGGACCCGAATTTATGGACGCGTGGGCCATTTTTCGGGTGCGTGGGAGTTCGAGGCACTTGTTTAATTTATGTCGAATTAATAGACGCGTGGGCAATTATTCGAGTGCGTGGGAGAATTTTCAGGATGCGTGGCCGCACTTATGATTTTTTAGTATTCAGACCTGCGGTGGAATATCGGCGATTGGAAAGGGTATTCCGGCGATCGGGAAGGGTTTCTGGCGGCGATTTCGGATTCCCAGAGGGCGGCAGCTCTCTCTTTTTTCAGAACCGTCCCAATGAATCGAAAGGGGGGGTATTTATACCCGAAGTTGGCCAGTAGGAGACCGCCACGTGTAGCGTGTCGAGAAAATGGGTTGGCGCGTCGCTAAGGGATACCATCTCTAACCATCAGTAGTCAGAACTGCTCACAAGTCGGGAACTGCTCGCGAGACAAGCTGCTCGCAGGATCAGGACGTCGGCTGGAAAACTCGGTAACTGTGCGCCGTATATGTCTAATATGCGAGCCGCGAGCAGATGATCCTAATATGCGAGCCGCGAGAAGATGATCTCGAGAGTCGAATAGAGCTGCTCGCAGGATCAGGACATCGGCTCGAAGACTCGGTAACTGTGCATCGTATATGTCTGATATGTGAGACGCGAGCAGATGATCTCGAGAGTCGAATAAAGCTGCTCGCAGGATCAGGACGTCGAAATGCCTTTAATGAATTCCTGTTTTTTAGTCATTTTTCGGGCGCGTGGGGCACTTGAATTTATACGTGCGTGGACACGTAAATGTGAACTCCACCAGTTGGGTTTTGAATTTTGGGGGGTTTGTGGGGCCCGTTTGATCATGAAACCACATGCACTGCTCATCATAAATCACAAGGAAGTTACGGGTCCAATTCCGGACGGTTCTGATCACGATGATTGGCGGGGCCCGCTGGAGATTTCAGCCAAAATTGGCTAAGGAAATTTTGTAAATCTCCGTTTTACGTACACCGGAAGGCGTTTTGAGTGATTTCTTCAGAGGTATATGGTTATTTTGTTTATTCTAAGAGTCCCTACCTTTTGGGACCCCAACATTATTACCGACGAAAATGTTCGTTGGGAAAACCTTCTACATATTCAAGTGGGGCCCACCGGTGCTCTATCATTGTTATTGACAATGTATAAATTTCATCGGTAAGAACCATATTCAAGTGGGCCCCACCCGTGCTTTATCATTGTTACCGACGACGTATAAATTTCGTCGGTAAAAAATATCTTTACCGACGAAAATATTAGTCAACAAAATATTTTTTACCGACGATTTGTTAATTTCGTTGGTAAAAGTTGTTAGTGCACTTTTCCGAGGCATACTAGTGCACCTTGTTTGTCAATCACTTACAGCAGTGAGTCTTGTGTCGGTTGAGCCCAAAGAAGACGAAGAACGAAGACTCAAGACGTCCAGCCGCATCAAGGAAGAAGATTCAGGTATATGAGATGCCTTGGTGCCTTAACCTCGACCAAAACCTATCCCCTTTGTATCCTTGATGACCTTGACCATATTTAGAACCCTTTAGTCATCATAGATAGGCCTTAGGTGTCCCATTTGATCAACTCTACCTAGGTCTATATGAACCAGCTGGAGAAAGAAGATCTCAGCTCAGCATAGAGGGGACCCAGGCTGGTCCGACCGGTCAAGACCGGTCGGCCAGCATTCCTGCTGGAATTACAAAGACCAGCCGACCGGTCATGACCGGTCGGCCTTCGCAATAGAAGGGAAACAGCAAGGTGGGCCGACCGGTCATGACCGGTCGGCCAGTTATTGGCGTCCAGCCCTCCAGCAAGAGGGGCCGACCGGTCTTGACCGGTCGGCCAGCAGGTTCTGGCTGTCCAGTGAAGGGGTCCGACCGGTCATGAACGGTCGGCCCAGTGTATTGTGCCTGCCCATTCAGCAAAGACCTCCGACCGGTCATGACCGGTCGGGACAGGTCGGGTCAGGCCGTTTTCTGCCCGTTTTATGACCGTTGGAGCACTTTTTCTATATATTTGGAGCTCCATTCTTGGGCAGGAGAGAGAAGTTTTTGAGAGCCCATTCCACACTTATCTTGTACATCATTTGGGGCCTCAAAGAGGAGGTTTTCAAGTCATATCCCTTGTGTTTCAAACACAAGTATGGGCATTCAAATGCTATCAAGAGATGACTTGATTCCTCTCTCAAATCTAGAGGTGTGACACTATTCCACATAGGTATATCCTTTGTCCAAGACCTCTAGAAGACTCTCTAGGTGAATCTCCTAGTTGGAACAACCTACACATCCCATGTATGAGATTCACCCATCCTCCTAGCACCTTGGGCATTTCAAGGCATCGCATGCAAGGTGTTTGATCGAATGTGGCTGAGGCATTGGCAACGCAACGGCGGCACGATCGAGGGAGCAAAGGGAAGCTGATTGAAGCATGGGAGAGCGGAGATCAAGCAACCCAATCCGGCGCTAAACAAGGGGCTCATCCGACAAGTAAGTTGTCTTATTTGAGAGTCCATTTTAGAGTTTGTTTGTCAACTCGCCTTAGGGACGTTAGCCGTTCCTTGGCCCGTTAGCCGGGCCTAAACTAAGTCTCCAAGGGGGAGCCTCCGACACGGGAGTAAACGTGCGATAAGGTTGAGAGTTAGCCTATGTCTAAAACTCCGGATACGGTTGAGAGGTGAACCGATAAAACCTCCGTGTAAAGGTTGAGAGGTGAACCTCATTTAAAACCTCCGATAGTGAATGCCGGTGTGCTCAAAGGGGTTGAGTACTTGAACCGGGAGTGGAGTAGACACGTAGTCGAACCACTATACATCCTTGTGTTTGTGATTGTTCTTGAGCTCATTCTATCTTTGCATTGTTTGTTTAATTGCTTAATTATGAATGATTGATAGGAATGCATGCTAGGCACCTTATAGGCATCCCCACACAAGATGTACCTTCACTACTTGTGTAGACTTGAGCTCATTGATCCACTCTCATAAGTCTACACAAGATGCATAGGTTAGGAGCTTGATTAGTTGTATCATTTACTTCCTATGCATGCTTAGACTAGGTTTGTTTATTGCTTATCCTCTTGCTAGTCTTTTGATTGGACTCACCAAGGCTTGGAAGCCGAGGTGTTTTTACTTACAACGCTTATTTTGTTAAATTGTATTAGTAGACGAAAAGATTTTCAAAAAGGTCCTATTCACCCCCCCTCTAGGTCCATAGCCATATCTCCAAGTGTCTCTACAAGCGGTGAAACCGCAATTTCATTTGGTATCAGAGAGGGTTTCTCTTTAAGGGCTTAATTGCCTAGAGATAGATCCTAAAGAGAAACTTGAAAATATGTCTAGAGAGGACTCTTCATCCGTCACTAAGCCTCCTTTCTTTGATGGGTCAAATTATCCATATTGGAAAGCCCGAATGCGCATCTTCTTGGAATCCATTGATTCGGATGTGAGGGACATGGTTGACTTTGGATATGAACCCCCAATGGTTACTATTTCTAAGGAGGGTGAGCCGGATGTTCTCAGGCCAAAAGACAAGGCATTGTGGACTGCTCACGAAAAAGCTCAACGTATTAATAATGCGAAAGGCCTGAATGCCATATTTTGTTCAGTATCAAGAGAAGAATTTGGTCGGATCCAAAATTGCACTACCAGTAAACAAGCATGGGATATTCTGGAAATTACCCATGAAGGAACAAATGTTGTTAAAAATTCTAAACTCCAGCGCCTCTCCACTCTCTTTGAAAATATCACTATGGAGGAGGATGAAACGTTTACTGAATTTTATACCAAACTGAACAAAATCACAAATGATATGTGGGGCTTAGGGGATCCGGTTCCGGAACATAGGCTTTGTAGGAAAATTCTGAGATCGCTTCCGGAACGGTTCTCTTCTAAAGTCACCACCATTGAAGAGTGTAGGGATCTTAATACCATGAAAGTTGAAGAACTCATAGGTTCCCTACAAACCTTTGAGCTAGGCTTTAAAGCCCCCTCTAGAAGGAAAAACATCGCCTTCAAGTCCTCTCACAGACACAAGAAAATCAAAAGTGAGACGGAGGATGATAGCGATGATGAGGATGATGAGGAAGAACAATTGAACAAAAAATTTAAGAGATTCCTCAAATTTGATAGAGGGAATAGCCGTGACAAGAAGGACAAGAAGGGTGATAAACGTACAGGAAAATCATCCATACCTTCATCCGTCCGTTGTTACGGTTGCGGTCGTCGTGGCCATATTGCTCCGGAATGTCCGGAAGGGCCTAAACCGAAAGGAAAAAAGGCAATGGCTGCTACTTGGGATGATACGGAGGAGTCCGAATCTGATGATAAGAGCCAACATAATGATCTTGCTCTCTCGGCCTCCATCACGACCCCTTTACCAGATTATCTAAGAGGGGATCCCAACCGCTATCCCTTCTAAGTGAAGGTAGAGTTCCCAACCCCTCACCTCATGCTACATTTTATGAGGGTGTTGTGGAATCTTTGCTACCCTTTGGCTTTTTAAACTGAACATGGTTAGAGAGGGTAGCTAGTTATGCTTCTATTGGTAAATCTGAGGATTTCAGCCTCATTTATGTTTTAATGGGCAAATCAGAGGATTCCAGCCTCATTCGCCCAAATTTTGATGATTTAGCCTTGCTTTTAATTAATACATTTGCTTGCTAGATTGTCATCCTGCTTAGATTAGCCAATCATCTTGAGTTTTATGCTTCATGTATGCTAATCCTTGCTTAGTATTGGTCTTGATATACCTCTAGGGGAGGTTGGTTGATTGGGCTATAAGCCCTTTGTGCTTCATTGCAAATGTATGTCCTTGACCAATATTGCATGATTACCTACGCTTAGATAGTTATATCTTCCTGGTAATCATGTTTTTCTTAGCATGCTCCATGTATTTATGATTCATGCACCCTATACTCTCCTTCTAGCATGTGCTTATAGTTATAACTGCGACACACTATCTCCTCTTACCTTAAGTTCATTGGTATATCATTAAGGGGGAGAGAATAGTTTGTCAATTGCTAACAAAAAGGGGGAGAAAGATCAAATCCCACCAAAACTAGTTTGCTGTGTTTTGTGATGCAGGGATTGACAGGTTGTGGGGGAGCAAACTGAAGCGGAGCAGCATAGTTTAGACATGTCAAGAGTCCTGTAATTTATGCTTTATCATTGTAATATCTTGATCATGTAGTTTGTTTTGGTAGGTTAAGTTTTTGTAAGTAATTGACAAAGGGGGAGATTGTTAGTGCACTTTTCCGAGGCATACTAGTGCACCTTGTTTGTCAATCACTTACAGCAGTGAGTCTTGTGTCGGTTGAGCCCAAAGAAGACGAAGAACGAAGACTCAAGACGTCCAGCCGCATCAAGGAAGAAGATTCAGGTATATGAGATGCCTTGGTGCCTTAACCTCGACCAAAACCTATCCCCTTTGTATCCTTGATGACCTTGACCATATTTAGAACCCTTTAGTCATCATAGATAGGCCTTAGGTGTCCCATTTGATCAACTCTACCTAGGTCTATATGAACCAGCTGGAGAAAGAAGATCTCAGCTCAGCATAGAGGGGACCCAGGCTGGTCCGACCGGTCAAGACCGGTCGGCCAGCATTCCTGCTGGAATTACAAAGACCAGCCGACCGGTCATGACCGGTCGGCCTTCGCAATAGAAGGGAAACAGCAAGGTGGGCCGACCGGTCATGACCGGTCGGCCAGTTATTGGCGTCCAGCCCTCCAGCAAGAGGGGCCGACCGGTCTTGACCGGTCGGCCAGCAGGTTCTGGCTGTCCAGTGAAGGGGTCCGACCGGTCATGAACGGTCGGCCCAGTGTATTGTGCCTGCCCATTCAGCAAAGACCTCCGACCGGTCATGACCGGTCGGGACAGGTCGGGTCAGGCCGTTTTCTGCCCGTTTTATGACCGTTGGAGCACTTTTTCTATATATTTGGAGCTCCATTCTTGGGCAGGAGAGAGAAGTTTTTGAGAGCCCATTCCACACTTATCTTGTACATCATTTGGGGCCTCAAAGAGGAGGTTTTCAAGTCATATCCCTTGTGTTTCAAACACAAGTATGGGCATTCAAATGCTATCAAGAGATGACTTGATTCCTCTCTCAAATCTAGAGGTGTGACACTATTCCACATAGGTATATCCTTTGTCCAAGACCTCTAGAAGACTCTCTAGGTGAATCTCCTAGTTGGAACAACCTACACATCCCATGTATGAGATTCACCCATCCTCCTAGCACCTTGGGCATTTCAAGGCATCGCATGCAAGGTGTTTGATCGAATGTGGCTGAGGCATTGGCAACGCAACGGCGGCACGATCGAGGGAGCAAAGGGAAGCTGATTGAAGCATGGGAGAGCGGAGATCAAGCAACCCAATCCGGCGCTAAACAAGGGGCTCATCCGACAAGTAAGTTGTCTTATTTGAGAGTCCATTTTAGAGTTTGTTTGTCAACTCGCCTTAGGGACGTTAGCCGTTCCTTGGCCCGTTAGCCGGGCCTAAACTAAGTCTCCAAGGGGGAGCCTCCGACACGGGAGTAAACGTGCGATAAGGTTGAGAGTTAGCCTATGTCTAAAACTCCGGATACGGTTGAGAGGTGAACCGATAAAACCTCCGTGTAAAGGTTGAGAGGTGAACCTCATTTAAAACCTCCGATAGTGAATGCCGGTGTGCTCAAAGGGGTTGAGTACTTGAACCGGGAGTGGAGTAGACACGTAGTCGAACCACTATACATCCTTGTGTTTGTGATTGTTCTTGAGCTCATTCTATCTTTGCATTGTTTGTTTAATTGCTTAATTATGAATGATTGATAGGAATGCATGCTAGGCACCTTATAGGCATCCCCACACAAGATGTACCTTCACTACTTGTGTAGACTTGAGCTCATTGATCCACTCTCATAAGTCTACACAAGATGCATAGGTTAGGAGCTTGATTAGTTGTATCATTTACTTCCTATGCATGCTTAGACTAGGTTTGTTTATTGCTTATCCTCTTGCTAGTCTTTTGATTGGACTCACCAAGGCTTGGAAGCCGAGGTGTTTTTACTTACAACGCTTATTTTGTTAAATTGTATTAGTAGACGAAAAGATTTTCAAAAAGGTCCTATTCACCCCCCCTCTAGGTCCATAGCCATATCTCCAAGTGTCTCTACAAGCGGTGAAACCGCAATTTCAAAAGTGTCATCCCGTTGTTATAAATAGTGGCGGGAACATTTTTTGTGGGAGCGCGAATGAAGTGTGGCTTGTACCGACGAAATATTTATTTCGTCGGGAAAAATGATAATTACCCACGAAAAAAATTTCGTCGGCAATAATTTCATCGGTAAATAACCAATTTCTTGTAGTAACAAGCCAAGCTAGCTTGAAAAGCTCGCTCGGTTAGGTTCGTTTTAGCTCGGCTTGGCTTATCTTATATGGCAATTTAATCAAGCCAAGTTTGAATTAGTAAAAGCTCGTTCAAAAACAAGTTGAGCTAGAGCATGAGTGAGCTCAGCTTGGCTTAGCTCGAAGCTCAATAAAAGCTTGGCTCACTTGAGCTTGGCTCGGCTTGAGCTTGAAATATTATATAATATTTAAAATTTTTTAAAGCAAAAACCCTACCCAACCCTACCCCTTTCATTTTCATTTCCCAACCCAGCCTGCCATGCCTTGCCCTCTCTCACTTTCCTTCTCATTTCAAATCTCTCCCTCCCTCTTTTTCCCTCCTATCCCTCAACTCAAACTGGCCCTTGTATCTCTCTATCTCTCTCCCCCTTCTAGCTTCCTCCCCACCCACCGCACGGCACGCACACAAGCAAACAGACAACTCAGCCACATGAGATGTACCCACCTGGCCTCCCAACCTTCATTCTTCTTAATCTCAAGTAGGTTTTCTAAAAAAAAAAATTATTTGTTTAAAATAGGAAAAACCTTAAATGAGGCTAAATTGTGGATCTTTTTTGTGCTGGATTGGGTTAGATTGGGATTGGGTTGGGTCGGCGGGTTGGGTCAGGTTAGGTAAATGGATTGGGGTGGGGTGGGGTGGGGTCAGTGGGTCAGGTTGGGTCAGTGGGTCGAGTTAGGTCAGGTCAGTGGGTTAGTTGGGTCAGGTTGGGTCTACGTATACACTTCTAGAAAAAAAAAAAAAAAAAAAAAGCTCGACTTGACTTAACTCAGCTCGAACAAAGCTCGATCGTCTTGGACAACAAGCCAAGCTCAAGCTGCTATTTTGAGCTTGATGTTCAAGCCAAGCCAAGCTCAAGTTAAGGTGTTCACTGATCAAGCTAAGCTCGAGTAGGGCAGGGCTCGGCTCGTGTGCAGCTCTACCTGTTCCAAGCTTAGGACATGCAGAGGCTCTAAGGGGCCATCATGATCTATAATTTTTAACTACAACGTCCATCCATTTTTTATATCATTTTAAATTATTATTAAAAAAAAGGCATATCCAAGGCTCAAGTGGACCACACCACAGGAAGCAGGGGTGCTAAGGACACCCACCATTGAAACCTTCTTAGGACCCATCATGTTGTTTATTTGCCATCCAATCTGTTGATATGGTCATATATACCTGGATGAAGTGAAAAAAAACAAATATTATCTTCATTCAAAACTTCTATGGTCCTCGAGAATTTTCAACGGTAGGAATTTAATCCCCACTGTGTGGTCCACTTGAGTCTTGTATCTTTCTTAGTTTTGGGCTCGTAATCTAAAATGATTTGGAAAAATGGATAGGTGGTGTGGATGAAATTCATACATCATGGAGGCCCCTCTGATGTAGGGAGGAGACCCCCTAATGAAGGACATGGAGTAAGCACGTTCCTAGAGCAAATGGACCGGAAGAAAACAAAGAAAATTAACGAATTTCGCCGTCGATCGATAAAAAATCGGCCAGAAAATTCAGAAACTCTTTGGACATTTTATGGGTCATTCGATTGATCAACCGATCGATCAATAGCGCCGCAAGACTTTATGGAAATTGTCGGATTTATAATGATTTAGTTTCCTATTTTGATTAGAACTCTTTTCTTAAACATCTAGGGTTTTCTAGGGTTTAATTAGTTTATTTAAACTTGTTTTAATTTCGTTGTTGAGCATCTTTCATTATTATCAAATAAAACTTTGAGTTTTTTCTTCTTTTCATGGATTTGAGAATTTCCCTCGTGGATTCGAGGAAGTCCGGTTGAGGAATGCCGAAAGCTTCGTGGATTCAGAGTAGTTATCTGATGAGGGAGATGGTGATCGACCTTACCATGTTGCGTCAAGTGGTATCAAAGCGGGGCTTACCCCTCGGGCCGATGGCAACTAACGACAACTTGGACGGCAACTCCATAGACGGTGATCTAGGGGATCAACTTCTATCAGAGGCGTCTTTTAGAGAGTTTACTAGCTATGCAACGGCTGCACATTACACTCGATCGCATCATAGACACCACCCCAAGCCCAAGGTGAAGTTCAGCCTCCTATGTTTGCTATACAAAACAATCCAGTTGTTTGTAAAGCGCTTCTGACAACAAATCACAGGGCTACTCTAGACGATTCGGGTTCCAGCGGCGAGGAAGTTGGTGGCGCCGTTGTCCAACGTCCTACGTATAGATATGAACAGATGGATCTTGCTGAGAGAGATTATCGAGGTAAGGCAAAAATTCCCAGTTTCAACGGCTTGTTACGTATAGAGGAGATCCTAAATTGGTTAGCAGAAGTAAAGCGATACTTTGATTATATGGATGTATCGAAAGAAAAGAAAGTGAAGTTGGTCACTTATAAGTTAAAATCTGGTGCATCAGTATGGTGGGAACAACTTCAGATTTTCCACGCTTGATAGAACATGGCGCCCATTCGATCATGGCCTCGGATGAGACGTCTCTTATACGCTCGATTCCTCCCTAACTACTAAGAGCAAATTCTATTCTAGCAATACCAAACTATTAACGGGGGAATCGATCTGTAGCTGAATATATGGAAGAGTTCCAACGATTGGAATCGCGGAACGATTTGGCAGAATCTTAATCGAAGCAAGTGGTGCGGTTCATCAACTGATTGTGACTCACAATCCAGGATTAGGTTTAAATGCATTCAGTCTAGATAATGGATGAGGCCGTCCAATTGCTAGTAGGGCGAAGACGCAAATTACAAGGGCCACTACTCGATGTTAATTTAAACGCGGGCCCCCACGACGGACGACATTTCATAGGAGACGTCCCAAGCCAATGGGAAAGCCTCTGTTAAGGTACATCCTCCCCCTCTTACCCTCGCGATATGAGGATTGGGAAACAACCAATCAAGGCCCCAACGTGCTGCAACAACTACTTCAGGCCCGAGTGAAATCACGAATCCGTATAGTCGACCAAGGCCTGACCATTACTTTTCGATGTGGCCAACTAGGCCATTTATCAAACACATGTCCTCAGCGACCAGTGGATAATCTAACTATCGCTGCAGAGGAAGCGCAGGACGATCTAGAAAACAACGGAGCTGAACATGCCGAATATGAAGGAGAATTGTTGAATGGACACCTGAGGATCAAGGTGTCTTTGGTTGTGCAGAGGCAGATGTATATACCGAAGATGGAAGCTGATTCCCAATGCCACAACCTATTTAGCACAAGATGTACCGTGAAAGGAAAAGTGTGCGATGTGATTATCAATAGCGGGAGTTGTGAAAATATCATGTCATGGTCTATGGTGAAGAAACTGACGCTGGAGACCACACTGCACTCTTCTCCATATATAATTGCTTAGATCCGAAAGGATAGTGTGACAATGGTAATAGATCGATGCCCAATTTCCTTTTCAATTTGTAAATCCTACGAGGACCAAGTTTTGTGTGACATCGTAGACATGGATACTTGTCACCTAATGCTTGGACATCAATAGTAATTCGATCGAGATGCCGTACATCGGGCTCGGGACAATATCATTACATTTGTGAACGATGGATGCCGTTCTCGCCCCATGATCCCGAGAGAGGACCCCATAACCTCTAAAGTGGAGGGGTGGCCTCTCCTTGTAAGGCATGACATTGAAGAAGAACGCAAGAAGAAGGAAAATGTGTGTGACCTCCGTTCGCCACCAAAGAAGTCTGCTACAACAGGTTCGGTGTTGATGTTGAATGGGCCAATCCCATCGATCGAATGAAAATCAACCAGAAATTTCAGAAGACATTTTCTGGATTGTTCGACCGATCGATCGACAGTGTCGCGGGAATTTGCGGAAATTGTTGGATTTTGCATAATTTAATTTTCTATTTTGATTAAAACTCTTTTCTTAGGCATCTAGGGTTTTCTAAGGTTTATTTAGTCTATTTAAACTCATTTTAATTTCATTGTTAAGCATATTTTATTATTATCAAATAAAACTTTGAGCTTTTGTCTTCTTATTGTGGATTCGAGAATTTTTTTCATGGATTCGAGAAAGTTTGGTTGAGGAGTCCCAAAAGCTTCATGGATTTGGAGTAGTCATCCGTGAGGGAGACGGTGATCAACCTTATCATGTTCATCCCTGCATCACCCTCGGAGCCCAGCCTGTCCCGAGTTCGGAATATGCAGGGGTATACCACCAGACCAATAATATTCCTGTTCGCCTGGGACGAGGTTTGGCTGGTGACCCCAACACTAGCCAGCTACCTAGTGTCAAAACTCTGTCGGACCCACCATGATACATGTGTTTTATCCACGCTTTTTCAGGTTATTTTAGGGCACAATCCCAAAAATGAAGCCGATACATATCTCAAGTGGACCACACCACAGGAAACAGTGAGGATTGGACGGTTAGTGTTGAAATTTTTTGGTAGAAGCAAAAGTTTTGGATAAAGCTGATATTTCTATTTTCCCCTCCTCGAGGTCTATTTGACCTTATCAACAGGTTAGATGTCAAATAAACATTATAGGTGGGCCCTAGAAAGTTTTTAATGGTGGACGCTCAGCGTTATTTTTCGGCTCATGCCCTAAAATAAGATGGAAAAATCGATGGACAGCATGGATAAAATACATACATCATGGTGGGCCCCACAGAGCTTTGACACTAGCTAGCTGGCTTATTTTGGGGTCACTAGCCAAACCACGTCCGTTCAACGTACGCCCGTCTTCTTCGATCGACCTGATGATTGGTCCAGATCTCAGACACGTGTCCAGCGAATCACGTAGCACTTCTCCAATAAGATGAAAAGATGTCTCTATAAAGGCATCCATGACAAGCAAGCTCGAATGGTCCAGATGCGTGGGCCACCATTGCCAAGGGCCAACCCCAAGTCATCCCTTTCTTCACATTCTTACCTTTTCTTGGCAACTAAGCTTAGAACCTCAAATCCTTATAAAATCCAATCGATCCAAACACCAAAACCCATCACCTCCAAACCATGCCTACCTATTCCTCCGACTCCGACGACAAACCGTCATCCTCCTCTGCCAAGCTTTTCGGCCGCCGGCGGCCACTGGAGGACGTTCTCGGAGGAGGAAAAGGTACTACCATGCGCCCCAACATCTTTCTAACATACACCATGTGGGCCCACCAAGCCCACATGATACGTAAAAATATATATTTCTCGACCGTTATAGCTTACATTTGCGATTGAATTTGAATCTGAACCGTGTGATGCTTGTTGTACAGTGGCCAACGTGATCCTATGGGAGAACAAGCACTTATCGGCCGCGATCTTGGCCGTCACCACTGCGATATGGTTCCTTTTTGAGGTCGTGGAGTACCCTTTCCTGACCCTTGTGTGTCACCTCTCCATCACCACCATGCTCGCCGTTTTCATTTGGACCAACGGTGCCACTCTCCTCAATCGGTATGTTTTTCTCTCGCATCGATCCATGTTTTCGGTGGGCCTGACCATCGACGGCTCAAGATCGAGGAATCAAACAGATTAGATGGTCCTACTTGTCTGATTGATGGTCTTCAAACGGATGGTTGAATTTGAGAAGGGATTGATGGTTTTTCTCTCCATCTTGCTATGGGTGAGAACTTTGCATATTGTGCAAGATCCAAGCCATTCATCAGGTGGGACCCTCCATGAACATGGCCTGGCTCA
Source organism: Liriodendron chinense (assembly GCA_003013855.2). Classification (NCBI taxonomy): domain Eukaryota; kingdom Viridiplantae; phylum Streptophyta; class Magnoliopsida; order Magnoliales; family Magnoliaceae; genus Liriodendron; species Liriodendron chinense. The sequence continues at coordinate 7,973,711 of ML058339.1, read as the reverse complement.
AAAAATGTGGCTGCTCCACACATCAAGTGGCCCACAGGTGTCCAAAATAAATTAAAAAGAAAAGAAATGGATAGTTTGATGAGCATACCAGCCTGATTAGTGGGCCGGCCATATCATTTTAACAGTGGGACCCACCTGGCGAATCGAATTTTCCTATTAAGTGTGGAGTGATTGTAGCCGTTGATTTGTGTGATCAGAGATCCTCCGAAGATCCCAGACAAGATCTTGTCTGAGGCAGCATTCAGAGAAGCTGCAATAATCTGCCATGCCAAGCTCAGTGTGTTCATGTCCATCCTCCAAGACATCGCTCATGGAAAAGACCTGAAACTCTTCCTTCTGGTATTTCAATCTCCACCCTTCCCTCCTCTTTTGTACGGTTGTCAGTGGGCCAGGCTAGCCTTTCAGGCTTGGACCTGGCCCACTTAAAACTGGGCTTGGAGTCAAACATCAGGCCCATGGGCAGGCTCCGGCCTTCAAATTTAAGCCACAGAACCTAATTTAGGATTTCGAGGGCATTTTTGTCATATATCAAGGATGGTGGGACCCACTTAATGTACAGACAGACTCCTTTGTCTTGTGGGCCTTATCACTTTCCAAACCCAGCCATTGACAACCCAATCTCTGCCATGTAACGGGCCTTGTCGGGCCTGGCCTATTGACACTCTAATCCACAGGTATATATCATTATATCATTGTGTGCTTTTTTTTTTTTTTTTCCTTCAGTCGATTGCTACATTGTGGATGTTATCAGTGATAGGAAGCTATTGTAGCTTTCTGAATCTCCTATATTTTGGTACGTTGTAATCTTCTTTCATTGCCTTTGTTTTTTTTTTTTTTTTAATATCAAGGGAAATGATCTAGTGTGAAACACCCACAGTGGGATCTTCACTATGGGTGATTCTTATAATTGTTTGATCAATGTTCCAATGGCGATGCGAAGTGGACCCCACTTGCATTGGCCTTTTAAGAAATGCGGCCATCGTGCTTAGACAGTGATCACACTCTCCCACAACAAGATTTCACTGTGGGTGAAGCTTATCACTAACGCGATCACGATGGAAATGGGCCCCAGTTGTTCTGATATTTTAGGAGGTGATGGAATCATGTCCAATAGTTGATCTTTGCTATAGGTGAACCTGGTCATCATCAAGACACATTTGATTTCTTGCAAGTGATGGGATCATGTTCACCTATCAATAGTTGATCTTTGCTATAGATGAGTCTTGTCAGTGTCTGATCAAGATACAGAACTGATGAGAAGTGGGCCATGCCTGTTTCAACTGGTAGAAGACGGTTGATTCATTTCGGACGGCAATAGGAAAATGGATTAAAGTGAAGTGATTATTTTATTCTAGCTCTACGGCATTGAATCATTGTTTGTTGTTGAATGTGGAAATAGGATTCGTCTGCATCCAAACGCTTCCAGCTTTGTATAAAAGGTATGAGAAGGAGGTAGATGAATTTGCTGGCAGGGGGACTCGTGATATGATGAAATTGTACAAGAAATTTGATTCCAAGGTTCTTGACAAGATTCCGAGGGGACCCGTCAAGCAGAAATTCAAGTGATCGTGACGAAGACACATTGTCTGTAGATAATTTGCTGATACATATGGGGAAAAAGATTCAAATGACCACAACAACGCTACATTGTATGTAAATGATTTGCTGATGCATTTGGAAATTGAAAATATCATGATTTATGCTTTGTTTTCATGTTCATGTTAATGCTAATTCCATTTTCTATTAATGGTTGGACTCTTTTGTGATTTTGTTGGAAATTTACAAATGGAAATGTTCTTTACATGATCGCAGTTGGTCGGTTATAAGATGTGGGGCCCACGAGATTGGATGGTGATAAGCATCCTTGTGCATTGGTAGTTCAATGTGGGAGGCAAACATTGGATTATTTCTTCTGTAGCAATAATAAAAAAACCTGATAGATTGAAAGTTTCTACACCATCCAATGCATTTATTCCCAAATGGGCCCCATCCAATCATTTCCAAAATGCACCATCCATAACATTTATTCACCAATTGGGTCCATCTGATCGCAGATCAGGAATTTTGCCAGCCACCAATGGACCTTCTGGATGCACACATGTACCAACCTTACAAGTGTATGAGATATCTGAACGGTGCATAAGGTGGACCCCACCGCAAAGACGATCACACATAAAATTCAGGCTGGTCCACCCATAGGGTGAGCGACCCCTATACGCAAAAGAACGGACAGTTAAAAGGATTGCTAATGGTCCACATTAAGCGTGCTGCCCACCTGATAATTGAATCAGGTTCTCACTCAGATGTCCCACACACTCGCTAGGTTCTCATGTGTGACTCTGCACTTTAGAACCTTGCTAACACAATTTGTTTTAGGGCATGTTTGGTTGAACCAAAATTCATGAAATATCATTTCATGAAATTTGTTGCAACCAAACACACCCTAACAAATTGTGGAAATTGATATTCATGAAATTTGGTGCAACCAAACACACCCTTAATGCAAAACACACACACACACACACACACACACACACACATCTAAATTGGCTACACCTGTTGGATGGTGACATTTGCTATACCCTTACTTTTACTATTTCTTACCCAACTGGTAATTGAAATTAGGTTCCATTTTTCCAGCATATCTTAGAGAGAGAGAGAGAGAGAGAGAGAGAGAGAGATTATTAATCCATGAAAGCAAGTATTAAAAGAAAACTTACATGGGCTTATTGGTTAACACAGCTAACCAGAACCGAACCGACGGTGGCACTTCATTTACGCAAAATTCTCCGAATTCTTCGATACTTATAAGATGATCTCTGTTGAACATCTCATGCAAGAAGTACGAAAAAGAAAAAAAATCAAAACGTATGAACTACAATTATCTCAAAACATCAGTTCATCGTCGTTGTTGCAAATCCTAGCTTGGCTGTACTGCTTTTTGGGCTAATTACTGTTAGAGAGAGGGCGAAATTCAGGCCCCGCAAGCAGCTCCACACCCGGCAGCACACCCGCTGCCGTAGGCGGTGTGATCTGTGGCTGAAACTTTGTCTTTGGCTCCATCAGCACATGAGAAGAGGATGAAACACATGAGAGAAATGGTGACCAGTGAAACCCATACGATAAGAGCAACACCAATCCCATTTCCATCCCCTACCACTTCTTTCAATTCTCTAACCATCTCTCTCTCTCTCTCTCTCTCTCTCTCACAATTCTCAATTGGCAAGAGAAGATTGCAATCTTGTTATATTGAATTTTGGGTCATCCCAAACACACACTATCTCTCCCCCTAGTACCCTTCTTATCCTAACTCAATTCTCTTCCACCAGACATGGTCTCCTCTCTCTCTCTCTCTCTCTCTCTACTTTTGACTTTTGAGGGAGATAAATGCTTATTGCACTCATTTCACACGTGAGATAGTGAGCACGAGTGAAAGATCCGATCCGTTCACCAGGCGATCCATGGTGCCTAAATAATAACCCTTAAAACTTACGCAAATAAGATATTCGATTAAGCTAGAATCATAAAAAGCAGTTTTTTTTTTACCGTTCATTTAATTTTGAATTTTGTGGACCGATTCATGATCAAATACGGCTGAATGTTTTTACAGTTTTGGTCTAATCAGATGGGATTGAAAGAGGAACGGCTCTGATGTTTGACACGTTTCCTTTTTGGCCACGTGTAAGGCTAAGGGTGTGTAATTGAGATTTCTCTTTTGTGGATGTGCTTTCTTTGATGGAGCACTAAGGGAGATGGATGGTCGGTTGATGCCACTCATCTTTGTCAAATGTTGACCTAGGGTTCTGGACTGGGACAGGGTTTGGTGACCCGCGGGACTTGCAATTTTTGTGGTCCTATGTATTATTGGTTTGAATCGTCAGAGAGAGAACAGGGACCCACGTGAAGCATGGGATTGGACTCCAAGGCATAATTAAAGGATTGCGTCCTGCCACTGTACGGGGATGGACTGTGGAGTCCACCATGATGATGTGTATGTGTTTTAGCCATGCCGTCCATCTATTTTGTGAGATCATATTAAGGCATGATACCAAAAAAATAGGTAGATCCATAGCTCAAGTGGACCACACCACAGGAAGCAGTAGGAATTGAAATCCCAGCGTTGAAACCTTTGTAAGGCTCACTACGATGTTTATTTTGCCATCCATAATGTCACATGTACCTAAATGAAGGGAATCATAGCCTAAAATGTTATGAAAAAAACAAATGGATGAAGGCATGGATGAAAACACATACGTCATGGAGGGGCCATGGAGTACTGGAGGGTTCACTACTAGTCCATAATTAAGGATGCGGATTGCGTCCTGCCTGTGCCAGGTCGGACTCCGTCTAAGCACGGGCTCTGTCGGACCCAGCATGATGTATGCACGTTATCCACACGAGTCCGGATCCTCTCTGATCGGTCCAGATCAGCCTGACTGTGTCAGAGCTGAGCTGCCCTGACAAAGTCAGGGTGAGGTGGATCAATCTGAGCAGCGGAAGCAGAGGTTCTCTGCTCGGTTTCAACAGAGGATCCGGATTCTATGCACACTGTCCATTCATTTTATCAAATTATTTTAGGACATGTAGCAAAAAATGAAGTAGATCAAAGACTCAAGTGGACCATGGTGAGGATGCAACGCTCATCATTAAAATCTTTTTGAAAGCCCAAAAGTTTTGATCAAGATGATATTTGTGTTTTTCCTTCACATGGTGGAGGACAAATAAACATCAATGTGCCCTTGCTTGGTTTTAATATTGAGTAAGATTTATCTAAACTTTATATTTTTGATAAATTAGGCTTTATGAGTTTTACTATTTTGGATAACTTTTGTTAGGGTTAGAATTTTGTAATTTTTTATAATGATAAATTGAAATTTATTTATTTTTATGTATAATGGTGCGAGCAAGAGTTAATAGACATTTACATATTATTTGAATAAAATATTAAGTTTTCTCTCTCTCTTTTTTCTTGTAAATTCAGGAAACTTTCTTGTGGATTCAAGGTTTTAATTGCTTGAGGAAGACAGTGATCTTCTTCTATTCATCTTACAGCCCTTCCCTACATTAGTTGGTATCAGAGGAATACTGGCTTTTCCTTGACTCAATGGCATCTTACCAAGGTTTGTATAACAATATCATGGATGGTGCTCTAGGAAATCATCCTTTGACAATAGTGGTATTTGAAGCATCGTTTGGGGCGACACATCAAGGAAATTTGTGACCCATGTAAGGACTGCAAGCAACGATTGACTGCATGATGAAAACCTTAGGGCAATCCCATGTTCGTGATGATAAGCGGGCTCGGTTCTCATTGGGGCTTGTAGTAATATCAAGTTCATGGTACGATACCGATAACAAATTGCAGGCTACCACCCGATAATGGTGAATTGCAGGCCACCACTCTAATTGTGAGGAAGCAATTTGTGCATGCCAAAGGTGGAGAAAGATTAACAGCGACACAACATCTATCGAACGAGGTGCATTGTAAACCAAAAAATCTATAATGTGATAATCAATGCCAAGAGCAATGAAAATCTTGTATCGAAAACAATGGTGGAAAAGCTACAACTGAAGACAGAAAGGCATCCCTCTCAGTACACAATTGGATGAATCAAGAAGGCTAACAAAACAAAGGTAACGAAATGATGTCCTATTCTTTTCTCCATTGGTAAATATTATAAGGAAGAAGTATTGTGTGACATGGTTAATATGGAGGTTTGTCACATATTACTTGGTTGATCATAGTAACACGATGTTGATGCAACATATAGAGGCCGAGATAATACTTTTATTTTTATTAAAGACATTAGAAAGATTATCCCTGCCCCTATGATAATGGAGAATCAATCCAAGACTCTAAAGTGGATGAGCGGTCTCTCATAACTGTACCAGATTTCATTAAAAAGTATAAGGAAATAGGGGAGATCAATGCATTAGTTGAAGAGAAAAAAGAAGTAGAACCCATGAACACCCGAAAAGAGTTGAAACCAGTATTGTATGACTGCGAAGGAATTATGCCGGATAAACTTCTTTACGAATTATCTCCCATGCGGGATATTGTTCTTACTCAAATGGAGTTCACCTTCAACATCATATACAATTGATCCATTGCTAAGTTCCCATTCAAGGTTGTGTATGGTCGTTTTCTCAAACATACATTCGACTTGGTCTCTTTTCCTAAGTTATCAGTTATGAGTGTTACGATAGAAAACATGGTGGGTTAGATCACAATAGTGCATGCCGATGTCCAGAAAAAAGTTACAGGAAATCTAACGCTAAGTTGACGCAGGGAGGGACGTGGTGAGGTCAATCACTGTCTTCCTCACTGGATAACTACTCTGAATCCACGGACTCCCTAGACTCCTCAACAGGGCTTCCTCAAATCCACGAGGGAAATCTCAAATCCATAAGATGAAGAACGACAAAAGTCGGATTTGATTAATAATAATGAAAAGCTATTACTCTGAATCCACAAAGCTCCCTGGACTCCTTAACAGGGCTTCCTCGAATCCACGAGGGAAATCTCGAATTCACAAGATGAAGAACGACAAAAGTCGGATTTGATTAATAATAATAAAAAGCTACCTTCAAAACAAGTTTAATAACTATTTAAATACCCTAAACAAACCCTAATGCGCAATTAGAAAGAGTCTTAAGGAAAAAAGCAAACAAAACAAAAAAATTGCACAACTTTGCATAAATTTGTCGAGCTCTGTTGGGTGACGGTCCTGAGCCATCGGACAACCAATGCGATCCATCGGACTAGATGTCGAGTGATCGAAACTACTAAAAAATGCTTAGAGTCCAAATTAAATATTTTAGGGAAAGTTCGGTTGATCGACCAAATCTGTCGATCGATCGAAAATGGTAGAATTTGTCCAAAGACTCTCTAAATTATTTTTTGAACTTTCAGTCGATCGATCGGAATGGTCAATTGATAAACGATGTCAAACTGTCCCTTCTCTTGGGATCCTTCTTCTGGTTCATCCTCGCCATGAAAGCATTTGCGACCCGCTTTACATACAAGTGCATGGAAGAGACTGATAAACATCGGTGCCAGAAGGTGAGTGGGTGATAACGTGCTAGTTCACCTGTACATGGAGAGATTTCCGACCATGATGTATAACAAGTTGATGAATGAGAAGATTGAGATTTATGTTGTTAATCGTCCCAGGGGCATGGAGATGCCATGGAATTTCATTGTGGCAAACTAGCATGAGTATCACGAGCCAAGTTCGTTGGAAACTTGATGAAAGTTTTTTTTTTTTCCAAGTGGAGGGGTTTAATGTAGGACATGACACTAGTACATTTCTATCATGGTTGGATCAATAAAGGGTCGAACGGAAGCGAAAGTGATCCGTCGAATCCAAGTACAATCCTACGTAGGGCATGACGTAATTGGGTCCCAGGCACGTCCTATTTGAAGAAAAACAGTCTGGATAGGGAGAAATTTTCATGTGATGTATGAATCATACATAAATCAGGCACAACTCTTAATCAGGATGTCATTACGAGACACAACCTATCAATCTTTTATTATAATAGGTTGTTCGGGTTCAACTGACCCACAACGTGTGTCATGTACATCATTCCATTTCTCAAGAAAAAATGTTCACCCATTTCGAAAACAAGATTTTAAAAAGGAGATAAAATTCAATATTTTATTCAAATAATGTGTAAATGTCTATAAACTCACTATTATAGACATGGCTAAGAAAAAAGGCTCAATCAATGGTCGACTCTATGTTAATCATTGTATATAACATGATTATGTCTATGGTCGGATAATGTAGAAGTTCAATTGTAATGGTAATTAGGCAGTAATATAAAAGAATATGGACCAAATTGACTAAGTGGGCCATTGTAATTAAATTACATCAATACTTCAATTCAAATTAAAGGACAGACTCTACGTTTATTAATTGTTTTCAAAGAATGTTTTGGTTGTGTAACAGCATTGCATCTATTATGCAATAAATTATTAATTGTTTTCAAAGAATGTTTTGGTTGTGTAACAGCATTGCATCTATTATGCAATAAATTATTAATTGTTTTCAAAGAATGTTTTGGTTGTGTAACAGCATTGCATCTATTATGCAATAAATCTTAGGATTAGATCTGAATTATTCCCAAGATAGATAGAACCTTTGTAGTGCCAACTTAACTGGTGTGGGTGTTTTCTGTATTAAGGACCATGTGACTCATGATGTAGTAGCTATTCATTTCTGTCTTCTCACTTTCTTATATATTTAGATTTTTTTAGTCTAAGTGAGTTTAAAAGTATTTGATTTTTGGTGTGTCCCTTCATCTTGGTAAAGGTTCCTTAGATCACCGATTGAGTGGTGTATAAACAACACGGTGGACCCTACATTCCTTTTGGAGGATTCTATGCAGGCATCAACCACCCTAATGTTCCCCATTAATCGTTTTGGTGTGGCCCACCTGAGTCATGGGTCACAATGGATTTTGGCATCCGGGAGTAAATTATCAAGATCTTTTGTTTTGCATACATACATACTGTGTATTCTGTGCGGAGAGGTCTACACGTCTTACAATATATCTGTCGAATTATGGTTATGTTGGGTGATCCAAACCGTTGATCTGACTAGGTACAAAGCTTATAGTAGCTGCCATGAAAAATCATCAAGATAAGAATATCGTGAATGTTTTATCAATGGTTCACAAAACAACGGTTCAGGAGATGATTCTTAAAAGAATTCAATACGAGAATTTTCTTCTGGTATTCCCCATCCACTGTGAGGTCCATGATATCAACGGTTTGTACCATTGAAATGTGATCCCAATCTAACGGCTGTAGTCCTAACTCATACCAATAACAGTTCGCAGACCCATTGCAGCAAACCTTTTTTCTGTGCATTAGTGTCTGGTTTTGATAGCGCCACATGCACCCATCTCCGCACGTACAACCTTTACTGGCAGTGCACATGCCAACCCTGTTAGTATGTGGAACATCTGAGCTGTCCACGAGGTGATGACGTGGCCCCCACCGTGAAAATGATCTTATTAAATTACCAGGTCCGTCCACTCATCAGGTAAACGTTGCGCGATTGACTGGGTGGGTGGGTTGCATGACTGACAAAAAAAAAAAAAAAGGTAAACCCAGGAACTCTGTGGGGCCCACCGTGATGTATGTGTTTTATCCACACGGTCCATCTGTTTTTCCAGATCATTTTAGGGCATGAGTTAAAATTGAAGCATATCTAAAGCTCAAGTGGACCACACCAGAGGAAACACTGGGGATTGAATGCTTACCGTTGAAAACATTTTGGGGGCCACAGAAGTTTTGGATCAAGCTGATAGTCGTGTTTTCCCTTCATCCAGATCTTTATGAGCTAATGAACAGGTTGGATGACAATTAAACATCACTGTAGGGGCCCTAGGAATGTTTCAATGGTAGACGTCATGCCTAAAATGAGATGTAAAAAACGGATGGACGGCGTAGATAAAACATATACATCACGGTGGTCCCCACAGAGTTCTTAGACCACGTAGGTCAATGGTGTTGGTTTCACCACGCAATCCGCTTACAATTACGTCGGGCGTGGATCATTGGCGATTTTTCAACCGTCCATTCTTCATATAAAGTGGTTGACCTGATGAACGGACCAGATTATTTCTCTTATAATCTTCATGGCGAGCCGATTTTTATATAGTGATCATATGCATACACACTTGTTGGACTGGCACGTACTTCGTGTTATGGTGCACGTGGGGGCTAACGAATAAAGTTATTATGAAAAGAAGAGCACTGACCCAACCATGTACACAATTTATGTACCTTAATCGAGACCGTCCAAATGATAGGACCCATTATAGATAGGGAGTAGACCTAAATGGATATTGATTAGATTATATGTACATTTTTTTTTATTGAATTTGGACCATCGACTAATTTCAACGGTCCATCCGATGTCCACCGTTCATCCAGTTAGAATCATTCATTTGGTTGAATTTTTGGGCTATGGCCCATCTACAGTATTTATCATTTTTTGTACCGTTGTAGTGAGTATGTGCATGTGTATGGATCATCAAACACCGCAAGAGTACCAATGCGTTTGTCTCGTTTAAAACCTGTCTGTTTATTTCATGTGAGGGTTCCATTATTTCGGGGGGTGGGCCCCACCAATCAGAGCGGTGGGACCACCTGAATTGGTAGTCCCTCTTTAAGATATGCTCTCTCGACACAAAAGAGTCCTGGATTCCCACGGAGCACTTGTTTTAACTTTCATTGGTTACCTTTTCTTTGTCTTTTGAAATTTCTTCTACAGATGTTTGATGGATTCTCGAACGTTGACTCAGATACAATCCAACCGTATCCTTTGATTGTGGAGCACCAAATAATATGGGACCGGAATCATCTACACCCGGCGTTGTAGCCACCGCTTAAACCACCCAAGCTCTGTGGGGCCTACCGTGTTGTGTGTGAGAAATCTGCCCTGTCCATCGCGTGTGGATTTCGATATTAGGAAGTGGGGCAAAAAATGATCCGGATTCACACTTCAGGTGGGCCACACCACTGGGAAGAATGTGGATGTGGATATACACCATGAAAACTGTTTCAGATGTTATGTGGGGCCCACCATGTAGTGTATATGATATCCAAACTGTTGATCATGTGTGCTTTATCAGGATGAAGGGACAATACAAAATTGAGCCATGATCCAAAACTCAGGTGGTCCATACCGACTATATTCAGAGGTTTTAGTCATGATGCTACATTGTTTCTCGAGGTGTGGTCCACCCAAGTTTTTAACTTCTCTAAATTTCCTGCCAGTATAGTGGAGGTGAAGGAGGGCACCGAATGGACAGAGTGGATTTCACACAAACTACAAGGTAGGCCCCATAGAACTAGTTTGCTAGCCTCCGGCTACAACACCTGTTGTGGATGATTCAGGTCCAATAATGTTGGTCGTGATTCCGCCCTCCACGTGAGGGTTCACCAGGTTCCTGTGATTGTCTACCACCATTTTAAAAAAGGTAACTGATCACCTACATTTACAGGCAACCGTACCACATCCTGTGGTACCGCACCATCTTTTCAGCCAATATGCTTACTTGATTAGGAAGCCAGTATCAGGAAATAGTAGGGTCCCTCATTTAGATAACCATTCTCGAAAGTCAGGTTGATGCACTCGCTAGGTGGGCCACACCGGTACCCTAATTCAAACTGTCAGTTGTCAGCTGACCCAACGGTGTGGGCCACCTGATTAGTGGACCAGTCTGATTTTTGTGCCACGTCATCTTCATGGTTGGACCTACGGCTTTTATGGAACCGATGTCCTACACAAGTGGCATTTTGACTGAAAAGACGTTGTGGACCTTGACCGTAGATGATCAGTTCTCTTTTAAAAGAAGTGGGGATTAATCATCCTACCCAATCCTGGCCTTCATGGACGGTTATCCTACCATCTAGATTGTATGGAACGTTTTGATCATTGTGGATAGAGGAGCATATCTGGCAATAACACCCATCAAGCAATCATAACCTTTCAATTGATGGCTATGATATGGATGGTTAAAAATAAAATAGTCAGTTGTCCAAATTCAGGGGGGCAAAGTCAAACGGTTTTTCTCATTTGTTCACTGCAATTTTTTGGCAATGCTCAATGAAGATTTGGGTTAGCAATAAAATATAGTTTTTGCTAAGTCCACACGTTTGGACGTGTCACTTGAGTACGACATCCTATCCAGTTCATCAGGTGGGCTCCACAACTTAGATGATCTGTCTCAGAGTAGAACACACACCCATGTGATGAATTGAACAGCTCAAATTGGGACAAGGGTCATCCATGTGTTGGGGCCCACATGTTGTACGGATCGGATGTCCCACATGCATACCAAATCAGGAGAGAATATACGCAGCATGTCATTCATGTAAATATACGTTTCTATGCATCAAAAGAGCTCCATCATTAAGATATAAAAATTCATTGTTTGGATGGCAGATTATATTTTAGAAAGATGTGATTTTGATAATTTACCAATAATTCCAGTGAATGAGAGTGCAAGAGATTCTACATTCTTCAAGATCTACACACCATCCAACTGTCCATTGATCATCGGCCGGCGAGAATCCCCATGCACATTTCCCACCCTATTTTTGAAATGATGGGGATAATTCAAATTTGGGCGTGGGTGTGCATAGATTTCTGCCCGCGGAGATTGGACGGTGGCCCTTTGCCGTTTACTTTTTTAAAGGCTGGATCTACTACAAAGTATTGTAGGTTAAGATTAACCTACAACCATGTAGGGTCTAACAAGATGCATGCTATATTCAACAAATCAATCATATATGCCCACCCATGTTCTCCTTAGAGCCCAAAAAATCATGTAGATTGAAAAATGGGCCCATGGAAACATAGGGAATAGGTTGGATGGGTGCGGCCCCCATTAAAAACCTTCCACAATGTGGGTGCGGCCTCTAGTGTTTTATACATACATGCATGCATGCCATTCACTTCATTTAGAAAAATTTCCCTACAAAGATAAATGGACACGCCAAAAATAAGCCACTTTAAAAGTTAGGTGGGTTCCACAATGTGATTTTCAAGATTTTAGACATGATTCAGCTCACCGGAGTGTCGGATAGTTGTAATTTTTGGGCACCAAAGATACACGAAGGGATGCACATAATGGATGGATTAGATGCCATGTACACATCACAGCACCCCACATATTGCATTGTAGATTAAGCTTAACCTACAACCATGTGGAGTTCTAACAAGATGTGTGCATGATTTTCAACAAAATCCATCATGTACGCCCACTCATGTTCTCCTTGGATTCCAAAAATTATGCTGATTGAAAAATCAACCCATGGAAACATAGGAAATAGCTTGGATGGGTGCTGCCCCATTAAAAACCTTCCATGATGTGGGGAAGCCTCCAAGGTTTCATACATGCCATCCAATTCATTTAGAAGATGCACCCTACAAAGATGAATGGACGCGCCAAAAATTAGGCCACTCTAAAAATTAGGTGGGCTACACGACGTGATTTTCAAGATTTTAGACATGATTCATCTCACCTAAGTGTCGAAAAGGCATGATTTTTTGGCACCAAGGAGAATACAAAGGGACGCATGTGATGGATGGATTAGATGTCATGCATACATCACGGTTGGCCCCACATATTGCATTATAGGTAAAGCTTAACCTAGCATGGTATGTTAAGCTTAATTAACCTACAACCATGTGGAGGTCTACCAAGATGTGTGCATGATATTCAACAAAGCCATCATGTGCGCCCACTTATTTTCTCTTTAAATCTTCAAAATCATGGTAGTTTGGATGGGTGCGACCCCATTAAAAACCTTTTAGAATGTGGGTAGGGCCCATCCAATTCATTTAGAAGATGTACTCCACAAAGATGAATGGACACTCCAAAATAAACCATTAATCTTAAATTTAGGTGGGTTACGCTGCGATTTAAAGAGATTTTCTACATGATTTTTTAGCACCAAGGAGAACACAATAGGGCACACATGATGGATGGATAGATATCATGCACACATAACGGTCGGCTCCACACATCGCCTTGTAGATTAAGCTTAACCAACAAAGCTTTGTACCTTGAAGTGGATCCACCCATTTTTTTTAACATAATTAGGTGCCTTTTCCCTGGCCACAATAAGTGCAAGCAATGATAAAAATACTTAGCTGCCAAACGCCGCTTCTGAGTTTTATTGCAATAAAAAAATATTAAGAAAACTAGTCATTATTGGGACACTTTCAACTGAATATGCCCCAGATCATCACATTCCACTGTCTAGCCTTCCACCGAAAGGGTTCTCATGCTAGGTGAGGGCACCCATGACGAACGGATTAGATGTCATGCACACATCACGGTGGGCCCCACATATCATGTTGTAACCATTATGGAACCAAAAACGCATCTGAATTTTGTTGCATTGAAATATGATTTCATGTCCAGCTTAAAATTCCCCACATCGCCTCATTACATTGTCTAACATTTCCACCAACACAGTCCTCATACTAGGGTTAGAGATCCGTAATAGGGACATGGATTGCCTACCACAGCTGAGCACACGGGACATTCCTGCAGTTCGAAGCTAAGTGGGGTCCACCATGATGTTTGCGAGAAATTCACCCATTCATCTGTTTTGCCCGCTCATATTCGAACATGAGACCACAGGAAATAGTGGGGAGGGAAATGCCTACCGCTGAAACTTTCATGGGGTCCAGCTTGATGTTAATGTGCCATCTAAACCGTTTATAAGGTCATTCTAATTGGGATGAACTGAAAATACGAAAGTATTAGCATGGTAAGCATTCAATCCCCACTGTTTCCTATTATGTGGCTCACTTGAGTTTTGGATCAACTTCATTTTCTGGCCTCATATCCTAATGTGAGCTAAAAAACATGGATGAGCAAAGGTGAATTTCTTGCAAACATCATGGTGGGCTCCACCTAGGTCTCACTATACCTAATAAGGGATTATCTGCCTCTAGAGGCACCACAAAACATACGTGGGCTTCTCCATGGCTGGCCCCAAGCACGCGAAGTTCTCTTTTATTGGACAACCTTGGGTTTTTTTCCATACAACCGCCCACCTTTTAGGCTATTTCATGAAAACGCCTGCTTTCAAAATATTTAAAGCAAACGGCTTAAGTTTTTGGCCGTTAGACGACATTCAGATGCCTGACGTGATTTACCGTTTATGTTTTATACGGTTCTTATACTGTATTTAATAAAGAGGCAAAACTGCCCTCTATTTCAAAACGGAACCAGAAAGTGGCCTATTAGCGTCCAGAGGTCCCAAGCTAGGTGGGGCCCACTATAGTGTTTGTGATGATTGAACTTACACAGTTGAATATTCGTGGGGCCACAGAAGTGTCGAATCAGGATAATGTTTGTGTTTTCAGTTCATATAAGTAGGAATGACATTATGAACGGTATGGATGGCATATAAACATCACTGTGGACCCCATAGATGTTTCAATGGTAGGCATTTCCCTACCCACCTTTTTCTTTAGTGCGGCCCACTTTAGTCTTTGATCCGGTTCATTTTTTGTCACAACGCCTAAAATGATATCACAAAACGGTTGGACGGCGTAGATTTCTCACAAACATCACGTTGGGCCCCAAATAGATTTCGAGTGCAGGAGATGCCTACGAAAGGCTTTCGCAGGCAATCCGCGTCCGCCCAGAGATAAGGGACTGGATTAGGTGCACCGCCGCCACACTGAACACGGTGAGGCCCTGACCGTGGGGCCCACCTTGTTACATGTATGGTATATCCACGCCGTCCATCTGGTTTTTTGTTTCATTTTAGAATATAGAACAAAAAATGAATCAGATCTAAATTTCATGTCGACTAAAACGCAGGAAACAATGGTGATTCAACATTAAAAACTTATTGTGAGCCATAAAAAGTTTTTACCAAGCTGATATTTATTTTTCGTTTCATAAAGTTCTGTGTGACCTTATCAAAATGTTAGATTTCAAATAAACATTACAATGGGCCCAAGTTAGTTTTAATGGTAGGCGTTCAATCATCATATTTTCCAACGGTGTGGCACTTCTGAACATGGATATGCTTTTATTTTTTAAACTCATAATCTAATTTTAGCAGGGAAAACGGATGGACGGCATGTATATACAATACATACATTAATATGGGCCCCACCGTGAGGGCTGCAAAGTCTCGCGGAGATTGCCGAAAAGACTCGCGGTTATCTTTTTTTTTTCTTTGGCGCCAACTGTTGAACCCATGGCTAACTCAAATTAAGCCATGAGCCAAGAAATGTGGCAGATTGAAGGCTTAGGTGGACCGCACTAGAAGAAACGGTGGGGATATTGATGACGACCGTTGAAAACTTCCTAGGGCCCACCCTGTTATTTATCAGGGCCATCCAACCTGCTCATAAGGTGACACGGACCTGGTTGAAAGGAAAACACAAATATCAGCTTGATCCAAAACTTCCGTGGCACAGCATGTTTTCAATGGTAGCCGTTCAATCGCCACTATTTCTTCTGGTGTGGTAAACCAGCGATTCAAATCTACCTCATTTTTGGACTTGTGGTCTAAAATGAAATGGCAAAACATATGGACAGTATCGATCTCATAGACAACGTCCGTGGACTCCATTGCATCTTACACACACCCAGCCGCACTTGAATGGGTATACTTGTGAAATTGAAAGGAAAGAGGGGCAATTTGGATTTTTTGTACATGCTAAGGCTATTTTCCGTCTCCTACGTTAATCAAGGTCGGTGGAGCAGTTATTTCTCCATATTTTGATAGGTTAAACGGTTTGCTAGGAAAATTTTAAAAGAGGGCGTTTTTTACTCAATAACCCTAAACATAGGCGGTTCTGTGGAAATAACCCAACAATCTTTTATTTTTAATGCTCATTTATATGCCACGTATTAAACAGCTAGCTAGGAAACATTGTGATTTTTGGACAGTGGTTCATTCACCACCTGAACAAAAAACTCCCATATTACTTAATGTGGGATTACATACCTTAGGAGGCATGACAAGGCATCTTGTGGGCTCTGCCATTGGTTGGCCATAGCAAAGTTTGTTTTGATCGGACTATATTAATCATCTAATAAATGCTCCTTTCTTTGGTCTTTTAATATGTTCATTTGTACCCCATTCATTCAATGGTTGAGAAACATTGTGATTTTTGAAAGTGGCCCATTTTTCACTTAAAATTAGAGGTGCAAGGGAGCCAAATCGAATCAAGCTTTGCCAAGCTCGACTCGGCTCAACCAGCAAAGTGGTTGGGCTCGAGCTTGGCTCGGCTTGGTTATCGAGCCCAACTGAGCAGCTCAGCTTGATTTAGACGAGCTTTCGGACACATAGGGTTGAGGGGGCAGCTTTATCGGTCTGCCCGTTTGTGGACTACGCGTTTGCTGGCTGGGAGAGAGATTAGAGATGAGAAAGAGAGAGAGAGGGGCGGAGGGGGGAGGGAGAGAGAGTGGAAGCCGGGGGGGGGGGGGGGGGGGGGGGGGGGGGGGGGGGGGGGGGGAGAGATATATTAGAGATGAGAAAGTGGAAGCCAGACGGCTCGAGAGGGTCACTGGTCAAGCCGAGCAAGGGCAAGCCGATGACTAGGACTGGCATGGTCAAGCCGAGCTGGGTTCGGGTCTAGACTGGCACGGTCCATTTCCACCCGTACTCATTTTTGTGTATGCATTATTGCAATTTGGACGTGGAGGCTGCAACATACTCGTGGACACGATGGGCCCCACAACTATGGAGAATGCCTCAAAAATATGTTCCAGATTGGATGGTTCTAACCCTTTGATCAATGTTCCACAATAGAAATGGTTAGATACAAAAAAGGGCAACCCACCAACTTCAATAGGAAATAGTTCAATGAAGGTTTTAGATTTTCGAAGCCAGGCATCTGCGGTCCACCGTCAGGCCCATCAGCCCATTAGTTTTGATCACAAAATCAAGGGCCCCACGTAGATGGAGTCCTGATTGTCTGTCAACACTACCTATGATAATGATCAGGACCCCGCAAACACGTGAGAATAGTAGAAGTGGGCCACCTAGCTGAGACCTCGTCACTAAATCTAAGGGCCTGTGAGCTGGACCAGGTAATAATTTTGAGGCCCAATAACTAATTCAACCAGGCCGTAGATTTCCGGCGACCTAAATTATTCAATGGACATGATGCCTAGGTAAGTGGTGACTAGCAGGCTAGGCCACCTTTCAGTCCTGAGTTGAGTCATGCTGGACGAGTCAGGCCAATTCGCACTGGGCTGACTCACCCCACTCAGTTGAGTCTCAAACAACTTGACCGGTACAAGTCCTCTCCAACTCGGCACGTTCTTAAGACCAAGATGGTGGCTAATTAAAAAGCTAGGATTACCCAATTCCTAGGTGGGCCCATCGGTACACACCCAAGAAAGTGATTTTTCTAGGTGGGCCCATCGGTATATTGGGCTAGATCATTAAACCATGGCCCCACTAGTAAAACCAGAAATTCAAGGGTCATATAAATTCCAATCTGAAATTTTCCCAACAAATAAACTCCACCAAATCCAAGATAGCTTTAACGAGACATCCAAGTGAGTGTCACGAGTCATGGATGTTCTGAAATTTTCAAGGGAAAAAGAAAGAAATGATCATTACGAGGTGGGACAGGTCATATCTACTGTGTATACATCTCTCTCTTTAGGTAGTCCAAGGGAGGAGAATGAGTGGCAACATCTTAGGAATAAAATGGTATTAAATCAGATGGGACTTTGAAATCTAATGTAACAAGAATCACCTGATGGGCCCCACTATGGATGGACCACAATTAAAATCACCCTTATCAGCGGGTCTGTAAAAACGAACAATCAGGACGCTATTGCTTCATGGCCTATTTAGACCCCCACCAGTTCAACGGTCTTGATTATCTATAACATAGAAAGAATTGGGGTGGTGTACAATTTGAGGAGGAATTCAGGCCATCGCCACCCACGTGGAAAAGATCAGAACCGTTCATTCAGTAGGTCCAAATGAAGACTAAGAGACTAATCGTTCATTCGATAGTTGGGATAACCTAATCAGGGCACTTTTTTGTTTCGTGGCTAATCAATGGTGAACCCCACCAAATGCATGGTCAGGATCATCATGCCTCGGGGAGCATTGGGTTTCTAATCCGATCTGGCTCGGGAATCCTTTGGACGGTTGGCAACCGCGTGGCACAAAAATCACGTCAATCTCATTATCCTAACCCTTAGAATGTTGGCCACTTAATCAAAATTGTCCACTTTTTTCACTAGAAAGGCATATTGCATAAATATTGCTGCATGGTGATTGGAGGACCGACTTTTTTTTTTTTCCTTCTTTGTTCAATCTTAACCGTCCATTGCTCTCGCAATTGGCCAGATGGTTAGGATCATCCAATTGGCATGATTTTTGCATGATGCAAAAAAAGGGTTCAAGCCCATGGCCCAATGGTAGAAAGGACCTGTTTTGAGCCCAGCTTCCATTAAAAGTGATAAAACAAATGAGCAGTCCCACTCAATCTGTGTCATTTAAAAGCTCTTGGGATGGTGCTCAAGCTCCCATGGCAGCACTCATCACAATCACAGGTGGACCCACAATCTTAGAATAACCGGACCAAACAATACAATGGCCCGTCGCATTATATAGATTTCCCATATTATTTGCTAGATTTTTCTATTTATTTTTTTTTTTTAATTTTTAGGGTGTGTTTGGTTGCACCAATATCATGAAATATGGGGCAAAACATCATGAATTTCATGATATTTGGTGCAACCAAACGCACGCTCAATTTGTATCTTCCATATGCAAGGCCAGCAGCCATAGTCAATTTTACCCCTGTAGTGGTCAACTATTCAAAGAATCCTAGACTTTGGGTTTAGAAAGGACAATAGGAATGGATTTAAAATAAAGTTGAGGGTAACTATGCCCATTTATAATTGTGGCTGGTAGGCAATGTACCGTGAAGATTTCATCTTAACAGGCAAGAAGCCCCACACCCAAGCCTCCCTCTCTTTGCATAGTTGACACCAGTCTCCGCATCTTTTTTTCTCTGTATGTAGTCCACACCTTTTTCCTTACTTTCTCTATATACTAGTGTCAACCAACTAACTTCCTGGCTAAAAACCAGTCAACATGGGTCTGGCTGGTTGGACCATAGAGGTGATGCGGACATCAGTGGTGCACCCTTTAGAGTGTACCAGAAGAGGCGACGTCGCAGATCGAGTGTTGGAGCAGACGAGTTGATGTGGATGGACATCGGGCCCATTGAGCCCATTTTCTGACGCGTTACGAGTACGCGAGATGCATGATCGCGCAGGAGCATCATGACCGCTGGACCATGGAGCGGATTTACATTTAGGCGCTTTTCTATTTATTTCCTTGTTTCTAGGCGCTTTAGTGTCGTTATTTACTTTAGACGTTTTTATGTTATTTCTTTGGTTTTCAGGCACTTTAGTGCACTTTTTTTATTTTCATAGCTTATATATACTGTGAGAACCCTATTTTGAAATTATTGAATGAATAGAAAATTCATGAGTTTCTTCCTCTTTGTTGAGAGATTAGGGTTTCAGGATTGGCCCTCGGGTGTTGAGGATTCCACCCCGGAGTTTTCGTTTTCTCTTCTCTCTTTCTTCAAGGTGCGAGGAAAGGTAAGCTTCTTTTGATTCCTAATTCGTACTTCATTATAACCCATTGTTTTTCGACATCCCTCGTCCTTTTCTGAACCCCCCCCTCTTTTTGGTACGATCGAAAAGAGGGATGCCTAGCCACGATAACCAGATCCAAACTTGACTGTGGACTGGTCTATGCTAGATCTGGGATATCCTCATATCCCTATATCCTCCCTGTTTTACGATTTTACATGGTTTTATGCAAAGGGGCATGATCCGGACGGACGAATTTCATCTTCGTGTTGAGATTTGTTAGTTTCCTCTGATTGAAAGTAGTCAGTTTCGTAATTTTATTATTTGAATATCTTCCAACTTGATATACATGCATCTAGGGTTAGATCATCACATGCCCCTGCATCAATTTTGGTATCAGAGAAAAGGTTCCTAGCGTAGGTCAGTTTACCCAAAATTTCCCTTTTCGGTGATTTTTTTTCAAAGGAACCGGATATCCCAAATCGAAAAAATCGTAGGCCTTCAAAGGAACCGGATTTTTTTCAGCTCGACCCGCGTCCAACTCTGCGTAGGGGTCATAGTTCGTTGAGTTTAGTTAGCCTTTTTTTCTAGATTTTGTTGAGTCCTCATATAGATCTAGGCCACATAGAATAGCTTGCATTGCAGTGAACTAGGATAGTCAAAACTGCATTTAGATTTTACCTTTTTTACACCTTTGCGCACCTAGATCTAGGGCCTTTCACATATCACTCCTGGTGTATGGCTACATATCACTCCTGGTGTATGCCTACGCGCACTGGTCGTAGGTTTGGTCTTCATAATACTATGGAATCTAATCAAATTACCAAAGCTCTGGAGGGTCTAATTAAGAGAATGGATCAGCAATTTCAGACCTTGAGAGGTGAGATCGCGCAGCAGTTTGCGCATCAGGATGATAGGTTCACACGTTTAGAGGAGAGGGTCACGCGCTTAGAGGATGGCATCCAGACCACCACTTTAGATGGTCCCCAAGCAACCCCCGACACTGGGGCAGTCGATCAGTCCCAAGTTGTGGGCCCTGATCCGCCTAGGGATGATTTGGGCGCAGGTCAGGCCCGTGGGCCTGGCAATGGACACGATGGGGCTCATCATCAGCCACCCCCACAGATTCGTGATCCTGTTTTCCCCGCCTAGCGGGAGGGCCATGGTGGGGTGCGATATCCGCAACCTCAGAGATACCATGAGCAGGACCCGTTATTAGGGTCATGAAGGGCATCAAGGTTGATGCTCCTAGTTTTAATGGGAGACTGGACCCCAAAGTTTTTTCTGATTGACTAGCAGACATGGATCACTTCTTTCAGTGGCACGGTCTGCCAGACCCACAGCGGGTTGGATTCGCCAAGATGAAGTTGGTGGGCCAGGCAAAACTACATTGGGGAAATGTGGAGCGTCGCCGTGAGCGATCTAGAGAGGAGCCAGTTCTCTTTTGGATTGAAATGAAAGAACTATTGCGAGAGAAGTATGTTCCCCTTTCTTATAAGTAGAGGCTGTTGGATCAATGACACACTTTGCGCCAAGGATCCATGACGGTAACGGAATACATTGCCAAGTTCGATGAATACATGATGAGGTGCGATGTAGATGAGGACCCTGCTGTGGTTCTCTCCCGTTTTCGTATGGGTCTCAAGTTTGACCTCCAGCGTGAGCTCATGCCTCATATGGTCACCCGCTTAGAGCACGCTTACCAGATGGTGCAGGAACTGGAGCACTATGTGCGCCAATCTCCTGCTAAAGGGTTTGAGATTCGACCTACTGTGCCTAGAGTAGCTCCGCAGGGAGCGAGACCTCAGGTCAGAAATCAACCCAGAGCTCAACCTGGTACCCAACCAGTCAATAGAAATCGAGGTAACAATGTGGCTGGACCAAGTACTAGGACTGCGATGCTAGGGCAGTGCTACCGCTGTGGTGGCATGGGTCACATTGCCGCAGAGTGTTCAAATAGGGGTGGGCGTATTGCCTTTGTTTCTGAACACTCTACAGAAGAAGAAGTGGCATATGAAGTTGAAGGTGACCAGAATGATGAGGAAATCATCGTCCAATCTCTTGAGCCGGCCAGTGATGCCGAGGATGATGCTGTGGAGACTACCCCACTTGCTGTGGTGAGATGCGCTTTGGCCCAGTTTAAGGAAAGTGAGGATTGACGCAGAACCACTATCTTCCACACTTACGCCAAGTGTGGAGATAAGAGCTGCAAAGTGATCATAGATAGTGGGAGCTGTGAGAATGTAGTTTCTCCAAGTACTTTGAGTCGCTTGGGGTTGAAGCCAGTCCCTCACCCCAACTCATACCGAGTTTCTTGGGTTGATGCGACATCCCTTCCTGTGACTCAGCAATGCCTTGTGCCAATTGAATTCGGGTCATACAAGGACAAGTTGTGGTGTGATGTGGTCACGATGGACGTTGGCCATATCATCTTGGGAAGGCCATGGCTCTTTGACAAAGATGTCACAATATTCGGGCGTACGAATAATTGTGTGTTGAGGCATGAAGGAAAGAAGCTTGTCTTGAGCCCGCTCCCTCCCAAATCGTCCACAGGAGCGAAAGATGTTGCGTCTCGAAGCAGTTCTAAGAGTCAAAGGGCAACTCAGTCGAAGTCTCTCCACATCATAGATGCTAAGGAGTTTGAGAGAGAGGCCAAAACTGGGACTATGGTGTACGTTTTACTGGCTAGAGAGAGCACACCCGAGGTTGCTATAGGGTTACCCCAGGAGGTTCGTTCAGTCCTAGAGGAGTTTCGGATGTCTTCCCTGAGGACCTTCCAGACGAGCTCTCACCAATGCGGGACATTCAGCATGCGATAGATCTTGTCCCAGGGGCAACCCTACCAAACCTCCCTCACTACAGAATGAATCCCACCGAACATGCCGAGTTGAAGAGGCAAGTGGATGAATTGCTTAAAAAGGGATTTATTCGTGAGAGTATGAGCCCGTGCGCCGTGCCTGCGCTTCTTACGCCAAAGAAAGATAGCACGTGGCGCATGTGTGTCGATAGTAGAGCCATAAACAAGATTACTGTCAAGTATCGGTTTCCCATCCCGAGGCTTGATGACATGCTTGACATGATGGCCACCTCTACTATCTTTTCGAAAATTGACCTCAAGAGTGGTTATCACCAAATTCGTGTTCGCCCAGGAGATGAGTGGAAAACTGCCTTCAAGACGAAGGATGGGCTGTATGAGTGGTTGGTTATGCCCTTCGGGTTAACCAATGCTCCAAGTACATTTATGAGGGTGATGACCCAGGTGCTGCGACCCTTTATGGGTAAGTTCTTAGTTGTGTACTTCGATGATATTCTCATCTATAGTACGTCTCCTACCCAGCACCTTGAACACTTGAGGCAGGTCTGCAACGCCTTGCGAGCAGAAAAGCTTTATGCGAACCTCAAGAAGTGTTCCTTCTTGACTTCTAGAGTTATTTTCCTGGGGTTCGTTATTTCGTCAGAGGGTATGTCTGCAGACCCTGAGAAAGTCAAGGCCATTGTCAATTGGCCCGAGCCGCGTAATATACACGACGTGCGAAGCTTTCACGGCCTAGCTATGTTCTATCGGCGGTTCATTCGTGGATTTAGCTCTATTATGGCTCCCATCACAGATTGTATAAGAAAAGGGAAGTTCCAATGGACTAAAGCCGTGACACGGGCTTTCTCTGAAATTAAGAATAAGATGACGGAAGCGCCCGTCATGCGTCTACCTGACTTCTCTAAAGTCTTTGAGGTGGCGTGTGACGCGTCAGGACTTGCCATAGGGGGAGTGTTAAGCCAAGAGGGACATCCTGTGGCCTTTTTCAGTGAGAAACTGAATGAGGATAAACAACGCTACTCCACCTACGACAAAGAGTTTTATGCGGTTGTGCAATCATTGCGCCATTGGCGGCATTATTTATTACCGCAAGAATTTGTCCTGTTCTCTGATCATGAGGCCTTGAAATATTTGAGCTCTCAAAAGAAGTTGAGCCCTAGGCATGCCAAGTGGGCTCAATTTCTTCAGGAGTATATGTTTCTACTTAAGCACAAGGCCGGTAAAGAGAATAAGGTTGCTGACGCGCTTAGCCGTCGTGTCATGACGCTGCGGTCCATGAGCGTTGAAGTTACAGGCTTTGAGCAACTCAAGGGTGAGTACTCAACTTGTCCTGACTTTGGGACCATCTATGCGTCGTTGTCTAGTGACCTACCCTCGAGGAGTGCTGAGTTTGTCCTTACAGATGGATATCTTTTTAGAGGGGACAAGCTTTGCATCCCACGCACATCCCTCCGTGATTTTCTAGTATGGGAGCTTCATGCTGGAGGGATGGCAGGTCACTTTGGTAGAGATAAAATAGTTGCCCTGGTTTCTGATCGTTTCCATTGGCCTAATCTCCAGCGAGATGTAGCCAAGATTGTAGGGCAGTGTCGGACATGTCAACTGGCAAAGCAGAGGAAACAAAATACAGGCTTATACACTCCTTTGCCAGTTCCACATGCCCCGTGGCAAGATGTCAGTATGGATTTCGTGCTTGGGCTTCCCAAGACTATTCGTAAGCACGATTCCATACTCGTGGTCGTTGATCGGTTTTCTAAGATGGCCCATTTCCTACCCTGTTATAAGACCTCAGATGCCTCCCACATTGCTAAGATATTCTTTCAGGAGGTTGTGCGACTTCATGGGGTACCTAGATCCATCGTGTCTGACAGAGATACTAGGTTCACTAGTTATTTTTTGAAGACTCTCTAGCATCTTTTGGGTACGAGGCTTCAATTTTCTTCAGCATATCATCCTCAGTCGGATGGTCAAACAGAGGTAGTGAACCGTAGCCTAAGGAATTTGTTGAGATGTCTAGTTGGAAACCACCACAGGACCTGGGACACTGTTATTCCCACAGCAGAGTTCGCTTATAATTCTTCAGTGAACAGGTCCACAGGAATGAGCCCATTTGAAATTGTTTCAGGTCTTAGACCCCGAGCCCCCATAGATTTGATCCCCATGGCTACCCCACAGCGTCCTTCAGAGTTATGAGAGTCATTTGCCCATCATATACATGCATTACATAGTGAGATTAGAAGGAAGATTAATTCAAGTAATGAACATTATAAACTTTCTGCTGACACTCACAGGAGATTTAGAGAATTTCAACCTGGAGATGACGTCATGGTTCGTATTAGGTCTGATCGGTTTCCACCTGGATCCGTGAAGAAGCTTCATGCCCGTAGCATAGGCCCACATAAAATTGTGAAAAGGTTGGGGTCTAACGCTTATGTTGTCGATATCCCTCCTACCATGGGCATCAGTTCCACATTTAATGTGGAAGATCTAGCTCCCTATCACGAGCCATTACCTCTATCCAGTGATTCCCCTATTTCTTCCCAGACCTCCCCTATATATGGACCTTGGCCACAGCCTGACCTCCCTATACCCATCTTACCTTCTCTTCCTTCTGCACCGAGAAGAGACGAGATAGAGGAAATTTTGGACTCCGAGTTGGTTTCTACTCGCTCAGGGGGTTACCAGAAATTCCTAGTCAAGTGGAGGAACAGGCCTATTGCAGATAACTCCTGGATTACCGAGACAGAGCTACAGCGTATCGATCCAGACATGCTTAAAAGGTACAGGAGTTCACTTTCGCCAGTGGCGAATTCTTCCCACCCTGGGAGAATTGATGCGGACATCAGTGGTGCACCCTTTAGAGTGTACCAGAGGAGGCGACGTCGCAGATCGAGTGTTGGAGCAGACGAGTTGATGTGAATGGACGCCGGGCCCATTGGGCCCATTTTCTGACGTGTTACGAGTACGCAAGATGCAGGATCGCGCAGGAGCATCATGACCACTGGACCATGGAGCGGATTTACATTTAGGCGCTTTTCTATTTATTTCCTTGTTTCTAGGCGCTTTAGTGTCGTTATTTACTTTAAACGTTTTTATGTTATTTCTTTGGTTTTCAGGCACTTTAGTGCACTTTTTTATTTTCGTAGCTTATATATACTGTGAGAACCCTATTTCGAAATTATTGAATGAATAGAAAATTCGTGAGTTTCTTCCTCTTTGTTGAGAGATTAGGGTTTCAGGATTGGCCCTCGGGTGTTGAGGATTCCACCCCGGAGTTTCCGTTTTCTCTACTCTCTTTCTTCAAGGTGCGAGGAAAGGTAAGCTTCTTTTGATTCCTAATTCGTACTTCATGATAACCCATTGTTTTTCGACATCCCTCGTCCTTTTCGACATCTCAAAACATAATTCATAAGAACAAATAGAGTTTCTAGCCAGTATTGAGTTCTTCATACCTTATTAAGATCTAATTTCGTATGTGGTACCCAAACAGGCCCACCACCCCAATACGGAGGTTAAGACCCTTTTAATCTCACCGCCTGTTTTCCACGGCCATGATAGCCCAATCAGTGTCATTATCTTTTTCGGTCATTTGCAATCTTGGGTAGGTTCCTCCCGTTCAATAGTCTTTGTTAATCATAGGTGGGCCCCACAAAGCAACTCACATGATAGTGAAGACATCGTACTGGGCCACAGCTCAGACTAAAAGACAGAGATGAGAAAGCATCAAGAAGAGTCAAGATGCAACAAAGACCAAAGGGAAAGAAAAAAAAAAAAGGCTTCCCCATTCCACAGATGAGAACCGAGGAAAAGCGACTTGACAGAGGAATCCAAAGGGGAACAGATATTCCCCAAAGCATTCTTTTGGTGAAGGACCTCACATGGCTCATGCATGCATACCCTTGATACACTGGCTGAGTATGGGGATCCACATACACGCCCGTCAAAACAACAGTGTGAGCGTGAGTTGCATCTATGCAACTCAATCTGAACCATTAATGTGTTTCATTGTTGATGAGGAACAACCCAAAAACTTGCATCGAACGAATGATTGTAACTATTCATTGATGGCCCGCTAGATGAATGAAAAGCCTTAACTTCTCCATGTCGCCTGTGAGATCTTTCACTAATGTGTTTCATGACCGAGTTTTGATAGGTAAGACACTGCATACACAAGATTCCCGAATGCGCAAATGGTTAGAAGTTCAGAAGATAATGAGCCCTAACCTCACTCATAGGTCCTTAAACAAGTCATGGATTCAAGAAGGCATGCATGTGTGTGAGATTTGAACCGCCCATCAAAAGACAGGCCTCACCACAGATGTGGCCATAATCAGAAAATCAGACCAGTCAGACAATTCGAACAGCTAAATTAGATCAGTGAATCAGACTGTTGATCAACTTTACAAAAAATTCCATCCCCTTGCTCAAATCCTGCAGTAAAGAGTTCTCCAACCAGCCTATTTTGAGACATCATCACATCGAACTGCCTAATGAACGGCTTGGATTTTGCACATGTGAGCCACAAGAAACATCAACATTCTCACCGGTATCCACACCGGAGGTATAATAATCCCACTTGGCAGGTATTGCCCATCCCCATGCATGCATCCGCACATGCCAACATGGCACACACAATGGTAGGGCCCCAAATGAGTCGATGCCCCATCCCAGCAATTGACAGCTCCACCCATCACATGGGCCAGACATGTGCATTGAATATAGACCATCTGCCAAATTTTTTTCCAATGATCGACTTCTCGTCCATTCCGCCCCACCCATGATAGTCCAAACCCGGTTCTTGCGCTATAGCATCTAAACATTGAGGCCCACCTAAAAAACACCTTGGATCTTGCACACTAGGCATATAATCTAAGAATCCCAGTATAAGAAGACTACAAGACACATGGGCCAGGGAAAAGCTAAAATGTTCACATTCTATCAGTTTCCCTTGTTTCTCACAGGTTGAACAGAAAAACAAGAACAGCTGCAATAAAATAATGAGAAATCATTTCTATTAATAGCTTGGCAAAGAACAGACAGGTGATTTTTCAATAGGAATAAAACCCAATTCACTAAAATTCACCAAACAATCAAACAGAAAAACAGACGAGAGATTTCATTACCACAGACTGCAGTTATAAGCTCAAGACACAAGAAGAGACAAATGCATTAAAGATCTACTGTCTACAGATTTACCACAGCCAAATGCATGGAAACAGTTAAAAGTACAAAGACAAAACAGCTATGAAACTGCACAGACCATTTCAGGAGAAAATAATTATGGGAAAACCTCTCTCTATTGACGCAAATGTAAGAAGTAACAGAAAGTAAAAGATGTTGTGGTTTCCATACCATAGTGTTCTTCCTCACTCTGAAAGCTCAACCAGGCTCATGTACGAGAAGTGGTCCCTTTGTCTGATATGAAATGGTGGGTTTTGGTTGCTATTGGGAACTCTCTCTTAAAATCATCATTTGAGGTTGCGTTTGGATGCATTATTGAATTGAATTGCAATAATTAGTTCAATTGAGGGGAAATAACCAAAATTTCAAGTACCTTTCTTGGTATTCACAAGGAGTAAGTAACCTTCAGTTCTTAATTGCATTCTTTGAAGGTCCAACTTGAAAAGAATGCAGATTGCAATTTGAGCATAGTCCCGTTGATGTAATAGTAAAGAGGGTAACTGTAATTTGGTCATTTCCATTTTTTTGAACTAGTTATTGCAATTCAATTCAATAGCACATCCAAACACAGCTCTAATCAGAGAGTGAAGCATTCTGAACACACATTTCAATTTTCAAGCTCGAACAGATTTGCGGGTCTTTCTCAGCCATCAGCGTCCAACCTGTCCAAAGCATCTGAAATATGCCGCATCGGAGGTCTTCTTTCGGCGTTGGTCTGAACACAAGCTAAAGCAATTTTCAGCACAGAAACCATCTCGTCTTCTCTCTCCACCTCCCGAGCTAAAAACGGGTCTAAAACATCTGAAAGCGGCTTCTTCTCCTCAATACAGACCTGTACCCATCTAACTAAATCCATTTCGGAAGTGCCCAAAAGAACTATTGGTGATCTTCCCGAGATAAGTTCTAGTAAAATCACTCCATAGGAGTAAACATCCCACTTCTGTGATGGTTTTAGTAGTTTCAAGGCTTCAGGAGCTTGATAACAAGATTCCGGATTCATGGCCAGACTATCTGAGACTTCTGATGGTTGTTTTTCAGCACCCATCCGATTGGATTGCACTGTGGGCGATCCTCCCGCGATGTTAGCAAGGCGTCCAAGCCCAAAATCAGATATGTATGGTTCCGTGTCTAGTCCGAGTAGAACATTCGTGGGTTTTAGATCCCCATGGACGTACTTCTTTGGGCTGAATTCATGCAGATAAGCTAAGCCCTTTGCTATTCCCTTCATTATTTTCAGTCGGGTATGCCATGAAAGAGGTGAAAATGCCAACATCCCAGCCTTCCCTGAATCCAGACACATGACAAAAACCAAAATTTGAAGGATTAGTACAAACAAATTCAAAAGGAAGATGGTTGGAAGTTGATAAAAATAACGATTATAAAAGATTTAGCTTCAAAATACAGCACTAATTTCATGGGGCTGGATTCCGATCCCCATTTTTTCATCATTTCGCAAATGATATTGACTTATCGACCATGCAACATTGCACAGATTTAGATCAATCCAGACGCCCACATCGAGGGCCCCATTGCAGACAGAGCATACTCAAAACATCGCACTGATAGAATATCTGAACCATCTGATCTCAGCTGTTGAATCTGCACATTCACTATCTCCTTTTTATTGGCCATTTCATGGCCACCAATTGGATGGTTCTGGTTGTTCAATCAGCATGAATTTTCGGGTTATGCCCCATCTAGAGCGGGGAGGGGGATTTGGATGGTCCAAATTGACATACATCCATTCACATGTACATACATCCATGCACACTCATTATCTCCTTTCTATTGGCCATTCCATGCCCACCAATTGGATGGCTCGGGTTGTTCGATCAGCATGAATTTTCAGGTTATGCTCCATCTAGAGTGACGACAGGGATTTGTATGGTTCAAAGTGACATACATCCATGCCACGTGTACAGTGAATCATTATCATCATCGTCTAAGCCTTATCCAAGCTAATTGGGGTCGGCTACATGAATCCTTTCCCAACATTCCACTCCATCAAGGGCCATAACTTTAGTTAGACCACAGGTCACCGAGTCTTTCTTACTACCTCAGACCGAGTCCTATCGGGCCTTTGCCTTGCCCTTGGATCAGTAACCACCATTTAAGAAATTGCAGAAGATACACGTAGTCCAGCCAACTTTCATTATTCATGATTTGACCCATCCAGCCCAGACCCGTCTAGACCCGGTTTTAAGCCTTATAAAAATGCTTGCATACTAGATCCAGACCCAGACCCATTAGACCCGACCCATTTATAAATGGGTCTAGGTGGATCTCCCTCTACCAGACCTATAAATGGGTCCGATGGGTTGACTCAGACCTGACCCAGACCCGCCCATTTAGTAAAAGGGTCTGGTTCTAAAATTTGGACCCAAACCCATTTAGTAAATGGGCGGGTCTGGTTTGGCTAAACCCGCCCCAAACCCGACCATATATAGCCCTCACTCCCTAAATCAACAAAGAAACAGTTCAGATTCAAAAGAAACATAGCTTACAATTCTTATAAAGATTTATAAAAACCATAGCATTCAGATTATCCTTCTATAACAAATAACTCTTAACCATCTGATGAAAATGGATGACCCTGGCCAATGGCCCACATTTAGCAACGCCCATTCAAACGGTAAAGACTTGGGGCTCATCATACAAATGCTCTGGATCACCAGGAGGGCCCCATATGTAAATTTTAATGGTAGGATTTGATTGAATATAGTAAATTCCCTTCAAACTACGACACTACTTTCATGTTGTTTCCCAAAACTACAACATAACCTATCACTATCCTCTCTAAACATACAAAACATAGTTATAGTTCAGATTAGCCATAGCATTTAGGTTGTATTTTCTATAGAAGAAATTAGAGTGCAGTTACTTACCATGAATTGCAACGGCAAGATTGCCATTGGGAATGTAATCATAGATCAAAAGCTTCTCGTCAACTGACCAGTAATAAGCTCTAAGTGTAACAATATTTGGGTGTCTGAGCTTTCCAATCGCTTCTACCTCTGTCTGAAACTCTTTAAACCTCTGTAGACCCCCTTCCCCCAATCTCCTCACGGCTAATGTCAGCCCATCTTCGAGCACAACCTTGTAAACAATCCCAATCCCGCTCTTCCCCAAAACAAACGCTGACGCCTTCAGAAGCTCATCCAAATCGAAACCAACCTGCATATCCAACGGCACAAGATCGAACTGCTCGACGTTTTCGGATAGAGTCTCTGAGTCATCTTTCCTAAAACACAAACATTCCTTCCTACCCTTTTGCCTCTTGTCGGAATTACCTCCCACCTCCCTACCCCTACATGAAAGGGCTCGCCAGTAACAGTAAAAGAACACCAACCCAATAAGACCGATGCCGACAACATCGCCCACGACAATCGCGATCACAGCACCTCTACTCAAGCCTCTCCTCTTGCTGCTCTGACCCATATTATCGCCATCCGAAAACTGTGGCGGGTAGTTTTTGGGTAGATAAGGAATTGAGGATGGACTGCTTGCATCGGAAGAGCACGGGTTCTTCAATGGCGGGCCACAGAGCCCTGGATTCCCAATAAAAGCTGTTGGGCCTCTATTCACTAAAGCCCCATTCTGGGGTATGGACCCACTTAGATTGTTGTAAGTCAGGTCGATGTAAACCTTCTCCGGCAGGTTCCCGAGGCCGGCCGGGATTGGTCCTGAGAAATGGTTATGTGACAGATCAACCGTTCCTTGGAGGCTAGAAAGATTACCGATATCAATAGGAATCGAACTGTTCAATCCGTTATGGGAAAGATCGAGTTTTTCCAATGCAGTCAAGCTACCGCCAAATCCAACCGGCAAAGAACCCGTAAAGTTGTTTTGACCAAGATTCAGGGTCCTTAGCCTCTTGCATTCAAGCAAGGAAGTGGGTATCGAGCCGTTGAGAGAATTCTCTGATAAATCCAACATCTGGAGGAATTTAAGCTTCCCAACCTCAGCAGGGAGAGGCCCAGATAAAGAATTACCATAAAGCACCAAGCTTTGGAGGCCCTTCGCATCAAAAAGCTCGATGGGAAGGCTTCCATGGAGCTTGTTATTCCTCAGATTGACATGTCTAAGGAAAGGAAGAGTCCCAAGAACTGGAGAAACAAAGCCCAAAAGCCTCTTCTTGGGAATGCTAATGGAAACCACCTTCCAATCTTTGCATGAAATCCCATTCCATGAACATGGGTTCTCATCAGATGAAGACCAGTTGCTTAAGGAAGCTTCTGGGTCTTGTTGGATCGATTGCTTGAATAAGAGAAGAGCAGAACCTTCATCATTCAGGCAATCTACAAGAGAGTGGGGTTTGAAGAAGAGGAAGAGAATAAAAGCAAAAGAAAAGAGAGAGAAATCCATGGGTGGGATTTCAAATGGAAATATGACCGTTGGAGAGGGGTGAGGAGATGGAGATGGAAATGGAAAGATGGGGTTTTTGCTCACCTCTGTGATGAAATCCTTCAATGAAATGAATATGAGTGTATGGAATTAGCAGAAAAGAGGGGTTGAAATGTTCTAGAAAGCAAGGAAGAAGAAGACTCTGGGTGACTGAGAGAGGGAGAGAGAGAGGGAGAGAGAAGAAATGCCACTTGCAAATCTTGGGAAGCTAGATTATAGAAATAAAGTGTGTATTACCGTAGAGGAGATATCGTGGCGTTTATTTAGATATTTCTCGCGATATGTTGGAGAGATTTTGGTGTTTGGGATTTTAGTGCGCGGATTGGGTACTACCCTACCCCCACCACCACCAGGACCTAGCTAGAGACGGACGGTCCTGTCAGGGCCTCTGCGGGCCCACCTTGATGTATATTTTCTATCCACGCAGACCATCCATTCGGACAGACCATTTTAGGGTATGCAACCAAAAATGACTCAGATTGAAGTCTTAAGTGGACCACACCATCGGAAGCAGTGGGTATTGAAATCTTACCGTTGAAAACTTCTTATGGGCACAGACTTTTTGGATGAAGCTGATATTTATTTTTCCCTTCATACAGGTCTACTTGACCTTATGAAAAGATTGGATGGACAGTGGGCCATAGGAAGTTTTTAACGGTAGAAATTTAATCCCCACTGCCTCTTTCGGTGTGGTCCACTTTAGCCTTCAATCTTCTTCCTTTTTTGTCTCATACCCTAAAATGATCTGTCAAAACGGATGGTAGGCATGGATAAAACATATACATCACGGTGGATCTTTCCTGCAAGTGGGGTCCCTTTTTCAGTAATCCAGACCATTGGTCTGGTGAATTCTGATGTTCATGGGCTATGTTAGAAAATTCTCCCAGATTGGAAGGTCCAAGTAACTAATATTGGGTTTTTTAATTTCAGTTAAATGTGGATCATTGTTTTTTGGCCCATAAATCAAAAGGTTTATTTAACATGCTGAAGATATTTTCTATAAGAATACTTCATCTAGGGTGTGATACAACAGAAGAACGGTCTAGATTTCCAAGCTATGGCCCCACTTGTCAGATCTGAAACGCTTGTATAATGTACAAAGAAGTGGGTGGCGTATCATACTACCAACTCATCCACCGTACATGGCAATCATGATTCCGATCTAGACCGTCCAGGCCGTTGCCTATGTCACAGATGGATAATAACCCGGAAGCCGATCTGGTTTTTTTAATCCATGATCTCATCAATTGGACTTTGATAACCCATTTGGATGGTCCAGATCGTAACTAGTGGATGTGTTTGTTGCGATAAACGACGGTTCTAGTACACCCTCGAGGTAACATAAATTTGTTTCCCCTAAAAATCTAATGACAAAGGCATGGTACACATGTAGAAAATCCAGACCCTTCAAAATCTAATGGGGCATGCATGGTAAAGCAGCACAGCATCGAGACCGTTCATCTGGCCAGCATAAAAATTCCACCAACCGAATCATCTTAAAGTCCTAACCATCCATTTACACAGTTTGAGAATGAAGGGTACAGGAACAAAACAGCCTTGATCCACATTCATCTGGCAGGGCCCTTGTTCGGATGGCTAGGATCATCCGATCAGTGAGATACTAGAGCATGACCCAGGATCGTGTTCTCTCTCAGTGGTCCACCAAAAACACAAGGCCAATGCTATAGCTACTCGTGAGTAGTCGTTCAAATCCTACTCTCCACACATGTTAAGATGGCATATTCCTGACATCCAGGCCGTTCATCACCAGCACCACCCTTTTGTATGTCGTATACTCGCATGATCTCACCTGTTTTGGTCGCATGTGGGTCATATTACACGAATGTAGGAGCATCTGTTCTGTTTTAGGTGGAAGTAGGCAGTAGTCACAGAACCCAAAAGAGCAAAGGGACGTGTGTGATCTACCGGTCTGACCCAAAACTGCAAATCAGAGACGTCTGATCTGCTCAGTGAATGGGGTCCATCCATATGACGTCTACCGTCTTGGTTGCATGTCTGTGGTCCAGGGCCAATCACATGGTCTCTATTTAGACGGTCCATAATAATCCTTTTTCCATGATAATAGGTTTGCTTTACTGATAACCTAGAGTCAATGGGAATATTTTCCCACCAAAATGCAACTTGTGTAGGACATGAGAACCATCAAAGCGGTGGGCCCCACATAAAGATCATCTGGCACAAAAGTCAAGCCGGTCGCTCATCACTTGGGCCATGCTGTTGGAATGAACGGACAGCCGACAGTTTGACTCAACATACAGACTCAGCCCCACGTGGTGAGCGGCTCAGTTCGATTTTTGGAAGGTGATCTTCATGGTGGGGCCCATCATTTTCATGGCGTTGATTTTCTAAACAGGAGGCATGTTGGCGGGAAGATCGTACGGTATCATATAGTTGCCTGTGGGTGACCAGTTCAATAGGTGAAGAATACATCCCGAGGTCAATAGGTAGGGATTAATTAACAGCCGTTGGATCTTGAATCATGTTGTATGATCTGAACCGTTTACATGATGGGGCCTCTCCGTCAATGGAGGATGCCAAATAATGAAAATCTTGTATTGCGTTATTCTGATTCTTTCCCTCTGAATATAGGCCGTCTATTTAACCGCTGTTTTGTGGGCCGTTGATCTCAAACTAATATCTTCTAATCTTGAAGGTATGTGAAGCATTTTGTAAATACACTCGCCTCGCACGTGTAAATGGAGCTCAACCGTGTGATATCAGATCCGCTCATGAGGTTACTTCCGGTGTCTAGATACAATGTCTAAGAAATCAAGCCGATAGGTTACAGCTGTCCGTCGGATCTTAACCGTTGGTTGATCAATCAAACTATTCTTTTTGCACAGGTGTAGCCCTTTGATGATAATATCAGTCTCGTTTTCGTGATCTAGCACCTAATCAGTGGACATAACCTGATGAACGGCTTAGATCTCACACACGTGCGCCTCGTCTCAACTCGTTAGGCGAGCGCATTCAGGCATCTCTTCATTTTTCTACTCTGCACAATAAAGGCGGGAGTTATTTTCTCACGAGACGTTACAGAAATGGAATTTTTTTCGCGATAAATCGACACGAATACACAGAAGTAGCCGTTGGTCAGTAGGTGGACCCCACGAAGAAAAAGACTGGCAACAGGCTCTTTTTCTATTCTATAAACGCACGAGCATTAGAATGCTCAGTACGCTCGCGTCTCTCGTGGCAGCGAGCTATATGTGACACGTCAGCCACTTACAGGCCATCCATCTGTGTTAGCCTTGTGGATCAGCTCTGGACGTTCATTTCTCTTAACTGTACGGGTATATCATGTAGACGTGTGGACCACCTGATGATCGTACTACCTTGATATCTGGACGGTGGAGATTGAATGGTTCGGATAAGAGTAGGGCACCGGTTGTGCTTGCAACTGCATTCACCACTCAGCATGGCGCGGATTAGGTGAGTCCGAGATAACAGCTCAGTGGGTAAGTCCCTGACTGCGGGCCCACCTTGATGTATGTACTGTACATCTACTCCGTTCATCAGTTTTTTCAACTCATTTTAGGACATGGTCCAAAATTTTGAAGCAGATCTAAATTCAAGTGGATCACAGCATAGGAAAAACTGATTATTGACCATTAAAAACTTATTGTGGGCCACAAAAGTTTTGGAGCAAATTGATTTTTTTTTTCCCTTCATCCAGTTCTTTGTGACCTTACCAACAAGTTGGTTGGTAAAAAAAAATATTGCAGTGGGCCCTTACAATTTTTTAATGATGGACATTCAATGACCATTGTTTCCTATATTATGGTCCACTTTAGATTTGGATTTGCTTCATTTTTGGAACATTAGACTAAAACGATCTGGAAAAAGTGATGGACGGAGTGGATATACAAGAAATGCATCAAGGTGGGCCCCACTTTCAGGGGCTCACCCACTAAACTGTTACCGCACACTCACCTAATCCGCGTCCCTTGTCGGAGAGAAATTTTCCATTGTGAACCTCATGTATGACAGAGGAGCCAAAATAGACCTCTATAATCTTTCTTTCCACTTCTAATCTAGAATTTTCCATGGCCCGTTTGGCACCATGGATTTGAGGAGAAGTGAGGAGAAGTGGATTCCATGATATGAATTCTCACCGATTCCACTTCTTATCAATTCTAGATTTTCTGTTTGGCAGCCAAGATTTGAGAGAAATCAAACATGAAGGAATGGACGGTGTAAATTTTAATCCCACCGTATGCCTACCGTATTAGCCTCGATTTTTAAATCCATGCCATTCATCCATTTTTACATATCATTTTATGCCAAGATCCAAAAAATAAAGCAAATCCACATCTAAAGTGGACCATAAAACAAGAAAAAATGGAAAGTGAGACCTTTATGATGCACAAAAGTCTTCCATTAAACTGAAATTTGTGTGGTCTCTTCATCCCGGTCCTTGTGACCTTATCAACAAGTTAGATGGAAAATGTACATCATGTTGGGTCCCATAGTTAGGGACACATTATGGTGGGTCCCACGTTGGGAGGATTTCTCCTCAAATCCCACCTTTTTTTGAGGATTTGAAAAAGGGCTAAAAGTGCCTTTTTGAGTTCTCCTGGATTCCACTCAAATCCGCTTCTCTTCAAATCCATGGTGCCAAACATAATAAAGCAACCAGTTTCTCCTCCTTTCCCTCACTTTCTCCTAGAATCCAGGGTGCCAAACGGGCCTAATTAAAGTTTAGAAATAAAAAATAAAGTTTATGAAGGTCTATTTTGGCTGATAGGTCTAACCTGAGGTTTACAGAGTAAAATTTCTCTTTGTAGGACGTTCCGAGGTGCACTAGAATATATCTCCACGTATTGTTTTCATAACGTAGGGACTTTGATCTTTTGATCTGGGTCATATATCAATGATCCAAACCGTTCATTTGATGGTCCTGATCTTGGATGGAGCATATCAGAAACTTACACCTATTTAGATGACACCATTTAAATTCTTTGATCATTTGACTCTTTTACTTTGTATATGGAATATGGTTACGTATTTCAATCTGATATGTTTTTTTTTTTTTGGTATTTTCCATCATCCATGGTGAGGCCCATCGCATGAACGGTTTGGATCGTCGAAAATAACCAATATTGAACTGTTAACGTTTCGGGGTATGTAGTATGGCAAACTCATGCGTTGTGCTATATTCAAGTAGTGGACCCGGTTGGGGATGGAACACATTCCAAATATCGTGCTGATTTGGCGATCTTAGCCAACCGTGTGGGGGCCACTAAATGTACGGCTAAAAGGAAAAAACGTAAGTGCCATATTCAAAGGGTAAAATCAAGACATTTGGATCATCCGTTTGATGTGATCTTCGGCCTCCGAGCCATTCAGAATGAGACCCGTGATTTTTTCGTGGATGCATGCCAACCTAAAGCAGCTGAGTTGGTACCATTTACTAGTATGTGGAAAACTCACATTGGAGTTGGACATCGTCCAACGTTCTCGGACTACGTTGATGCTGCTTGTCTAACTTAATTACACGTGCGGAAATGTAGAGAAATCTGGACCATCCAATTCGCATTCTTGTGGGTCAGATGATCCCCTACGTGCGCGGGAGCCAGTTAGGTGAGGAACCGGGAACAGCTTAATAGGTGAGGACCAGCTTGATGTATGTGTTGAATATCCACTCCGTCCATCAGTTTTTTTCGGCTCATTTTAGGGCAGGTCCGAGAAATGAAGCAGATTCAAATCTCGAGTGGGCCACACCAAAGGAAACGGTGGTGATTGAACGCCCACCATTAAAAACTTCCTAAGGCCCACTGTAACTAGGGCTGTACATCGAGCCGAGTCCAGTCCAGCCCAGGTGAGCCAAGCTTGACTTGACTTGACTTGTCTGAGCTCCAGCTCGGGCTTACCCTTGAGCTTACCGTTGGAGCTTGCCTTGCGTACTAAAACTTTCGAGGAGCTTGCTCCCACCTCAATTTATTATATTTTTTACTACAAAATACAAATTAAAAGTCAACAATATTAAATTCAATAAGTCACACATATATTAGGAGAGGATAGTATTTCTACAAGTGGGACCCCACCATTAAAATAACTTAGCTCTGAGCGATTTTTTCTTTAGCCAGGTCACACACGCATTGAATGCAAGCCACTAGTAATATTTTCTGAACCATAATTAACACAATACATGCATAGCTCACCACATGAATGGACTACCCTAATTATTGTGTGGACCATCTTCATGATGAGAATTCATTGATCAAATGCACCACCTCCCTCATAAAATTGCAATCAATAGTTGCATATGGTTGTTTGATCTTACCATAGTCCCTGTTTTGTAGATATATATGGTGTGTGATCTCACCGTAGCACTTAAATTTGTGTAGCGTGTAAAACACACAACCATTGTGTGCTCACCTTTTTCATATTCCATTAGATATGCTCAACAAAAAACGTTCTTACTTAAACAAAATAATAGGATTAAGAAACTCTCCAACATGTGAGGGTTTTATATGTCCTAAGCTTAGACCCCAATGTGTATGTGTGTGTGTGGGGGGGAGCTTGGCTTGACTTGTTCTACTAAGTTGAGCCGAGGCGAGCTTTTTCGAGTCGAGTCGATCGAATTTCTCGACCTGACTTGGCTTATGACAAGCCCTAACCGTAACGTTTATTTGCCATCCAACCTCTTGATAAGGTCACACAGACCTTGATGAAGGAAAAATAGCTTCATCCAAAACTTTTGTGGCCCCCAAGAAGTTTTTAATGGTGGCCATTAAATCCTTACCGTGCGGCCGACTTGAGATTTGGATTTGCTTCATTTTTGGGACCATTGCCCTAAAATGAGCTGAAAAAACTGATGAACGGCGTGGATATACAACACATACATCAAGGTTGGCCCCACGGTTAGGGCATTACCCAATCAGTAGTACTCAAAGAAACGGTTGAAATGAAACTGAAGAAACATGATAGATTGGATTTGGATTGTCTAATAGATGTAATTTTTGAAACTGTAGACACCCCACCTTCGGCTACACTGTTGGTAGAGATAGCTGGTTGAACGGAGGACCATACCCCCAAATCCCAAGTCCAAACTCAGCCAAACTCACCCTTGTAAGCCCCATTCCATAGCCCAGTTCAAGCCTGAACCCAGTCAACCCAGTCTTAAACACCACCCTGAAAAACCCCCCATAAAAAAAGTCCAGTCAAAAAATCCCAAAAAAAGTCAAACTCACTGAATCAACTCGCTGAGTTAACCCGCTGAGTCAACCCGTCGAGTCAACCCGTCGAGTCAAAACACCGAGTCAACCCGTCGAGTCAACCCGTCGAGTCAAACCACCGAGTCGACCCGCTGAGTCAACTCACTGAGTCGACCAGCGAGTCCAACAGCAGCCCCGAGGGAACGGCCGTACTCGCTGGAAACCGAGGAGCGGCCGTACGGGCGGCCCATGGCAGGCCGCCCGGACAAAATTACGCAATCTGCCATTGTCCGCTGCTATAAATACCCCCCTCCCCTTCTCATTTCAACAGACCACTCAGCTAGAGAGAGCCCGTCCGTCTGAGTCACCCTCCTTCATCCTTTAGCCCATTCCTTCACCAAGGAGAGCCCGAGTGAGGAGAGCCTAGCCCTGGTCCAGCCCAGCCTGACCACTGGTCCAAGCCTCCCAAGCCACCCAAGTCTTGATCCAGCCACTCGAAGCCAACCCTTGCGACACCTCCGTCCACCCAGCTACTCTTTTCCAGCATCATCTCATTTGCATCTAGCATAAGTGCAATATTTACTTTTCTTCCAACCCCCTTGCTTCACTATAAGCACCTTGATTCGTCAAGTACACATGCATATGTCTTTATATTAAGCACCTGTCAGTTCGAGCGTATGATCTGGGCTTGCCCGTTGTTGGAACCTGCCCATCAGAAACTCTTACTGTTCAGACCTGCATTCATGCTTCACCATAAAACACCTTGATCATTCAAGCACACTGCATACGTCTTACATTAAGCACCTGTCAGTTCGAGCGTACGCTCTGGGCTTGCCCGTTGTTGGAACCTGCCCATCAGAAACTCTTACTGTTCAGACCCGCATTCATGCATCATGTCATTCATGAGAATATACGAGGATTAAATTAGACTTTCAAGTATTCGATCGATTCTGTGAAGTAGAGACCGTACTTCGGTACGGGCAGTGTGTGGGGTGCTTAACCTCTTCCCACCCTGTAACCGTGATCCCTTACCTTGAATCTCTGACCGCAGATCAACAGGAGTCATTTTAGAGGAAGGAATCTTCGGATTCCCTTCTCTAACGTTTCTACGGGGTCTAGCCGACTGTAGATTCGAAATAACTGGCTAGTGGCGACTCTGGTCTTATATAAATTCACTTAAACACATCCAGCTCAATACGACAACCAAACAAAGCCCTCGAAAACGAGGCAAGCCAGTGGCACAAACGGCGATTTCGCACTCACGCATCCTCATCTCCTTCTTTTCCGAAAGGAAAGGGGAAGGGAGAACGACGTCGTGTGGGAGCGCGGAGAAATCGACGAGGGTCCACAGAAACATAAGCCATCCATAATACAGCCCACTAGATGGACGGCCAGATTGACACATCACCCTACCAAGTGTACCAGGAGAGATGGCTATACAATGTGTCTAATGCATCATCTCCTCTCCTGTGACCAAATACAGCAAATTCAAAAGGGCGGTCCACTTAAAAGGAGGCCATGATTTGGACGGTCCAAGTTACCATACATAGAACGCCACGTGTATGAATGAATCATCACATGGGACCATTCCCATACGAATCTCTTTCTGGTTGGAGAGCCTTTTAAAGAGGCAATTTCTTCGTATTCTTCCGAACCCACCACAATCATAAAGAGCTACAAGGAAAAAAAAAAAAAAAAAGAAAGAAAAAAAAAAAGAGGAGAAGACATCTTCTTTCACTTTACAGCTGATAAAAAACATTCACTTCTCTTTACCAAAACAGCTACCTTTTCTCCAAAACCAGCTTTTTCTGTGTCTCCCTGGTTTTGTCATCCTGCCACAACCACAATTAAAGAGTGCATTTCTTACAATCTGGACCCTTCAAATCATGGGACCCATTATGGGGCATAAATTACAAATTGACACTGATTGTGCAATTATAACCGTCAATTTTTCTTGTTGAATTTGGACAGCTGCTGTTTTAATTTTAACCATCCATTAATTAAGAGCCACCAGTTGGATCGTTAGGATCACTAATTACTGTGAGTTTTCAGCTAAGTTCCCTTCTCAGTGGGCCCCACGATTTGGATGGTCTGGATTGATAAGCGTGTATGCATTGTGATTTGTGCACGATGGATTAGATAGACACCACAACTTTAAAACTGGTTGAGTACTATCACCATAGTCCCGTTTAGAGAGATACTCTGGAAGAGGGTAATGGATGATACTCAGTCATTTAGAAGTTACTTAGAAATTGCACACTTGGAATACAAGTTGTTCAAACTAAACTGTCCAAATTATTAGTTCCGGTTTAGACGTACCATGAACCAAAACTTTTGCTTATTTTATTTTACAATTTTTGGATTTATGGACATTTATTGGACGGTTAAAATGAAAATATCCAATGGTTCTATTTCACTGAACAAGTGTCCACGCTCAGAGGATAGAATTGTGCAACTAATCTGATTTTGGGATTTTCATTTAGTAACAGTAAGCTTCACAACTTACCTGTTTTAATTTGATATTATGTATACCAAGCTCGGAACTCCTGAATGCCTGTGTATCAAGCGTCATACTCTGCCAGAGTATCAAATAACTCCCCTTAATAATTATAAGCTCAACGGTTGGTGAAATAGGTAGGTTTGCTACTTGCTAACCCCACGCTCACGGGAGCGGATTAGGTTCGGCTCCGGCCTCACCAAAGACGGTACGGCTCCTACGGTGGGGCCCACCTTGATGTATGTATTCTATATCCACACTGTCCATCCATTTTTCCAAATCATTTTAGGCATGATTCCAAAATTTAAACAGATTCAAATATCAGGTGGACCATATATTGACCATTAAAAACTTCTGGGCCACAAAAGTTTTGGATCAATTTGATATTTGTTTCTTCCTTCATCCAGGTTTCTTTGACCTTATCAACAGCTCGGATGGAAAATAAACATTACGGTGGGCCCTAGGTACTTTTTAATGGTGGATCTTTCATTCACCACTGCTTCCCATAATATGGTCCACCTGAGATTGGATCTGTTTCAGTTTTTGGATCAGCCTCTAAAATAATTGGTCAAAACGGATGGACGGTGTGGATATAGAATACATACATTAAGGTGGGCCCTACGGTAAGGGCCGAACCGTCTTGTGTGGGGCGCCCCTCCCCACGCACACATCTACACACAGCTCCACATGCCAACTTGGGACATGTGCAGAACATCCGTCCCATGCATCAGATGGGAGCTACTGCACAGATGATCTGCACAAAAACTCCTACCGTTAACTTAGTAGATCCATCTCCGATGGAGAGTCCTACTTGATGCACGGCTTGGATGTCTTGAACGTGACTGCATGTTGGGGCTGCATGTACAGGTGCGTGAGGAGGCGTACGAGGCAGGGCAGAAAACCTCGTAAAGTCGTGCTATGTGGGGCCCACCAAGATGTCGTATGATATCCACTCCTTCCATCAGTTTCCTCAGGTCAGGACATGAGCCCCCAAACGAGGCAGACCCAAAACTCAACTGGGCCACAACAAAGAAAACACTGGGGATTGAACGCCCACCGTTGAAACCTTTGGATCAGGGCGATATTTGTTTGTCCATTAATCTCTGTCCGAATAACGTCATGAACGGTTTGGATGGCATATAAACATCGTGGTAGTCTCATTTGAGTTATCTGCCTCATTTTTAAAAGCTAATGTCGTGGCGGAACTGATGGACGGACAGGATTTCACATGGACATTGGGGTGGGCCCACAGAACATACAGCAACAGGGCTCAGCTCTGTCTAGTAAAGTCGCGTCCGTATGATGGCCCTTCCCGACACCCATCTCGACGTAAGGCCACTTCTCACTGGAGAATCACGTCCATTCTACTGTGTGAGTTTATTACAGCTTACTAAATAGTGGCACCTCATTCCCCTTACGCAAGTCAATCCTGGCCTACCGATCAATGGGACCCATGGTGGAAGGAGCATCGCACTGATCAGATATTCATTATTGACTTTTGATTTTGATCACTCACCCTGTTATTTCTATCCATCCATTTGATGGCCACCAATTGAATGGTCTGATTTTTCTTATTCTTTTTTCTTCTTAATTTGGTCATCCTCCCTCACAATGGACCCCACAATTTGGACGGCCTTGATTAGCATATACATATGCTACGTGTCCATTGAATGAGTTACCACCATATAGTGACTTTTGAGAAATGGGCATTGTAGTCTATTATGGTACATGAATTTATAAAGGAATCTGGAACTACTGGCTATTAATTAAGGAATATCTTCGCAATATTAAAAAGGAATCATAATAATGAAAGGCATTAGAAAAAGAAATATATGTAGGTTTGTATGGGTCCCATCAGTACCATAAATCATAAAATGATGGGGATTTGGACAGTTCAAAAATGTGGGCCATGGCCTAAAAATCGCAGTATTCATTGAGGGTAGGTGGACAGCTAAAAATTAAGTGGAAAATGGAGCTCTTTTTTTTTTTTTTTGCTGAAAAATGAAAGGTCCACTGAATGGATGGCTCAGGTCATGCGATTGGTCTACTGCACATCCTATGTGGGACCCAGTTTTGAGTGTTTCCTAAAGCATAAGCATCTAACGTGCTACTAGAAAATGATTATGAGCTGACATCCAACGGCTTGTTTGGGTGTG
Source organism: Liriodendron chinense (assembly GCA_003013855.2). NCBI lineage: Eukaryota > Viridiplantae > Streptophyta > Magnoliopsida > Magnoliales > Magnoliaceae > Liriodendron > Liriodendron chinense. The sequence goes on along the minus strand of ML058339.1, from coordinate 7,929,335 downwards.
CGGCTCCAAAAATAAGTACTTTGATTCTAAGTACAGTGCCAGTAAAGTATTATTTATTTATTATAGCTCAGCATAACTTCAATAAAGTTACAATAGGCTACAGGCTATGTTTTGGAAAACGTATCCCATGTGTGGCCCAACTTCATGATCGATCTTGACCGTTGAAAGCACCGAGATATATATGTCTATCTATTTGTGATATAGGAGTTTGATGACTTCATGGATAGCTAAGTTTGTAAGATACCAGGCAAGAAAGCTTGTTCTCGGGTAAAAATTGTCTACTCCATAATATGAGGAATGCCACGTGGGCACTCCTAGTGAGAGATACTCATGAGCACTTTCTCATGGTTCATTGCACATGATGTAAGCTCAAAATCTGAGTCGGTCCATATGATGCAACACCCCAAAAAACCCCTAGGCTATCTTTCAACCTAATCCAAAACTTTGATGGACCGCTAGCAGAAAGCAAGAGGCAAATCAAGGGAGGAAATTGTTTCCTTCTTTCATGGCCCACCAAAGTTCTAGAACAAGTTGAAAGATGGGCCCTAAAGGTTTTTTGGGGTGCTGCATCACATGGACGGCTCAGATTTTGGGCTCACATCATGTGTGATGAGCCAAGAAAAAATGCTCACGAGCCCTGGCAGGTGAGCATTCCTCTACATAATAAAACTTTCGGAATATGATGTTGCTAAAAAAATTACCATGAAGTGGTATCTTCTATCTGATGAAATTTGGTTCATTTGTTCTTAAATGACTTTGTAAAATCCAAGCCTTTGGGATGTTAGGTTTGAGTTTTAAGTTAAAATTTATTATTTTCAGTGAGTAATAATTTAGTTATTTAAGATTTTAAGAGTTTGATTTTAGGTTTTTATTGAATTGGATTAGGAGGATCGCATGCAAGCGGATTGTGTCCTGCCCCCTGCCTAGACTGATAATTCATCCAAATAAGGCTCTGTATAGCCCAGCGTGGTATATGGGTTTTATCCACTTTGTTCATCCATTTTTAAAGATTATTTTAGCATATAAACCCAAAATTGAGACATATCCAAGTCTCAAGTAGACAACACGGTGGTACTAAACACCTACTATTAAAAACTTTTTAAGAGGCACAAAAGTTTTGGATCAAGTTGATATTTTTGTTTTCCGTTCATCCAAGTCTACGGGAACTTAGGAACATGTTAGATGGTAAATAAACATCATGATGATGATCCCTAGGAAGGTTTGAATGGTAGGTGTAATTATCATCGCTGCTTCCTATGGTGTAATCCCTTAAAAGTGCCTCACCTTTTGGCTCATACCCTAAAACAATATGGAATAATGGTTGAACAGCATGGATAAAACACATACATCATGGTGGGCCCCACAGAGCCCCTGCCTAGACCAATTTCCGTACAAGCATGGGCAAGATGCAATCCACTTTTTTTTTTTTTTTTTTTTTTTTTTTTTTTTTATCACAGGGGTTTCTAGAGCCTCTTTGCTATTAAGTTGAAAAACATCAAGGTCCCTACTCATGCCTCAATGGTAGACAGAACGTATGTCGACCCATGTGGTGTGTGTGGGTGGGAGTGAGAGTTGAAAAATAAAATAAAATAAAATAAAAAGGTTGAAAAAAATCTGATCCTAACAAGAATATAGTGATCTCCTCTTTAACTTCCACCCACTACCTACACTAATATGCAAAAGGTTCATCATGACTATCCCATCACTGGTTAAGCCATAGAATTGAAACAAATATCAATCATTGAGCAATAATCCCATAGATGTTGACACCTACAGTCTCTCTTGCATGAGAACAATGAGAAAAAATCAGTTTTAAGTGGTACCCAAACAGTAGCTCCATTTAGATGAGTTCAAGTCATGATACATGCTCCAACTATAATTTTGAAACTGTATTTGTTTGGAAGGTGCAAAAGCTCCATTAGACATCAAGTCATGTGGCATTTGCTAGCAGGTTCCAAATTTCAACTGAGTTCAACACCATAAGGATTTGAGTTGAGCACAATGCAATTTCATCTTAATGTGAAGCTACTCTCTTCTAAATTCAATCTCAATAACAATTTCTATTTGATTTCTGGGCAAAAATCATTTTAAATGAATATAGGATAAAATAGGTAGCGGAATTGATGTAGAATAGGCTGTGGATGACATTGCACTCAAAGAAACTAGGCTAGAAAATTTGATCTACAACAATAATGGCCTAAATATCTATTAGAAGTTTTAATGGCCACAACTTTACAACCATTTATCGGATTCACAAGTATAATATATTGTTGGCAAGCTATCAACGAGCTTAAGGCAAGCAACTGACAAAATGGGTTGGACCCAATGAATACCTCGAAAACAGGTCATTTTTTAATATAAATTTGCATTTTAGTTCAAAACTTACTATTTTTAGTAAGTTTTATATTTACTGTTTTTCATTCATTTTAAAATTTTAAGAGTCTAACTCTAGATTAAAGTCCTTGTTTGGTTCGCTAGAAGTATTTTACAAGTTTGATTCAATTATAATGTTTTTACTAATTTTAGTGAGTTTTATTATTTTATAAAAGTTTTATATTTGGCACCAAATCAAAAGGATATAGCAGCTTTGTTCATATAAGTATTAGAAACCACATCAAGAGTATATGGCACCTTTGCTCATATAAATATTAGCAGCCACATCAATCATGCTATAAACCACGATTAATTCATTAATATTAGTTTTTTTTTTCTCAATTTTAGATATTTTCTACATTATAGATTCGAGCTTCCATGTGGATTCAAAGAATTCTAGGGCATGTTAGGAACCTAGGATTAGGTGGTGTTTGGAATTGTATTTGGTCCAAAGTAAATTCCATATAATGTTTGGAAATGATTGTAAGGATTGGAGTAATCTAGGTATCATAGCATCCGGTTCTAGTAGAAAATATGACAGGATTCCCATATTGATGCATGCGTTTTATTTACGTTATCCATCCATATGCACCCTTTATACAATTGCATATGCATGCAGGTGATTGGCATCAATTGTGAAATTCTGTCTACCAATTATAATTCCGTAGTCTTCCAAACACTGTTGCACTTAATAACATGAGATTCAATTATCAAAATACCATAATATTCCTAGACATATAACCATTGTGTAATTAATATTAATTCCACCTAATATAATTCAATATTATTTAATTATATATTCCAAACAGGTCATAAATAAAGGAGATGATGATACTTTTGCCATGCAGCCGATATGGCTACACAATGAACAAGACCAAGCAAGGATTTAATGCTAGCCTATTTTGGAATGAAAATATCCAACGGTCCCAATTCACAAACAAATGTCGAAGTTCTCGTGCAATGACTTATCTAATCTGAGCCCTACAGTTTGTACGGTTTAAATCCAATTAATGTATGCCACGTGTACAAAGGTACGACTGACAGAGTACCAAGCGGAAAATAGTGTGATCTAGGGCCGCAGTACCGCAATTATAGGGCGGAACATGCGCTTACTTTGAATTAATGGGTAGGGACATTCTCATTAAAGGAGTGGGTGTGGACCGTCCAACTGCATTCACGGCTTCAAAATTCCAAGTATGACTGCAGCAGCCCACGTTCACACAGGAAGATTTATATGATACTCGGGTTTCTATGACGCTTGATGCACAATCTAGCGGAATTAATATATGAATTAATTCAAATAAACCGACTAGATTGTGCAAATCACTGTTACCAAGTCACAATATCAATATCAGATTTGCTGAATAATTCTAATCTCTGATTTGTTTATTTTAACTGTCCAATAAATACTGAGCAATCTGATATTTAGACAATGTAATAAACTTAATTTTTTGTTCATGATACATCTACCCAGGGTATCATATTTTGGACGGTTTAAGTTGACTAATTGTATGCCATGTGTGCAATTTCTAAGTACCTGTGTATCATCCATCACACTCAGCCAGAGTATCAAATTTTATTTTATTTTTGTTTTCCCACGAATTGGAGTTCAAAGCACACAAGAAAATGACTTGTTAGTAGGTGAAATCTGATTCTTGTCATAATCCCCAGGTTTGATTAGTTCCACGTGCGAGATCTGAGCCTTCCATCAGTTGGATTATACCGTTTAGATCTTGTCCTGAAAATTAGGCCATTTCATACATCCGGTGGACCACAGCATTCAAAACAAATGGACGGTCAAAAAAGATATACTGTGGACCACCGGAGTTAAACTGCCTGATTTTGGAGGCTTAAAATCTAAGCATTGTTTGCAACCACTTGGAAGGGTCCGATCTCTTCGAACGTGTTCCACATTGGCACGTGAGCCTGCGTGTGGATGTTGTAGGACCCACACACGTGTGGAATTAGCAAAACTGTGATGATCCATGCCCAGTCAATTCATATAACGGAGTCGAGTCTCTCTGCAGCATGTATCACATCAGTCCCATCAAAACAGAATCCAAGGTAGGTATGCCATGTATGGACCTCAATCCAAACCATCCGAATTATGGACCCCATTGTGGATGGGGTATAGTAAAAAAATAAAATAAAGTAAACAGTTGATATTAACTGCACGATTTGTGTCCATCGAATGGATGGTCAAGATGTGAAATCAACATCCACCCATCCCGGTAGGTGAAGATAACATAGTGACAGTGATATATACACTCCATTGTAAATTGTGCCAATCCATGTTAGGAAGAAGCTTAAAATCTTAAATTACGATTGAAATTTCAAGTGAACCACAAAGCAGTAAATAGTGAAAGATTGTATCTGGACCGTAGCCTAAGGTCTTTTTCTCTTTTTCTTGGTCAATCATGCAATGCACCCACCCAGTCAGTCAGTCAGTCATGCAACACACCCACTGGTGCTGTCACCAGCATCGATTTTCACCGTAGCCTAAGGTCTAGCCATGATTTATTAAGTCATAGTCTACCTCACCGATCGACTTGAGGAAAAAAGAGGAATTGGTCAAAAGTAAGACTTACATTAGTCACTATATACCCATGTAGCATTTATATATAGTATTGGATGAAACGTTTGTCCTCATGGCAGTTAGAAGTTAGGCAGGGTAGTGTAGAAAGATATTGACTAGTTTTGTTATAATTAATTGTTGTAATTAAATTATTATAATGCCCCTAATTCAAATAAAAAGATACAAAAATATTTCTTGCTAATTGATAAGTGCTTCTTCAAGGGAGTGGATTAGCTATTACTGGGTGTGGGGCCTACCTTGATGAATGTATCGTATATGAAGGTTGCCCATCCATTTTCTCAGCTCATTTAACGATGTTATTCAAAAAATTAGGCACATTCAAATCTCTTCTTGACCACGTCATTGTAAAACGTGATGAGTAAACATTATAATTTTTTTTATAGGCATAAAAAGTTTTAGATCAAGCTGATATTTATATTTCTCCCTTCAACCAGGTCTATTAGACCATATCAACGGGTTAGATGAAAAATAAATATTATAGATTTTCGTACAATGGGCCTTGGGAGCTTTTTAACAGTGAGACTTCAATCACCATTGTTTCCTCTAGTGTGGTCCACTTGAGATTTTTATCTACTTAAATTTTGGAACCATATCCTAAAATGGGTTGGAAAAACCAGATGGGCAACATTGATATATAATACATTCATCAAGGTGGGCCCTATGGTAAAGGTAACACCAAGGTGTTACCCTGGGAGCTAAGCCGCTCGCCTCATCATTTGCTTGCCCACATTACAATTATATTTTTTTTATAGTTTAAATAAATGTTCATCATACATTTTAAACTCAAATTACTCATTGTATAATACTTTAAATTTGGAGAGAGATATATTACAGTATATTAGAATAGATTAGGATATCTAACTAGATCAAAAGTTTTTTCATATTTGTCTGGATAAGCACTTATGAGGCTCTCTCGAGATTCTTCGCAGATGTCTCCTCTCCTCTATATAGTTAGTTCTAATGAGAGAAACATCCATTAATCAACCTATACTTCCTGTGCCTTTATATGATGTGCCTGGAGATGACACGATGGACCTAAAAAGACCATGATACAGGAAAGTCCACTTGTATGCTCGCCATGAGGCCGGATGGAAAAAAATAAAACCCATGAAACAATCCTATCCATTATTTTGTCAGCAGTTAATCCCATTTATAACATTGCATGCTGGACCATTAGCTGTTTTTTTCCTTCTTCTTCATCTTCTTTTCAATGTCATTTTGATGGCCATAGATCAGACAGGTGGATATATAAGATTGCTGAAGGGTTGTAATTCTTGAGACATATATAAACCATCAATGCTAGTCCCTGCAGATACAAACCGTACTTGCACATAACCCCACCACATTTACTGTTCTTCAAGCTCCATCGTATCATCTCCCACTATGTACATGCATGCTGCCAACGTGTACATGGATGCATGGCGTTGCAAAGTAGTAGTGTGCTGGATAAAGCAAAGTTATTGACATGATGCAATGGGACCCACCAACAGGATACCATCATTGTGGCTCAACTGCATGGCCCACCTTCGTTATGTCATCATTCATTCATTTCCTGCAACACCAGCCAAATGATGCTATCTGTTTTCATTGGATGGATAGGATGGTCCATTCTCTCTGCACTTGTGCGCTTTTCAGCTGTAGTCTTATCTGCTCCATTGAGTTCTTCCGGGCCCACATCCACATTACCTACATTTTCACCAAGTATGATTTTCCATAATTCTGGAATCCGTTTCCTACCTAATCCCACACACACCATCATAGCACTGCGACCTTGAATATGGACCCGAATACTGTACAACAACTGTTGCATCAAGTGCGTGCAACACCCCATTTTGTGTGACCACCATGATGTTTGTAGAAAATCAACTCCGCACATCCATTGCGCCACTTCATGTTCGGTGTGGATCACAAAAATCAAATGGTTTCATAGTCCATGTGGCCCACACCAAAGAAACAATATAGAATCACCACTAAAACCTCTAACTTCCCATTGTGTGGCTTACATGAGTATTCGATCGGTCGGATTATTTCTCACAATTCCTTGCGTGATGTTTTGCAACTGATGGACGGACTGAATATGCCACAAACATCAGGATAGGACGGCCTGCGAAAAAGAAAAAAAAAAGAAAAAGAAAAAAAAAATCTGTGGGGCCCACTGTGATGTATGTGTGACATCCCACACCGCCATCAGTTGCGCCAGCTCAGTTTATATGTGATCCCAAAAGTCAGGCCGATCTAGAACTCAAGTGAGCCACACGACCGGGAACAATGGGGATGGCAACGCAAATCATTGAAACGTTCCTGGGCCCACCTTGATGTTTATGTCATCCAAACCGTTCATGAAGTGATTCCCACCGGTGGGGCCCAGGAAGATTTCAATGGTGGGTGTCTCCGTCCCAACTTGAGTTGAAGATGGGCCTCATTCTTAGGTTCACGTCCTATCAAGAGGTCACTGAACAGATGGACGGAATGGATGTCACACACACATAACTGTGAGCCCCACAGAGCTTTTTTTTTTACACACGCTCACGGCTTACCTCAGGCCACTGAACCTATCGAGTGGACTAGTGTGGCCCACCTGAGGAGAGAACGTGCCTGATTTTTTATCCATAAGATCTGAACAGCGTGGCCTGCCTGATGGAAGGTTGGATCTTTCACACGTGTGACATATGCACAGACAGCAGGTGTGTTTGTGGCAGAGTTCTACACACGTGTGGGCTTGGCAGAACTCTGAGAATGTAAGCCCATGAGATTGATGACTCGGTGACTCAGGCTGACTCATATGGTCTCGAGTCAAGTCACGACTCACTGTAGTAGTGGGTGAATTAGTCCAACTCGTCCGAGTCAACGTCAAAGAGTATCAGGTCCGACCTAGTCCAAGTCGAACCAGACGAGTCGCACCCAGTTGTGACATATGAAGCTGTCTTTTGATTGGGTTCGTTCATCAGGATTTCAAGAGTGGACCACCATGGCCATGCTTATGTTCATCTCAGGCCCATAAGTTGAACCTGGGCCTGATTTTTCAAGCCTGATCAACCCCATTGTGAGCAAAAACCAGGCCCATTTATGGTTTTGATGTTCTAGGCCCTAAGCTTGTTTTCAGATCAGGAACAGTGGGACCGGCATAAATTTTAGACCATCAGACCGGGTCCGTCCCAACCCATTGACTTTCCTAGTCGCACACTAAGGCATTTGATAAGAAATGCAAACGAGACTCGCTTCGAGTGGGCCACACGTATAATCTCTGGCCCAAAAATCATCCCAGGCCCATCATCAAGTAAGTATGAGAGACATGGATGGTACCTGCCAGATTTGTGGGCCAAACATGTTATGGTGAGGTCACCTCATGAATGACCCAAATCTTGCACTCGTGCCATGTTGGCATACGTGCGGTGAATACCCCTCTATAGAGACAAACAGAACGAGACATGATCAGTGGGCCCCACACCACATTCATTATGATCCTCCTTATCTCAATCTTGTATTATTAGCTGTAGATTTATTGTATCTTTCATATTTAGAATGTTTATTATTATTTTGCAAACTAGGCAATCATGTATGTCCAAAAAATCAGAATATATGGACCGTCTAATGTCACCCAAATAAAGAAAAGAAAGTCGTGACACTGCTGATCGCAATGGGAGAGTGCTCTTCCTGACCGTAGGTTCGGCATTACTGTGTTTTCTCTTATTTTCTCATGTATTCTCCTGTAATCCCCTTTTATAGTTTCTAATCAACTAGTATAATGGTAGGATCATTAACTCTCCCAAGGTGAAATGGACCGTTCATTTGGGTAACATTAAGGGGGTGTTTGGATCGTAAGTTACTTGAGATAGGCTATTTATGCCTTAAGTAGCTTATCTTGATTTCTAGCTAGTTATTAAACTGAAGTGATTAACTTTAAATAAATAAAAACTACTTATAATTGATCATAAACCAAACTTATCTCAAATAAGTAGTTTATCTAATGTTGTAAGTAGAAAAAGTAACCTATTTGGTGGTATCCAAACGGGCCCTAATTGACTTCTTAACCCGGATTTAAACTGTTAAAAACAGATTTGAAATAGTAGCATTAGTGGCAGGCGTAGTAATAATAGTAAATATAATAATGACCGCTCGTTCTCTTTCCTTCTCCTGAATAAGCTACCATAAGGTTTTTACTTTGTGTCTTAAGAAAGCCTTTGTGAAGCTTTTTAAGCTGACTTTGTGTCCTAAGAAAGCCTTTGTGAAGCTTTTTAAGCTGCTCTTATGTCCTTCTACACTTGTAAGCCTTTTGCCGTGAGTCTGCCTTATAGGGGATTTCTCTAGAGTAGTCCTCGTAGGTTACTTAAACTACAAGCAACACTCACGATAGACTTAACTGACTACACTGGAACTTTGATCCAGGCAAACCCATTCAAGTTTGGACATTTCCATATGTATACCATATGGACATACATGATCACCCAGTCTCATGCTATCATAAACAAATCCTTCTATGTACTGCTTCAAGGCCCACTGTCCAAGGTCCATCATCCTACACCCATGATTAATCATTTAAAAATATATTTGAACAGTTGATTTTATGAAATAATTTATATGATGATTTAAAAATCAATTGTTTAATCAAAACGATTTACAAAACTAGTTTGGGTAGCCATACTAATTAATCATTTCGATTCCTGATATGAAGCTAAACCAACAAGGGTTGTAGATCATTTGTTGAGAATCCTGATTTCCATGAAAATATGATCAACCACCCAACTCACCATGATTCACCTAAGAGGCTCATATATTAGTGAATCAAATGCAATTGATCAAATCCCCATTAAGAACATAGGTCCTCTCAAGCTAGAGGGTAATGAAACAAACATAGAAAGTGATATTGGACAATTAAATGCAGCTTAACTTCCTAGATTCAGTCAATGTGTACAAGGAGAAATGTCCCATGACAGTGACTCACCATACGCACAATTGCCACACAATTTACAGTGGCCTATGAATCAAGTTATCTCGACTTATTCGCTGGCCATAACAATATTCTAAGTTTATAAAAAATCAAACAAGTGAAGCCTCACTGATATATTTCATATCGAACTTATCTTACTTCATTTCCTAGGGATACAGAGACCTCGATAAAACCTCTCAATAAATCTATCCCAATCATATGCATTTCATGTATGCATAATAATAATAATGATAAATAAACAAAACATTAATGAATAAAGGTTTAGTGGTAGACAAACACTGTTTCAATACTGAGATTAGGGGATCGAGTGCCCATGTGATGTGGGTGTGTGTGGTGCGGGTGCGTGTGCGTGTGTTAAAAAATAAAAAATAAAAAATCAATCCACCCCAAAATTGGGGCCATTGTCGATGGAGCATAGGTTTAAAATTACATTGACCGATCACAACATTCCAATTGACCAAAAACAAGTTTGTAAGTTGGGGCGAATTCCTTTTAAAAAAGAAAAAAAAAAGTTGGCTTGAATTCAATGGACATGATCAAATACCTAAGACCATACAATTAGTGTAACATTATGGCGACTTTCCTACACAATGTGGCCCACAATTTTCATTTTTCGTTTTTTTTTTTTTTTTAACCAGACTCCAGGTACATGTGTCAAATAGACTACTTTGCATAAATCATGGATTGCGCTGTTCTAGAGACAGCAAATGCCCCCAACACAAATTAAACTTATACTCCAAAGGGTTCTGACAAATCTACCTCTAGGATAACTCCAGCAGTCTAGTTGCTGAACAGCAATTACAACATAGATAACAACCGCAGACACCTTAAAGAACCACCCAGAAACAAAGAGAATATGGGAGAAATGACAATAGACAGTGGAAATAAAAATGAGACTAAGAGAGGTGGTTATTGGGTGCAAAATCTCCAGGCCGTATGTATATACATTTATCATGGATGGGTACAGGTAGTGGCCTGAGGAGGCGCCTAAAGAGATAGTTGGCAGGACTGACTTTGGTCTCTTGAACTAGGTTCATTTGTTTCACCAATTACAACCATAATGTAAAAGAAATCTAAAATGATTACAAATTACTTTAGCTGTCTCCTGACAACATTTATATTTGACTGCTCATTTATGTGTTAGGTACATCAGTAATAAAATCGTAATAATGGCATTTTTTTACATTGATATCAAATCATCACCAAAATACCATGATGATTTGAGATTTTCACAACAATTCCATGAAAAAGTGCAATGATTACAAATTCCTTTACCAGTCTCCTAAATACATAATAGTAAAATCATAATGATGACAAATTTTCTTTAAATAACTGGCGTAATAGGCGAAATAAACAGGCCTAGAGTATTGGTCAGTGCCCCACCACATCAACATGTCCAACAAAATGCCCAAAGGGGCAAGGCAAAATCCTAAAGCCTCTACTCTGACTATTATTCCCTGTGTATTGTTTGAAAAAATTCATCTCAATTAATATATTTGAAGTCTATAGAAAAAGTGAGAGATTTTTTTTTTCTAAGGTTTTGAATATTACGCCTATTTTTTGTTTTTTTTTTTTTTAATCAAACCCCAAAGTCTTTACAATTTCGAAAATTCAAACATAGCCAATGACCCACCACCATCATAAAAGCTGCATTTTGATTTCACCAAGAGTAGAACTATGACAATCTGTGCTAATAAGAATACTCCTTCGAACCAAATTCTCTTATAAACAGAATTTGGCACTGTTATGGACTATAGCAATGTTCACATTTGATTCAAAACAAGAACTTCAAAAAAATTGATATTATCGAGATTTGAATAGAAAATTAAGCTATACCCTTCAAACTCATGTAGAATTTTGTGACAATCTTCATTAAGTCTTACGGATGCTTTTCCGTTTCTTTTACGTCGAAAAAACTTAACTAAACTTGGCATTACCTTCCTCTTCTTCCTAAGTGTGATCGAGCTTGATCTTGGGGTGCTTCTAGCTCCAGGTGAAGATGGCCTCCTTACCTTGGCCCGTCTAGGCGTTGAGGGGATGCCGTTATCTTTTATGAACTTTCTAGGAAATGTCGCCTCGACATGGCTGCAGGTTTTCATCGTTGGCCTGCTTCTCGCGTTGTCTCCAATTATGCAGCTCGCCCTCAACTGCTCTCTTCGCCGTCAATGCTTTCTCGGTTTTATGAATCTCTTGCTCTTCCACCACCCTCAGTTCTCTGATCTCGCGGTGGGCCATCTCAGTTTTCATCAGTATCTCCTTCTCGCCGGCCTTCAATGCTTCGATCCAGGCCTGAGCCGCTGCCACCTTCTTATCGGCGATCTCTTCAGCCCCCTCAGCCCATCGGGTCAAGTACTCATATTCGAAATTGGAGATGGTTATAGATGAGCTATGTTGGGACGACAAAGCTCGGGCCCGCATGGTTTTCTCAGTGAGCACCCTCAAGTGCTCAAGAGCTGTCGCTTCAGATGCTTTCACCACTTCAAGCTCCTGCATCGCAGCTTGCAATCTCTCCTCCTGTAACTCAATGTTTGACTCCGCCTTTTGAATTTCTAGTTTGATGTTCGTGGTCTCTCCATCGATCAGCTCTCGCTCCTTCTTTGCTGCTTCCATTTCAGTTTGTAGCTGTTGGAGTGTGGCCGATAGATTTGTCACGATCAACCTCGCCCTTTCTTCAGCCACAGTCATGGATTCCAATTTGGATTTTGCTCTGAGGAGCTTGGAATTGAGATTCTGAACTGTGGAGTCTGTCTTCTCCTCTAATTTCTTCAAGTGGGACGTTTCCTCCGTGACAGTGCTTCAGCTCGTTTCGGATTATATCCATTGAAGCCATGAACTGAAATCCTTCTTCTCTAATAGATGCCAATTCCCGTTTCGCTTCATTCAATTCAGCTGTGGTGGACTCAAGCAATTCCTCTTCCCTTCTCATAGTAATCTCATCTACCGAATCCAGAGAATCCCATTTCTTCTTTCCGGAATTTCGTTCCATAGCCTTGACTAATTTCAGTTCATTTTGCAAGACATCAGCATCTGAAGTCATGGTTTCAAGCTTCGCTTCAAGCTCTTTCGAATGGTTGATTTCTTGGATAAGATCCTTAACCCTCTTCTGGGTTTCCTCCATTTTTGCTGAAAATCGAGCTGCCTCAGCCTCTCTTTGAGATTCGATGACTGCATGCTCTCTAACTGCTTCCATTCTAGCCAGTTCAACCAGTACTTCTTCTTCGTTCGTTTCCTCGATCTCTTTCTTGATTGCTTCCATGGAGCTTGAGTATGACCTTGCTCTAGAAATGGACAATTCGGTTAGCTTCTCAGCTTGAGTTTTTGCTTCTTTAAAAGAAGCTATGTCCATCTTCAGCTTACTCAACTCCTGTTTTACAGCTTCCAGCTCCCTCATCACTTCCATGTACTGAATTTTTCTTGTTCCCCCAACAGAAAAAGCTGATTCATCTTCATGTTTCTCACGTTTCTTTAGTCCTCGAAGCTCCTTCCTCCGTGCTCTTGCTTTTGCATTTGATTCCTCAATTTGTTGACGAAGATCTTTCACCGTCTGTCTGGCATTGGTGAGTTCCATTTCCGCTTGAGCTCTTACAGTCTCTGAAAATTTTCGGCTGTCATTGAGTCGGCTGATGTCTCTTTTTGCAAGATGGAGTTCTCTTGCCTTCGAAGGTGGCTTCTTTAGGATATACGTTCAGGGCAGTTGTTAGCTCAATGTAGCAATAAACTCGCCAAAATAAGCAAGCAATCAAGATTAATGTAAAATTCCAATCAAAGCATTAAGGGTGTATTTGGATGCACAATCAGACTTAATCGCAATAATTAGTATAATAAAGTGGAAATAACCCAATCGAAATTACTTTTTTAGAGTTCACATTGAGGGATTGCTCTCCAAACCGCAATTGCATTCCTTCCAAACGTGCCTAAGTTTGTGTTTGGGTCCTCAGTTGAATTTCATCCAATTAAACATAGAAGAACTGAACAATTTGGGGGTGGGCCATTTTAATTCATAACAACAACCAACCCCAAATTAGACCTGAAACTACGTAATTTGAATTTGGGTTTTGACCCTCTTTGTGAATGAAATGGGACTAGTTCCACTTGGATCACTTCCAATTCATTGATTTGAATAAATTTCAATTCAATTCAATTGAGCATCCTTAGCTTGTGTTTGGACATGTGATTTACTTGGATCACTGTAATTGAGTTGCAGTGATGATGTGGAACGATCATAATTTTTATCCTGATTAGAAATAGCAGCTATTTAGTGGATACTGATATGGTTTTGTTTTCAAGTCCAAATGTAAAGTGAATGTACCTACAATAAGGGACTTGTTATTGAATCCGCTAACAGAACTTTGGACATTTTGCTTTTTTGCTGCTTATTAATTGCAATCTAGATCAATTGTATATCCAAACACAATCTATTAGTTCTGTACATGGTGATATGTCATGTTGTATGATGATAGAAAGGGATTTTAGACTTTTGCAAATCTTACCTCTGAGAAAGCCATCTGGGTTTTATTCTTCTCTGGTTTTTCACCATGAAACCTTTCTCCATACATGCTAACAGCTGCTTTAACTGACCCGATTCCGCCTCTATTTTCGGCTTCTGTTCTGTCCATTTCAGCCATGTTTTTAATTCAAACAGAGAAACTGATCCAGAATTCCTACAGAGAGAAGGGGGAAAAAAGAAGAAGAAGAAAAAAAAGTGGTTTCTCTAATTCATACTCTTTTCTTGGAAATAAAAGTAGTAGCATTCTAACCAAGTTAGAGGCAGTTTGTTGGGAATCAAGCACAGGGAAAGAACTGTGTTCTGATTGTGTGCCTCGCCCAATGTCAACCTTGGCCGCATTCTAGACCGTTCATCTAGTACATCCCACTGTGGATGATCCGTATGGAATAATTCCATTGATCAGAGATCTTCACCACCATACAAAGATTATTAGAAGCAATCGTCCACATTTCAACACCTTCGAACGGTGAGGATCTATGAGTAGGATATTTCCCACATGGCTCATACAAGGCGGGGCCTACTAGTGGCGAGTCATAAGCATCAAGCAACAGTGTGAGTGCAAAATTCACTTCCTCATTTAACTGATTTGGTTTATTTTCAAGAACCATCTATCTTTTAAATGAATTTCAATTCGACCCAGCGATTCAAAAATTTTGTAGTCCCATTTACAAATGTTATACAGAAGCTGATATTTGCACCCACACTGGATGCTAAATAAACCAATCCTTTCTACTTTTCGGTGATACAAACAGTACAATTTTTGTACAATTGTTGTACTATTGTACAACCAAAAGTAAAAATGGATGGGTGTGTCTACCTTTTTCCTTTTGCTTGGAAAATTTCTGAATTATTTGAAAATAACAATATGAGATTGATATACACTGATAAAATCTTGTGAATTTTAAGTGAAACTAATCTTTACACCCCTTGTTTGATGGTTATAAATATTGCCTGTAACTGAGTCAACTTGGACGAGTTTGCCTCAGTTTCAGTGGGCAAAGGAGCAAATCACCAGACCAAAACAAGACCGAAATGGAACGAGTCAAGGCGAGTCGTGCTGAGTGGCATCCAGAAACCCAAATATTCAAGACCATTTTGCATACAGCCTTACTTTCCTACTGTATCATGTAGCAAAATAGACTATTCTGGTAGAAAAAAAAAAATTTTGAAAGGAGGAGTACCATATTTCTAGTCATCAACTCTAGTCTCTACTAACAGAATTTCCATTATTTTCTAATTAAACCCATTTCCATGTATCAAAAAATGAAAAAAAAAAAATTTACAAAATTCCCACAAATAATTCCAACCCATTTTTCTTCATTTTCGTATCGTCACAAAAAAAGAACTTCACCCAACCTATTCAATTAAAATTACACAAAATTCCAATCTCCATTTCAACAAACTTGAAATCCTGTTCTTATCTAAAAAAAACCAATTGCAATTTTCAAAAAAATACGAGAAAAATCCTCATTTCTCATCAAATTTCTACCATTTTAAGCAATTTTTTTCAAGGATAATAGCAGAAGAACATGAGACTGTGAATACCCAAAAACACATACCTGTAACAAAGAGCCCTTCAGCTGGTGCTCTCTGTAACCTTGGAGATGGTGTTGGATTTCAGTCTTTTACATGGAGGAGAAGCCATGAAAGAGGATAAAAGAAGGAAAGTTCCTTTTTTTTTTTTTTTTTTCAGGTTGGAAATGTCACCACTCCCATTTAAAAATATTTTTTCTATGAAAACTGCATTCTGTTATTTGGTTGGCAGTTATGTATTTTGTGCTAGACATTCTTGGTAGTTTACCTCCATTTATTTTAAGTTGCGAGGCCTATAAGTCGTACACGTGGCAAGACCATCCGAATAGGGGTTCCATCATGGATGGAGTTAGATTGAAATTCACACTGATGGAAGGATGTTAAATATCTGATTTCACTCAATGAGTTTGGACCGTTGAGTTTTATCTTTTAACTGCAAATTTTATCTCCATAAAGTCTACGGCTAGGATTATTCAGAAAGCATTATTTTCGGGATATGCTTTATCTTGATGAGCCCTTTAGTTCTGAGGGTCTGGATTGATCTGGATGTATTCCATGTCACGTGTATTGCAGATGACAAACCATACCTTAAAAATGGTGGTGAACTAACAGGATAATGTGCGTATTTCATCAGTATCAAAACGTCGTTGTCTTGTGAATTCACCAAGGTCCATAGCTATGATGGGGCTTCTGTCGAACGAAATAGGATTGCGTACCGAGTTACTGAGTACACTTTTATCGTACTGAGTAAACCCTGTTGGGCCCACCATGAATGTATGTGGTTTATCCAGGCCGTTCATCCGTTTTTCCAGATCATTTTAATGGTTGATCCCAAAATGGAAACATATCCAAAGCTCAAGGGAACCACACCACAGGAAACAGTGGTAATAATGATTTCCACCGTTGAAACCCTCCTAGGGCCCACAGTGATGTTTATTTCCATCCAACCTGTTCATAATATCAGATAGACATGGATGAAGGGAAAACAAAAATATCAACTTGATCCAAAACTTCTGTGGCTCTTAATAATCTTTCAATTGTAGACGTTCTATTCACACTGTTGTCTTTGGTGTGGTACATTGTAGTTTTGGAGATACTTTATTTTTGGGCTCTAGCCCTAAAATTATCTGATAAAATGGATGGACGGAGTGGATAAAATACATGAATCATGGTAGACCCCACAGAGTTTACTCAGTACGCTTAGCATACTGAGTTACTCAGTACGCAATCCGCTTCCCTGTGGAACACCATCACAGCCACACAAAAATTTCGAGTGTAGAAAGATATTATTTGGGTCATAAAAATGGCATTGATTGACTCAGAGCAGCTTTGTTAAGGCCACATGCAACCAGCAGCCGTGCATCAGGTGGGCCACGGTTGTAAATGCTGTAACCCAAAAATCAGGCCTTAATGAGAAATGGACCGTTTAAAGAGGTTTGCCAACGGTCTACATCCAACATCAATGTGTGGCGGGGCCCCTTTTTTTTTTTTTTTGCCAGGTCATGTACATGTGAGTCCCACCAGATGAACGGCTCTGATGGGGTGCATGCATTTCTCTAATGCTTCGTACACGTGGATCGTGATCGCGTATTTGGACACCGGTTGTGAAAGGGGAATGATCACATGCATTTCGTTTGAACGCATGTGAATTACTATACGGTTCAAGCTGTATGGGGCCCACCATGATGTGTGAGTGCCATCCAACCCGTCCATCAAATGTGGCTCCCAATGTTAGGCCTAGATTTAAAAAACCAGACTGATTCAGAACTTAGCCCCACAACAAAGGGAACAATGGGGAGGGGGCCACCATGAGTACACGGATTGGGTGGTGAGCGAAATCGGATTGTGTACTGAGTTACTCAGTACGCTTTTATCGTACTAAGTAAACTCTGTTGGGCCCACCATGAATGTATGTGGTTTATTCTGGAGCAGATTAGTTGAGACCCCGGATCCACGAGGTGGGTGGGACCGGTGACTGTGGGGCTCATGATGATGTATGTGTCTTAAATCCACACCGTTCAACCATTTTGAAAGCTCATTTTAGAGTATAATACCAAAAAAGAAGTGGACTAAAATCTTAGGTGGACCACACCACAAAAACAGTCGTGATTGAATCTCTACCATTGAAAAATTCCTGGATTCTAACGGAATTTTTATTTGCCATCCAACCTGTTGATAGGGTAAAAAACATGTAGATGAAGAGATAACATAAATATAATCTTGATCCGAAGCTTTTGTGGCCCACATGAAGTTTTTAATGGTCAATCACCACTGTTTCATGTACTATGGCCCATTCGGGATTTGGAACTTCTTCATTTTTCGGACCATAATCTAAAATAAACTTTTAATACGGATGGAAAGCGTGGATATAGTCACATGCATCACAGTGGCCCCACGGTCAGGCGTCCCACCCACCTCCGTGGATCCGGGGTCTCACCTAATCCCCTCCCGGTTTATTCGTGCCGTCTATCCATTTTTCCAAGGCCATTTTAGGGTTGAACCTAAAATTGAAGCATGTCCAAAGCTCAAGTGCGCCATACCACATGAAACAGTGGGAATAATGATTTCCACCGTTGAAACCTTCCTAGGGCCTAAACTGATGTTTATTTTTCATCCAACCTGTTCATACACAGACATAGATGAAGGTAATAAACAAATATCAGCTTGATCCAAAGCTTCTGTGGCCCCTAAGAATTTTTCAACGGTAAATGTTCAATTCATATTGTTTCCAGTGGTGTGGTCCACTTGAACTTTGGATATCATTCATTTTTTTGTATAATACCCTAGAATTATCCGGTAAAATGGATGGACGGAGTGGATTAACTAAATAAATCACAATGGACCCTACAGAGTTTACCGAGCGTACTGAGTTACTCAATACGCAATCCGCTTCCGTGGTGACCCTGCCACCTCAGACGTCCATGGTGACCTGAGGTCGTGGGATCCCGATTTGGGCGCGGATTTCCTGCTAAAGGCTTTCGCAAGAAATCATCACTTCGGGCCCAACTTTGGTTCCCAGCGCAGGAACTTCCCACGTAAGCCACACCCGTGGGATTTGATTGAGCCAACCCCATAGGGGATTCAATTATATTGCGATGGTTAGAAAACTATCCTTTTTTTTTTTTTTTTTCCAGTTAGTCATGCAACCCACCCACCCAGTCAATCGCGCAACACACCCACCGAGTCAGTCATGCAACGCACCCACTAGTGCTGTCAGTAGTGTGGATATTTCACCACTGATGGGTTTTGAAACCAAGTCCCCCTGTTGAAACTCTGCAGAGTCTACCAATGAGGCAAGGCCCCGAACCCGAGAACTATCCATCTAACATTAAATTAAGTGGATCATGCGAGAACCAAGCACATCAACATAAGTTTTCATAAGATAAAGCTCATTGATTCAGGAGATATTCAGTTTCAGAAGATTCACACGGACAGGAGTGCCACAGATATGTTGACGAAGCCGGTGACCACATGCAAGTCCATGCTCTACTTGGGCTTGATCAATCTCACCAGTCATTTATGAGATCAGGCACCCTTGCACACGGGTATAGATTGAGTTGTATTCCCGGTAAAAGATGCAGGGAGTGGTTTACGCTCAAGGTGGAGGCTAGCACAGGAGATCTTCAGGGTAACTTGGCAAAATACAAGTCAAAGTGGAGATTGTTATGTGAAGGCCTTAGGTTCTGCTCAGTCTGGGAAACAAAGCAGCGCTTTGTCGGTCGGACCGAACTAGTCTCGGTCAGACCAATAAAGTGTAGGATTTCTCAATCAGGAATACGGAATAGAGTCAAAATTTATTGGTCCGACTGACAATTAAGTTTGATCCAACCAACAATCGTTGAATTAGTTACACGATTTTGCGTACTTAGGATATTTAAGACCTATTGTATTAGGACTTGTATATAAGAGTGTTTTCTCTTAAGGGCAAGGGTTTTACAAGGTGAGAGGGTTTTCTACACTTGTAGGGGTTTAGGAAGGGATTTTTCTCAAGGGTTAAGGGTTTTCTAGGGGTGTGCATTGCAAGGGGAGATCGGGTTAATTATGTAATTTAAGAAGGTGAGTTATGTAACTTAGGGCTTTGATTATAGTGGAGATCTCTGTCGCTTTGTGCTGTGGGTTTTTTTTTCGTAAGGGTTTTCCATGTTAAATCGTGTGTTTGTTATTTCTATTTTGATTATTCTATCTTCATTAAACGTACTTTCCCAAAGTGTGAGATTTATAAGTGGTATTAGATTCAAATTTCTAATACCTAGGTTGATGTAAATTTATCGTGGCTCGAAATTGCAACATCTTCAATATCTATCAATGTTGTATTGTGATAAAATTACTATTACATGCCTACCTGGGAACCCAATCTTTCATGCTTGAGCTAAACACATTGAAATTAACTATATCACTTTGTTCCTTGAAGAATAACTCACAGACAAACTCATGTCCATTTTGTTCCTTTCAAAGATCAACTTGCTAACATCTTTATAAAGGTCTTCCATCAACAAGGTTTCGCTATCTTTAGACAAGTTTACTCTTCCTCCGTACTATCACGTTTGATGGAAGTAACAAGCACAACTTATATATTAAATCACAATTCCCATTCCCATTCAAAATCAAATCTCCTATGAAAACTGTCCAGCATCGATTGCATTGTGTAACTCCTGCATTGATAAACCATGTAAGTCCTATATTGCGTAACCTCTGCATTGATATATCATCATAAAGTGTATGTATTGAACATACGAGCGCAAGCTGTCGATTTTATTCAGTCTCTAAATTTTGTTCACTTGAGACATGATGAGAAAATATCGTATGACGTATCACACGATTATGTTATTCAATCTGGACCATCAAGGCAATTAATCCACATTGAATTGGCCACGGCCACCAATCAGTATGACCGGACAATGTTCATCATTTCTCAAACCGTATCTTGCAAATGAACGGTTAGGCCTTTCTTTTTATTATCTGATGGTAAAATTCCTAAGGGGCCGTTAGGCACCATGGATTTGGGGATTGGGGATTTGATGGGGATTTAATTCCCCTGGCATGTTTGGCGCATAAAGCAAGTCTAGGTTTGAAATCCAGCTGGTTTCAAATCCAACTGTGGGAGCTTGGATTACATCTAAAATACTTTCAAGAGTCACATGTGTAACATGTGTGTCAGTAGGCTACTAATCTATTGGGCACATGGCCCACTAATGATATCTCAGAACAATTAGATTATCAAATGCATCACTAAAATTACTTTAATAGGAAGATCTACGCCCCCAAACATTGTCCATGTAAATCAGCAGGTTAAAAATCAGTGGTTGGTCATTTGGATGTGATCTTGTGCTTGTGGCCCATCTAAGACTCGGAATTTCATCATTTTTCGCCTAAGGATATATTTCAACGGGCTTATTACAACCATTGTGCCAAACATGACATAGGTACACTAATTAGGGATATTAAAGTTGATTTAGTAATTAAATTCAAATCACCCAAATCTACGCTCCAAACAGGCCTTAAGGTTCTTCTCTTTGATGGTGGCCCATACATGATTAACGGCACCAAGCAAATATCCCATATAGTAATTAAACTGCAGGTGATGAGACCAGACAACAAGGAATATGATTTTACTTGAGGAAGGTTCACATCAATCTCAATGGACAGGAAAGTGACCGTCCATTTACTTGCACACGCCACGGTGTTAACGAATACATCTGAGCCACTGAAAACGTTGGCGCCACAATGAAGTTGTTGAGTAAAAAAATCAAGGCTGCTCCATTCGTCAGGTGGGCCACTATTGTACATTGGATTGGTCCAATATTGGGCGTCCATTGTTTTCAACGTTTTGTAATGTAAGGCCCAGTTGATGGGTAAACCTGATTTTTTGTGGCCAATGATCCTTAAGGTAGGGTCCAACTTTGAGGCTTGCTGGATGTCTGCCTAGTTGATTAATATACGGAAGTATGCAACTCCATGGACAGTGCCCTTCTTCGAGGTAGACGCTATACACACATCATGGTGGGCCCCAAGAGTATATGCCACAACAACAGACAATCCCGTCCATTTTTCTCCGTACCAGTTTGCGGACATTATAATTAAACAGCTGGATTCCTGTATGAAATGTATGTATCGAGGGAAATGGTACTATGAGGTCGACCACATGGGAGCTTCCCATGGGGTCGAGATGTGTGGACCCCACTGTATTGTTTGTGGAACATCTACCCCACCAGTAAGATGCAACATTACATGATGGGCCACGGGCTTAAAAATCAGTTTAATCCATGACTTAAGTGGGCCACCCCACATACAACAGTTGAGAGGGGTTACCCAACCATTAAAACCTTCATGATCATTTATTTGGCCCACCGAGATGTGGTTCATAAATCCAGACCATCCATTGTGTGTCTCCCACTTGGATGAGGGGTCAGACCAAGTTTCCACCGCATCCAAAACTCAGGTGGGCCCCCACAAAGTGGTTTTAGATGTTTTAGTCCTGGCTTCACATGGTTTTAGATAGTATGGCTCACCTGAACCCAGTATGTGAATGATTTTTTAGGATATCCCGTAACATAAATGGAACCGTCAAATTCACGGTGTTAATTTCCGATCCACATCACAGTGGGGCCCACATAGCTCGACCTCATGGGAACTTATAGTACCTCATGGGAACTTATAGTACCGTTTCCTATCTATGTATATGTGTGTCCGACATCTGCTCCATCAATTAGATGCACTCTTTCATAGTGGGCTATGGACCTAAAAATCAAGCAAATCCATGATAAGACTAATCCATGATCTAATCCATCGATTAGATGTACTCTAGTCGAAGGCGATGAGAAAAAAAAAAAAGCGGTGATATATGTTCTTGTTTTTCCTCAGAGGCATTAATTATGAGGGGAAGAAGTTCTGAGCACGGTGGGGGATATTTTAGATCGAGATCTAAAACCAAGGGCAAAAGGAAAGCTAAGGCGTGATGCTGGAATTGTGGTCAGGAATGCGACATGAGAGGGGATTGTCAAAATTCCAAGTTGAAGCAAGAGAAGTATGAAAATTCTTCTGGAAATGGAGCTAAAATCGTAGAGGACGGTGGCGATCTTTGTGAAGTTTTGACTATATTCGGCAAGGAATCTCACAGTAGAAAGTGGATCCTGGATTCAAGGGCTTCATGTCACGTTTGTCCTGATCGGAGTTCATTCACGAACTATAGGGAGTATGGTGGTGAATCGGTGTTTGTGAGTGATAGTTACGCTCACAAGGTGGTGGGTATTTGTACGGTGCGCATCAGGACGTTCGATAGGATTAGGGCTATCAACGACACTGATCATGATCCGTATCCGATCCAGATCCGCTCTGATTTAATCGGATTCAGATCAATAATCGGATCATCGGGTCAGATTCGAATCAACCTTGATCTAGCCCGTTAACGACCCGATTAAAAAAAAAACTCTCATAGGTGAACAAAGCATCTCTCTCTCTCTCTCTCTCTCTCTCTCTCTCTCTCTCTGGAATATGGATGGCCGGTCCCCGATCGATGCCCTCTCTCCTGTTCTCTCCCATTTTTCGTTGCCACTTTTTCCAAACCCCATGGGCTGTATCATATTCGGATATCGGGTCGGATCATATTCGAATCAGAAACAGGTTTCAAAATATTTAAACGGGTCGGGTTCGGATCATATACTTGTGATCCGAATCGAATTCGCGTCGGATTCGGGTCGAGAATATCATTAATTGGATCGGATACGGATCATCACTGATCCGGCCCGTATCCGATCCGTTGACAGCCCTAGATGGGATTGAATGAGTCCTGGAAGATGTGAGCATGTCCCCAAGATGAAGATGAATGTGATCTCTCTTGGTGCACTCGAGGTGAAAGGGTGCATGTTCATTGGCCGCAATCGTTGTTGTAAAGTGATGAAGGGGCATTCATGTAGATGAAGGCACAGAGGTGTGGTCATCTTTATAAGTTAATTGGAGCACGTTTCACGGTGGAGCCGCAGGATCGGCAGCGAGATCCACGGTTTATCGTATATGGCAAGTGCCCAAGAGCCACATGAGAAGAGTAGAAAAGAGCGTGAAAGTGCAATGTTAGGGTTGATGGAGGAATGAGAAGCGGTGGAGCTGTGATGAAGATAAGATGATGAAGACAGCAATAGAGGGTCTAGATATTTTTCAATTACCCTAGACTGGTTAGGCAACCGGTCTGCAGGGGGCTCAGACCGGTTGGGCCACCGGTCGGTGGTGAGGCAGCGTGACGAATCTGTAATTTTTTTTCCTCTAAACTATTTTGTGTTAGCCCCGACCAGTTGACTGCACACGCGTTTTCTTACGCAGTTACGCAGATATGCATAAGATGTTTCTAAATTGGGATTGTTTGCTATAAATATGGCATGTATCTGAACTTTGATGGTATCCTAAGGTGTCCAAGGTTTCCTAAGTTTATTAGGAAGAGGGGATAGTGTTTTGAGAGAGAAAGAGAGAGAGCTTTGGTTTTCTCTGTTTTTCCTTACTAATGAGCTGTCAATCCCTGTAATCTTCTGAAATCATAGTAGATCGCTTTGTGTTGTGGTTTTTTACCCATTGAGGGGGTTTTCCACATAAAATCGGATTGTCTTTTGTGGTTGAATGCTTGTGTGGTGTGATTGCATTGTGTTTCTCATTTGATCGCATATTTTACTGTGTTGTTCGAGTTCCACTTCCACTTCCACTGTCGACGTCCCTATTCCCAACAAGTGGTATCAGAGCTAAAGTTGGGGTGGAGTAGAATTCAGATATGAGACGAGAAGATAGGATTAAGCACAAGGTTCGATGTAGAGAAGTTCTTCGGCAAAAATAACTTTGAATTATGAAAGGTGAAGACTGAATCCTTACTAGTTCAGGAAGGGCTTGATGAAGCTCTTGGAAAGTGACCTAAGACTATGAAAGAAGATGAGTGGACAAAACTCGACAAGAAGGCTAAAACCTCAATCCTGTTGCGCCTGACGGATGATGTCCTCTATCATGTCATGAAGGAGAAGAAAACCGCTGATACGATGACGAAGTTAGAGAAGGTGTATGCTAAGAAATCTTTAGAGAACCAGATGTATCTGTTGATGTAGCTGTTCACCTTGAGGATGGCGAACGGGGCGGATGTGGAGAATCACTTATGCACGTTCAATAGGCTGGTTTGCAAGTTGGTGGAGATAGATGAGCGGATGAATGATGAATATCAAGCATGCATCCTGCTAAATTCTCTTTCAGATTCATATGAGTCATTAGGGACTCTGTGTGCGCAGGGAGGGAGACCATCAACGTCGAGATCGTTATCTCAACCCTCCAGTCGAAGGCGATGAGGAAAAAAAGCAGTGACGTGAGTTCTCGCTCTTCCTCAGAGGTATTAATTATGAGGGGAAGAAGTTCTAAGCACGGTGGAGGATATTCTAGATCGAGATATAAAACCAAGGCCAAAGTGAAAGCTAAGGCGTGGTGCTGGAATTGTGGTCAAGAAGGCCACCTGAGAGGGGATTGTTAGAATCCCAAGTTGAAGCAAGAGAAGTATGGAAATTCTTCTGGAGAGTGAGCTAATACCGTAAAAGACGGTGGCGATCTTTGTGAAGTTATGACCATATCCGGCAAACGATCTCACGGTAGAGAGTGGATCCTAGATTCAGGGGCTTCATGTCACGTTTGTCCTGACCGGAATTCATTCACGACATACAGGGAGTATGGTGGTGAATCGGTGTTTGTGAGCGATGGCTACACTCACAAGGTGGTGGGTATTAGTACGATGCACATCAGGATGTTCGATGGGATCAAACGAGTCATGGAAGATGTGAAGCATGTCCCCAAGATGAAGATGAATGTGATCTATTGGTGCACTCGAGGCGAAAGGGTGTGTGTGTTCATTGGCCGCAATCATTGTTGTAAAGTGATGAAGGGAGCACTCGTGTGGATGAAGGCACGGAGGTGTGACCATCTTTACAAGTTGATCGAAAGCACGTTTCACGGTGGAGTTGCGGGATCGATAGGGAGATCCACGATTGCTCTTATGTGGCAAGTGCCCAAGGGCCACATGAGAAGAGCGAAAAAAGACGTGAAAGTGCAAGGTTCTCGTTGATAGAGGCACGAGAACCGGTGGAGCTATGATGAAGATGAGATGACGAAGATAGCAAAGATGATTTGATTCGACGTTTGAACCCTCGGTGGAGATTGTTGGAGGAGCCTTCAAACTGTGCTCTTTTTTGTGCTCAGACCTGTCGGGCGACCGGTCTGCACGTTTGGCCCAAATGCACAGCAGAAGCTCTAGACATTTTTCATTCACCCTAGACCGGTCGAGCAACCGGTCTGCGGGGGGCTCAAACCGGTCGGTCGACCGGTCAGTGGTGAGGCAGCATGACGAATCTGTAATTTTTTTTCTCTGAACTGTTTTGTGTTAGCTCCGACCGATCGGCTGCGCACGCATTTTCTTACACAATTACGTGGATCTGCGTAAGATGTTTCCAAATTGGGATTATTTGCTATAAATATGACATGTATCCGAACTTAGATGGTATCCAAGGTTTCCTAAGTGTGATAAGAAGAGGAGAGAGTGTTTTGAGAGAGAGAGAGAGAGAGAGCTTGGGTTTTCTCTATTTTTCATTGCTTGTGGGCTGTCAATCTCCGTAATCTTCTGAAATCATGGTGGATCTCTTTGCGCCGTGGTTTTTTACCCGTTGAGGGGTTTTTCCACGTAAAATCGGATTGTCTCTTGTGGTTGAATGCTTGTGTGGTGTGATTGCATTGTATTTCTTGTTTGATTGCATATTTTACCATGTGTTGTTCGGCTTCCACTTCCGCTGTCGACGTACCTATTCCCAATAGCCCATATCCAGACCTGAGTAAAGGAAACGTATTCAGGACTTTTACAATTTGAATATGAGGAACGTTCCAGATCCGATTAAGCTTGGGTAACCCATCAGGTTTATGGTGCCTGAGAATGAGAATGAGATAGGAATCACAGTTCACGGCAAATTTTGGATCCAAAAAGCAGACTTGGCCCAAGCTCGAATCCAAAGAATGGAAACATGCGTTTCGTAAGGTTTTCAAATAATAGAGAATAAAACACGTATTTTAAGAGACGGATCTACAACAGGTGGGTCCCAGTAGATGGACGGTTCAGACCATGAATTAGACCTCTTCTACTATAATAAATATGGATTTTCCATTGATTGGAAGGCTAGATTCATCATGTTGGAGTGGCACTTAGAAGGAAAATGAAAGGCGGGCCTCATATGATGGATGGTCAAAGTCATAATCAAACATTTCTCGTTATAATCAATATCAACTATTTGTTTTCAGCATTGTTTAAATGTTTAGAATTATCCTCTAGAAGGTGGGACCCCTGATGGATGGCATAGATCCATTATCTTTTCAAGGGAGAGGAAAATCAAAGACACTGTGAGGAGTTGGAGTTGATGAGATTAATCATGTGAGATGCATATGTCTTTGTAGTCATTCTCGCAAGGGAGATTTGAAAACAATTTGATTCCATAACCTTTGAAGATTTCTTTAGTCAAGCTAGGAAGATCGAAAAACTGTTTTATACCGTAAGCTTTAGAGATCCTGTTGTTGGAAACGGATGCCTCAATCATCATTGCACAGAGGCCACTGACCGGTCGGTCATGGTGGAGATCAGACAGAGAGCTTGCTGGAACGTTTTTGGGTTCTTTCAACCGGTCGGCTGACCGGTCAGCAGGTGTAATAACCCTGGTTTTACAGTAGTTAAAAACAGGATTTTAGCTGCTGTAGATTTTAGAGACGATTTAATTAATAGTTTAATTTAGTAGTTAAGTAATTAAATAACTTAAATAATGAACAAATTAATATTAAATGGTCCGTAAGGATTATAGTATGTTCCGTTTATTAGGAGTGCTCAACATGAACACTAGAATAGTGTAGAAGTGGCAAGTTTCACATAATCTACAATGAATCAGGAATATATGTTATTAATCGAACTTAAGTTACAGGACATTTTCAAAGATCGTGGTTTTTGGAGATCATTTTCGTACAAAACCTTATATACTAATTCTAGGACACGATCCAACCATACATGTAAAATTTCAACCCTCCGATCATCCTACAAACGCCCTAATCAGAAATCGGGTCATAAGTGGGACATCTGACTTCAGAACCGTCTCATTTTTGGTGTTATAGCCTAAAATCATGTGGCCCACCTAACTATCGGAGTGGATGTTGCATACACATCATGGTGGGACCCACGTGCATTGTGTGCACGGTTTGTGCCCGGTCAACACGCGTTGACCGCATGCGTTGCAAGACGCGGAGCGTCTTCTTCTTCTTCTTTTCTTTCCATCCGCAGCGGCAGCGAACAGCACTGTCCGCCTGCTCCATCCACACCGTTCGTTGGTGGGCCAGCACGGGTGGACCCCACGTCGGGACAGCTTGCATGCCTTAATGCAACGCACGTCATTATAAAAAAAAAAGACAAAGGACGCGTCTTCTTCGGACGCTGTTACAGCGTCTGCAGTAGCTGCGTCCGCCAGACCCTGCTGGCCTTTTTCACCGTCCATCTGTGGACCCCTCATCACACATCCAAACCGTCCAATCGAACTTCATTTTCCACGTACGGAGTCCCTTTAAAAATCTCCCTCATCGGTGGTCTATCCGATCCGTTTGGATTCACCGTTCAAATCTAAGAGGCCAAGATCCTGGCCATTGCTGTGCATGGTACCCTAGGGATTGCTTCGTTAGGGTCGTATGGACCCCACTTATCGTTTCAACGGTCCCAGATGGCTTAGGTTGCAAAACATGAAATCCGAATCCAAGTTGGATTCGGAAGTTTCATCGGTTCGCACGGACGTGCGAGCTCAGCTATATAAGGCCGGGCTTGCTTCTTTCGTTACAAAAAAGAAAAATAGAGAGAAAGAGAGCTGTTAGAGAGAGAGAAAGAGAGTGGGGAAGAGAGCTGCGAGAGAGAGAGAGAGTGGGTCGTTGGAGAGAGAGAAGAAGAGAGAGAGTGATAGAAGGTGGTGGTGCCGTTGCACTGCTGCTCCTACACCGGGCTTGGCTGAACCGTTTCCAGCCAAGGAGAAAGAAGGAGGAAGAAAGAAAGGAAGAAGAAAGAAAGAAAGAAGAAAGAAGAAGGAAGGGAGAAAGAAAGAAGAAAGAAAAGAAGAGGGCCAACTGAGTCGACTTAGTGAGCCGACTTC
The DNA here is from genome assembly GCA_003013855.2 of Liriodendron chinense. Classification (NCBI taxonomy): domain Eukaryota; kingdom Viridiplantae; phylum Streptophyta; class Magnoliopsida; order Magnoliales; family Magnoliaceae; genus Liriodendron; species Liriodendron chinense. Next base: position 7,900,212 of record ML058339.1, on the reverse strand, counting down.
GACTCGATTTGGGTTTAGGACCTACCAGGTGAGTGATCCACCTCATAATCTTCCTTGTTGATTATCCTTTTGTCTTCTATTCCTATTATGAGAATTTCGAAACTATCCTTTCCAAGTTCTTAGTTGGTTCTAATAGGAACGTGTTGGAATTCCAAGAGTAGTGCTCATCTCCCCTGTCTATACATTAATTGGATATTAGGATTGTTGTATATTTAAATTCCAAGCCCTCCTCTTTCATTATTGATTTCCTTTTGTCATAACTTCTTAGTTAATACCTGAATAGCCGAATAGACGTAACTTAAACCTTGATATCTTAGACACCACCTTCGATATAAACTTAACATGTTGTACATACTACTCCACTTTCGTAATTAATGATAGATTAGAGTACAAATTGAGAAATACGTAAATAAAAAGAAATGCATGCATTGTATGAATGAAATTGAGTTTGAGACGCATCGTGTGCTTGAAAGAGTGATTCCATAGTTCATACATTCATGCACATCTTTACACATTACGACAGAACAGGAGCATGGTTGATTTGCCCACTAGCGTGCATGGTTGATTTGCCGCCTCGCTGTACCGGTTGGGTGAGCATGGTTGATTTGCGACAGGTTCCTAATGTTCAGTGGCAGCGAGTTCTGGTCGTTTCACTTATTGAGCATGGTTGATTTGCTCGGTTGGATCAGTGGTGCATGGTTGATTTGCCCACTGGCGTGCATGGTTAATTTGCCGCCTCGTTGTACCGGTTAGGTGAGCATGGTTGATTTGCGATAGGTTCCTAATGTTCAGTGGCAACGAGTTCCTAGACGTTTGTTGCTCTTACACATATCATGACTTAGATGACATCATGATAATCATATTTTATTCATAATAAACATAAAGTGTGTTAATCATCACCATAGCCTTGTATATGCGTATGATTCTAGCTGCTGATATTTCACATCTAACATCTTATTAACTGGAATATTACCTGTGATGGAAATGACCTCACTAGGCTTTAGCTCACCAAAATCACCACAGTTCCTGCAGGATATCAGGAGGAAGGAGGAGCGGCTGAAGCAGAATATCTGGACGACTACTTTTATTAGAAGAATAATCCTAGCTTAGGTGTTGAATTTATTTCTTTTGGAAGATGATTAAAACCAGACTTTAGTAGATTTGAATATTTTGCAGAGTAGATATAGTTGTTGATTTAATTTATGGTCAATAAAGTACTTTAATTTGGTATTATTGTAGCATGTGGAATGAAATTTCTCTAAAGGTTATATTTGGATTAAATTCGCACTCTGAAACTCGGGCCTTGAGTTGTTGTACTCGAGTCTCGGATTTCAGGGCGTGACAGCAGGGGTCGTCGGCCAGTTGACGTTGAGCTCCAGTCGGTCAACAAGTCTCTTTGTTGTGCTTGAATTGTTACACAGTTTTGCACAAAAAGTTTCTAAATTTAGTTTTTCTCCTATTTAAGGAGTGTATTATGGGATTAGAGGTATCTTAGATTGTATCCTAGACGGGAAAGATGATTGAGAAAGGTTCTAGGTGAGAGAAAGAGCTTGAGAAGAAAGTTTTCTTCTTGGGAAAGCTTGGATTTCTCTTGTGGGCTTGTGATCTTGGGTTTTGGGTTCCATCTCTTGTAACTTCTGATATTATAGTGGATTGGTGTCGCTTTGTGCCGTGGCTTTTTACCCGTGAGGGGTTTTCCACGTTAAATTCGAATTGTCTATGTGTGGTTGGTTGTATGCATTATGATTGCATTGTGTTGCTTGTTTGATTCAATTTATTGCTTGTGTTCGGCTTTGCTTCCGCCACCGGCCCTCCTATCTTACAAACTGGTATCAGAGCAATCGTTGGGGTGTAGCAGAAATTCAAATCTGAGACAAGAACATGGCATCAGGCATGAGGTTCGACATGGAGAAGTATTCGAAAAAAAATAATTTTGAACTTTGGAAGGTGAAGATGAAAGGCCTTCTAGTTCAGCAAGGATTGGAAGATGCACTCCTTGGAAAGCGACCGGAGGCTATGAAAGAAGAAGAGTAGAAGAAGATCGATGAAAAAGCCAATGTCTCAATCCAATTGTGCCTGGCAGATGAGGTCCTGTATAACGTCATGAAAGAGAAAACTACGGCTGAAACATGGGCGAAGTTGGAGAATATCTACACAAAGAAATCTCCGAAAAATTGCATATACTTGAAGCTTCAGTTGTATAATTTGAGGATGGTGGAGGGGGCCAATGTTGAGAGCCACATCAGCAATTCAATAGGCTTATTTGCAAGTTAATGGATGTAGATGAACCAATGAAGAACGAGGATTAATCGTTTATCCTGTTGAATTCTCTTCCACAATCATATGAGTCGTTGAAGGACTCGTCGTGCGGAGGTAGGTAGACTATTGCGTAGAAACCGTTATCTCAGCCCTTCAGGCGAAGGTGATGAGAAGGAAAAGCGGTGGCGTGGGTCCCTCTACCGATGAGGCACTGGTTGAGGGGGAGAAATTCTGAGCGGGGTGGGGGATCTCCATCTTCAAGATCTAAATCAAAGGGCAAGTGGAGGTACAAGGTAAGATGCTGGAATTGTGGGGAAGAAGGACATGTGAAGAGGGATTGTTCGAATCCTGAAAAAAGACAGGAGAAATCTGCAGAATCTTCTAGGGAGTGAGCTAATACCATAGAGGACAGTGGTGATGGCTGTGATGTATTGACTGTATCCGGCATAGAGTCTCTTGGTGGAGAGTGGCTCTTGGATTCAGGTACATCATGTCATGTATGTCTTAACCAGAGTTCATTCATGTCATACAGGGAGTATGATGGTGGATCGGTTGTTGTGGGTGATGGCAACGCTTGCAATTTGTTGGTGATTGGTTCGGTGTGTATTAGGATGTTTGATAGAGTTGAACGGATCCTTGAAAGTGTGAAGCATGTCCCTGAGATGAAGATGAATGTGATATCTCTTGGTGCACTCAAGGAAAAAGGGTGCAGGTTCATCGATTGTGATCGGTAAAGTGGTGAAGAGTGCACTCGTGATGATCAAGGCACGGAGATGCGATAATCTTTACAAGGTGATTGAGAGCACAATTCATGGTGGAGCTGTGGGATCGGCAACGGGATCCACGGTTGCTCGTATGTGGTAAGAGAAAAAGGATCATCTGAGAAGAGCAACAAGGCATGTGAAGATGTAAGGATAAAGTCGATGGGGCACGAGAAGCGACAGGACTATAATGATGACAAAGTAGAGGTGGAGGTTGTGTGTGGCAAGGTAGTGCATGATGATTTGAGTCGTGCTGGAGTTTGTTGGAAACGGACGCCTCAATCATCATTGCACAGAGGCCACCGATCGGTCGGTCATGGTGGAGATCAAACAAAGAGCTTGCTAGAACGTTTTTTGGGTTCTGTCGGCCGGTCGACGTTGAGCTCCAGCTGGTCGACAGGTCTCCTTGTTGTACTTGGATTGTTGCGCGGTTTTACGCAAAGAGTTTCTAAATCCGATTTTTCTCCTATTTAAGGAGTGTATTACGGGATTAGAAGTACCCTAGATTGTATCTTAGATGAGAAAGGTGATTGAGAAAGGTTCTAGGTGAGAGAAAGAGCTTGAGAAGAGAGTTTTCTTCTTGGGAAAGCTTGGATTTCTCTTGTGGGCTTGTTATTTTAGGTTTTGGGATCCATCTCTTGTAACTTCTGATATTATAGTGGATTGGTGTCGCTTTGTGCTATGGTTTTTTTTTTATCTGTGAGGGGTTTTTCCATGTTAAATTCGGATTGTCTATGTGTTGTTGGTTGCATGCATTGTGATTGCATTCTGGGGCCTACCATGATGTATGTGTTTCATCCACTGTTTCCTGTGGTGTGGTCCATTGAGCCTTAGATCTGCATCATTTTTTAGCTCATGGTATGAAATGATCTGGCAAAACAGATGGACGGGGTGGATAAAATTCATATATCACGGCGGAACCCACAGAGGCGGACAGCCAGGCAATCCGCTGCACATTCACCAGTAGACATATTGCCAGTCGTTCACCATCGACACTCACTTGTAGAAAAACCTAAAGTAGTGGGACCCACTTGATGCACGGGTCCGATCTCATACAACTGTCCCAGGTTGACATTTTTTGACACGTGTAGAGAGCGTGTCAATGGCCCGAGCAAGTGAACACTCGCGAGTGCAGTTTTCGCTGATAACCATTGCACATGCCAACATGAAACACGTGTAAGAGATCGAATCCATTCACTTGTTAGGTCCTTCCTTGCATATTTGGTGGGCTGCATATGTACAGTACATCTAATGTAGCCACTGGTTAGTTTCTTTTAACCATCCATTTCATCGTCACATTCACCGTTTAACGCAGCGCAGGAGAAAGCCCTACAGATTTATTTATTTATTTATTTTTCTTTTGTTGTCAATGCGTCTATGTGGGTAAGCCTCACCTGATGAACGGTTGGGATCTTAAACAGATATGCTACACTGTGGGCCTTATCAGGCGTATCGTATACATGCAGGCTGATTACGGAAAATCGGTGGTCCTCACAACTAAGGCTGATGACCGGAGGCGGTTTGGCTAGTGACGCCCTATGTGGGCCCCACCATGATGTATCTGCTTCATCCATGCCGTCCATCCATGTTTTAAGAGTATTTCATGGTAAGAACCCAAAAAAGGTAGATCCAAATCTCAAGTGGACCACACAGTGTTGATTGAACGCCCACCATTAAAAAATTCTTGGGGCCACATAAGTTTTAGATCAAGCTGATATTTGTTTTTTCCCTTCATCCAGGTGTGTATGACCTGATCAATAGGTTGATGTCAAATAAAAAGTACAGTGGGTCTAGGAGGTTTTTTAATGGTGAACATTCAATCACTACTGTTTTTCTGTGGTGTGGTCCACATTAGATTAATATCTGCCTCATTCATTGGAAAATGTCCTAAAATGATCTGTTAAAACGTCTGGATGGCATGGATGAAACACATACATCATGGTGGGGCCCACGGAGCACTGACCACTAGCCAAAGGCTAGTGGCAGGGTCACTATCCAACCCCTGTCCTGTTGATCGCCGACGTCTGGGGCGCGGATTGGGTACCTCGCCGCCTGTCCCAAGCTCGAGATAGGCTATGGTTCTAAAGGCCATCGTGATGTATTGATCTTATCCATACCGTCCATTCATTTTTCCATATCATTTTAGGTTATCAACCAAAAAACGGGGCATTTACAAGTTAAAGTGGGCCACACCGAAGGAAGAAGCCGTGCTAATGATGCCTACCGTTGAAACCTTCCTAAGGCCCACCGTAATGTTTATTTTCCATCCAACCTATTCATAAGATTATAGAGACATGGATGAAAGGAAAACAAAAATATCAGCTTGATCCTAAACTTCCTGTGGCACCCATGAAGTTTTCAACGGTCAGCGTTTATTCCCCATTTCATGGTCCACTTGAGCTTGAATCTACCCCATTTTTGGAATCATGTCCTAAAATGATATGGATAAATGAATGGACGGCGTGGATAAGATCCATACATCATGGTAGCCCTCAAATTCCTAGCCTATCCCGAGCTCGGTACAGCGTGGGGAAGTACCTAATCCGCGCCCACGTCTCGGCGCGAATTAGGTGTTACCCGGGGAAGAGATTAGTGGGTGTTACCCCTACTATATGGCCCACATGGATGATATTTTGTATATCCACACCGTCCATCCATTTCTACAGCTCATTTTAGGATGTGGTTCGAAAAATTATGAAGATCCAAATCTCAAGTGGACCATACCACTAGAAATAGTGTGATTGAGTGCTCCACCATTGAAAATTCCAAAGAGCTCATCGTAAGGTTTTTATAATTTTTATTTGCAATCAAAGCTCTTGATAATGTTAATAAGGTCCTGATGAAGGTAAAATATAAAGATCAGATTTATCCAAAACTTTTGTGGGCCACAAAACGTTTTTAATGGTTATTCATCACTGTTTCCAGTGGTATGGCCCAACTGAGATTTGGATTTTCTTTGGGTTTTGGATCACATGCTAAAATGACGGCGTCGATATATAAAAATACATCAATATGGCCCACACGGTTAGGGTAACACCCACTAAGCGGTTCCCGGGTAACACCTAACTCGCGCCCGTCTTAGAGTCTCAGCCACAAAGGGCAACTCATGGGCGCCACAATGATGCATAAATTCTATCCACACCGTCCATCCAGTTTTTCATAACATTTTAGGACATGATGCCAAAAATAAGGCAGATCAAAATCTCAGGTGGACCACATTACATGAAATAGTGGTGATTGATCGCCCACCATTAAAAACTTCTCAAGGTCTCAAAAGTTTTGGATCAAGTTTATATTTATGTCTTTTTTCCTTCATCCAGATCTTTTTTACCTAAATAATAGGTTTCAGGGCAAATAAACATTACAATGGCCCTAGGAAGTTTTTAATGGTGGGCGTTCAATAACTACTGTTTTCCTGTGGTGTGATCCACCTGATTCTTGGATCTAACTCATTTGTTTAGCTCAGGCCAAAAATTAATGATCCAAAATGGATGGACCGCGTGGATATAACATATACATCATTATGGAATCCACATAGCACTGTCCTGCAGCGACGTGGCTATTGGCAGTGTCAGTACGCAATCCGCGTCCCGTCCACATATCCCCGGAGCAAGATATGCAGCTGCGGATTACGATCATCCATGCACATGCACGCTGCAACTGCACACATGGCATACTTTTCCACCAATCCAAACCGTTCAAATTGTTTGGCTGAGGTAGAATCCAGCTAAAAAAAACATTTCTTAATACAAAATTGTTTTTCTCTTTTTAATTTTAACCGTTCATTTGTTCGGGAGCGGATTAGCCGTTTAATGTCCTAATTTTGGGAAGCGGATTAGCTGTTACCCGGATAACATCTTAGTGGGTGTTATCCTTAACGTGTGGGGCCTACTTTGATGAATTATTTTCATATCCATGAGGCTCATCCGTTTTATCATATCATTTAAGTACGTTATCCCAAAACTTAAGCAGATCCAAATCTCGGGTGCACCACATTACCGGAAAACGTGGTGAATAACCATTAAAAGCTTTTGTAGGCTACAGAATTTTGGATCAAGCTAGTCTTTATGTTTTCCCTTCATCCAGTTCCGTTTGACCTTATAAATGGGTTGGATGATAAATAAACATTATGGATCTTATTATAGTGGGCCTTAGAAAGTTTTTAATGGTGAGAGTTCAACCATCACTGTTTCTTGTGGCAAGGTCCACCTGAGATTTGAATGTGATTAATGTTCGGGACCACGTCCTAAAATGAGCTGGAAAAACGAATGGTCGGAGTGGATATACAACATATCATCAAGGTGGGCCCTACGGTAAGGGTAATACCCACTAAGCTGTTACCCGGGTAACACTTAATCGGCAATCCTGCCTGTGGGTCCCACTGTGATGGATGGATTTTATCCACGCCGTCCATCCACCGATTATTTCATATAATTTTAAAATGCGAGGAAAATTCAAAGCTCAAGTGGACCGCACAACAGTAAACAGTGGTGATAATGATACCCACCGTTGAAACCTCTTAGAGGCCACCGTGATGATTACCTGTTATCCAACGTGTTCATAAGGTCATAAAGACATTAATGAAGGTAAAACAAAAATATCTGCTTGATCCAAAACTTTTACGGCTCCCAAGAAATTTTTAATGGTGGGAGTTCAATCCCCACTGTCTGGTCCACTTGAGCCTTGTAACTGCCTCATTTTTAGGCTCCGCTACTAAAATGATCTGAAAAAATAGATGGACGGCGTGGATAAAACCCATACATCAAGGTGAGCTCCACAGAAACCTTCCTAGACGGATTATCGTCCAGGGGCTTCCCTAACTTCTGAGAACTTTCTGTACCGTTATTCTTAGAAAATACGTTGGAAATGGTGTTTTTTCTTTCTTTCCTTCCTTTAAGTATATAATTAATTATTTTATAAAAGCTTTGCTAAGCACACACGTGTATGCAACAAAGCTTACGTTCACACCACACATGTGCCAACATGAGATGATTGGTCCTAGATCCAATCCATCCATCAGGATGGTCCAGCATTTTACATGTTTTTCCAAAAATAAATTTGGTCCACTCAACATGTGGACCCCAATATTGGAAAACAGGTAGGTGGGTAGAAACTTCACCCAAGTTTTTCAGTACCGAACATTGGTTTTGAAAAATATGGCCCACCTTACCAGTGGATCAATCCAACTCTTGGACTAAGGCATCAATAGGATGGTTCCATTTTAATGAATGGATTGGATCTTGACCAATTATGCCATGCTGGCACATGTGTGGAAGGTACATGAGTTTTATCAGTGCAAACATATATGCACTTGAAAAGTATATTCTCATAAAACAAGATTCATTTCTCCAAGAGAATAGAGAATATCCACTTTTCTACTCTCACCAAAGATAATAACCAAGAGACATGAATTGATATGAATTTTTTTTTTTTTTTTTAAAGGTAATGCATTGATATGATTTTTGTCGTGAAGTCACAAAAATCATGTGCACACCATTAATATATATATATATATATATATATATATATATATATATATATATATATATATATATATATATATATATATACACCATTCTGTCACGCCCCGAAATCCGAACTCAAAGTGTGCACCTTCCGGCCCAGTTTACGAGATATAACTGGTGCACTAAATGCATTTATAACATTAACCCACTTTAAGAGGCATAAAATGAAATACTAAGTTATCATTTATTCATGAAATATTCAACCATAAACTAAGTCTATCCATTTGGGACTTTATTAGATGTCTATTAATTATTGAAATAACAAAATAAGACAAACTAATCTAAACGTCTTGGTTTAGGGCCGCCACTTCTTCCTCGGTTAAATTAGGCCAATAGTCTTGCGATTCCTCTAGTGGTCCCATCTCATTATCAGGGGCATTCTCCGAAGGTTCAACGTCCACATCATCTGTATATTTTTAATCCACAACTTTAGCTCGAAAGCCCAGTGAGTAACCCAATACGGTTCACATGCATTTCAACTAAGCAGGATAACACATGCCGTTAAATACACGTAATACATAATTTAATGCAAGAATGAGTTTAATATGAAATGATGCATCAAGTGGGCATATATTCAGTCTTCCACTTGCTTCGATTGGATCCCATCAATCGGCTCCCCCTTCCTTGTAGGGCGGACTTCCACATATTAGTGGGCTTCCAGGATGGTCCTTGGGTAACTGGGTACTTAAGTACCTACCAGTCTTTCAGAGTCGAACTCCAGGCACAATAATTCATAAATGCATGCAATAATTTACATCCATACAATAATTCACATCTGTACATTTTATCTCTCCTTTTGAGCGGCAACACTTCATGACATTTATAAATGGAAAGTATTTAAATAATATTTAAACAAGTATGAATCAATCAATATCACATATTACATCTATCACACAACTTAATTAAAATGACTAGGAAACGTGTTAAGATGTACTCACCTGTTGATAGTGGTGATTACTTTCTTAATTTTGTCATGTCCTGAGTAGAATCGGTCCTGAATCTACAATAAATATAATTTATATTTATTCATCATCAATCCAGTCTTAATATACTTATTTTTAATTTGAATTATACTTTATTGAGGTTTGGTTCCTTAATGGACGGTCCAGATTTGATTATTGTAACTCACTTTTCCAAAAGGAATGGCCATTTTACTTTTTTTTTCTGATGGTATGGCCCACTTGATTGGTGGGTCATCCTATACTTGGTCACAAGTTTCCCAATACTACACTACCAAAGTTAGTTAATTATATTTTATAAGGATCTTGTCGTGGGATATCCTAAAATGATCTATGAGAATCCATACCGTACCTCCCCACTATTTCACTTGGCATGGCCCGCCTGGAACTCTGATTGGGCTGTTTTTTGTCACAAAACTAATAACTCATTAATCAAGAGATTGGGTGGATCGGATTTTTCAAAGAATACACGATGGGGCCTACAAGCGCCCAACCAGTGGACAAGTGTTGTCCCTACTATTTGTCTTGGTATGGCCCACTGGAATATCCTATATGGGCAATTTTTTATCTTCAACCAGAAAACTTATTTATTAGGACATTGGATTGATTAGATTTCTCAAAATGTTTCTAAATGGGTTCCAAAAGTGGACAGCAATCCAAAATCGGACTGCCTCAATTATGTGTGTTGTTATCATTCTGTTTTAAGTGGTGTGGGTCACCTGAGATGCAAATTTATCTGATTTTTTGACCCAAGCTGTAAAACATCATAATACAATATATGGTCAGCTTGGATCTATTGATTTCATCACAATGGGGTCCATGAGTGGACCGCTGTCTAAGCCCAGAATTTCTATCTTTTTAATTTCATTTTTATTTTATAACTTTTTTACCATTAATTTATTTCAGGTGGTGTGGCCCATTCGGACCTCAGTTTGGGTCCAAATTCGGACACTAGTCCTAAAATGAGATGGATAAATAAATGGGTGGAGTGGATGTACAAAATACATCAAGGTGGGTCCCATGAGTGAGCCCCCACATTACCTTTAAAACGTTGCAACGCTGGCCGTTCCAGCAACCATTTTGTTTTTTTTGTTTTTTTTTTCGTCATTATTATTTTGGGTTTGTACGGGGTGATTTACAAGAGATCTGGTCCGACCATTGGGTCGGCCACCTCATTGTGGGCCCAATAATATTTTGGAATAAAATAATTTATCATAATTAATTTAATAATTAAATAAAATAATAATAAAAGAATTTTAAAGGCTATCATTCATTCAATCGATGTGGCCCATCTAAAGGTCCATTCGATCTGAATTTTGTGGCCCATGTACATTTTGGCCTTATGGTCATTATGACCCGGCCAGATCGATTCCTGGCCCACCCAAATGGTCCACGCCAATCACGATCATATATTCAAGGGTTAAGATAAACATAGGGTCACTAGATCCGTACAATGAACGGACGGACGATCCGACCGGTTCATTGGTTGAATCTGGCCTACTTAAATGAAATAGAAAGAAGACCTACTTGATTTAGCTGCAAGATCCATCCATTCCTCCTTCTTTCTCTCCTTTCTTCTACAATGGATGAACAAATTAAATTCTTGTTAGTGATAGGACTCGATCCATAGTCTTCCCTCTCGCTTAAGAGGATTTAACCAATCAGTCCATGCTTTTCTTTTGTTTATTATCTTAAATTTATTTAACTAAACCCATTTTTGTGTCCACACACACACATGCCCAGCTTGCTGATAAATTTGCTGGAGAGGTGGACTTAGACTTTCGATGACTCCAGGAGTATGAACCAGCATCCGTGGTGTTTTGACGTCACCAGGTTCTGTGGGACCCATCATGATGTTTGTGTTATATCCATACTGTCCATCTACTTTGAGAGATCATTTTAGGGTAGGTGCCAAAAAATGAGGCATATCCAAGGCTCAAGTGGACCATACCATAGAAAGTAGTGAGGATTGAATGCCGACCGTTGAAAACTTCTCGAGGGTCATAAAAGTTATGGATCGGGCTTATATCTATGATTTCCCTTCGTCTAGGTCCATGTGATCTTATGAACAAGTTGGATGGCAAATAAACATCATGTTGGGTCCCATGAATATTTCAACAATAGGGGACCTTTAAGTTACTATGACCCTCAAGTTTCATCATCAAACAACCACTTGCCGAATATATTACCGATGCATATTTGTTGCTCCCAGAATCTAAACATAGGACATTATGCTTTGATACCACGTCAAATGAACAGTTGCACTAAAAGCTCGAGCCTTTAGATAATGTTGTATCAATAGACTTCAACAATTATTATTTATAAATGCATGCAAAGAGATGGGAACAAGGATGTTACAACAATATTTTAAAATTTAAACAATTCAAACTTCAACCAATTTCATCCATTCTAACGATTAGGAGCTGATACCATAACATCTGATTCAATAAAATATCCTAACCATCCAGTCTTGGCCATTTCCTTTCCAACCCGTCCCATCAAATTCATCAATCTCCTTCATCCATCTTATTTAAACTTGACATCCCTTCTCTAACGTTATCGATATTCCAAACCATTGTCGCTTTCATGGATTTTTATAAGAAGCCAGTCTAGTCTGAGGGATTTGTCAGCCTATAGTCGCTTTTAAGCTCAAGCAAACCCCTTATGCTTGATTTGATCTTTTAGTTCTTATCGCTTGATTTTGTGGTGCAGGTAATTCATTTCTTATTATTGCTTTATGTTGGACGTTTCTCTGAGTTTTTCATAATTATCAAGAGCTTTGTGAAGCCCATGCATGTATAGAGTTAGCTCATGCACACACTGCCATGTGTTCCTGCCTGTTGTGCAGGTGGGTTTGTACGTGTAGATGTTCCTGAATAAAAATAGGTATATGGTCAAGTGCTTGTGGGCTATAATATTAGAAGCACTTGGAGGGCTTAAATGATTTCAGGTAAGCTTTTTCTAGCTAGCCGCTGGTTTTTTTTTTTTTTTTTTTTTTTTAAACTTTGGCCCACCTAATAAGTGACACCTAATTCTTACCAAACAGCATCTACTGTATATTGGCTCGGATTAGGTACTGCCCTGCCATGCAGGGAACATTATGGGATTTGATGTGACAATGGCAGGCCCATTTCAGACCTGATCAGGCAAAGCGCCTGAAAGTTGTCGGCCGTGATGGCATGCTGGGCGGATGCCCGACATTGGGTAGGCAAAGCATGTTCAAAAGTTGCTCGGTAGATATATTTAACCTATGTTTATAATTGACAATGGCTCATGGCCAATCAAATCCAGCCATGCCAATACAGGTCACTGCTTGGCATCAGTGAAGGCAGTACCCAATCTACGCGCTGTACTACAGCGTAGGGAGTGGATTAGATAGGGTGGTGGCTTCATTCATGATGAGGGGAAGGATGTGATAAGAATGATCTAGCCTTCCTCAAAGGATGATATCTTACATTCACAAGGTGCTCTTGAATTCACTGATAAATTCTCAATCGAGAAAAAAGTAGTAAAAAATTAAATTTTATTAAGATTAATAATAAGTATAATCAAGAGAAAAGCGGTAAAAAATTAAAATTTTATTAAGAATAATAATAAGTACAATCGAAAGAAAAGTGGTAAAAAATTAAAATTTTACCAGTTTTGCTTAAGTTCTGATTTTAAGAAAATTAAATTCTGATTTTTAAAATTTTACCCATAAATTCTGATTTTTACTAAATAAACATACTTATATATTGTTGATCCAATTTTCCATACAATCGAAGTGTATGAGATTAAAAAAAATGAAGCAGAATCATGAAGTACTTGATTGAGCCACAGAAGTTTTAGATTAAGTTGATATTTGTTTTTCCCTTTATTCAAGTCTGTGTGACATTACCAATTGGTTGGATGGCAAATAAAGATAATGGTGGGGCTCAGGAAGTTTCTCTGGTGGGGGACGTTCAATCACCACTGTTTCCTGTAGTGCGGTCCACTTGAGATTTGTATCTACTTCATTTTTGGGCTGCACGGTGTTGGGTTTAGAGCTGTGCATGAGCCAAGCTAGCTCGGTTAGCTCGCTCGACTCGGCTTGAACCAGCTCAATTTAGCTCAATTTGAAAGTTGGGTTTGAACCAAGTTGAGCCACTTTTCCAAGCTCGAAATGATTTTCAAGCCAAGCTCGATTCGGCTCGAAGTTATGCTCGATTCGGCTCGACTCGGCTAACTTATATGAAAAGGTATGTTTTTTAGTCCCACATTAGAAGTGAGTAGGGAAATGGAAGGTAAAACTCTCTATAAAAGTAAGTGGAGGGATGTAAATGGGCTTTGAGCTGCCTTTGGGCCCAATTTTAATAGTTTTAGGCTTGGCTTTAGGCTAGGCCTATTTAAAAATTTGTTCTTTTCAAGCTTAAATCAGCTCAAATTGGGCTCGAACTCGGCTCGAGAGCATGGTCGAGTCGCGCGGAACACCAGCCAGACTATTTAGTGATCAAGCATAGCTCGATCATGGCTGAGCTAACTTGGGTTTACCGTGAAGTCCACGTCCAAACAAAGCGGTACAGCTCCCATGAGCCAATGGCGGGTTTGGGTGGTTCCCGCTGTCGTTTGATCTCTAACTGTGGGGTCTACTGTGATGTACATTCCTTACATCCACACCTTTCATCCATTTTGACAGCTCATTTTAAGGCAGGTTCCAATAATGAAGCAGATCCAAATCTTAAATGGACCCTAATATAGGAAACAGTGATAATCGACCATTAAAAACTTCCCGAGGGGCAACAATTTTTTTGGATCAAACCGATACTTGTGTGGTCTCTTAATCCAGGCCTTTGTGGCCTTATGGATGGAAAATAAATATTTCGGTGGTCCCAATGATGTTTTTAATGGTGGGGATTCAATCACGACTATTTCCTGTGGTATGGTCCACCCAATATTTACATCTTTATTTTTGGAATCATGCATTAAAATGAGCTGTCAAAATGGATGGGCAGAGTGGATGTAAGGAAAATACATCAAAGTGGGCCCCACCCGAACCTCGCCCTGAGCCAATGAGCCACGCTGGCAGATGTGAGTATGCACATAACTCCCTGTGGAATAGGGCATGAGATCTGACGCTGCATTCTTGGCATATCTGCAAAAGTGGCATGCCTGTGGTAAATCCAGTCCGCTCGTTAGTTGGGAACCACAGATAAATCCAGTCCGCTCGTTAGTTGGGAACCACAGATAAATCCAGTCCGCTCGTTAGTTGGGAACCACAAAGGAGATTTCTCACGTGAAAAATTAGGTTGATCTACCCGTCTGAATTCCACACACGTGTCCCATAGTCACGTCTTCAAAACTTTCCTTGAGTAAATGCCCCGGCATTTCCCACAAGGCATTCCGGGTTGAGAAGCACACGTGAGGGGGAGCGGATTAGGTGTTATCCTTACCGTCAGGGGCCCACCTTGATGAAAATTTTGTACATCCACGCCGTCCATACGTTTTCCCACACCAGTTTAGGACGTGATCCCAAAACATAAGCAGATATAGATCTCATGTGAACCACAACATTGGAAACAATGGTGAGTGACCATTAAATGCTTTTTATGGGCCACAAAATTGATCCAGATGATTTTTATATTTTCCCTTAATCCAGGTCTGGTTAACCTTATCAACAGGTTGGATGGAAAAGAAACATTACTGGACTCATTACTGTGGGCCCTAGCAAGTTTTTAATGGTGGGCGTTCAGTCACCACTGTTTCCTTTGGTGTGGTCCACCTGATATGTGGATCTGCTTAATTTTTGGTAATACATCCTAGCGTAGGATGAAAAAATGGATGGACAGTGTGGATATTTAACTCATCATTAAGTTGGGCCCCACGGGCACCTAACTCGCTCTCCACGTGAAGTTGTAGCCAACCATTCAAGAACCAACACCCAGGTCCATAGCTCAAGGGCAGACTGAGTGAAGATAGCCTCGTTTCGTTTCAACAATGAGGTCATGACATCGACGGCTAATATTGTGATGTGACTAACAGGGTTAACATTGTGATGTGACTAACAGGGGTGGGTGGGTGGGTGGGTGTACTGACAATGGGGTGTGTGAACTGAAAAAAAAAGCAAAAACATTCAAGAACCAATTCTATGACTACGTTGATCTGACCAGTGGGAGAGGTGGCGATTGGCGGGGCGGCACGGTAGGCAGTCTGCCGACCTAAGGGTGGCCCAGGGCTTAAATTCTAGGCCCAGCATCTGGGCTGAGATGGGCCTGAGCCTGGGCCAATTATGAATAACCGAATCTAACCTGTTCGTCCAATCCAATCATCAAGTGGGCCACCACTACGTAGGAAGAATGGACAGTGTAAAGACACTCGTAAAAAATCCAATATTAAATTTGGGTTATGTTTCAATGATTCATTAAACCGTTTAGCTGTGGATAATGAACACCTAACAAAATATTTTAAGATTCAACAATTTTAAACCTTTGATCATTTGACTCAATGAATGGTTTGGATCTATAACTACTCATGGCCAACCATGATGTATGTGTTTTATCTATGCTGTCCATACGTTTTTTTCAGTCTCATTTTAGGACTTAAGTCCAAAATAGAAGCATATCCAAAGCTCAAGTGGATCACAATATAGGAAAGAGTGAGAATTGAATACTTACGGTTGAAAACTTCTTGTGGTTACATAAGTTTCAGATCAAGTTAATATCTGTGTTTTTCCTTTATCTGTGTGACTTTATGAACAGGTTGGACGACAAATAAACATCACTGTGGGCCTTAGGAAGGTTTCAACAGCCGAAGCTTTCTTGTGTGTTCCACTTGAGCTTTGTATATTCTTTGACTTTGGGCAGGCTCATGCCCTAAAATGAGCTGTTAAGACAGATGGACAGTCTGGATAAGACACATACATCATAGTCGGACCCCATAGAGTGTTCTTAGTTACTCAGCACGCAATCTGCGTCCATTCAAACCACATCGCAATGCAAGCAATTGGGTTTTCAATTTGAGAATTGGTGAGTCCACTCGCCTGAGTCACCTCCCTAAACTGACTCGTACAAAAACCAGTTTCGATTCCCTTACCTGTTCTTCTCAAAAAAGAATCTATCATGTGCAAGGCATCCCTCGTTGAAAAGAAAGTGGATAAGGGCCATATAAAGATAAAAAAAATACTATACAATACTCATGCGGAGTACGTTAGATCTCTTGCATCCTCTCATTCTCAACTCAAGCATGTCAATCCAGACCATCCACGTTATCGGTCCATTAGTGAATGGGGCATGGCCCAGAAACTTCACCGATCAGACCATTCTAACTGTTCGGATTGCCATTCAGCATGGACTAAAGAACTTAACTACCATTCATTGGATGCCCACCTATTGGATGGCTAAGATCATGCAATCGTTGTATTCATGGACAACAGCCCATCTATATTGAGCTCGTGATTTGGATGGTCAGGATCATCGTACAAGAAAATGTGTATGATGGGCCATACTCTATCATATCATCAACTAATTCTCTCACGAAAAGTGATACCACAAAAAAAAAAAAAGAAGAGCATGCAAGTTGATACTGTAGAGTTTCCAAAGGAGAAGGGAAGGAATGATAAAATGGAAACAAAGAAACGTTCATCAGCCTCCATGGGCCACAACACGAAGTGCAGCGATCAAGCCATCGAGTGCGCCACTAGTGCATGTGTGTTGTGTGTGTGTGGCCCATTATCGATCTTATGGTGTTGCTTGAAGCTGCCTTGCAAGATGGGTTGGCGAGCAGCCCGGCACACACTGGGCGCGGTCTGTGGTGGGCCACACAATGCTGTTGTCGAAGCATCGTCGTCTTTTTCAGATATTGATTTCAGCAATGGACCTGATAGAGGACTCACTTGCTCAAGGAAGCGGTTTGTTCCGAAGCGGACCGGTTTGGCGACCGACGAGGGCCGTTCAAATCATGATGCATGATCTCCGGTGTACGCAAGGCCCAGTTGTTGGTTAGTGGGCCGGTTCCTTTGCTACATAAAATGTGACTGTTAACGATTCGGTACGTCTATGCTGTTGTATGGTGTCTATCAGGCAAATGTTAGTAGTAATTAATGTCCAAATAAGGCTGACAAAGGGCCTGGCCCAGCCCTGCCCACCAGTGATGAGTCAAATAAACAGGCCTGAGCCTAGGCCCGAGCCAGAGCCCAGCCACCCATTATTGTGCAAGATCTGGGCTATTCATCAAGGGTCCCCTATCATGCATGACATTTGATGAAAGTGCCCTTGAAATCTTAATGGGATACAGGTATAAGATTTTTACTCAATTCAAAAAAATATACTTGGTTACATGTTTACTTGATTATCCGACTTCTAAGCAGGTCAAATATGGATATGGTCCGCTTGCCCAATTATCCAAAGGTATTTTTATAATTTATTCTACTAATAACATTTTTTATTAAAATATTAAATATAAATATAAATATATTTGAGGTATAATGAGATTGGAACACAAAATACACACACACATTTTCTTGCCACATGTTATAGCCAAGGTTGAATTGCTACATAAGAGCAAGGCCGGTGAATAATCGGTGAGGTGGATATAGGGACTATTGTCGTTATTAATTTTATCTTTTGTCAAACTTAGTATTTTTTTTAATGCTTTAGGATTTGTAGCTTGATGTAAGCTAATTATGTTAGGAAATTGTTTTTTTTTTTATATTTTTAAGTATTTTTATTAATTTTACTTATTTAAGTAAAATATACACACAAACCAGAGAGAGAGAGAGAGAGAGAGAGAGAGGCGTTCACATGATGGTCCAAAAATTAGGCCGATCCAACCATTAGATAGGACTCATGTGAACATGCAGGTTTTTGGGTGTTGGTTCATTTTATTTTATTTTTTTTCTATACCCTATCTGTAGTTGAATCAACCTTATTTTGGGGACATTCCATTTTAATAGTGGGACTACCTTACTAGACAGGTTGAATGTTGTACAAACACCATGATAGGCCTCACATATAACTAGTTTCGCATGCATCTAGTTGTTTTTGAGCATTTATCATATTGCGTATATACATATACATACACAGGGGTGTATGTGTCTCTGTGTGTGTGTGTGTGTGTTTTGCCAACATCCACATGAGGTGACCCATTCATTCATTCATGCAACTAAGGGAAACCAGGTGCAAAAATCACCCTGATGGGTTGAACCCAACCCTTCGAATGGAGCCAATTTGTCAGGACCATTTGTTGTTTAGAGTCATAAATGTGTTAATTTAGGGTCATCAGAAATACAAAGTGTAATCTATCTACTTAATGTTTCAAGAGGATGAATGGACCTATTTTGTCTTTCTTTCTGGTCAATCTTGACTATTCATTTTCATGCTATTAATCAAAGCTTAGGCTCACCCCGACTGGCATGATTTTTGCACCATGGTTTGTTCCTTTATGAATGAATGAATGGTTGGGATCTACAATAGGTCACTCGTGTGCAATTAAAACTGTGTGGGACGTTGCTAGGCCGGCATGAAGGTAGAAAAAATGATCTTGTATATGTATGGTACACTCGCATGCTTCATTTTTCTCATGTGGGTCCCATGGTCTGGTGGACCAGACCATTGATCTAAAAAACCCAATAGCATGGACCATGACACAGAAACGTTCTCGATATGAGTCCTAACTCTTTCTATCCATGACCTGAATCAGTCCCATTCAACTGGAAAAATGATCAAATATTGGATAGCTAGATCATTTAATCTGTGAGGCTTTGGAGGCATGTAGGGCCATGATTTATCCAAACTATTGAACTGATGAGACCAACCATGGATAAGGGACGACTGAAAACTTCTCCAGATTGGAAGATCCTAACCCTTCAATCAGTAGAACCTAGATAGACCATTAAGGAGAAAATAGCTGAAGGATCGAAGGGTTAGGATCTCACCCAATGTAAGAGTATTTTTAGGTTATGGATAATTTACGTTGGGGCCCACCAAAGCGACAATCCAGATTACATGGGCCAGCTAACTTTGTCTGACTTTCTCTAAAAGAACTAGTTCCATCGTATCATTCACCACAAACAAAGAAGCTGATATCATGCAGGTGGGTGGGCCATGCTTTATTGTATGATATCAATGAGTGTAGTTCGGGTAGCCAACAGCGAATTTGCATGAACACCTCATCAAAACATTGCAAATCTCGTTGTCAGATATGGGTGGCCCTTTGATCACCTAACAGATTTAAGAAAAAGCATCTTTTTAGTGGGCCACATATGTATGTACTCCTTCCCAAAATCAGGCTGGCCGCTCCATTAAGTGGGCCACACATGACATTGAATTCAGACCATTTGTCAAATCTTTGAACTGTTTATAACTCGCATACATGTGTGGACCAACGGATGAATTAGCCGACCTGATTTTTTAGCCATGGAGCATAACAGGTGGAGCCCATTAAGAAGCGACGACTACACTATTGCTGTTGAATTCTTCCAGTCAATTCTACCATGTTTGGTATTGTTTTAAGACCCCTAGCTAGTAGTTATTGTGACAACGGGACGGGCTTGCCAGTCGGGATTTGGGTCCGGGCCCAGTCAGTGAGGTTGGGTGTGGACCAAGATTTCAGGCCTGATTAATAAATGGGTTGGACCCAGACTCGGGTTTTGCAAAACTTTCTATTAGTACCTGACATGAACCGGAAAACAGGCCTGTTTATGATATTAGTGAGCATACATAGGCCCAATTACAAATGGGTCAGGCCTGGGCCTAGAGTTAGTGAAACTTTCTCTCAAAACCTGACCGAAGCCCAACAAACGGGTCTATTTTCTAGGTTAATAGGCATAATCGAGCTGCAATTGGCCCTAAACCGGTCCTAGTCCCCTGAGCATTGGCACTGACGGTGGCGCTACAAGACCAACCATATAAGGGAAAGAGTGAAATGATCATAGGTTGCAAGGTTTGCAACAGTCCAAGAACTTTTTGGAACATACACACTCCATACATGATTTCATAGTTTTTTGACGGGGGTGACTCATTCAGCTTCAGGTCGAGCCATAACTCACCCAATTCAGGTATAAGCCGATCCACTTGTCCGCAGTCAAAACCAAGTTGACTCAGGCAACCTAGGTACAACTCAAATGAGTCATCAAACCATATTATATTGGTCCCATAATATAAATGGTTTCTTTGTAACCTAAAACAGGACCCAAAATTCAAGAGTTCTTTTATCGGACGCATCTACTATGCCGCGCTCATATGTTTTTTAGTTGACTTCAAAGCTTATTACTAAGGTAAAACATGTTAGCGCTTGAATTTATAGTCATTTTGAAGCTGCCATTCCTAATCATGTCTACTCCCAGTAGAATTATAAAAGCGGCCCACTTGATAATTAAACTAGGCCATTAGATTAACGTTGCCTCTCGTCCTTATCTCTCTCCACCGCCATCTTTCCATTCATATCTCTCATCGTTATCTCTCTACCATTGTCTTTTTATATATACTAGATAGAATCGATAGATTGTATATTTTTAATTGAAATCCGACGGTCAAGGAGGTTACTTTTGTTTTGTCTGCATACTCGTATTCTCAATGAAAGAATATACAGTTCTTCCATTATTGCAATTCATCTTTAACATGGCCCTCTAACCGAGTTTAGGGACCCTAGCCGAGCCCTACAAAAGTGGCCGCCTGGCCCATTGCCAGCCTAAGGGTCTATTCACTCCAATAATGAAAACCCATCGGCATGCTTTAGTGTTGATTAAGTGATGGGAAAATCTTGACCCTTGAATTGGTGGCCAACAAATACCCATGAAGACACCAAATATTTTCACATTCGCATAAAAGGGACTTTTGCATGATATATCAACGGTTTAGATCATTAAAACATGGTGCCCACTCGTGGAAACTGAAACCCAGGCCTACCGTTCAAACTCTCAAAGCGGAACAACTATCAGGTGTGCTGACGCATCACATCAGACCAAGACGCGGCTTCGTGGATCCCTGACTGTGGGCCCACCCTGATGTATTTTTCGCGAATCCGGATCCTCTGTCGAAACCGAGCAGAAAACGGGCGCGGATTTCCTGCGAAAGCCTTGCGCAGGAAGTTCCTGCGCTGGGAACCAAGGTGGGACCCACAGTGATGTTTGTTGATAAATCCACCCCGTCCATCCGTTTTGGGAGCTCATTTTAGGACGTGAGAACAAAAATGAACCGGATCCAAGACTCAAGTGGACCGAAAACTGGGGGAAAAGGTGGGTAGGTAAATTACTACCGTTGAAACCTCCCTGGGTCCACAGTGATGTTTATATGACATCCATACTGTTCATAACGTCACTAATACTGGGATGAACTGGAAACACAAATATTATCCTGATTCGAAACTCCTGTGGCTCCACAAATATTTCAACTGTGGACGTTCAATCCTCACGTTTTCCACCCACTTGAGTCTTGGATCCGGCTCATTTTTGTTCCCATATCCTAAAATGAGCTCCCAAAATGGATGGACGGGGTGGATTTATCAAAAAACATCACTTTGGGCCCCACCTTGGTTCTCAGCGCAGGAACTTACTGCGCCGGGCTTTCGCAGGAACTCCGCACCCGGTTTTCAGCTTCCACTGCTCTGATTGGTCGAGCTCATCCTGACTGTGTCAAAGCAGCTCAACTCTAACACAGTCAGGCTGAGCTGGACCAATCAGAGAAGTGACGAGCAGGGTTTCTTTGCTAGGCTTTCAACAGAGGATCCAGACTCATTTTTCGTATACCCTGACATAGTGAGGAAGTGGTAAGGTCGATGACGATCTTCCTCATTAGATAACTACCTACCTTGCTCTAGGCTTGCATGACTTCTAAAATTCTTGTATCCACAAAAAGTCTAATAAACGTTAAAATTTTTAATTAATAATTTGAAGGCTAACCCTTAAAATAAGTTTAACAAATATTTAAATTCTCCAAAAGAAATCCTAATGCATAATTAGAAAGAGTCTTAATGAAAAAAGAAACAAAATAGGAAAAAAGTTCACAGTAATTCGAATGGGTTGTTGATTGATTGACCCGATCAATCGATCAACGAAGACCTCAGAACAGTCCAAGGATGTCCACGGACCAAACTTGATTTTTGGAAAAATTGTCACTCGATTGACTAGACCTTTCGATCGATCGACGGATGTCAATTTTGTCCAATGAACTCTTCGGACTATTTGTTGTATGTTTGATCGATCGACCGTAATAGGCTCTTGGGCTCCTTCTTCTGATCCTTCCATTGGTCCATCTTTGCCATAAATGTGTCAGCAACTCTTTCTACATCAGTCCCCTCCACTTCAAAAGAACTCGACCTCGAGTTCTCGTCCAGCTTTAGTTCATGATACTCGTATAAATTTGCGACGTTGAAAGTCCTCGACAACATAAGCATTGTCTTTGATCTTTCAGAAAATCGGCACCAGTCCAATCTTCTTACTCATCAACTTGTTATAGGTCTCGATAGGAAATCGTTCCTTGTGCAGATGAACCATCACTTGATCACCCACTTCAAATACTTCGGCACGATGATGCTTGATAGCGTCTTCCTTGTACTTGTCATTTGAAGCATGTAACCTTACTTGTACATCTACATGAATACTCGTGATTCAATCCGCCATATGCTTTGCTGTTATACTCATGCCTGGAATCTTAGGTAAAGGAACTAAATCAAGTGTGTGGCGTAACACTCGACCATATACAATATGAAAATGAGACTTTCCTGTCAAGTGGCTCACCATGTTGTTGAATACGAACTCCACTTTAAACAAGGCCAAGTCTCATTACTTCAGTTTGTCGCCTAAAATGCCATGGTTGATATTCCCCAACGTGCAGTTTACGACCTTGGTCTACCCATCTGTCTGCGGATGGTAGGTTCTACTGAATTAAGGTCGCATACCGAACCAACTCCACAAGGTCCACCAAAAGTGACTAACGAACTTTGTATCCTGGCCTAAAGTGATTGTCTTAGGAACCCCATGTAGTCGTACAACCTCTTTGAAAAACATATTCGCCACGTAAATTGCATTAAAGGTCTTCTTGCAAGGAATAAAATGTGCCTATTTTAGAGAATCGGTCTACCACCACAAACACTAAATCTATGCCGCGTTGTGTTCGTGGGAGACCCAGTACAAAGTTCATAGATAAATCCTCTCAATGGGCATCAGGCACAGGTAATGGAGTGTAGAAACCCGTATTTTGATATTGCCCCTTAAAGGTTTGGCAAACATGGCATCACTGCAATGTTGTCCCCACATCACGAGATAATTACAGCCAATAATACCGCTCATCCACCAATGCTATAGTCTTATCCCGTCCAAGGTGACCACCAAGGCCACCACCATGTAGCTCAAGAATAATCTTGTCCTGCAACAAACTCCTGCGAGATACGAAGTCTATTTTCTTTAAAAAGGAATCTGTCATAAATCAGAAAGTCACTCGGGTGACCCTCTTGTCGCCTCGTCCATGCATCAATAAAAGCATCATCTTTAGTGTAAAGTTCCTTGAGACAGTCAAACCCGACCACCTCACTCCTCACCGTAATAAGAAGTGATATATGATGACTAAGTGCATCAGCCACCTTATTTTATTGTCCTGACTTGTACTTCAGAACAAATGTGAACTCTTACAAAAATGAAATTTATCTAGCATGCGCACAGTTCACATTAGTTTATTGATGAACTTCAAAGCTTAATGGTTAGTAGTAGAAAACAAACTCCATCTGAATAAGATAGTGGCGCCAATGATACAGTGCCTAGACCACTGCGTATAACTCAAGCTCATAAGTTGACCACTTCTTCCATATGTCGCTGACCTTTTTACTATAGAAGGCAACTGGTTTGCCTTCCTAAGAAAGGAATCCGTCCTAAATCAGAAAGTCACTCGAGTGACTTCTCACCTCGTCCATTCATCAACAAAGTCCTCATCTTTAGCGTAAAGTTCCTTGAGACAGTCGAACCTGACCACCTCACTGCCCACTGTAATAAGAAGTGATGCACGGAAATTAAGTGCATCAACCACCTTATTTTATTGTCATAACTTGTGCTTCAGAACAAATGTGAACTCCTGCAAAAATGAAATTCATCTAGCATGCACACGGTTCACATTAGTTTATTGATAAACTTCAAAGTTTGATGGTCAATGCAGAGAACAAACTCCCTCAAAATAAGATAGTGGCGCCAATGACACAGTGCCTAGACCACTGCATATAACTTAAGCTTATAAGTTGACCACTTCTTCCGTGCGTCGTTGAAAGGACTCCCCCAATACCGATATAGGATGCGTCACATTCTACCTCAAACAGCTTATCAAGATTGGGAAGCACCAAAACTAGAGTTGTAGATAACCGATGCTTAATCTTTGTGAAGCCCTTATCGACTTCCTCGGTCTACTGAAACAGTCATTTCTTCATACAATTAGTGATTGGTGCGACAATGGTACTGAAATTCTGCATAAATCGAAGATAAAATGTTATCAATTCATGAAAATCTCGTACCTCATGAATGTTCGTCAGGGTTGGCCAATCCCAAATAACTCGAACTTTCTCTTTGTCCACTCAGATGCACATAAACGTCACAACGAATTTCAGGAATAACAGTCAATCGGTTAAAAAACTACATTTCTTCAAGTTCAAATATAGCTTATTATTGGCCAATTCTTGGTAGCACTTGTTTGAGATGGTTCTTATACTCCGTATCATTCTGGTTATAAATAAAGATGTCATCAAAATACACCACTATGAACCGACAAATGAACGACTTCAAGACTTAATTCATTAGCGCATAAAGGTACTAAGAGCATTAGATAGACCGAAGGGTATAACCAGCCACTCATACAGCCCTTCCTTGATATTAAAGGTCATTTTTCATTCATCACCCGGCCTTATGTGCATTTAATGGTACCCACTTCATAGATCTAGCTTGGAGAATACCTTAACACCCTTAAGCATGCTGAGCATGTCGTCTAGCCGTAGTATTGAAAATCGATATTTAATGGTTATTTTGTTGATCGCCCAGCTATTGACACACATGCACAAGCTCCAATCTTTCTTTAGAGTTAGTAACGCTGGCACAGTGCATGGGCTCATGCTTTCTCTAAGATGACTTTTACGAATCAATTCATCCACTTAGCCCTAAAGTATTTCACACTCTTTTGAACTCATCCAATAGTTTGGTTGATTAGGCAAACTGGTCCCAAGGATAAAATCAATGTGATGTTGGATATCTCGCATAAGAGGTAATCCATCTGGGAGTTCTTCAAGCCATATATCCCAGAAATCATTTAACAACAGCTTCAGAGTCGGGAGAATACTTGAAGGTTCTAATTCTTCCCTTTTTACCACCACGGCGTAAACCTCACCAGTTTCTTTTAATTCTTCCACAAAACTCCCATATGGCCAAGAGAGAACTCCCCTCCATTTTAAAAGCTTCAGGGTGGCTCTCCGGGGTCATAGGAGCCAATATCATCTTGTGGTTATCCTTGACGAAAATGTATATATTATCCCATTCATGATGGGTGGTCATGTTCCTAATCCGACTGTCAAGACCAATTGAGCAACATGTGACAGGCCTCCATGTCGACCACATCACAAATCATCATATCCTTATAATTTCGGCCAATTGAGAAGGAGATTAAGCATTGTTTTGTTACCTTGGTTTCGCTCACCTTCTTGATCCACCATATGGTATATGGGGCCGGATGATTCATCATAGGTAGCAACAATTTGTCCACCATTGATTTCGAAACTAATATTCTTACTGTTACCACTATCTATGATAACATCATAGACTTTGCCGTTCACGGTGCACCGCCTGAGAAAGATGTTGTGCTGCTACAGGTGCACTTCCTTTCTTGAAGAGTAAAGCAGGCGTCTCACAACTAAGGACTCACCATGGTTCTCTGTCAACCATTCTGCAAGCTTCTATGTTTTCCTCATCGGTTTGTTTCAACCCATCAAATTCAAGGTCTTCTTTCGCTACTTTTCCTTCAGCACCCCCTTCATTAATAACCAAGTGGGTTGCAGGTACGTTGAGGGGAACCGTTGACAAGTGGCCCGGCTAGCTACAAGTGGAACCGATTATTTGGCCTTGGACCGTGCATACGGATTAGGAGCCCTGTTCGGACCCACTATTATAGGCGCTGCTTGTTGAGGCCTAGAAGGACTGCTCCTCATGTCACGGTTTACGGTTGTTGGAGGTTGAGAACGCCCTCCAACTAGCTCTTTTTCCCTGGATAACGTTGTGTCTTGCGTAGGACCCATTATGGGGGGCCGAGTTGAAGGATAAGTATGGGTAGGGGGACCTTGCGAGTTGCGTCTCTATCTTAGTTGCTAGTTCCACTACATCATCCACAGTCCAGATCAGATGTAACTAAACTCGGTCCTGAATTGTGGGCTGTAAACTTCTGATGAACCGCGCTACTTTCTGCGGGTCGATCTCTAACAAGTCATTTCGCGTTGCTAACCTTTAGAACTCTACTATATATTTAGCAACAATTAGTCCCCTTGCCTACAATTTTGGTATTGTTGGAATAATAATTGCTCATAATCTCTATAAAGGAATCGAGATCGAAGATGTTGTCTCATCTGTGGCCATGATTAGATGGGCAACTTATTCTAACGAGTACGGGTGAGCTAGCAACTGCTCCCACCATATAGAGGCACCCAACTTCAACTTGTACACAACTAACTTAACTTGCTTATCTTTCGAAGCGTCCATATAATCAAAATAACGTTCAACTTCCACAAGCCAATCGAGGAAATCTCTATACACAGCAAACCATTAAAACTAGGAAGTTTAGCTTTACCTCGAAAATCTCTTTCAACACGATTCCCCACGATCGTTCCCATGTGCACGTCATCATACAATAACTGCTTTCAACCTCGTCATCCCTGGGTTCCGAATAGTTTTGGATAGCCCTGCGATTGCCTACTGAGGGCTCTCTACAAAATATGGGGTTGCATCTATACGGCGAGCACAGGTGATTGATCGTCGCTTTGGGTTTAGGGCGAAATTATCGCCGCTGTGATGCGGCCGATGGCTTCTTGTATACCTTGCAGGATCAACCGATTCTCCCACTTTGCCATATCGAAAGTTGCTGCCATTAAATAATCCTTTGTAGCATAGTCCACAGGATGAAATCCAACCCTTCGTTTGAAGCCATCGTCCTGTGGTAAATCCTTGCACTAATACCACTTAACGCAGGGAGGACATGGTAAGGTCGATCACCGTCTTCCTCATTGATTAATTATCTTAAATCCACAATGCTTTCGAGACTCCTCAATTAGACTTCCTCGAATCCATGAGAAAAATAACAAAAGTTGAGTTTTTGATTAATAATATAGAGGCTAACCCTCAAAACGAGTTTAACAAGTATTTAAATACTCCAAGTAAACCCTACTACATAATTAGAAAGAATCCTACCTAAAAAGGAAACTAAAACAGAAAAAACGATGCAAGTTTGCACAATCTGAATGAGTTGTCGATTGATCAATCAAAGACCTCAAAATAGTTCAAAGATGTCCAGGGACTAAACTTGATTTTTGAAAAATTTGTCGATCAATCAGCCAGACTTGTCGATTGATCAACAAATACAAATTTTGTCCAGTGAACTCTCTCTAAATTATTTGTTGGCGATCGATCAACTAAGTTGAATGTTGTCTCTTCTTAGGCTCCTTCTAATCCTTCCGATGGTCCATCTTTGCTATAAATCTGTCAGCAACCCTCTCTACATCACATCCACGTCGCTCTCCTCCGTTTATTCAAATCATTTTAGGGCATGACAGTAAAAAATCATCAAATCCAAATCTTAGGTGGATTGGATGGCCAACATTAAATACTTTTCGGGGGACCAGAATGTTTGTTTGCCATCCAACCTCTTGATGAGGTCACAAAAGACCTGGATGAAGGAATCCACCGAAGCCACGTAGAGCAGACCACCGATGTGAGGAAAAAGAAATTGAAGAGTGCCCACACTATCATAGATATTAACGGCCGAAGGGGTGCATTACCTTCAAGATGTGTAAGATATAAGATGGTCCACCTGATAGGAATGGAGTCCGTAAATACAGCTGACCATTTGTTCATTGAAATTAGAATTGTTTTTGGGTTCCCAATCAAAGGGCCCAAACAAAAGCTAAAATGTCAAATTTATTAGTTGGGACGGTAAGTTACCGTCCAACGACCGCAATGTCTAAGGTGTCAGGTCTGTGCGACATTCCACCCGTCCAAAAGGGTGGGCCCACCATGAAGAACACCTGTTGCATCAGTCTGGCCGATCCATTCATCTTGTGGGCCACGTGGTAAAAATCATTGGACAACCGTCAATCTGGTGGAAAGTACACATGTGAACTGGAAATGTTAATCGCAACTGATTCATCACGTGTCTCTGTTGACAATTCTCACCAACCTCTGCATGCGTCAAAACGTGCCAACCTGGAATGTATTCAGAGCATCTGACTCGTGTATTGATTGGGACCCTACCATGTTGATGATCCGGCCAAAATATCAGGTAGACCAAACATGTACGGAACCAATAGACAGTGTATAATAATTTTCATGGATATCCGTGATGACAAGACTTAATGGGCCCCACCATGATGTATGCGTTTTATCAACTCCCTCCATCCGTTTTGCCAGCTATATTTTCGGGCATGAACCCAAAATTGAATAATAGCCAAAGATCAAGCGGACCACACCACAGGGAACAGTGGGGATAATGATATCCACCGTTGAAACTTTCCTAAGGCCCACCCTGATTTTTATTTGCGCCTGGATGAAGGGAAAACACAAATATATATCAGCTTGATCCAAAACTTATGAGTCTCTCAAGAAGTTTTGAACAGTTGGCATTCATCCCCACTGTTTCTTATGGTGTGGTCCACTTGAGATTTGGATATGCTTCAGTTTTCGTCTAGTACCTTAAGATAAGCTGGAAAAATGGATGGACGGCTTGGATGAAACGCATACTCACGGTGGGCAACACAGAATCCGGTGTTGGGGTCCCACGCAATCCGCTTCCCGTGGAGTAGGACGCGGATCTGCTAGTGACCCGGCCACTAGCCAATAGCTAATGGTCGGTGCTCTATAGCCCCACCATGATGCATGTGTTTCAACCATTTTTACATATCATCTTATGTTATGACCTAACGACGTAGATCTAAATCTCAAGCCGTCTATATCATAGGAAACAATGTTAACTGAGCGCCCATCATTTAAAACTTCTTGGGCACAAAAGTTTTGAATCAAGCTGCTATTTGTTTTCTCTCAACAGCTTGTGTTAGGAGTTTTGCACAAAACTCTAGGATCTCGCACCTCAATTATATAATAAGATGATACAATGAATACAATCCAATCATCAACCCAACGAAGATGGGATTTTTACGTGGAAAACCATTACTAGAGGTAAAAGTCACGAGACTTTGTCCATATCAACAATCCCTTGTGTAAAGTAATGTTTACATAGCGATTATAAGCACAACCCACTTGGATTCAATTTTCTTCACCTCTATGGTGGATGACAAACAAAAGAAACAAGAAAAATTGAGAAATCTCACAAAATCCAAGGACATAGAAGAACCTGAGATGTTGTCTATACTGTGGATCAACCTTTATAAGTAGAAATTTCTTCTCTATAAGTTTCCTATTTCTCTCTCTTTCTCTTTCTCTCTTCTTCTTCTTCTTCTTTTTCTCTCTCACCTTGGACGTGTAGAACATCTATTCCGATGATTTACTTTCATATTAGAAGCCATTATATAGCTTTGTATGAGAATTGAAGCCAGAATAGGAAACTGCATATTGCCGTCCGCGCACGCCACCGACCAGTCATCTAGGGTGTCCAACTGATCATGAGCAACCAAAAAACGTTTAGCGTAAAACTGAGAGAAATGTCAATATACGACCAATCGTGGATAACCCAAGGACCAATTGTGCTACTGATCCTGACGGACCAAAAACAATTCAACATGCTAACTCTCCTGTGTGGCCAATATTCTACCCGATCGTGCCTGACGGGCTACCAGTGGTGAGACCTTGTTTCTGCACAATCTCTCCTGAACTCCTAAGGAGGAAAACCCATCAACTTGGATGTCAAATAAACATTACGGTGGGCCCTAGGAGGTTTTTAACGGTAGACACTCAATCACTACTATTTCCTTGTGGTGTAGACCACCTGAGATTTAGATCCTGCCTCATTTTGATTTCAACCCCTAAAATGATCTGAAAAAATGAATGGACGGCGTGGATAAAACACATACATCATGGTGGGGCTCACGAAGCACCTACCACTAGCCACCTGGCTAGTGGCAGCGTCACTAACCAAACCGCGTCCCGTTGAGCGGTGCATCTATCAGCTGAATTGGTGATTGAGCCATAACTAACAATTTGTTATTCCGTCCATTTCTAGGCCATCAATCAATGAGTTAGGAACGTATGACTGATCTCCTTTTTGGACCATGGCCCATCCACAGAGTCATCCAATGAACGATCCAGATCATTGTTGCATGAGGGACCACACGTGATTTTGAGACCAGCGTACACATCATGCAAGTAATCTTTTAGAAAAATCGGCTAACAGTATGACCTTGGCCATCACGTTTCAAAATTAACCCTCGTATCTTTGCACAAGATATGCATGCTTTTTCAATTCTGAAAAGGTGGGGCCCATGGTTCGGTAATCTAGACCACACTACCTGCTGCGCCCCACTTCGAATGAAGCAAACCCCAAAAGTCTATTTGTTCACCACAAGAAAAAGGTCAAAAAGAGACATAAACCAACAGTCCACATTCAACTGAGGAGAATCCCAATATTAGTGTCTATGATCTTCCAGTCTGAGAGATTTTAGACACACGGTCGATCGACAACGGGACACAACAGATCAACGGTCTAGATTAATGAAACATGGGTCCCATTTATCAAAAATATTATGCATTTTGGATGGTAGGTGTTGTAGTAATTTCTGTTTGTTGATGCTGTGAAAACACGAGATTGAAATTGGAGTCAAAGGAGGCAAAGGTCGGGTAAGTGCACCGAAGTATTGAAAGTGGTTGGTGGAATGCACTTGGGCTATGTTTGACAGCACATGTAGAGGAGAAAATAAAGCCATCCTTTGTTAGGTGATGGGCCAAAGTCCTCTTTTCAATGATTGACCAGCGGCCCATCATGGATGGAGAAATTTCCAGAAATTCTCTTTTCAAGTAGGTGCCACTCCTTTCATTTCAAGCATCCATTTTTCTCATGTGCATGTGCCCCCACTTGATGAGTTCATCAGTTGTACCATTGCATAAAGCATGTCCAACATAGCTCCATGGCTCAAATCTCGCACACATGTGCCACTTTGAGATGTGCCAGCAAGGTGCCTTCTTCAACGAATTTTTCTTGTTGGGTGACCATGGAGGTATTTGGGTGCAAGAAATGTTTGTGTTGGATACAGTCAAGATTAGATAGCATGTCCATGGTTTTATATTAATAAGATGCAATTCGACTGAGTTAGGTCAGGTCATAGGTCGAGCCCAACCAGACCTTAAGAGGACCCCACTAATTGCAACCAACCTTAATTACCCTAACTCCAACGTGAAGTGTTGAAGCAAGTCCTTTGTACATGACCCAACCAGAGAACAAGACCCAAGTTTGCTCAACTCAAACTGAACCCAAACTCAAATTGAGTTGGCTAACATCAACCCGAACCTAGCCCAAGGACCTTAATAACCTAACCCAATCGAAATTGAACTTGGTTCAAGCCAATTCAGGTAAACCTGAACCCAAGCGACAACCCTATAAAGGCCAAGATTGTATATTTTTTGAAAATTGCAGGAGGATTATAAGAAAAGCTTATTTCAAGTTCAATACACCCGAGAACACAATGTTCAGCACATATTATTTTATATGCCAAATTTATTATATGTACGCTTATGAGATCATCTACTTGTGAGTGATTCCTTAAATCCAATGGTAGTGGAAAATGAAGGCTCGGATGTTGAATATTTCCAAATGCATTTCACGTTGCCGGAAGAGGATCATATCGCTTTCATTGACATAAGAAAATGTTTAAATGAACACCTTTCCTCGAACAAGATCTACATTGTAAATCGTGTGGCAGTGATGGAACCCGACTTCTTATTCTTCGCAACTAATCTTGCTGCAACACAAATTAGTACTCAAAATTTATTTTCTCATCTATCTCTAGTCGTGCAATCTTTAGCTCATTTTATAGAAATGCAGCTACAACAGTTACTAAAACCGCAAAAACAACTACTTATACAATTTGGAAACTACAAGAAAAATAGGCAGTCCCCATCTCTCTGTCTCCTAGCGGGTGAGGCCCACTTGGACGACCCCACCTTGTAGTTACATGTACAACCGTTCATGTTTAAGCACCTCACATATTACAGGTTGTGGCTCTAGTTTTATAGCACAATACATAAGCTTGTGTCAATTTGAGATGTGTTATAAGTGGTACATGTTGTATAATCCATCTTAAGCACACAACATGTGTCACAAATGTCCTGATCCATTTTCACCACCCGCTGGGTGTTTGTGAATGATTTGTGCTAGGTTGACTATCCGTACTCATATAGTGGACCTGTGCCCAACTAACCAAGCACCACATGAAGGAAAATGTACATTAGATACACCTTACCCATTAGGAGTGATGTACATTTTCATGCTGGATGCTAAAAATTACTTCAATCTAAGACTTAAGTGGACCACATACTATGTAGCTACGTAAAATCATGACTAAAATTATAAATTCCCATATTGTAGTCTACATGAGTTTTGAAATGTCTTAATTTTGGAAGAAGCCGTTTATCCTAGTTGTGGCACACAGTTGAGTGGATTGGATAGAATATACAAACCACATTGGACCCCACACAGAATTTGGATGATTTTTAATTGTGGGAATTCCCATCTCCACTGTAATCGATAATGTAGCTTGCTTGAGTTTTGAATTAGCATGATTTTTGTGCCATAGCCCAAATAAGGAGTGACGCATCTAATGTATAGCATAGACCTACTTCACATGAAGTACTCTCTTGACATCAGCGATTAGTTATTACCCAATAGTTATTAGCCAACATGACTGTGTGTAGCCATACAATATTTTCAAACATTGAATAGAACAGCTAGTTTAAGATAACAGCCTATATATTCAAGACAATAGGACCCAAAAGGCCTAAAAAACAGTCTATATACTAGTCTTATGATGTAGGACGTTGCACAAGTATATTCTTAGCATGATTATACAAAGGAAGGCCAGACGGAAGCAAAAATAATCCATTATATCTGAGCCTAGTCTTTTGTAGGACAAGATGTAACTAGCCTCAAGAGTGTCCGGATCGAAGAGTTCATTTCGAATAAGGAGCAATTGTCGTTTGAAGTGTAAACCGTAAAATGACTTTAACTTTTGATTCGGAAATTGTTACAAGACGCACGACTCATGAATTTTGAAGGAAACAGCCCATTTGGGGCCAATCGACCCCCATAAGCAATTTGTGTAGCTCCATTTTGTGAGAAAATAACTCCTTTCAATTCAAAATCAAAATTTCATGAATTAAAAAAAAAGGACGACTAATTATTTTTAATAAGTTTTAGATTAAATGTATCTCTTTAATCTTAGAGTTTTAGTATGTAATGTCTTCTTAGATTCACTTCTTATTATACTAGGAATCACCCGACAAAATTAAATTAGGGCTTATTATTTTTAGTAAATTTTATCATTTGGTGTATGTAACAGTTTGGTCACATTAACACTCTTAAATAGAATTTTATTTTATTATTTAAAGCATTGTTATATCATTTTAGAAACAAACATCAAAAAAATATTCAAATTTTTCTACATCTCTTGTGGATTCAAGAGCCATTACTCCTTATAGATTCAATGTTCATATTACATAGAGGAGATGGTGTTCTTCCTCTATTCATAGTACACCCTTTCCTATATCATCTTACGTAAGTACAACACCAACATAGTTAGGTTGAATAACGGCCAAAATCAGAACACAAGTACGTGAGTGCGGGAGAGAGAGAGAGAGGGAGAGAGGAAGGGAGGATATAACAAAGACATGTTCAAGATCCATGATTTGATTTTTTTTTGTCTTAATCTAGCAAACGCAAGACCCTTCTGCGTCCACGATTCGATTGGTGATGATGTGAGGACACGAGATTGAAGTTGAAGTCAAAAGGAGGACAAGGTCGGCTAAGAGCACCATTGTATTGAAAAGGTCTGACGTGGAACGCACTTGGGCTATGTTTGGCAGCTCATGTAGGGAAGAAAATGAAGCCATCCTTCGTTAGGTGATGAGCCAAAGTCCTCTTTTCAATGATTGACCGGTGTCCCATCATGGATGGAGAAATTTCCAGAAATCCTCTTTTCAAGCTGCTGCCAGGCCATTTTTCTCATGTACATGGATGGGCCAAATTCATATGATTGTTTCCAACTGGACCTAACTCACCCAAATTGGCTCAACATAAACCTAGTCCCAAGTCAAATCGGGTTGGCAAACATCAACTGAAGGACCCTGACAGCCCAACCCAATGTCATTTGAGTTTAGATCAACAGTGGGGATTGAACGTCTACTATTAAAAACTTCTTGGGGGCCACATAAATTTTCGACCGATCTAATATTTATGTTTTCCCTTTGTTTATGTCTGTGTGAACTTATGACCAGGTTGGATCTCAAACAAACATCATGGTAGGCCTTAGGAAGGTTTCAACAGTGGACCTCACTGTCCCCACTGCTTTCTGTGACCGGGTCCACTTGAGCTTTGAATCTTCTTCATTGTCTTACTCATGTGTAAAATGATAATGCAGATTTCCTGCAAATGCTTATCGCATGAAGTTTCTTTGCTGGAAGCTAGGTGGGATCCATTGTGATGTTTGTTAGAAATCCACCTTATTTATCTGTTTTGAGCAAAACTAAAGCCGATCCAAGACTCTGAGTTGACTTCACTAAGGGCATGTTTGATTTGTGGAAGTCATGGTAAATAAAGGCAAATCTGTAATGATGATTTCCCCGGGATTTACTGCATCATTTCCAAAGCTATGATTTGACCACTACTTTAAAACAGAAGACGCCACAAAATTTTGTGGGTCCCATCGTATATTATGTCACAAATCCACACCGTCCCTTCATTATGTCACTTAAATTTATGGTATAATCTAAAAACTAAGGCATATCCAAAGCTCAATTGAACTACACGGAATGAAAAAAGAAAATAAACACGTATCGTTAAAATCTTCTTGGAATTACTCTTTTGTTTGGTGTGGACTCCTTGAGTGTTGGGCCTGTCTCATTTTTCACCTAAAGCATTATGTTAAAACTTTTGGACCGAGTGGATATATCATTTACATTATGGTGAGGCCCACAAATTTTAACTATCGTTTTAGACCGGTTTTCAAGGCTAGAAATGGGATGGATATTCAAACAGGTGAAAGAGTGATAATTACTCTTTTATCCGGTATTTACTGAAAATTCTCCAAAACAAACATGGCCTAAAGAAAAAGGTAGGTTGAATTCATACTATTGAAGCTTCGTTGGAGTTCAAAGTGATGTTTATATGCCATCCATGCCATCCATGACATTATTCCTACTGGGATGAACTAAAAACACAAACATTAGCCTGATTCGAAATGTCTATGACCCCACGAATATTTCAACTGTGGATGTTTACTCCTCATGTTTTTTGCCCACTTAAGTCTTGGATTCAGCTCAATTTTTGTCTCATGTCATAAAATGAGCTCACAAAACTGATGGACGGGTGGATTTCTCACGAACATCACGGTTGGCCCCACCTAGGTTACAGCAGCACGAGCTTCCTGCGTAAGGTTTCCGCAGGAAATCCGCGTCCCTCCAAATGGACCGACGGTGTGAATACAATACACACATAATGGTGGGTCCCACATAACTTGGTGATGTCACTATTAGGTGGTGAGATAGCTACTGAAGCCTCGTCCAAAGACCTAATTTGCTTCATCCAAAACGTTCGTACGTGTTACTATCCCTCCTCTCCCACATGGATTATTGCACGTTCCACGTGTGTGCTAGTCTTAGATGAGTACAGCACCGACACATAGTGAACGGTTGAGAAACTGCCAAAATCAGTACACAAGCATGAGAGAGAATATACCAAAGACATTTTCAAGGGCCATGATTTCATCTTTGTCTGCCTTAGTATAGCAATATACAAGATTCATGATCAAATTGGGATGTGGGGTCCACCATATCTTGTAATCAGCCAAAAAAAATCGAAGTAGGCATCATGGTGGGCCCGGATTCCACTGAACGCCAATGGAGTTACACTGGCATTCGCTTGATGTGCCAAACAAACATTGGCTCCATCCTCCATTTTGGATGGGCAGATTGCTAATTCCAATGCTCCACACGTGTCATGAGTCCGGGTTCATTCGCATTGGGACCACACTATGGGCGTCCATTTCTTTTAACCGTCCATTTGTAGGCCACATAGTGGGATGGCTGGGATTACTCGGATTGCTAGTGTAGAACACAGCACCCATGTGTTGCTATGCATACGTGGCAAAACAATGTGGGACCCATGATATGTGTTTTATCTTCGGCATCCATTCATTCTTGCGGGGTATTTTGGGTGCATGAGCCCAAAAATGAGGCAGACACAAAGCTCAAGCGGACCACACGCCTAGGCCGACACAGTGGGGATTTAACGCCTACCATTAAAAACTTCGAAGGGCCACGGAAGTTGCATCAAGCTGCCATATGTGTTTTCCCTTTTTATATGTGTCTGCGTGAACCCGTGAGCATGTGGGATGGCAAATAAATATCATGGTAGGTTGTGGGAAGGTTTTAGTGGCAGACTCGTTATCCCACCTACTCTGTGTGTGTGGTGTGGTTCACATGAGCTTTGGATCTACCTCATTATTAGCTCATGCCTTAAATAAAATTAGCAAAATAAATAAATAGTGTGGGTAAAACATATAAATCATGATGGGCCCACAAAGGTTCGCCGCATTGGGGACAACACACATTCCTGGCTGTAGGGTTTATAGTGATACACATGCCTTAAATCCAGACAGTCCAACCATTTTGAAAGCTCTTTTCAGCGCATAGTCCCAAAAATGAATCTGACTCAAATCTTAGGTGGACCACACCACAGAAAACAGTCCTGATTGAATCCCCACCATTACAAGCTTCATGGACTCCACCTGAACTTTTATTCTCCATACAACCCTTTTTTTTTCTTTTTTTTTAAGTTAGTCAGGAAACGCATCCACCCAGTTTATAAGGTCACAAACACCTAAATGAAGAGACCACACAAATATCATCTTGATACAAATCTTTTATGGCCCACAACAAGCTTTTCAATCAACACTGTTTCTTGTACTATGGTCCATCTGGGTGTTGGAACTACTTCATTTTTTGGATCATACGCTAATCATCTCCCAGTTAGAACGCAGAATTATCCGTTCCTGAGCCTGAGACTTACAATTG
Organism: Liriodendron chinense; assembly: GCA_003013855.2. Lineage (NCBI taxonomy): Eukaryota > Viridiplantae > Streptophyta > Magnoliopsida > Magnoliales > Magnoliaceae > Liriodendron > Liriodendron chinense. The sequence goes on along the minus strand of ML058339.1, from coordinate 7,862,300 downwards.
TATACATGTGAGACCACGTAAAGCTATCATCCATATGGTTAATCTGATGGGCCCTCATCGTGAATGCAATGGCTCCAAATATCCCATATCGGAAAATCCTCACCACTCACTGAATATGGACATTTTTTTTATACTTCCTCAACCGCCCGTAGCCGACAGCATCTATGGATTTTTGTATTCCCCCTCCCATTGTGGGGTATCTAAATCAACGGTCACGATCACCAGACATTGATCCCCGCGTTTCCCGAATCCAATACGACAGCAAACTACCGTGTTGCGGACGGAACCGAGTTCCTTTTGGAAGCTTCGACAAATGACAAGATGATTCGCGCATGGATAGACTGAAGTGCCTATCTATTCCCCACACGTGCCACTGTAGCCCAAATGTGATATCACAACCATTAATCTGACAGATACAGACGGTGGCCATTCTATGGATAAAACCCAGGTGGCCCACTAATCAGTACTAGCATATCTTTAAGCTATTATGAATATTGACCATTAGTCATTCTTTTCTTCTAGTACATACCACGCACCATATTACTAGCCTGACCTAAATTTCTGGCCGTTGAATATTTGGATTAGGTGGTCACTAATGGTCCAGATGTAAAGTATATATATCCCATCTGAGCACGTGTGCGTAAATGGCCTCTTCAATCTTCCGCAGCGCGAATACATTAGCCGTTCCAATGTGAAGCACATGCGCGCATCATCTCCCCTGATTTTCCGTTCCCATCGGAAGCGGATTAGGTGCGGCCGCGGCCGCACTCATGACGCAACGGCCCTTACCGTGGGACCCATATTGATGTATCTATTGTATATCCACACCGTCCATCCGTTTTTACAGGCTCTTTTAAGTTAAATCCCAAAAATTAAGCAGATCCAACCATCAGGTAATCCATAACATAGGAAACAGTGGTTATTGACCATTAAAAACTTCTTGTGGGCCACGGTTTTGGATGAAACTGACATTTGTTTTTCCCATTCATCCAGAAATTTGTGACATTGAAAGAAACATTACGATGTCCAATCACTACTTTTTATTCTAGTGTGGTCCACCTGAATTTTTATCTGTTTCATTTTTGGGATCATCCATAAACTGATCTGGAAAAACGGATAGACGGTGTGGATATACAATACATACATGAAGGTGGGCCCCACGGTAAGGGCGGCACCGTCTTGTGTAAGGCCGGAGCCGCACCTAATCCTCTCCACTTGCGGCATCTCACACACTCCACGTGTAGGGCTGAGATAGGTTAGACGGGAAAAAGGTAGTCAAAAGTGCATGTCTGCTGATTTGCAAGGACGCCGTTCTTGGTTTCAGAACAATGCACGCATCTAGATGCAAATCCATTCCATACGCAATCATACACCGACCGTACACGTGGCATTTAGCATACCTACACCGTCCTAGTTGTGGGCCCCAGCTCAGATGGGCATACAGTCTTATAATTTTTTACTCAAAAATAGATGATTGTTGCTAATTAGACACGCGTGTGGAACACACGTGCGAGATCTGAGCCGTCCAGAAAACTGTAAATAATGCTCACAATATATCTCTTGAGGTGGGCCATTGATGGTTAATAATTTTTTTTATCTAGCCCTTGTTTGTTTTAATATGCTGCGGTCCACCCGAGGAGTGACATGGTCTGATTTTACTGCCGGAAGATCTGATCAATGTGGCTCACCTGATGGAAAGCTCAGATCTCACGCACGAGTGACACTGGGAACTTGCACGCCGGTCTGGATTTGTACGGCTCCGCAGGCGTCTGGAATTTAGCAAACCTCTTGAAAATTTGTTTGTTTCTAATCGCAACCATCCATTTGATTAGCTACCAAATCGACCATCAGGATGATCTTTTGATACTAATTTTTTTATGGGGCCCATCTATGGTGGCCCACATTTGACTGGGTCAATGGTCATACACAGTCAACCTATAAATAACTCTTTTTTGCCTAGGCCCTAGCGTCAAGAGAATAACTATGAAATCCTTACAGAAGATCACCATCCATATTCATGCACACAGATAAACGACACGTGGCATATATTTAATTCAATCCAATCCGTTCAAATATCGGGTCCCATATAGATACAATGAAATTCAAAATTATATCAGAAAACGATCACTTTTACAGTCTGATCAAAGCCCACCAAATGGACTGTTCACGAGACTCATTGTCATCCGTCCAAATTCAACAAACAAAATTTTCACAGACCACAGACTTGAATGGTCCAATCAAACTGATTTTCGGAATATGATCTATCTAATTGGATTCCAGGTTTTCAACGGTTTGAAGTATGGCACGTGTACCAAGGTACAGAGGCAGCGAGCATGCATATGAATGGTCACGTTCCGCAACGCATCGTACGGCCGGACCCGATTGGCGGTTTACCCGCCAGATCTAACGGGAGATTCATCGCAGCTCGAAATCAGAGGAATGTCGGTGAGTTGGCGCTTCTGGCATTTGAAATTCTACCGAAAAAAAGTGCCACGAACTCGTTCGATTGCACTTCATATGCGTGCTCGATAAAACATGAGCATTTAACACGAGAGATGAATCTGAACCGTTCATCACCTTTTAAACACTGTTTAAATGACTCCATATAAATATAGGCCTATTTTATCATCTAACTCACATAAAGATCATGGAAGAATTTGAAAATATTTTTTATCCGTTTATTTATTTTATACACGTATGGGAGACATGATAACCGTGTGAAATTGATTTTAGGGATACAGGTTAATAATAGTGTGGATATTCCAATTAAAGGCTCGGATTTCTCACACGTATCTCATATCCAGTTGGGAGTACACTTACCAAGGGCACTCGAGTTGAAGTCGAGACGGCACGTAGTCGGAAGTTTGAAAATGGACCGACGCATGGAGCACGTCTTTCTTCTTTCTCTCTCTAATACACTTGAAGACTATGATTGTTCATGCACATGCACTTAAAAAATTACACGTGGCATGCATGAAACTAAGATTGAACTGTTAAATTCGTGGACATTATTTATGGTGGTCATGAAAATATGGAAAATGTCGGATTGATGGATTTCCACTGCAGATGTTTAAATGAAAATTTCATTGATCAGAATTAAAGAAATATTTCCATTAATCAAAGGTTTGGACCGTTTAATCAAATTCTATTTTGGGTATAATAAAGATCTATGGTGATTCCCACAAATTGGACGGTCTTGGATACGTTATTTTATATGCATGAATATAATATATTAGTGCGTGACTATCGCTACCAAATACTCCCCTTCCACCAAAAACGAGGAAAAGAAATGAAAGATGTTGACACAAGACTGTCGATTATGACTTTCTTTTCACAAATCTACCGTCCATCACAAAACTTTCGAACCGCACCACTAATCGAATGCTATTCTGGGTCGTTCATTCCATGGGCCCCACAATGGATGTACCATTTGTAAAGAAACGAAGGGTGGCAAGTAATTGATTGATAACGGCCCAACCCATCAGCAGACCGGCTTAACGGCCCACCTCACCAAGGACTTCAACTAGAAAAATCAGATGGTTGAGATCGTCCGACCATCATCATTGCTGTTCTGGGCGTTTGTTCCCTCCAAGATGGACCCCACGGTCTATGGAAGTGGGTTACATTTATGCCAAGTGCACCATAGAAGTGTGTCCATGTTTGCTGCAAAAGCGCACCAAAGAAGAAATAATGTGTCCGAAAAGGTACACCGGTAGCCAATCTCATTCCCACCTCTTTTAAAAGTTAATTAAAGTGGGGCCCACATAAGATTAAGCCCTCGGTTAGCCCACCCAAAAGAAATAGAGTCCATTTCCCATCAACGTCTGATAAAGTACCTGCTTGCACCCACCAACCGATCCCAAGTTTTTAGTTACTAATCTTGGTCAGATCTAGCGAAAAGCCACGTGACAGAAAATGGCCCACTATTTTTATAATCCAGACCGTTGCTCTATTGCATATCTCCTTATATGGACCATGCCATAAAAATCTCCTTGAAATAACAAGCTATCTGTGTGCAAATACATAGTTAAGAAGGCAAATACACTATGGTCCACATTCAACTTAAGAATGCCCTAATATTGGTTGCTTTGATCCATCCATGGTGGGCTTTAACAGATCAATGGTTTGGATTACTGACCCACGGCCCCCATATGTATACTTGCTAAAAACTCTTAGTGGAAAGGAGACCAATAATGGCCTAACTGGATTAGGAGGGTGTGTTCGTCTGTTAGTACCTAATTTATCTAAGGTCAGATGCATCCGTCCAAATAGTGATCCTGTTGCTGGAAATGGACGCCTAAAATCATCATGCACAGAGGTCATCGACCGGTTGGTCACAATGGAGATCAAGGCAGCAAAGTTGCTAGAGCTTTTTTTGGGCATCCGGTCGGTAATGGTGTCCGGCCGACCGGTCAGCAATTTTCTTATTGTAGTAGGACTGTTGCGTGGTTTTGCGAAAAGAGTTTTTAAACTCGGTTTTCTCCTATTTAAGGAGTGTATTATGGGAATAGAGGGATTCTATATTGGAAAGGGGATTGAGAGAGGTTCTAGATGAGAGAAAGAGCTTGAAAAGAGGGTTTTCTTTTTGGGAAAGCTTGGATTTCTCTTGTGGACTAATAATCTTGGGTTTTAGGTTCTATCTCTTGTAATTTTTGATATTATAGTGGATTGGTGTCGCTTTGTGTCGTGGTTTTTTACCCATGGGGGGTTTTTCCACGTTAAATTCGGATTGTCTATGTGTTGTTGATTGCATGCATTGTGTTGCTTATTTAATTCAATTTCCTGCTTGAGTTCGGCTTTGCTTCCCAATACATGTTCCTATCCATAAATCCCTCGTTGCAAGCTACAATGATCTGTCCATGGCCAGTAGATCACAGTCGCATTAAACAGCTCAAAAAATGTCACATTGTTATAGTCAAAATGCGCTGGTCGGAGAATCTCCCGAGGACTCAAGACGTGCGAGCACCCTTATAACAATATTCGACTTGCGAGCCCACCTGGTCGAGGCTCGCACATGGGACAAGTACGGTGCACAGTTATCGAGTCACCAAGCCCACCTGGTCGAGGCTCGCACATGGGACAAGTACGGCGCACAGTTATCCAATCACCGAGCCCTTATGGTCGATGCTCGAATATTAGGAGAATACGGAATCCCTTTCTCACCATGCGAACAGCTCGGCTCGTGGTCGCCGAAAGGGGTCGCATATCAACATACGAGCGAGTAGTTACTTCCGAATCAAAGCATTCTTCGCCTTTATAGTACCAGCAACCCGTATAGACCGATTATGGGTTTATCTTTGCTCGTGGCTCCAGATCTCAGGGGATCACTATCAGGAAACGTAATCGACCAGATGTCTAAACGGATTGAACCGTTCTATTATCTCGGGATCAATAGGATAAACCTCTTATCCCCAGAAATCAGGGGTAATCTTGATTTCTTGCATAACAGTTTAGGTCATTTGGATATATATAAATGGATGGCTTCATCGATAAGAAAGGTACACAATACACAATCTCTGGGCTTCAAATCTCTTCGTTTCCTTTGTAACCACGTCCCATCTAACTTAGGCTTCGGAGGGCCAACGGCTGGACGCCGGCCACCTGTAGTTTTCCTTTATGCCTTTTCAGGTTTATGAGGAAACTGCCTTGAAGGGAGGTGAACATCTGGAGGACCCTGTTACAGAATCTGACGTAAACAGATTGGCGCCGTCTGTGGGAACATTTGATCGCCAAGATTAGCCGCTCTCATCACTGATCGAAGTCCTCCCACCATGCCTCCCAAAAAGATAGTTCATCCTTCCACTTCAAGGCAGCCGCTACCTCAGCATGACATTACCGAACCAGCGCCCGTCCCTCAGACTACTTCAACGGGCATCCCCCAGGGAGATCCCAACGTGCCATCACAAAACCCGTTATTTGATACTTCCGGAAATCAAGAGGATGTCATGCGTTTCCTAGGATACACATTCCTAACCCTCAACACTGGATTTCAAGCCTTGTCTAATCGGCTTGATCAGCATTTTTCGGAGCCCCAGTGACAACCTTCCGAAGGATTGCCGTCGCAACTTATACCAGTGGCTTCCAGACATTCCGCGGACGAACCACAAGTCCAACCAAATCATCCTCCGTCAAATCGAATGCCACTCGGCAACCAAGCCCCTGTACTACCCCCGCATTCCATACACTCCAGTGCTTCCCGGCAATAGCAATCTCAAGGGTCCACCGTCGAAACATCAAGTTATACCTTACCATGGGAAGGAGACCTGAAAAGAATCCATGATCGTTTTGATAATATGGAACAACGATATCAGGCAAATCGACCATCTGCTGCTGTGGCATCTATACATCGGTCCGAGTCTCCTTTCAGCTGCGAGGTCATGGAAGCACCTTTACCGAGGAAGTACCGCACGCCGGTCATTACCCCGTATACGGGTACTGGCGATACTCTCGAACACCTGGAAACGTATAGGTCTCTCATGGAGCTAGAGGAACATGGGTCAGAAATCATGTGGAGAGCATTCTCCTTAACCTTAAAGGAGGCAGCTCGTACATGGTTCCGGGGGCTAAAACCCCGATCCACGGGTCCTTCGCACAGCTATTGGAGCTATTCCTCTCTCAGTTCATGGGAAGCATCCGTATTAAAAAGCCGGCATCTCACCTAATGAATTTGAAACAGCAGCATGGGGAGACGATAAAGGAGTTTACAGTACGTTTCACTACAGAAGCCGTCCAAACTGAAGGTTATACTGAAGAAAAAAGCCTCACCGCCCTCATAGCCGGAATTACAAGTGAGAAATTTAGATTCGCCCTAGATAAGAACCCTCCTAAAACCATGACAAAATTCCAAGCAAAAGCTCAGAAATATATCAATGCAGAAGAAGTTGCTTTGGCACGTCATGGTATACAGGGCAAGAAACGCAAGCCAGAGGAAATCTCTCCCCCGGATAAGAAATATCGGCGTGATCGGCGGGACCACTCTCCCAAGAAGCTTTATTCTGGTAAATACCATAACTACACTCCTCTCAACCAAACCCTTGAAAAAGTGTTAATGGAGATCAAGCATAAGCCATATGTGAAATGGCCTGCAAAGATCAAATCTGATCCTGAAAAGAGAGATAAGAGCAAGTTTTGTTATTTCCACAAAGACCATGGGCACAGTACCCAAGATTGCATATCTCTACGAGATCACATCAAAGCTTTCATTCGGAAAGGTCATCTTCAAGATTATGTTGTTTGACAAGGTCGGTCGCCTAAAAGGGTGGAAGCCCCACCACACCAGAAGAAGTCACCTCACCATCATACTTCACAAGAAGATGTTGAACCTACCGGGGAGATCTGGACCATCGCCGGAGGACCAGCTTGTGGAGGAGATTCTCAAGCTTCAGGGAAAGCATACACTCGTAAAGCGTCTAAGAAGCCCCGACATATCTACTGGTTGGAACAGACGACCAACAAGTCAGAATTCGGCCATCCTCCAATCTCCTTCTCCCTCGAGGATGCAGAGGGGATCCACTTCCCTCACGAACACTCCATCATGGTCGCGCTAAAGGTATCAAATTATCTGACTCATCGTATTATGGTGGATACAGGTAGCTCTGCTGATATTTTCTGCCTGGAGGCTTTCAACAAAATGGCACTAGTCAGAAGCCTGCTCAAACCAGTCTCAACTCCCCTCGTCGGCTTCGGGGGCGAGGTGGTAACGCCGGAAGGAAGCATTGACCTCCCAGTCACCTTTGGAGAATGTCCAGCAAAAACGCCTGTCTTCGTTAATTTCCTCGTGGTAGACCGGAGGTCAGCGTACAACGTCATTTTGGGGAGACCATCGCTCAATAAGGTTGCGGCAGCTTTACATCCTTTGTATTTATGCGTCAAATTTTCTAGCCCAAATGGTGTTGGGGTTGTACGAGGAAATCAAAAGGAAGCCCAATTGTGTTATGAGATAGCCGTACAAGACCAAAAGAAGGCTCAGACGACACCAGCTATGATGGTGGCACAAGATTCACCAAGCCCTCCGACGGCTACCTCGTTGGATCCAAGAGATAATGCTCTCCAATCAGGAACTCCCGGGAAAGAGACAATGGCAATCCACTTAACCGAAGACGATTTGTCCAAAGTCGTATACGTTGGGTCCTCTTTAACCAAAGTCTTTCGAGAAGATCTGGTCCGTTTTCTCACCGAATACCAAGATGTGTTTGCTTGGTCTCACAAAGATATGCCAGGCATCGACCCTAGCGTCATAGCACATCGTCTGAACGTTGATCCAAAGTATAAACCTGTTCACCAGCGCCGGCATGCCTTCACTGCAGAAAGGCAAATGATAATCAAGGCCGAGGTCGAAAAGTTGCTCACAGTCAATTTTATAAAAAGAAGTCGATTACCCAGAATGGGTCGCGAACGTGGTTCTCGTTTGAAAAGCTAATGGCAAGTGGAGGATGTGCGTTGACTATTCCGATTTGAATAAAGCATGTCCCAAAGACAGCTTCCCGACACCGCGAATCGATTAGCTGGTTGATTCGACGACAGGGCATGCCCTGCTAAGTTTCATAGACGCCTATTCTGGTTATAATCAGATTATGATACATCCGCCTGATAGCCAGCACACCACCTTCATCACCGACCGAAGCTTGTATTGCTACCAGGTAATGCATTTTGGTCTTAAAAATGCAGGGGCCACCTATCAGCGCCTCGTCAATAAAATATTCGCCACACAAATCGGCAGGAATATGGAGGTTTATGTCGATGACATGCTCGTGAAAAGCGTCGTAGAAAATGACCACCTTACAGATCTTCGAGAAGCCTTTGACTTAATGAGGAAGTATCAGATGAAGTTAAATCCAGAGAAATGTGCGTTCGGTGTGTCCGCTGGAAAATTTCTCGAATTTATGGTTGGCCAGCGAGGAATCGAGGCAAATCCCGAAAAAATAAAAGCATTGAACGAAATGAAGTCTCCGACCACTCTCAAAGATGTCCAACGTTTGGCTGGTCGCATCGCATCGTTGAACAGGTTCATTTCGCGGGCCTCTGACAAGTGTTTACCCTTCTTTAAGCTCCTCTGAGCCACCGCCAAATCTGATTGGGAGTGGACACCGCAATGCGAAGAAGCGTTCCAACAACTGAAGTAATATATGCGTGCACCCCCCGTTTTATCTAAACCTGTGGCGCACGAGCAACTTCTTCTTTATTTATCTATGTCTTCTACGGCCGTTAGTGCCGCTTTAATAAGAGAAGAATCCGGGGTACAAAGGCCCGTTTATTATATTAGTCGAGCGATGGTGGATGCCGAAACTCGGTGTTCTGATATGGAGAAGTTGGCTCCTGCTTTGGTCACGGCTGCCCGAAAACTGCGACCCTACTTCTAAGCCCACACTATTTTAGTGCCAACAAATCATCCATTACGGCAGGTCCTTAAAAAACCCGAGGTGTCAGGGCGATTAACTAAATGGGCTGTCGAGATCAGTGAGCATGATATTTCGTTCTGCCCCAGGACTGCCATCAAGGGTCAGGCTGTGGCCAACTTCATCGCTGAATTCACATACTCCTCTACCGATGATAATTCCGTGACCAGCCACCCTGGTCATTCTTCGTGGATGGGTCCTCACAGGCCACCGGTAGCGGAGCGGGCCTAATTCTAGTCGCTCTAGATGGGTCGCATTTTCAATACGCTTTACGATTTGATTCTCGCATCTCAAATAATGAAGCAGAATATGAGGCTCTGATCGTTGGCCTCGAACTAGCAAACGTCCTCTCGATTCAGAGTCTACTCATTCATAGTGACTCTCAACTCATAGTTAATCAGGTACTCGGCGAATTTGAGGCAAAAGAAGAAAGAATGACCTTATACAAATCTCAAGTACTCATCCTGCTCGCGAAGCTAAAAAATTATGAAATAATCCACATCCCTCGCGAGAAGAACAAACTCGCGGATTCTTTGGCAAAACTCACCTCCGCACCAGAGTCTGAGTTATCACAATCAATTACCATCGAGCACCTTCGCACCTCGAGTATCGGCCAAGCAACTCCTGGGCAAGTGACGCGGCCCATCCCTCTCCATGTTAGATGGACCCCATTGTCCTCTATCTCAGGGATGGACATCTTCCAGACGACAAGAAATCCGCACGACAAATTCGTCATCGAGCTGCCAAGTACACTTTACAAAATAGAACGTTATTACGTAAGAGTTTCTCTTTGCCCTACTTAAGGTGTCTTCACCCAGAAGAAGCACATCGTGTTCTAGATGAAATACACCAGGGGGCATACGATAACCACCCAAGGGGACGATCTCTAGCATATAAGGCGATGAGGCAAGGATATTACTGGCCCACCATGAAGGCAGATGCGATCGAATTCTCTAAAAACTGTGACAAGTGCCAGCAATATTCTCCTATACTTCATGTACCGTCCGAGCAAATGACGCCAATGGATAGCCCCTGGCCCTTCGCCCAATGGGGAGTCGATATCATCGGGCCCTTGCCTATCGGGAAAGGTCAAAACAGGTTCGCAATCGTGGCGGTCAATTACTTCACCAAATGGGTCGAGGCAAAACCATTAGCCAGAATTATCGAGAAACAGACTACTAAGTTCGTATGGAGAAATATCGTATGCCATTACAGGCTCCCTCACACTATAATCATCGATAATGGAAAGCAATTCGACAACGCCGCTTTCGATGAATTTTACGAAAAATGGAAGATATGCAATGTCCGCACCTCTCCATATCATCCTCAAGTAAATGAGCAAGTTGAAGCGGTGAATAAAATCATCAAGCATCATTTAAAGACCACGCTCGGTGAGTGTAAAGGCATGTGGCCAAAACTTCTGCCAGAAGTCTTATGGACATATAGGACTACGACTCGCACATCAACAGGCGAAACTCCTTTCTCCTTGGCATTCGGCACCGACGCAGTAGTACCGGTTGAAGTTCAAGTACCTTCGTATCGAATCGAGTAGTATGATCTCACTTGTAATCAAGAAGGTCTTCGACTTCATCTTGACTTCTTGGAAGAGCGGAGGGATGCCTCCCAGCTGCGAGCAGCAGCGTATCAGCAGTGCATTACTCGCTATCGTAATGCTAAAGTCTGGCCTAGAGCTTTCCAGCTCGGTGATTTGGTCCTTAGACAGAACCTCGGAGCTCCTGCTTGTTCGCTGGACCCAAATTGGGAGGGCCCGTATCAAGTCATCAAAATTGTGCGACCTGGTACTTATTATCTTGAAGATATGCAGGGAAGACCCGTACGTCGCCCTTGGCATGTGGAACATTTGCTACGGTATTTCCCTTAATTCGATGTAATTCTGAACGACATTCAAGTAAATATGAATCAAAGTCAGTCTTTTGGTCGCTACTCCATTTGATTGAACCCGAATAGCCCCGAAGAGAATACACACATTCTCTTGGCCAATTGTCTATCCTTGGTAGAATTAAAGTCAGTCTTTTGTTCGCTACTCCATTTAATTAGACCCGAATAGCCTCGAAGAGAATACACACATTCTCTTGGCCAATTTTCTACCCTTGGTAGAATCGAAGCCTCAATCGATAGATCAGTCTATCTCCACGCGGACATGGTCACCACGACCCCCGGATTGAGCCCAACTCATTACTACGTGAGTTAAGTATGAAGGTATTCAGTATACAAGAAAGGAAGAATGAAAGAAAGGAGAAATAAGACGCTAACAACATCATCAAAAGGTGTTTTTTCATTTATCTCAATTGATTACAAAGTCAAGTTGTTTACAAAGAAAAATTAATACATGAGTTAAGCAAAGAAAAGAAAGATAATCATTCTCGCGCATCGGTTGGAGGAGGAGTGGCACTCTCGACTTCAGGGCCCACTTCCGAGACCCCTCCAGCTTGAGTGACCTCGGTCACTTCGTTCTCGGCAGCTGCTCTTTCCTCCGCAGCTATGATGACCGCGACCTTCTCGAATTCACCCATATCAAAAGATGGGGACATCTGCTGCACTACTCGTAGTGCGAAGTCATGACCAGCATCGTACGACTCATATATCTCATCATCGTACAGCTGCGAAGTTCGGAACTCCATGATGGCTCGGGTTCCTTCTTCAGAGAGCATCTTGACAAGGGCTACTCTCTCCTCGTCCCAGTGGATCGAGTCGTCCTTGAGCTGCACGAGAGTGGAGCGCACTTTATCCAAATTGTCGCTAACTTCCTTGAGCTGTGACTTGGTCTCTGCGAGCCGCTCCTCCAACGAGATCTTATCTTGACGGAAGATCTCTCTTTCTCTCTCTGCCTTCTCCTTCAACTCCGCGAGCTTGGCGAAGTTGGAGTCCAAAGCCTGATATCTATCAGTCAGGACTTGGACCTTCTCGATGAGGATCTTTTTCTCCTCAGTCATCTTCGCGATCAAGGTCTAGCGAAACTTGATGACTTTGTCCCTTCCGTGGACCGCCTTCTCCAGAGCAACCCTCTTCCCGTCAGCCTCATCTATCACACGACGGGCGGCGAGGATGTCACGCCTCGTTCGTAGAATGAGGTCCAAGCCCTACAGAACAGAAGAAAGGTTATGAGATAAGTACTCGGGAGCAAATAAAGGGAGCAAACCAACATGGTCAAATTAAAAAACATGTTACCTGTACCATCCTCACTCCCGCATCGAGGAAGAGGTTTTCAGAACTTGGCTCGAGAAGGGTGCTAAAGGTCTGGGGGGAGATGTTGTCGAACAGGAACTTGCAAATTGGGTGGAGATGACGGGGGACGGTGAATGCCCCGCTTCCAGAGGGCTGGGCTACAAACAGTCCAGCTGGGCTCGCAACTTGAGCAGTAGCCGGCTCTCGAGCACCTTCATGCTCGCGAGACTCTTCAACTTGGGGGCAGCCTGACCCCGCCTCGTCGTTCCTCGGGGAGTTATGGACGATATTAATAACTGGTGGTTCATGAGGAACCACCCGTGAAGGAGCCGAAGGTGCAATTACCACGGCCTCAGGAAGAGGGGTTTGAGTAACCCCGTCCGTCCGGTTAGACGGGTGAGAGGGACCGGCAGGCGTCTTCTTCTGCCTCTTTGAGTATGTGCCCTTGAGGCAAAGCAACAACCCTCTTTTCTCCCTGGCATTCGTCATCGCGACCTCCTCGCAAGATATTAGTCCTGCCGCTGCGAGTCAAGAGGCTGACAGACAAGCCTCGATATGCCTGTCACGAGCAGGCAACTTGTACACCTTCACGATCTTCTCGTGAATTCCTCCCTTCAAGTTCGGCTTCGTCAAAGTCGGAACACCTGCAAATACGAGCATAGGTTAGAAAAGCAGAAAGCAGAAAACCCTAAATTGGCTCGCGAAAATCTGTGAAGTGTGAAACTATGCCCACCTTTACAGAAAAAATGGCTCACGCCAGTTCCCCCCAAAAGTGGATATTGTCTCAGACTCCCAGCTCCCGGAAGCATAGAACCATCGTTTCCTCCACCCGGGGTAATTTGAAGTGGGTTTCCCCAGGACAAAATTATCCCGGTGCTAGTAACAAAGGTAATACCAGCCTTCGCTGGAGGGTGCCTTCTTGAGTTGGTACATCCGGAGAAACTCTTCGGCGGTTAACTCTTCATTACCGGCTTGCGCCCAGAGAGCGAAGGAACTCAGGACTACCCTCCATCCATTTACAATAAGTTGCCCGGGAGCAATCTTATAACTCCGGAGCACACCACGAATGAAGGAGTGGAGGGGAAGGTGCACCCCGAGAATGAAGAAGTATTCATACAGAGCAACACAACCGGGGGGGGGGAATCCGGGATTTCTCCCTCTCCGGGTAATCGGAGAACGACTGAGTCAGGGACCTGATATCTCTCCCGCAACTCACTCAGCCGTTCCTCCGACAGGATGGATGGATACCCGGACGCTAAGTACCTACCCGTCGGAACCCTCGCATTATTGGAGGAAGAAGATTCCGAGGTGGCATCCCCCAGGGGGACGATCTCCTCATCGGAATCTCCAGCCATGGAAATTTTTAAGATAAAAAGAAGAGAAGAAGAAGGAAGAAGCGGAGTTATACCAGAAACACCGGAGAAAGAGAATGACACCGGAGGAAGAGGGACACACCAGGAGAGAGTAAGGAAAGAGGAAGAGTTTTCGAAAGCTTTTGTGAAAATTCGAAGGTTTCGTAGACTCCGTATATTTATAAGCAATCATTCATCAGGATTTGGTGACATGTGGCGATCGCCCGTTTGACATAGCAGTCGAACTGGCATCGCTATTAAATTCATAGACGCGTGGCAGGCGTCTCTTCATTTCTTCTCTGCTGAAAGGCTGCGGAAGGCTGGCACTCATTAATGCCAGCCCAATCATGTACGGTTTTATCTCCGATAAAGGTATTAGGCGGTTATGCATGCTAGTAAGCAAGTCCTTCCCTTAGACTTCTCGACGGCAAGGACTTGGGGGGCTTATCTTATAGTCAAAATGCGCTGGTCGGAGAATCTCCCGAGGACTCGAGACATGCGAGCACCCTTATTACAGTATTCGACTTCCGAGCCCACCTGGTCGAGGCTTGCACATGGGACAAGTACGGCGCACAGTTATCGAGTCACCGAGCCCACCTGGTCGAGGCTCGCACATGGGACAAGTACGGCACACAGTTATCGAGTTACCGAGCCCTTATGGTCGATGCTCGAATATTAGGAGAATACAGAATCCCTTTCTCAACATACGAGCAGCTCGGCTCGTGGTCGCCGAAAGGGGTCGCATCTCAACATACGATCGAGTAGTTACTTCTGAATCAAAGCATTCTCCGCCTTTATAGTTCCAGCAGCCCGTATAGACCGATTATGGGTTTATCTTTGCTTGTGGCTCTAGATTCAGGGGATCACTATCAGGAAACGTAATCGACCAGATGTCTAAACGGATTGAACCGCTCTATTATCTAGGGATCAATAGGATAAACCTCTTATCCCCAGAAATCAGGGGTAATCTTGATTTCTTACGTAACAGTTTAAGTCATTTGGATATATATAAATGGATGGCTTCATCAATAAGAAAGGTACACAATACACAATCCATGGGCTTCAAATCTCTTCATTTCCTTGGTAACCACGTCCTATCTAACTTAGGCTTCGGAGGGCCAACGGCTGGACGCCGGCCACCTGTAGTTTTCCTTTGTGCCTTTTCAAGTTTATGAGGAAATTGCCTTGAAGGGAGGTGAACATCTGGAGGACCCTGTTATAGAATCTGACGTAAACACACATGATAGCCCTATTACATGTGGTGTAGATAAACTTCAAAATGAGAAGTTAGAAAGGCCTAGATGCAATAACATTAAATGTCAGAGTTTTATTAAAGGCAATTCCTAGAAAATTTACTATACAAAATTTTAGTGACACAGAGACTCTAGTAAGCCTTCTAATGCATATACCTAGTAGCAAGAGACATACATATGTAGATCGGACTAATACAATGGGCTACACTTATATAAACAATTAAGAAGATTTGCAAGGCAAGTCTCGAATATTGCTGAACGTATATATACGACCACCACCTTTTATAAATCTATAAAAACAATACTCGAAAAAGAATTTATAACTCTCGCCAACAAAAATTAATTACTCTCTCCATAATTCTACACCATTGATCTCTTTGTTCTTCATGAACATTTATTTATTTAGCTTCTTCCATTAACCAACTCACTTCGGTCTCATTTGCCCTTCGTAAATATTTATTAATTTAGTTTCTTAACTTAGTTACTTCATTTCGGTCCAACCATGTTATAACAAGTCTAAAGCTTTTAGCTTAATTTAATCTGTTACTATCTACTGCATCACTATAGTCGGCACTAAACCCAGCAACAACCAATGTATTTTGAGACACCTTAGCAACAATCAATGTATTTTGAGACACGGGACTTACATACAAGGTCCCGATATCAATCAATCAATGTATTTCGAGGCACGGGACTAACATCAATGTATTTTTACTGCATGGACATCCCCCACCATCCATTTAAATCCTTTTTCACATTAATGAGGAATGATTCTCATACGGAAAACGTGTAGAGCGTACATAAAATCTGAGTCGCCAAAAGGGCTCATTCTACCTTCAAGATCATTGAATACAGTATGGCGCACTTGATTTATGGATCATCTGTATCCTGCGGCGATCAACGTTCGTTTAGGTTCCATCCTTTTCAAATGCCGTATGCACGTGACGGTTGGCTGCACGCAACTCGACGGACGGTGGTAGCTTTGCCGCCCACCAGGTCCTTGGGGCACATTGCAAGTAACCCTGTCACTTGAATACGTCCCAAGTGGGCCCCACTTATAAGTGATCCAGACTGTTAATCTGATGACCATCTCCCATCTAGGAAATTCTCAACATCTAATATTTTCATTTTCTCTCATTTAATCTGCGCCGTTGCCGTATATATTTTTTAACCGTCTATTTAGCCTTCAATGTTACAATGGTTAGGATCATTCAAATAGAGTGAAATATGGGGAAACGAAGATCTACATTGGGGCCCATCAGTTCAACGTCTGAGATTCCAACCCACGGGTCCACTTGTTCAAACTAAAGACTCGAAGTTCATATAAATCCCATACACCACAGTTTTACTCTGGCAGAGCATGTTGGATGATACAAAGGCACTGAGAAATGGAATACAGATATTCAATCTGAGCTGTCCAAACAATGGAACTCAATTTATGTGTATAAATAACCCAAGAAATAAAGTTATTTAACTTTTAAATTATGATATTAGTGGACATTTATTGGACGGTTGAAATGAAGTCTCCAACAATCCTACTTCAGAATACAAGCGTCCACGAATGAGAGGTCAGGATTGTTCAACGACAGTCTGATTTTGGAGTTGTCACTTTATTTACAGCGACTTACACAGTGTATTTAGTTGAAATGTAGTTAATTTTTTCCACGTGCACAATTTCTGTGCGCTCGTATATCAAGTATAATACGCTGCCAGAGTATCGAATAACTCTGCCATTAAAAAAGGAGATATGCTTGAGATGCGAGCGCTCTCTTTTCACTCCATTTCGATTTAATATTACGATTCGCTACTGATAAGAGTAGAATTTTTGTCTGAGTTTCTTATTCTTTTCTCAAAGAGATTGATCAGTGCAGCCCTCTGTATCATAATCTTACCGTACTGCACCACATTGCAAATAAATTTCCACACGTGTGGAAAATCCAATCCGTCTAAAAAGGTCATCCCCATCATTTTCATCACCTCACATGAAAATCAAACTGATAGAAAAATTCTTATGTTGGGTCAGATCTTCGGCCGTTAATTGATTTTAATCATGTGAAACAATTAATGTTTGGATCTACCTGATTTTCATTCCATATAAAGTATATGATGAGATCAACATTTTTTTAACGGCTCGGATGATCTGCATGTGTGATAGATTGGTAGGAATATGTGCAGTATTGTAGTTATGGTACCAGATGCTCATTATTGAAGAGCGCAATGAATGTTGTAATGCAATGAATAGAAACCCTGGAAGAAGGATGGTGTGAAGCATACGAATACGTTTCTTCAGGTACGACAAAAGGACATGACTTTTACGACTGAAGCATGGAATCTCTCTATTTTAATCTCACCATTAAAAAAAGTTGGGGCCCACCAACGAGTGACGATTCTTTCTTTCTTTCTTTACATCTTTCCTTTTTTAAATGTTCACCTAATATGTGAAATTTCACATACGGCACCGTCTTTTCCACCGACGTGTCATTTATGAAAAAAAATCCGGACCGTTCTAAAGATGGGGCACACCATGGTGATCATGTGGGGTGAAAATCAGCCTAACCAATAACTGGGAGAGCTACATCATCCAAATCAGTGTACAACCAACGGTCTGTTTCAGTCTATATTAATTTTTGGGTCAAGCTGATTTTCTCGTTAAATAATCTTAATGGTGCGACCAAACTTTTGAACGGTTCGGATTTATTATACATGACGAGTTGACAGGAAAATGGGGAGGTGCATACAAAGCTCATATGCAGTTCCTATGTATGGAGCAAAAGTCAAAAGGAAAGTTTAATGTAAGTTCCTCAACAGGCACATAGAAGTATTCTTAGATGAGATCTGGGTCATTCATCATGTGAGACCTATGTGTATAATCCATTGTTGAATAATCACATGCAGCAGACCATTCTACTGTTTGTGATTGGCCTAAAAAAGGACCCAAGGAGCGATGTGCTCTTATTGGCTCAAGTCAGACAGTGAGATCTATTAGATAGAGATTCAACAATTGGGGACAGCCAATGGACGGTCACGATCTCACCCACATATGTTACACTGACAGTTTTGGAGCCGCCCATAAAAAAACATTTTGCTGGCAAACTACCACGATTATTAAAATATGGGAATGGTATGGTGTCAACTGTCAAGCACTCACAAGGCATGGTTGATACAAGGGTATTTTATCACCGTCCGATCTAGATTAGACAAAGATGGAAAGTGGGGCCCACTTGCTTTGACTTTAGGAATCAAATCGACCCCAGCAACCGTCATTGCACGGGTCTTGATTACAAGCCGATCGGATTCTCTACAGCTGCTTCTCTATTTTAAGTGTTGAGTAGTTGAGCATTTCTACCACCTTTTGCACGCGTCCACACGTGTCGACTTGGTGTCTGTGTGGAACATCGGGCCATGCATCAGGTGGGACCCATTGTACAGATAATCTCTCCCAATAACCAGGCCAACCTACTCATTAGGTGGCCCACACATCTATGTTGAATGTGGACCGTTGGAATTTTTTTAAACCGTCCATTGTTTTCACAGGCGGTGCTTGTGTGAAACGACCCCAAGTAGTGGATGCTTCATCTTTCAGATTTTCTTTATGGAATCAAACTATCGTTAAGATTCTGTAAAACTTTAGTGGGCCCCACAAGCACAACGTCCACAATTCAGACCTTCCTCGCTTTTGATAGGCCATAGACCAAAAATCACTTTAATAGAGCAATCCTAACCGTTCGATCAGTATCCTGTAAAAGATAAACCGTTAAAAAGTAAAGCAATCAGACCATGTTTTGTGGGTCAACTGCCCTTTGATCAGATGGTGAGGAATCTAACCATAACAAGGCCTGCAGCCAACCATAAATAGACCTGGAGGAATGAACAGTAGTTATATGCAAGGTGAGGGTGGGCCCCATCACAAGATTCAAACCAAAGTTTTTTTCCAAGATAAGTAACGTGAAAATCCCATTACACCAACTCTCAGCTACAAAATTAAAATCCCAATTAACGTAACAAAATGAGAAATGCTCCATGCGCTGGAGCACTATAAGTTATGATGCTCCTAATTGCATTGCTCCATTTGGACAGTTCGATAGATCAATCTTAACGGTCTATTAAGTCTAGAAAACATTTCATGGACTACCATATAAAAATTGCACTGACCGAATGATCTAATCCTTCCTTGATCAGGCCTTATTTTCTTTAGCCATCTTTTTTCTAGGCTATGGATGGGATGACTATGATTGCCTAACAAAGGTGATTCTTTAGAATCATTTACAATCCATGATGGTTTCTAACAAATAGACGGATCAGATTGTCGATGCAAACTACTTTTGTAGACCATATTGACTGCATATATTAAAGGACACCGATCAATGGTTAATATTTGTTGGATTGTTTTGACGTTTTAATAGTAGTCTATGAAACATGGGTTGAATCCAATGCCCAATCTGGCTCAATGAATTAGACTGTCCAAGTGGACCAATGCAAATACGAGCACTGGAGTATTTCTCTAACATAATAACATAATGTCCAAATAGTGTCATGATGCACCCATTTTTCACATTTATAGACCATGATTCGTTGATCCAGTCCGTGGAATATGGTGGGGCCCACCGTTAAAATAAAATAAATCAACCATTTCCTCAATTACATGTTTCTATCCATCCCGATCTACGATTACTTCTGTCCCTTCCCTGACTCTTTATTTCTAGGCCACCGATCCAAGGGATATAATCATCTAATTCAAGAGGGTTTTTACGTATCACACATCCAACATGGGTCGCTTTAGATTGACGGTCAAGATTGTATTTCCATTATTTTCATGAAAGTCTCATTCATCACTTTCTTTCGCACGCAAAGAAAGTATACATTCAAAATCATATTTGACTTTACAAGCTACTATTATGTATAAAATTCACAGTAGTTGGACCATTAAATGCAAGGAAATATAGGATACGCAACCTATCTTTATCATAGAATGTACGTCCATTTTTAATTCCGACAAGTGGGGTCCTGATTAGGTAATCCACACCGTTGGTCTTTTGCCTGCCACTATGGATGGACTATTCGCTAAAAAGCTTCTGATTGTCAGAGACTCTTTATCATACAGAAAATGTCCATATTCAACTGAAAAAGGGTCCCAAATGTGGTAGCTGGGGATCTTGTAAGGTGGGAGATTTTTGGGGCATGGACCATCCAGGGGTGGGAAGAAATAGACCTATGGTGTGGGATGGTGAGCCATGGGAAAAAGGGTCCCTTGTGTATTAGTTAGAACCTAAATATGAGATGCTTCATGTTTGTTGGGATCCAAATAGACCCTTTGAGCTATTGCTGCTTAGAGAGGGTGAGATGCAATTAATATCATTTATCAAGCATTTAATATCCATACACTTTAGTATATGTCTGCAAGATAGACCGTTCCATGGACAGAATACAACCCCAAAATAAATACTGGTGGGATGATCCTAGCCACTGATTGATGATTCCCAATGATTGTAAATAGCAATAAAGAAGAAAGTCTAACCAATAGGGGTAGCTGTTGTAAACGGTGTAGCAACGATTGCGGTGAATAAAATCGAATAGAAACAAATTAAAGATTTGGCTGACAGAATCATTGTCTTTAGGATGGTTTGCTTCTTTCAATTCATCCATCTAATGTAATAGACTCTTTAAGTGTTATTCTCAGGATACAATGCCCATCGCATCTGAATTCTTGCTGGGCGAGGCACAATCACAATCATCATTTTTTTTTAGCTATTTTATTAAACGGTGCTTTAGGCTTTTGGCATACCATACTCCAAATACAACACCCAACGTATGGATTCCTTGGGCGTACATAGGCCGTTGGAAATACTAACACCAAAACACACACACAAGAAAAAAAGAAGGATTTTTTTACTTGAAAATTGTCCCTTCTACATGATAATGATATCATGAGAAAATGCTTAAGAGGTTACATATTTATTAAAATATTATTTTAAAGAAGTGAAAAGTCTATTTTACCCTTTCAGAGACTCATGCGCAGCTGAAAATCACGGGTTGGTAAACCATGGCTCCATGCCTCGTATGGGAATAAATTGTATTTGTATGTGGGCCATCATGATCTGTTTACGAAATCTGCATGACCACCCGTTTGTGTGACCCAATGTTAGGCTTAGGTCTAAAAAAATTCACATCCTTAATTGAGATGAACTAAATGATTAGAAAAGGTGTGCCAGAGACGCCTACCCTTGAAACCATTTCCCTTAACGGGGCTCATCTGAATCATGGATTTTCTTGATTTTTTATACCCGAGACTTCTTTTTTTTTTTTTTCAATCATGTAACGCACACACCCTTGTTTAGATGTGCAACTCACCCACCCAGTAAGTCACATGATGCTCTCACCCACTAGGGTGGTTAGTGAATTTTAAACACGAGACCAATAGTTAAAACACCATGAGACTAAATTTTGGTTGCATCTAATGGTTTAAGTGGATTTCATGTAATCATTATAGTGGACTCAATAAAAAAATTAATGATTGATGCCTCTCTCCCAAGAACACTCCAGGTTCCTCTCTCCCAATCATTAAATGTGTAATCCTATATACAATTCTACGTACCAAAAAAAAAAAAAAATCAATGGTGGATGCCTCTCTCCCAACCTTTTCCTTCAAAAGGTTGGGAGAGAGGCATCCACCATTGATTTTTTATAAGTCCCATTATGATGATTATGTAATATTCACTTGAACCATTAGATCATGCCATACAAAAATTTAGTCATGAGCCTAATAATTAGGACAATTAGTGATTCAGGTGGGCTATACCAATGGAAACACTTGTTGGAAACAGGCGCCACAAATCTTCATTGCACAGGGCCACCAGCCGGTCATAGTGAAGTTGGAACAGTAAAGTCCTTGGAGTGTTTTTGGGCCATTCGACCGACCGGTCGGCAATCTCCTTGTACAACATGGATTCTTGCACCGTTTTTGTACAAGAGATTTCTAAATCCATTTTTTTTTTCTTCTATTTAAGGAGTGTATTACGTTATTAGAGGCATCCTACGTTGTAAAGGGGATTGAGAGAGCTTTTAGGTGAGAGAAAGGGCTTGAAGAAGAGGGTTTTCTTCTTGGGAAAGTTTGCATTTCTCTTATGAGCTTGGGTTTTGAGTCTTAGATTCCATCTCTTGTAACTTCTGATATTATAGCTGGATTGGTGTCGCTTTGTGCTGTGGTTTTTTACCTGCGAGGGTTTTTCCACGTTAAATTCGAATTATCTATGTGTGGGTGGTTGCATGCATTGTGATTGCATTGTGTTGCTTGTTTGATTCAATTTACTATTTGTGTTCGGCTTTGCTTTCGCTATCGGCCCTTCTATCCCAACAACACTTTGAAGGGTGGGCATCACCCCCATATATATTTTCTAATCATTTGGTGAATCACAGATCACACCTTTAAAATTGAGTCACATAATTGATGATTGATGTAGATTATAGAAACACATCACGGTGGGCCCACATAGCTTCATAGCTACAATTTACTTACGGGGAGATGTGGTTTTCGATTATACATGGATCCTCCCCGTTATATATAGATTCTCTTATAAGGATAAACTAGACTTTTCACCTCTAATCAGTGTTCTTTAATGTCCCAAGATGCCCCAAAATAAATAAATAGATCAGTTCTCTCCAAATAGTGGGCCCAAACATGGTTTAGTGGGACCCATAATCCCATGTTTGAAAAGGGCTTTTCAACTTTTGAGACAAACTATTGCAGTACACAGCAGCTGGTAGATAGGCAATTTTGTTTTAAAAAAATTCAAAAATTGCCCCGAAGCACAAATTTTATTTTATTTTTAAAATAAGAGAGTTGAGGCCAAAACTTAAGTTTGGTCATATCATATATCCATTGTTGTAAAAGAAAAAAAAAATCATGAATGATGCAAGTATTATACATGCAGACAGTTAGAAAACAGAAGGTTGGACTTGAGAAAATCAGTTGAACATGCAGGCAATACGAAGAAGGGTAGTGGCACATCTCATTACCGCATGGTCCACTTCATGAAGAAGGATCATCTTCTCTCGTTTTCCTCAATTGCTGAGGGCCGGACGATATTTCTTACATAGAAAATAAAAAGACATTTTTCAAAAAATAAATGTGACATGCATTTCAATGGAATGGTAT
Source organism: Liriodendron chinense (assembly GCA_003013855.2). Taxonomy (NCBI): domain Eukaryota; kingdom Viridiplantae; phylum Streptophyta; class Magnoliopsida; order Magnoliales; family Magnoliaceae; genus Liriodendron; species Liriodendron chinense. Next base: position 7,838,962 of record ML058339.1, on the reverse strand, counting down.
TCAAATTAAGTTTCGGTGAATCCAAACAGGCTTTAAAAGGAGAATTTGAGCCCAATATTCACTTGTGCATTTCAATTATCTGTTGCACGTGCCTATATTTCATTTTTTGAATTTTGGCCACATTCAAACCTCCATTCATTTCAATTTTCGAACCTTTTCTAGCGAAAATCAAGGTTTGTCTCAGCCTCCAACATGTTCTGAATGTCTCCAATTTTAGGTGGACAACCTAAAGTGGGGTCCACCTGTTTAAACGGCCTTGATGGCCACACGTGAACCTCAACCACAAAGCGGTCTTTCTTTCTCTCTCCCCACGTGCATACTGTTACAAAGGAGTTAGTGCTTACAAAACTCAATGGAAACAAAACGAACAGATACAAACAAAGAGGAACTATTGCACATTATGCAATGGTTTTCGAATCTGAAAAGTGGGGCCCATGCTTTGGTGGACCACTTGTTTCTTGCATTCCACTGTGGATGAATCATGGCCCAAAAATCTTCTTTACTGCTCAATCATAACCATCTATTTATGGCCTGCATTTTTTTCTTTTTCTTTTTTGGCCTGCAAATGGTTGATTAGGAAGAGAATTACATCAAGGGCCCACAGTCAACTCAAAAGGATCCAAAGATTGGTGGGTGTGCAGGATCTTCTGATGTGGGGTCTTTTTTGTTTTTTCCTCCTTTTGAATGAATGGTTCGGATTGCCATCTGTCACATGGGGTCTCGTGATTCCTCCGAAACAAAACCTTGCGTGGAAGCAATCTTCTCGATGCTCCCATACAAAGTCCAAACCCTCTGATTCAAGAGGTGAACCGCTGCAAACGTGCCAATCTGACACACGTGTATGAAATCCAGGTCATCTAATTGATGGGGCTCTTGATGAAGATGAGTAATTCCTAATTCAAGGCTTCTCCACTCATCACGTGGGACACGTGCAATAATGTAGTAGCCCACCTTGAGATCCATCCAATCGGGACCGTCTAAATCGTGGACCCATTGTGGGGCAGAGCACATTTATCTTAAAAAAATTATGAGAAAAAGTTTAATACTCCGGCAGATTGTGATGTATGATATACAGGCATTTAGAAATTTCTTGGAAATTGTTTCCAGGCAATACATTATAGTCACTGAAAACTACCCAAACAACACGTTCTAGATTTAAATGCATCATGAACTAGAAATTAAACTTATTTTATTATCTGACTATAAGATAGGTGGGCATTTATAAGATGGTTAGAATGACATGATCTTTTTTATTAACAAACAGTTGTCCAAGAATTAGAGGTTAGAGTTGTGCACACAATCCGATTTTTGAAATGTTAATGAAAATAGGGTTCCATGATCTAGATGGTTTAAATTGAGCTAATGCATGCCATGTTTGCAATTTAGAAGTTCATGCTAATTGTTAAAGTCACTTGATATGCATTGATACACCATCCTGTAACATAATGGCTTGAGCTTTTAGATCAAGTGGTTTTTTTTACTCAGTGTGAGTGTCCCACTGTCCCTCCAATTAACACTCCCTTGATATACATTGTTATACTAACTACTAAGGGGAATTTGTCATTTTACAATCTTACCAAATATTGATTTTTTTTTTTTTTTTGTCAAATGCAAAAGTATTTAGAAGACTAGAAAAGTAATTTATAATTATTGTATTTTTTATTACATTATTGTAATTTTTTTCAATCTAAATAGCAACAATAGTCTATTTTATATGAATTAATAATGAAGTAGTATAAAATTATTATCATTATGATTTTGCTACATTGTTGTTAAATGCAATTGATGTTAAAAGATAAATAAAATAATTCATAATCTTTGTCCATTTTCTTTACCTGGCGGGTTGGAAGCCGACTGTATAGTAAACCTCTATGGTGTATCAACATTACCAAGTCTTGTCGGTCCCACCATGATGTATGTGTTATATCCACACCATCCATTCATTTTTCCATATCATTTTAGGCTGTGGATACAAAAAAGAGGAAGATCCATGGCTCAAGTGGACCACACCATAGAATGGTGTTTGAAACCATCCTAGCTAGAGCCCACATGATGTTTAAATGTCATCTAACCTGTTCATAAGGTCACACAGACTTGGATGATAGGGAAAACACAAATATCAGCTTGATCTAAAACTTTTGTGGCCCCAAGAAGTTTTCAATGGTTGACATTCAATCTCCATTGCTTTATGTGGTGTTGTTTACTTTAGATTTGGATCGGCTTCATTTTTGGGCTCATGCACTAAAATGATATCAAAATATAGATCAACGGTGTGGAAATAACACATACATCATGGTGGCGCCCACGAAGGTTGGTTATATCACCACATCAGGGAGGTAGGTGGTGTGTGTCACACCATGCAATCTGCTTACAGCTGGGCTATAAAAAGTAAAGTCCCTCTGACATTGCTAGCCTATTGAATTTTAACTACTGACCCACTTCTTGCATTGCGTGTATGATTCTCCGTAGGCTTTGAATATTGCACTTGGATTTTACTTTTGACATGTGGGCCCTTTGTCCATTCCTTATTCAGGTAAGCTCACAGGAGATAAGCCATGCCCCCAAATCTCTCTTAAATTTAAAGATCACATACACCAATGTCCCAATTCGTAGACCGGAAACAATGGCTCTTAGTAACCAAGGATTCTCTATATACAAACAGACCAATGGTCTAGATTACTCAACCATGGTCCCCACATGTGAGAACTGAGAAGTGAAAACCCGAGTATACCATGCAACTCCTTCTTGACCCTTCATTTCTACAAATGTGATTTTTCGGGCCATGATACGGCTCCAGCGGGGCCGCATATTTGAACGGTTTAGATTGAAGTAGATGGATGAAGTTTCCCTCCAGACACAACTTTTAAGGCGGTCCCAAATGACACGTCGCTTTCATTGTCAATTACCGGATTTGACCTTTTTCGCACTCTCTCTCTCTCTCCCCACACGGATACGCTACTGGACATTGCCTGGATTCTACTAATTCCCACACGCAAACCTACACCCGACCACATGCATCAGTAGTGCACATGTGTATAAGATCTGAGCCATTAATAGTGTACTGATGGCCCTATATACATATTTTGGACCAGAATTTATTCATTAGGATAATCATACGTTAATTTCGAATGCTGGACTACTGGAAACGTTTCTAATCTTCCAGATCTCATCCAAGGAAAAGCAAACAGATTCTTTCCCTAATTCTTTCTAGCCATCATCTGAGCCTACTTCCCATTTGATACACGGTTGAGATTTCTCAACGCACGTCTAATCTCAGCACGAGCTGTTGCGTGTAAAGTACGTGACCTGAGGCGCGTGCGTGTGTATCACAGCCACAAATTCAACCCAGAACGAAACAAAACAGGACGCTGGATCCAGCTGATGAAACGTCCCGTGGAACCTAAGTTTGAAATGACGATTTTATCCTTTCAGTGCAAATCTGCACTTGTACGGGAGCGGATTAGCTGTTACCCGGGTAACACCTGAGTGGGTGTTACCTTAACCGTATGGGGCCCAGATTGATGTATTTTTTATATATCCTATACGTCCATATATTTTTTTCTCTCATTTTATGACTCAATGAAAAAAATTAAGAATATTTAAACCTCAAATAGACCACACCATTATAAATAGTGATGAATGACCATTAAAAACTTTTTGTGGGAGACAAAAGTTTTGGATCAAGCTTATATTGGTATTTTACCTTTATCTAAGATACTATTGACATTCTAAACAGGTTGGATTGTAAATAAACATTATGAAAACCTTACAATGAGCTCTTTGGAATTTTTAAGGGTGAGACACTCAATCGACATTGTTTCCTATGGTGTGGTTCACTTGAGATTTGTATATAAATAATATTTGGAACACAGTCCTAAAATGTTCTATAAAAATGGATGGACCGTGTGGATATACAAAAAAATCATCAAGGTGGGCCCAATAGTAGGGGTAACCCCCATTACAATCTCACCGTGTAACACGTAATCGGCTCCCCACTTGGGAGGACACTCTTACGAGGCACTTCTTGCTGGAATCGGATTGCATGCGCAGTAACTCCGCACGCTCTTATCGTGCGGAGTAAACTCAGTTGGGCCCACATAGAATGTATATGCTTCATCTATTCCGTCCATATGTTTTTCCAGCTCATTTTAGTGGTTGAGCCCAAAATTTAAGCATATTCAAATCTCAAGTGGATCATGCCACGGGAAACAGTGGGAATAATGATTTCCACCGTTGAAACCTTCCCAGGCCCTACAGTATTGTTTATTTGTCATCCAACCTGTTCATAAGATCACATGGATATGGATGAAGGGAAAAAACAAATATCAGCTTGATCCAAAACTTCTGTGTCCTCCAAGAATTTTTCAATGGTAGACATTCAGTTCACACTTTTCTAGTGGTGTGGTCCACTTTAGATTTTAATATGCTTCATTTTTTGGCACCATACCTCAAATGCTCTGTTAAGATGGATGGACGGAGTGGATAAAATGCGTAAATCACTGTGGGCCCCACAGAGTTTACTCCGCACGCTAGCGTGCGGAGTTACTCAGTACGCAATCCGCGTCCCTTCTTGCTGGGGACGCATCTGCGAGCATGTATTTGGCTTGTACTGGATTTCAAGTCTACTCAATCATGTTTGTGGAATTGAAATGCATTTGAATCCCAACATTCCATTTGAAAATTTGCATATCCGAATCTATTAAAATTCTTAATCATATTCACATATCTTAAATTTAATTAACTAAATCAGCTTTAATAAGTGTTAACGCTAAAAATTAGCTAACAGATGTTGGTCAGGGACCAACTTTGAATCTTCATCATCTGATCTCCACTCAGAGATGAATGGTATAGATTGAGGGACTTGTAACCACCGAGAAAGGTTAGGACTACAGCTGGTTGGCCTAACTTACGGCCCTTCGATGACAAAGTCAGTACGGATACTGAAAGGAAATGTTATTGGAGTTTTAATGGCGGTGGATTGCATACCTCGAGAGAGTGTAGAGCGCTTCTTTATAGATAATTATTAGAGAGATTTAGGTGGATCCCAAATTTGTTAGATAATCTTTATCTTATCTAGGATCAGTGGGATAAAGATTATCCTTATCCTTATCTTATCTGGATCAATGGAATAAGCCTTATCTTTGCGCTTATCTTATCAAGATGGATAAACCCAGGCGGATGAGGCCAGGACTCTTGCCAAGCTGAGGGCTGAATGTTGAGCCTGAGTGGGCCGAGGCTGAGTGGGCCGAATGTTGAGCCCGAGTGTGCCGAGGCCAAGAGGGCCGAATGCTGAACCCGAGTGGGCCGAGGCTGAGAGGGCTGAATGTTGAGCCTGAGTAGGCCGAGGCTGAGAGGGCTGAATGCCGAGCCCGAGTGGGCCGAGTGGCAAGTGCCCAAGGCTGACTTAGCTTCCTCTCCTAAATACTCGGTCTAGGACCATACTTGGTGTAGAAGATGAACCCTAATGAGAAGGTTTTCATGTTTTGAGCTCAGCCCGAATTTACCCATAACAGAAGCCCCCAAGTTTCATGGTTAGAAAGTCTGAGCATGGAACTTTGAAGAGGTTACTATCGAAGCGTCTGAGTAAGCTGAGCTTAATTAGCATGGCCCGAAGGCGATGTCCGTAGGCAATGGTGCCCGGGGGCTATGTGGCCCGAAGGCTATGGTGCCTAGAGGCTATGTGGCCTGGAGGCAATGCGGGGCAACTGGCGCTGCCGAATGAATTATCAGATCCAGATTAAATCCTTTGTCATGGGGACAAAATTTGTCAGGGGAAGTATCGAGCACTTCTTTGAGCCTCGTATTCGTAAAGAATAAGGGCCGATCGAGTATCGAATCTTTACACATGCTTGATGAAGTCTTTTGCTGTCTGGCATCTTCTTTGGGTGCCTGCCCGGCCTGGCTGTTAAAGCGATGGATCCTGTCGTGGTAAATTTCGCTGACTGTAGATTTGTCATGTCTCTTGAATGAGAGATTTCGCTGCGCTATATGGTTGCAGGGATGGCCCCTTATGGGCAAGTGTCTTGATTTCACCTTTTTATTTAAGGGTGGGGCTTCCTTCAGATGGATGAGTGATGAGCACTCGGGATGAGCACCCATACTTTGCTTATACCCATACTCGGGATGAGCACCCATATCCATGAGCACTCGGGATAAGGCCCAAGCCAATGGATGTGGTCTCAATAGATGACTGTTGATGAGCCGAGTGATAAGGCCAACAAGGCCGAAGCCTATTGCCGAGCCGAGGCGTCTGAGCGCCAAGGCTTGTACTTTGCTTATACCAGATGTTCAATCCACAATCGTACTTGCCTTCAGGATGAATCCTTCTGGATGAGGCCAATGGTTGAGATGAATGAAGGTCCTCTATGGCTGGAATCCACTGGAACATGTGTTGGAGATGGAGAGTAGCTTGCAGGTGATTTCCACGCTATAGTTTGACGCAAGTGCTGAACTTTCCTTCATGTGTGGCTGGGCCCACATGTAGATGTCTTGCTACACACAGATGACATGTGTGGATGTTCAAGTATTGTGATGATGTCCACCATTATATCTGTTTGCACTCGTGAATGTGAGATTCACCTTACGTCATAGAGCCTGGATGTTGATGAAGAAATTTATTGTAGATGATGGGGTCCACTTGCTAGACAATTGAAAGAGTCTGGCACGCATATGGTAGGTGGACAATGCGATGGTTAAGGTTTTGAGTTGTGCTTGAGATGGGGCCAAAGTTGGATTGAATGGCACCAAGATGGGCCCCACGAATTGGCCCAAAATATGCGAGATGATATTGTCTCCCCGTTTCTATTTTTCTGGACTCTATGTAAGATGATACTGTCTCCCCGTTTCTGTTTTTCCGGACTCCTGTGGACTTCGCCACTTCCAGAAATTACCGTTCGCCCAACCATAGCTGCTTTTGAGCACAATTGAGACAGATATAGTGTTACTTTCTCTATAGTAACGAACACTAAACATGAATCGTCCCCTGATTATCTCCAGCAATCCACCATTGGTTTTGAAGGGAGTGAAATCCTGTCTGAGGACGCGGACTCGCTCGCCTATGGCATTGAACTCCATATCAAGGATAGATCAGTAGATTGTAGACGAACCATTAGAGAAAGAAACGCATCATGGCCGTCAATTTTGCAGCGGCGACGGGGAGATGAGCTGTACCGACGATGAGAGATTTGAGCGATTCCAAGGGCTTGCCAATGTTTTCTTGTTATCCAGTTGTGATGGATGTTGATATGATGGGGTTGATCCACCTTGCAACATGTGTGAATGGAGCAAGGGACGGTTGAGATCTGGAGTCCAGTAATTAGCGCAGAACTTTGAGAAGGTCGATCGTCCACTAGTTGGACAGTGATGATGTCAATGGGGCCCATAATGGATGAATAACCATTGATTTGGACCTTGTTGATCTGGCCTATTGATTAAAGATGGGTCCACCATATTTGGACATTAGATTGGTGGTGATGCTGGATGGAGCCGATGCTTACAGTGGATGGAGTGCTTGAGATGAAAATAGAACTTCTTGATCGGTCTCTCGGCGACGAAAGTGCTAGAAAAGAACGAGCCATTGAATGAAGGAATTTTGGGAAGGTTGGGATCGTATCTCACACGGATTGCCAATAGGTGGAGTTTCCAAGTGCGGAAGGATTTCTACTTTGTGCAGAACTTGCAATGGTTGAGGAAAATGTGGCCTTCATGTGGATAGCGAGCAGAAGAAGTCGTATTTCTCTGGGTGTTTAGGACGTTGGAGCTCCCTTCACAGTTGGAATTTCTGGCACGTGTGATGAGTGTACACCATCTAGACTGTTGGATGGTCTGCACGTGATGGATGGCAGCACGTGTGAAGAGGTTGGATCATTTAGCTAATGGATGGATGGTCAGTCAGGATGATCTCCCTTTGTTGGTTGATGTGTGATGCATAATGGAGATTAAAGTTGTTGCCTTGGACGCTGATATGATGGGGTACATCATGTCTCCATTGTTGCTAGTTGCATACGTGAGAAGGGATGGAGATGGCCAGAGCCTTCCTAGATCAACACGTTGGAAAGGTCCATTGGACGGTGATGGAGATGAGGGAGGAGACCGTCTACCGCTAGAGTTAAACTCGTGCTGGACGGTGGAAATTGTAGGAGCTTTACACGTGCTCACTGTTGGAGAGCCTTGCAACTTGAACGGCTAGATATTTGATGGACAATCATTGATCTAGATGTTGATATGTGGTCTCTCATCTGTTGGTGCTTGATGAATGGTGAAATGGTCGTCCAGCAGCTGGTCGTAACTATGGGAGGAATGCTGGATACACGTGTGATGATGGATGGAGATGTCCTTCACGTTCGCACGTGTAGGCTGGATGGAAGATTCTAGCTGATTGCTAGTCATGAGAAGATTATACGCCTTTTAGTTTTTCTGGTTACACACGTGTGTAGCGGAAAGCACTTCATCAGCTTGTTGTGCGTATGAATGGAGGAGAACTCTTGTTGGTTGTCCGTACGTGTGGGAGCTGAGGGACGGTGGAGATTGCAAGCTTGGATGTTGGTTGAAGATAGGTGTTCCTTGGACAATGTTCCTTGGACGGTTAGAATGTTTGCACATGATGTGCGTCATTGATGACGTGAAGAACGATTTAATGACGAAGAAAGAGGTAGATGAGAACGATTTAGTCGTTTCCCATAGACGACACCAATCTATTAACGCCAAAAATTGGCTAACAGATGTTGGTCAGGGATCAACTTTGATTCTTCGTCGTTTGATCTCCACTCAGAGATGAATGATGTAGATTAAGGGACCTGTAACCATCGAGAAAGGTTAGGACCGCAGCCGATTGGCTCGACTTACAGCCATCCGATGGCAAAGTCAGTACAGATACTGAAAGGAAAGGTTATTGGAGTTTTAATGGCGGTGGATCGCATACCTCGAGAGAGTGCGGAGGGCTTCTTTATAGATAATTATTAGAGAGATTTAGGCGGATCCCAAATTTGTTGGATAATCCTTATCTTATCTAGATCAGTGGGATAAGGACTATCCTTATCCTTATCTTATCTGGATTAGTGGGATAAGCCTTATCCTTATCTTTATCTTATCAAGAGAGATAAACCAAGGCAGATGAGCCCAGGACTCTTGCCAAACTGAGGACCGAATGTTGAGCCCGAGTGGGCCGAGGCTGAGAAGGCCGAATGTTGAGGGCCGAATGCTGAGCTCAAGTGTGCCAAGGCCGAGATGGCCGATGTTGAGCCCGAGTGGGCCGAGGCTGAGAGGGCTGAATACCAAGCCCGAGTGGGCCGAGTGGTAAGTGCCTAAGGCTGACTTAGCTTCCTCTCCTAAATACTCGGTCCAGGACCATACTTGGTGCAGAAGATGAATCCTAGTGAGAAGCTTTCCATGTTTTGAGCTCAGCCCGAATTTACCCATGACAATAGGTATAAGAAACAAGCGACTCACCTATTAAAAGATACATTTTAATCATTACTTTAGATGGCCGACAATTGGATAATTCAAATCATTTTATTAATATGACTTTAGTGTTGCATCCAGTAATTGAATTGTATTAGGGGTCGTTTAGCACCATGGATTTGAGGGGGGTTCAAATCTCCTGATGTGTTTGGCACATAAAGTAATTGGGGGTTTTAAATTCAGTAGGTTTGAAATCCAAAGTAGAAGCTTGGATTACATTTAAAATCCTTCCAAGAGTTACATGTGTAACATGTGTGTCACTAGGCTACTAATCTATTGGGCACATGGCCCACTGATGATATCCCAAAACAATCAGATTATCAATTGCATCACTAAAACTACTTTAATAGGAAGATCTACATCGTCCAAACATTGTCCATGTAAATCAACAGTTAAAAATCGTTGGTTGGTCATTCGGATGTGATGTTGTGCTTGTGGCCCATTTAAGACTTGGAATTTCATCATTTTCAGCCTAAGTATATATTTCAACGAGCTTATTACAAGCATTGTGCCAAACCCCGCAAATATCATACTTTTGGATTATAGGGGATTTCAAATCTAGGGTGCCAAACAGAACCAGGGGGTTTCAAATCCAGGGGGTTCTAAATCCGGGGGGTTCCAAATCCACACTCCAAACAGGCCCTTAAGATACTAGTCTAACTCTACTTTGTTACACTCATGTGGCTTTATTAAAGAGAGTTAAAAAAATATTTCGCTTTGTATACTTTTAAATCTTAACAAAAGCATAATAAGATTTCAAAATATACTAAATATTTCAAATACTTCTTATTCCATTTATCTCCCAATATATGATGCTAGGTGAGGGGTTTTGTTCTGTTTACACTTAAATTCCTTCCAATGTACCTAATATAAAATGTTAAATGCCCTTAAGGCCCTGTTTGGCACTATGGATTTGGGGGGATTTGAGGGGGTTTCAAAACCCCTGATATGTTTGACACATAAAAGCAATGGGCAGTTTTAAATCCAGGGGTTTCAAATCCTCTTAAAGAGGGGGTTTGAAATCAATGTGAAAGCTTGGATTACATCTAAAAACCTTATAAGGGTCGCATGTGTAGCATGTGTGTCACTGAGCTGCTAATATATTGGGCACATGGCCCATTGATGATATCCCAAAATAATTAGATTATCAACTGCGTCACTAAAATTACTTTAATAGGATGATCTGTGCCATCCAAACATTGTCTATGTAAATCAACAATTAAAAATCATTGGTTAGTCACTATATGTGATCTTATGCTTGTGGCCCATTCGAAACTTAAAATTTCATCATTTTTTGCTAAGGTATATATTTCAACGGGCTTATTATAACCATTATGTCAAACATTATATACATACACTAATTAAGGATATTAAAGTTGATTTGGTAATTAAATTCAAACCCCTATAAATATACTATGCATAGCTACTTTTAGATCATAGGGAATTCCAAATCCAGGGTGCCAAACACAACCAAGGTGCTTCAAATCCACGCTCCAAATGAAGCCTTAAATGGAGTCAAGATGGAAGTACGGTGACCTTGCCAACACGAATGTCTATAGTGACCCAATGTGACGGAATTTGTAGAGCAGATTAGGGGAGACCTTTCACCCAAGATGGTGTGCTCTTACCATGGAGCCCACCTTAATGTATATATTTTGTATCCACTCTATGCATCCATTTTTCTAGATCATTTTAGGCCATTATGCGAAAAATGAAGTCGATCAAATTATCAAGTGGACCATATTATAGGAAATAATGGTGATTGACCGTTAATGAGCAAAAAAAGTTTTGGATCAAGTTGATATTTGTTCTTTTTACCTCCATCTAAACTCATGTGGCCTTATTAACATATTAAATAACAAATAAATGGGTTCGGAGCCTTGCCTTGTTGGTAGACTCTGCGGAGCTTCAACAGGAGGTTTTGGTTTCGAAACCCATCAGTGGTGAAAATCCACACTGCTAACAGCACTAGTGGGTGTGTTGCATGACTGGCAAATAAAATAAAATAAAAAATAAATGTTACGATAACATTAGAACGTGTTTGGATGGTTGGATTCCACCATAATGCCGGTGAAATGTTATGTAAATTGATAATGATTATCACTATCATGATAATCCGAAGTAAAGTCATATATAATACAATACTATTATTACATCTTCAATTTTTTTTTTATATGCATATAATATACTTACATGATTATATACACATAGATATAACTTATCTAACATATGGTATATCCAACTTGTTCAACCTCATCCTTTTTGCAATATTTAGAGCACGATCCCAAATACTAGCTTTATCCGGCACTTTTGTTGGCTGTAGAAAGTTTTTAATGGCCACGCATTAATCCCAACTGCTTTGGATGGTCCGGCCAATTTTCATTTTAGATGTGCCTCATTTTTGTTTCTTTCCCTAAATGATCCACAATATGAAGGGATGGTATGGACATAACACATACATGAGGGTGGGGCTCATGAAACTATGCCAACTCAATGAACCTTCTTTGCCCGTCCAAGTCTACGGTAATTTTGACAGATTTTTATGATTTGACAGCCACCAAACAGGTAGATAACATGGATACAGAATACAAATATCATGGTGGGTCCCACCGTAAGGGCCTCACCATCTTGGGTGAGTCTAGGATGTCACCCAATCTGCTCGGGGCAATTTGGTTCAAGGTGGTAGGGTCACCTAGGAGATTTAGGGTGTTAATGTTACTAGGCAATTTGCATGTCGCGGTGATCAGATGTTGTGGGATTTGATTGGGCCAATCTCGATCAGCCTCATCTCTAATAGTGATAAATGGCCCAATCAAATTCCACTGCACTGGGTCCCACCACTTACAGGATCACCACGCACGCAATCCGCACACTTAACATCGACGAAACCAAACGGCGATTAAAGATACCATTCGTCTCAAGTGCATACGTGCCACACGTGTAGAAGATCCAGTCCATTCATGAAACGCAATCTATCCAAAGCACGCCCTCGCGTCAGTCCACCCGTCAAACTGGCTGCACTCTATACTGAGCACTCAACCACATGTTTGGTAGATGACATTCCACGCATGTATCCCTAGCTTCGCTGTTTGATAGGGTCCATCTCCATCACGATGTTGAAACCGTTTATATGATGGGCCACACAAAAAGAATATCAGATTGAAATATTTCAATCTTTTAATTTTCAAATGTTTAGACACCCTCCATGTTTAAAGGAAAAGAGTCAAACCATCAAAAGGCTCACACATTCCAATCTGACCGTCCATCTCCCATCCAAGTTGAATTCATATAGACGATCTGGAACAACTGAAATACGACCCAGATCCAAGGGCTAAGGTCCCAATGTATCCATCAGCAATACATCTGGATGTATTACAGCAAAGCATCTACCCACCACAGTACGCATCCTTCTTCAAACCACCCATCTCTACCATATACGCATGCAACACATGACGCGATAACTGGACCCCACCCCCTGCAGATTCTACGGCCGCCATTACTCACACGTACGCACCATCTGGCACGTGTAACGCCATCCTGGCGCGAATGCCCTTGCAACCCCCCCCCCCCCCCCTTCCTCTCTCTCTCTCTCTCTCTCTCTCTCTCTCAAAACAAAACAAAAACCGGAAGTCCCAACCTTTCCTCACTCCTCCATTGCCATTCTCCCTCCCTCTCTCTCTCTCTGTCTCTCTGAAGAAAATGGCAAATCTGGAACCTGAAAGCTTACCAGAGCCAAACGCAAATCCATCCAAAACACGATTTAGAAGAAAACAGAAACAGAACTCAATCCTCCAAAACCCACTAATCTCTTCTTCTTCTTCTTCATCTTCTCATCCTCTGCAAACCACCACCACATGCAAATCCTCAATCTCCTCTCTGTTCCTCTCCACCTTCTCTCCTTCTTCGTCTTCTTCTTCTAAGAAGACGATCTTCGCTTCCGCGACTTTCCGCGGGTTGGGATGCGCGTCGCATGCGGAGGTTTCCGCGCCAGCTGCTGCAGCTGTCCGATCATCTGCCGATTGGCAGGCGAAGAGGGTCAGGAAGAAGAAGCAGAGGAGGAAGAAGCAACCGTCGTCGTCGTCGTCGTCGAACACTTCGGGACCGGCGGTCGTTGTGCCGGACGTGTGGTGCTCGCCGGGAATTGGGTTCGTGGCCGACGATGCTGCGGTGGATTGCGTTGTGGCGAGGCGGGCCGCTGCAGGGACGAGAGGGAGGGCGGATGGTGAGAGGAATCAAGGAGAGGTAGATTTTTCTTTTCTTTTTCCCTCTCCTTTTATTCTCAATTTCAAGATGTCATTTTTTTATAAAATTTTTTGGAAGATATTTTGTTGTCGTTGTTGTTGTTGTTGTTTTTCATTAATGTCGGTGGGATGGGATTGGCAACTGGGTATTTCTTGATTTTGTCCGAGATTTTTATTTTCTTTTTTCTTTTTTCATTTTTGGAGGTAGGGCTGGAATTGCTATTTGGGTGTTTCTTGATTTTATTGAATGATTTTTTTTCTTTTCTTTTTATTGATTTTTTTGCATATTTCTTTCCTTTATTGGGCATTTTTTGCTGGTGGGGTTATAACGGTAGATTTGCCATTTACTACTGTCTTGTTTTTTTTTTTGTTTTTTTTTGTTTGTTTTCAGGTATTTTTATTGGTTTTCTTTCGCTACAGTTCTTCATTTTTAGTTGAATTTTCCCCAGTTTCTTCTACTTCTTCAGAAAGAACTGATTTTCTGTATGATCTGATTACCGTCACTTTTTTTTTATAAATTTTCTTTTGTTTGGCGTTTTTGGATTTTTTCGTCTGGGAGTTTCTTGATTTTCTTGCACGTTTTTCTTATCCACATGGTTCCTCTTTTATTTTGTATGTTTTCATTTGGGGTCTTCTCCTTCTTAGTCATCTCTTTCTCCCTCTCTTCTTTTTACAGTCTCTTTTTTTCCTCCCGTTTCATTTGCATATTTCTTCTTCTTCCTCTTGTCCTTCTCTCTCTCTCTCTCTCTCTCTCTCTCTCTCTTTTTTTCTTACTTATGCGCTGATAACCGATTTTGGTTGTTTTACTAGACGACTGTTTCTTTCCCAGGTTTCTTTTCTTTCTTTCTTTCTTTTTTTTTTTTTTTTGGGATGCTTGATTTTTTCAATATTTTCTGTCATTTTTGGTTTTGGCTTATTTCCCATGGTTTAAAATATACAAATTTATCGCATGTTGTTGCAATTGTAATGTGATAAATTCATCTGGCAATACCAATGTATGTGCATGAAATGGATATGCATCACAAGGTATTGTTTGTTTTGCTGTACATTCTGATGCAAACACATAGTGCTGTCTATACCTTCCTCCCCGGATAATTTTAATGGAATTCATTATCATGACAAGGTCAATATGGTCATTTTGGGGTGCTGACCAAGTACCCCAAAATGACTGTTTTTGATATCTTGTTTTAATAATTCATGAGTGCGGATTGATTAAGAAGGATGTTGCTCATCTATTTCAAAAAGAAACAAAAAAAGAAAAGAAAAAGGAAGGATGTTGCTTATAAAATTAGAGCTGAGTGGATGAGGTGGAGATGTACCACTGGACTTCTATGTCATCACTACATACCAATCAAACTGAAGGGGCAATTTTATTGGATAACTATAAGACCAGCCATGGGCTGTGGGACAGAATGTTGGGCATTCAAGGAACATGTTAGTAGGATAAGCATATTTGAATTAGGATGTTGAGATGGATGAGAGCAAAGGCAAGGAAGGATAGAATTAGAAATGAATGCGTTTGAGAGAACCTAGAAGTAGTTCCAAACTTCCAATAGGTAATAAGATGAAGGAAAGTAGACTTAGTTGGTTTGGCCATGTGCAACAGAGACCAAGAACCATGCTGGTTAGGAGTGAGTTAGTACAAGTTCAAGGCTCTAAAGGGGCAAGTGCTTCAGTTGGGTTGGGTAGTAAGAAAGGACTTGATGATCTATGATTTAACTGAGGATGTGGTTCTTGATAGAGTGGAATGGCGGAATAGGATTCGTGTAGCCACTTAGCTGGGATAAGGCTTAGATGATGACACTGACGACGATGTTGAAAAAGGTCAATAATATAGGAAGGAATCATATTGTATTGGGAATGCATTGCAATAAATTCCAATGGCAATGTGATACGTGCTGAAGATATTTTTGAACCTTTTTATTTCCTTTGCGATGGAGGTTTCTGAATACTGTAAAGAGATGATTCACCGTCTTGTTTTTTCTTCTACTTCTGTTCTGTTCTTGCGGTAATTTTGGAATTGCCAGCGATATGCTTCTTGTTTTCTACTTCCTTGAATCCTTAGTTCGAAGTGACAGTTTGCCTTCTTCAAAAACTTGGCCTTCTTCATCTTCTTTTTATTTTCTTCAGCTATGTTTAGGTTTCTTGCTCTTGTTCTCGATTGTGGATTTTGTTTCCTTTCTCTGACACCCTTTCTCTTATTCCTACTTTACAGCCTTTTCATTTCCACCCTTATATATCCTTTGAATAATTTTTGCATGGTTGAAATGATTTTCAATGATATGTGATAATCTGCTTTATTATTATTATTATTATTATTAACGTCATGAATGTTGTGTGTGTATAATGAAAGGCTTTGATATTCTCTTTTGCTTGATAGCGTCCGTGCATTGTGAGGCGGAGCAGCAACCTAGAACACCTCTCCAGCCTGGATTCTCCATCTGCCTATGAAACACGCCGATCTGGACCTGATCTACTGCCTGCTGGACATTATCGTCATCCACGAGGATTTCACCGTTCTCCTGGAGGTCTTGCAGAGGTGCGCCTATACTCATTATCCCACTTTTTATGTATCAATAGTCACTACGAAGGTCGACCACTAGTTTGTCTTCTGGTTTTAAATTTAGCTTGATTCTGATTATGAAATTTCTAGCTTCAAATGTACTTCATGCAATATAACATTATTTTATTGCACAGGGAGTCATTACGAGGATGTGTATGAGATCCTCTTCTACATTTATCACTGTAAAAACACCTGGCATATTCTTTAACCTTGCTTACCAGGGTCTCCGTGTGCACACACACATTTCAAGTATGAGACAGGCATTGTTTTCTATTTGAGCTTATTCTGAAGTTCTGAACTCCGAATCTTGCACTTGCTCCCCCCCCCCCCCCTTTGCATATGTAGTTAAAACTTTGAACATATCACCAGAACAATTCGTATGTCCTGACTGAGTAGCTGATCTTCCTTTTTTTTGTTCCTTGCCAGATACTGTGAAGATTTTGAACATTTTCTTGGTATTGTTTTTAAACTCCTAGGGTATATGGTCTCTGGCTAGGCGATCAACACCTGCATGTCAGTGTATTGTATCATGACTGTCAGGCTGTGACCTATGAGAAGCTGAGAATATCTGTCTTTTCAATATAAAAACATTGTATATGCTTAATTTGACTGTTGGAAGTTCAGGAGTAAGGAGGAGGAGCCATATGGAGAACACAGAACTGACAATGGAAAAGGACAATTTTATTTCTCAATGATGGGAAATGATGAATACTGAGAAAATTTGGCCTTAAAGGTTTACAAGAGGATAGAAGCTTAGAGATGATCGGACGATTGGAGTATCCTGAAATTCAGAGGGGGTGAGAGTTTGGAAACTTCTGTGCAAAGGCAAGAATTTTGAGATTTCAGAGTGATGGTCTAGTGCAATATGATTATGAAAGGAAGTTAAAAGTGTTTTCTTGCTTCGAAAGATCATTTTTGTATTTTTTGGATGTTTTGTTTGAAGGATGGAATTTTCTGAGAAGTAATAAGGAAGAGGATGACCAAAAGAGAGAAGAAAAGAATTGATGAATGTGAATATGGGGTTGGAAACATGCATCTCAATATTACATTTTCAATTATGAGACGATACTAAAATCTTTTCTTTCGCTGTGGAGGAGTGAGAAATTTATGATGCACCTTGAGGTACTTTGATATGACATAGATATTGTGGCTTAATTTGGGGAAATATCAGCCTTGAGCATCAACATGGAGGAAAATAATGTTTTGGCTTTCGTGTTTATTCCTGATTGTAGAATTGACACTCTTTTATTACTTATTTTGGTCTTCCTAAGGGATTGGGCATCCCTTCTAAATCTCTCATGATCTGATTATTGAGAGGGTGGAAAAGGGTGCTGCTTTGTTGTAGGATGGGCAATGTTTGGTTCTAGGTTGGAGAATGATACTCATAAAACCTATGGTCTCTAATCTCTCCATGTATTATACATCCTTCTTAAAATCTTATGGAGGGTGAGTCATATCTCGGGCTTCAGACTTGAAGCCAGGTCTGTGGAAATTGATGCATTTATAGGGGAGATTTGGGATTTTGATTAGTTCTTTAGGAATCAAATTTATACATGTATTTTGTTAGGCAAGTGATCAGTGGACAACTTTGCTAAAGGGGAGTGGTGTCAGACCTGTATGTACTTGGGAATCTCTTCCCAATGTATTGTGGTGTTTTTCTTTTCATTTAAATAGATCTTGTGTGAGTCATAAAAAGGGACTGTTCTATTGAAAAAGAAAAAAAATCATTTGCTGATTGTTTGAAACTTTCCGGATAGTCAGTGATGTTTCCTGACTCTTCTGAGTGAAATGAAGAAAGAACTGACAACCAACACGCCCTGGTCACTCGATATATGTATAAACAACTTGGTTCTCAGCCAGGGTGGAATCGTCCATTTATAAACCAATGCATATCTATGACTAACTTGAGTTTGTAGGCTGTAGCCTTGCACCCAGCCACCCATAAAATGTTGGCACACTTGCCACACAGTACGCTGAACCTGTAATGTCGGGGGAACTTTCTGACTGGTGCACTGGATGTTAATCCATGGCAGACTTGGATTTTCATTGTCTTAGGGAGTGGAAACTTAAATCTTTTATTTGGATTTTGAAAAGACTGATTAATCTAGAACTGAACTCTAAGATTAGTAATCCAGGTGATAGAGTTGAAAGCAATGTCCAAATGAAAGTGTTAATCACAAGCTAGATACAAATGCCGCGGCTGGGGCACATATTTGCAGTGATGCTGAGAACTAGTGACCGACTGCTTGTTTTGGGATGCTTTGAATCTAACAGCATCTGATTGATGCATATGTGGACATCCACACCAACGATGGCAATGCATTTTGAGTAGAGCTGTACATAAACCGAGCTATAGCTCGGCTCAGCTCGAAAAAGCTCGGTTTGGCTTGGCTCGTAGGGTTGAACAAGCCAAGCCGAGCTTATTTTATGGGCTTGTTGAAAATTCAACCCAAGCTCGAGCCTGGCCCGAGCTCGAGCCTGCTTGGCTCAAACCAAGCTCGATTCGGCTTGGCTCGTGTACGGGCTTGGTATTTAAAATACATTATATATTAATATTATTATATAATATATATAAAAAAAAGTAAAAAAAAAAAACCCTAAAAGTCTAAAAGTTTTTCATTTGAGCGCGTTGCCCCCCCCCTCTCTTTAAGCTCCCTCTCTTTCACCCACCTCCCTCAAACCTTAGTCGCCCTCGCCCACGGCTGCCTGACTGCCTTTGGGCAGTCTGGCCTCCACGAGGACCACGACCCTCCCCTCTCTCTCTCATCTTCTCTCTTCTCATCTCCTCTCTCTCTCTCTGCTCTTCACCTGGCCAGCCAACGCCTGACCATTCCGGCAGTCCCCAACCTTGTCCTATCGCCAACCGCCCCAATCAGACAGCCGACCTCCCTCCAGCCCTGGGCAACGCCCATTCCGACAATCCTCAACCTTGTCCAGCAATGCCCAAGCTCGATAGTGGCTCTAAAGCTCGGCTTGAATTTAGGCTCGAAAGCTTGAAGCTCGAACAGGCTCGAACAGGCTCGAATTCGGCTCGAAAGCTTGACCAAACCAAGCCAAGCCTGCTAGTTGGGCTCGAGGACCAAGCTGAGCCAAGCTCGAGCCCAGGTCACCCGTTGACCAAACCAAGCCGAACTGGGCAAAGCTGGTTCGGCTCGGCTCGTGTACACCTCTAATTTAAGATAATGCACCCTCCCGTCAGGTAATAATCAGGAGACTATTATGTGGCAGATTTTGATTTTCTTAAAGGTCCATTTGACACATTTGACCTATTTATTGATAAAAGCTTAGCGTTGAAAGCTTCTCGGTTGGAACTTTAGAGAAAAATGGAGCTCACAGAAGCAGACTTCAAAGACGTGTTTCAGGGGAAACTATATTTCTAACAGTTGGGGTCTGGTCCAAATGTCCATCAGTGTTGGGGTTTACTGGCAAAACTATATACAATAGCTAAAAAAATAAGGAGAAAGATAAAAGAAGTTAACATAAATGTAGTTAGACCTGTTTTCTACTAGAGAATTGATCTGGTACAGTTAGAAGTATCATAAGGGCCTGCTTGGACGCAGTTCCTCTAAAGGGGGTTTCAAGTCTGCTTTTTCGGTGTTTTGGTGCCTATTTTGTTGAGTGGGAGATGAGACACAGGTTTCCAAAGTGCATCCAAACACATGACATCACCTGCCGTTTGAATTAAATGGCGTTTAGGCCTCAAATGCCCTTTCGGAGTGTCCAAACAGGCCCTAACTTGTTGTTCCAACCAGGTTTTCGCCACCAACATGCCACCTGCGTAATCCATACCATGGAAGCAGAGGGACCCACCATGAAGATCACATGGCACAAAGATCATGCTGGTCTTGTTTTGTGGACCACACTGATGGAATCAGTGGATAACTAATGGTTTGATTCAACATACTGGTATGGCCAACCCGATGAGCAGATTGGCCTGATTTTTTTTGCTAGGTGATCTTCATGGTGGGATTTCTAGTTAATGGGTTCCCTGTAAAGACGGAATGATGGCAGGAAAGATATGGTTGGATGACAAGGTATCATACTTCTTGCTATAACCGGTTCCCTTTCCAGTATGACACAATTCCTATGCTATATTGACAAGGTTGGTTCAAAAAATGTCATTTGAGCATATCGTATTGCCTTATGAATTTATTGTGATGCATGCCCGATATAATATGTGATACATTCTAACATTATTGATCCTCGTATAACATTGAATTTCTCTAAAATTTTAAGGTCCGCATCATGAATATGTTCCTGATGTTGACAGAGGTTTGAGAGAGATAGAAGAAGAGTGATTAGGTTCTAACCCTAATCCTTCAAGTTTTATTAATAGGGCCTATTTGCCCTTTTACAACTTACTACTTTAGAATATAAAAATAACATTAAGGCCCCAATAAAACCCTTACACAAAGGCCCTTATGTTTCAACACTCCCCCTCAAGTGGTGCGTGAATATCTATTATGCCCAACTTGCCAGAAATCTCATGAAGAGCAGTGGAGCTTAGAGCCTTTGTAAATATATTTGCCAACTGATCTGAAGAGCGAACAAAGGGTGTGGAAAGTTCTCCTAAAGCAATCTTTTCTCGAACGAAATGGATATCAACTTCAATATGTTTAGTCCTCTCATGAAAGACTGAGTCTGAAGCGATATGAATGGCTGCTTGGTTGTCACAATAGAGAGGAATAGTTGAGTCAGAGAATAAACCCAACTCTTTCATAATGGACTTTAACCATAATAGCTCGTATGCCCCATGAGCAATAGCTTTGTACTCTGCCTCTGCACTTGACCTAGAGACCACATTGTTTCTTGCTTCTCCAAGTCACCAGGTTTCCTCCCACAAAAGTACAATACCCAGACGTAGATTTTCTATCTGTAGAGCAACCTGCCCAATCCGCATATGAGAAACCACATATATTCACATGCCCATGATTCTTGTACAAAATTCTTCGACCTGGACATGTCTTTAGGTATCTTAGGATATGATGAACCGCCTTGTTTTTCCTCCATGGGAGAAGACACTGTTCGTGAACCCAACTTTCCCATCTCCTTGAGAAGATCAAGGGTGTATTTTCTCTAAGAGATGAAGATGCCCTTTGATGAGCGGGCCACCTCAATTCCCAAAAAATATCGCAGATAACCCAAGTCCTTCATTTCAAACTCCTTGCTTAGTTGATGTTTGGTTTGTTGGATGAATTGCAAGTCATCACCAGTAAGGACAATGTCGTCCACATACACACGTAGAATAGTTCTTCCTTATGGGCGTGAATGAATAAACACTGTATGATTTGTTTGGCAACTTTTGAATCCAAAGGAGAGAATTGCAGAGCTAAATTTTGCAAACCAAGCTCTGGGAGACTATTTTAAGCCATACAAAGCCTTTTTCAGCTTACACACTTTTCTTGACTCCCTCTTAAGCTGAAAACCAAGGGGAAGATCCATGTAGACCTCCACGGTCAGATCACCATTCAGAAAAGTATTCTTGACATCTAATTGGAACAGAGGCCAATCCAGGTTAGCCGCCAGAGAAAGGATAAGCCGAACATAATTGATTTTTGCCACAGGAGAAAAAGTCTCAGTATAATCAACTCCAAAAAGTTAAGTGTAGCCCTTAGCCACCAGTCGAGCCTTGTATCTTTCTACAGTACCATCTGCATGATATTTGATGGAAAAGACCCATTTACAACCGTCTTCTTACCAGGAGGTAGAGAGATAACATCCCATGTACCACTCTTGTGTAGAGCCTCCATCTCGGCTTCTATGGCTTGTTTCCAGGTAGGTACTGCCAAAGCATCGCGAATAGATCTGGGAATACTATGAGAAGATATAGCTGCTAAAAAGGAACAATAGGATGGTGATAGGGACTCGTAACACAGAAAATTACATATAAGATGCAAAACGGGATGATGACTACGAGTGCGGGTTGCAACAGGAGAGGAGGGAGTACTTGAGGTCAGAGTCGGATCCATTGCCACAGATTGAACTTGAGTTGGTCTTACCCGCTAACAAACATAGGTAATGAGTTTCTTAGGTTCACTAGTAGCCGACGGAGTGACCAATGCAGGTAATGGAAGAGTGGGTGAGGAAGAACCAAGTCCGACATCAGCACTGTAGAAAGCACGATTCTCAAGAAATGTGACATCTATGGAGACATAAAGCTTCCTGCATGTGGGATCACAGCACCTATACCTCTTATGTTGCATAGAGTATCCAATGAATATACATTTAATTGCTCTTGAGTCAAGTTTGTCCCTGGAAGGACTAGAGTTATGGACAAAACCAACACACGAGGGATAATATGGAATAATGGTGAGGACGGAAGAAGGATGTGCATTGGGATTTTTCCTTGAAGGATACGAGTAGGAAATCGATTAATCAAGAAACAGGCCGTCAGAACTGCGGCAGACCCATATGACTTGGGAACATCCATCCCTAGTAATAGAGAACGTGTAACTTCTAATAAATGGCAATTCTTTCGCTCAAAAATCCCATTTTGTTGAGGAGTATACACGCAAGAAAGTTGATGAATAATGCCATTATCCTGGAGATAGTTTGTAAAGGACTTGGATGAATATTCCCCTCCATTGTCAGACCGGGAGGTCTGAATGGAACAACCATATTGATTTGTCACCAGTTTATGAAATGTTTGAAACAATGAGGATAATTCATCTCGTCGACGCATAAGATATACCTATGTTATTCGTGAGAAATCATCAATGAAGGTTACAAAGTATTTGAACCCATCAAACGAGGCTACGGGACTAGGTCCCATATGTCTGAGTGGACAAGTTCAAATGCTTTGGTACTTCTATGTTCAACCACAGGAAATGAATTACGAATGTGTTTGCTCAATTGACACACTTCACAACTACCAATATCATCACTTTTATTTAAATTTGAAGTAATCAAGTTCAAGACATGACTTGGAACATGATCCATTCGAGCATGCCACAGTGTTATAGACTCATTATTAGAAGCAGTAATCGGAGCAGTAGTATCAACAGAAAGACAAGAGCCACCATTACTATTAGTGAATGCCGCCAATAACTCCCCTTGTTATAGAAAGTAAATACCATCTTATTCAAATCCTGCACCAATAATCCTCATTGTACTCAAGTCCTGAAACATACAAGATTTGGGAGAAAAAGTTATACTACAGTTCAGAGCACGGGTGAAACTACTAACAGAAATTAAATTCGCATGAAATTTAAGAATATACAGGACATTTAGAAGAGTGAGAGGGGAGGACACACGAACAGAACCAAGAAATTGTACAGGAGTGGTGCTACCATCAGTAAGATGAATAGACCGAGAGCATGATGTAATTGTAGAAGGAGTAAGGAAGTGACGTGTACCAGTTGACGGCGACCTTGGATCTCGCTTCCCGCAACCTTACCGGCGTCAGGTATGCAGTCCGACGACCTTGGGGTGGTTGGATCTGGGTTCCGACTGCCCTGCCCTCATGAGATGTTGCTGTCTCCTATAGGTGCGGCTGTGAGAAAGAAAACTCCGACGGGTTCGTAGGTGGTGCGGCTGAGAGAAGAGGCACCTCCGGTGGGGTCCTCGTGATCTAGGGAAGCAAGGAACTCCTTGGCTCTGATACCATGTTGACGGAGATTTGAGACAGAGAGAAGAAGAGTAATTAGGTTCTAATCCTAATCCTCCAAGTTTTATTAATAGGGCTTATTTGCCCTTTTACAACTTACTACCTTAGAATAGAAAATAATATTAAGACCCCCAATAAAACCCTTACACAAAGGCCCATATGTTTCAACACTTGAATCAGTACTTTCCAATACATTGCCATTTCTTGATGCAAACTTTTTTTTATCACATCACACAATGAATTTATTGTAAGACATTCACAATGTGATACAACAATCTGACAATTTGAACAGTGCACACAAGGAGTGGTTGTACTTACAAGCTCTGGGGTTGATCAGATAATTACAGAGGATCCATTCTTAGCTAGATCATCTTAGTTGTGAAGCATTCAATATCCTTACACTTTGTACATATTTATGAGATCCAAATCTTATCTTTTGGGCCCTACAAGGATATGGTGTACCCCAAATTTCAATGTTAAATGGTTGGAGGATTTCATTTAGGGATTCCTATAGTAAAAATCTAACCAACAGTTGATTATAAATGGACAAAACAGACTATGGCTAGGATAATCTGATTGGCTAGTGCATGGCTGATCCATAGTAGGGTAAAAATGTATTAACAGCCTGGATCTCGTAAATGTGTGCCACATATAGAATCTTTTCTTCTTTTTCCACTTGATGGTCCACTCTCCAAAAATTTAAATAGGCTATCAAACATATGGAGGTTGGCCTTTATTTTAAGTGAGATTGTGAACATTACTTCAAGGCTGTACTCAGTTTCCTTAGTTCCCTCTGTTGCCAATGTGGATGCAAAAAATCTTGCCAGGAAGGGGTTTTATTACTGAAAAACTTGTTTGGGATTGCTTCTGTAATTTCTTCCTTTTTAAAGATAGTTGAATCATGTAATCATCATCATCATTCTATCCTTGTCCCATCTATTCGGAGTCATCCTTGCATAAGTTAAACGAATCATTCGTCGGAATCTTAATGACCGGCTGCCTACCTGACATCAACCTGCGTTGCGTGTAAAAGAAAAGAAAAAGGAGAAGAAAAGGATAACTAAGATATTAGCATTTAGCCTTAGATTCTTTCTTAAATTAACTCAACAAGATGATTTTGAACTACACTTTCTAATTAATGTAGTTGGTTGCAGATCATGATGCTACAAAGTGGCTTCCTGTTGGGTGGACCAGATGGATATGACAGATATAGGGATTGGCGGCTTGATGTTGATAACATGTCATATGAGGTGTGTGATTGTGTCCTCGTTTAGATTTCTGCTTAATATCAATGTTCATCTGCATCAGCAATGATTGTGTTGATAACTTCTCATGGTCATTTTTGTCCTGCTTGACAGGAATTGCTTGAGCTAGGTGATAGGATTGGGTATGTGAGCACTGGGTTGAGAGAAGAGGAGATATTCCGCTGCCTCCGGAAAATGAAGCACTCGATCTTGGATGCTTTGCCGCCTCATCTATCCACTGGAATGGAATGGAAATGTAGCATTTGTCAGGTGAGTGGGGAGTTTGTCACCTTCATTTCACCACGTGATGAAGAATTGTATGATCCTTGGCTTGAGGACATGCTACTATCAGCATATAAGTGGGCCGTTGTTTGGGAGATCCAGATGGTTGATTTGGTGCCCCCCCCCCCCCCCCCCCCCAAAAAAAAAAAAAAAAAAAAAAACTTCAACTAGTGGCTTCAAAATTGAGGGTTAAGAAAAAACACAGCAGTGGTCCTCATTTAAGGGAAAAAGGGCCAAATTTTGGGGGCGTGGTTCATCCAATGGCGGAGCTGTGAGATCAACGATCTGGATACCGGAACCAGGGGCCCCTCTTGTACAAACTTAAGGTCTGAGGATATGCATCCCCCAGCTGGACCATATGATTCCCATTGGGTTATATGTAAGTATGTACTGCACAATCTCAGACCAAACCAGTGCCTTTTTTGTTCGGGCCAGCAGTATTCTGTACAAGTGGAGACCTTCCAATCTTCAGTTTGCTCGTCCTGTGGGTCCCACCCTGTCTGAGCGCTGAGGTCCATGGCCAGCGATGAGATGACTAGTGTGTCCATTCTGATGGGGTGTTTTACTAATGCTCAGTCATGGTGGTCTCTACTGGCTGGATTGCCAAAAGACGGGGCCCACCTTTATTCAATGCTGCTGTGAACTTGAACAACACTAACCCAGTCTTGAGCATTCCACATTTCCTTTATGTAAAAATAGACAGTCTGTGTCCATTAAAAATGTAGGAGGAATACGAAGCGGATGATGAGGTGGGGAAGCTCGAATGTGGTCATAGCTACCATATTTATTGCATAAAACAGTGGCTTCTGCAGAAGAACGCCTGCCCCGTCTGCAAAGCTGCTGCTGCTGCTGCTGATGCCTCTCAATAGCAAAATACAAGTGAGATGAATTGCATTTTTTTTTTTCTCAATCTTTTCACCTTGATGGTTTTTGGGTTGGTGTTGCTCCGTTTCTCTCTTTCACTTGAATGTAATATATCCTTTCCAACTCTGAAATAATAGTTTTCATTCTTTTACAAGTATTTCAAATCCATTCCCATTTACTCGGGTAGAAAATCATTGGCATTTTCATATGCTCTCTGAATCTTGACCTGCATGGGCTTTTACACATTCAGTTTTCTGGTGCTTTGGACATGGTTAGGCGATCTCAGGCTGTTGATCTGGTGGACAGCAATCAACATGGACGGGGACCGAAAGGTGGGACCTACAGTCGATGCTCCATAGTCGAAGATCCATTCCCATCGAATGATGGTACCTACCTGCTTCTGACTATTAAATAATGAGTTATCCTCGTGGACAGTGGATGTTTTGAGGTGATGGGCCACTTACTAGCATCCTCAAACACCCCGCAGTCTACCCATTGGGCCTTCATCATGGTTTAAGGTAGGGACGAGTTCCATGTGACTGGACTGAG
This sequence comes from Liriodendron chinense, assembly GCA_003013855.2. Lineage (NCBI taxonomy): Eukaryota > Viridiplantae > Streptophyta > Magnoliopsida > Magnoliales > Magnoliaceae > Liriodendron > Liriodendron chinense. The sequence goes on along the minus strand of ML058339.1, from coordinate 7,812,154 downwards.
TTGCCTCGGACTCAGCTGGTATTGATCTGGTTCAAGGCCACAATATCTTCCCCCCAAGTCCTGATTCGACTCAATTGAATGAGCCAGTACGGGTTGTTGGGAGTTTTAAAGTTGCCGTCCTAAAGGTGGGGAAGCTGCTTGGGTACTGTCAGAGTAGCACATAAACCCAATGTTATGTATTTGTTTGACATCCAATCCCTTCAAAAGGTTGGACCCACCATGAAGATCACGTAACTCATCCAAAATCTTGGCCCCACCAAGAAGATCCCTTGGGTGCTATGGCTGGCCCAATCGCTCATTAGGTGGCTACACCTATATTTGGGATTGGATTGGGGGCGATCAATTGTGTTTTTACAGTGATCCACCTTTGATGAGTGGATGGACTCAATTTTAATTCTTTCTACAGTGTGACACTGTGACCCACTTGAAAATGAGTGGATGGACTTGATTTTTATGCTTGGTTTTTTTCAGTGTGCAGCCTACTTTTCAATTAGGTTGGATGTCATAGATGGTGGACATGTAATTTTAATCAAGACAATTCAAGTTGGTCCTATAATGGATGTAGTATGGCCCTAAAATCATACAAATCAGTACATCCTCATTGTTTGGTTGGTGGCCATCAAATGAAAATGTAAGGCTGAAAAGGAGTCTTTGGTCCAAATTCAACGGTTCAATTAATTGTTATTACTCGAGATTTTCCATTTTATAGGTGCAGCTAGGATATGTGGAAACAACTGACCTGTGGACCCTCCCACCTAGTAGTGCAAATGGGTCTGTTGGATCATCTCGGCCAATTCAATAATTGGGTCATCTAGGAGAGGCGACTGACCGTATTGGTAGGCCCCATCATCTCGCAGGTGGGCCCCACCATTTTCCAAGGACTAATGTTGGGCCCTGATGGGCTGGGCTAAGCTGTTGGGTTTTCAGGCTTCGCCCCCCAAACCCGCCTGTCCCGGAAACGTTTCAAGGGCATTTTATCAAAATACCATGTATGACTGGGAATACCAAATGAACCGTGCAGATCTTGTACAAAAAGAGGATGGCTGAGCCCAAGCTCGGGCGAGACTTGGAGTGGGCCATGCATGATCATCACGGGACGGGTTTAGGCCTGTTTGTTTAGGGCCCTCACGGGCTTGGGCCAATTTGGGCTTAAGATTTACTTGTGGCTCGGGATTGGACAGACCTCGGCCTGGCCCAAAGTCAGCCCATTAACAGCCCTAGAACTACGACGACTAACCAGTTGCTTTTGAAAAAGCGAAAAGTCTATAGTGCTCACTGCTATTGGAAATTGTGTTTCTTGGGCTTTTCCACCTTCCGTTCGATTGGGAACCATTTATCTGGTGCCCTCAAACTGACGGCCTTGGATGATGATTACAAGGATATAAATGGGCCAGATCGGGGATGGGCTGGTAGTTTGGGCGGGTATTTGGCTGAAGTTGGTCAGCCTTTTTAGCTCATGAAATGGTGGGCTTGGATTGGTTTAGAGGATTTTGAGTTGGGATTGTTCAGTATGAACCTTGGCCCAGCCCGTTCATACCCATGGTGCTCAATTTGGACGGTTCCCATCCTTTTAAAATTTGAAGGTTAAAATAAAATAGCCAGAATACATAGAACTATGTCAGGAATCATCCGGTCCGTGCAATTTTTTATACAGTGGACGATCCATGTGGGCCCACCTGTTTGATGGGTCTTGGGAGCATGATGTCAAGACACCCGCGGACTACTACAACTCTCTCCTTCGAAAAGACTCAAAGAGGCGCCGTGCATTCTTAGTGCCCGTTTTGGTTGGCATGTGGAAACCATTTCCAGCTTAAAATCCTGGTGTACTTGGTGGCAAGTTTCAGCCAAACATGATTCCGTTTGTTTATGTGGAAGTATAAAGAGGTGGAAGTGAATGTCTACTACCTTCATGTATGCATTGTACATCTATGTTGTATGTGTTTTATATCTCCATTAGTTTTGAAATATCTACGTGTTTTATATCTCTATGGTCCATTAGTTTTGAAATATCAAATAAGGGTATTTGACAAAAAAATGAGACAAATCTAAATCTCAAGTGGGCCACACCACAGGAAAACTGTGTTGATTGGACGTCCACTATTAAAAACTTCCTAGGGCCCACTATAATGTTTATTTGCCATCTAACCTGGCCATCTATCTTGTGGGACTACAATAAACCAGGGGTAAGGTTCTCAGGCGGATCTGAAGCTGGATTGCATAGTTTTCAACCAAACAACAAGTTACGTATGAAACCTAGGTGTACTCTAGTTTCTCCAATTTTGGATTCCAAAAGTGGAACGTAGATTTTCTCTAAAATCTCGGTTCTGCAACCAAACAGGCCATTAGTGTTTGGCGAATGCGGGCGCTGGCCACACTGCTTGTACTAGCGGTACTTAATTTCAAATCGGAACCGTCCAAATGACGGAAACCACACTAGATTAGTCAAATAACACAATACAATATTTTTTAGACGGCTCAGATCTCTGATTAGTGGACATCTTTTTGTTAAGTTTCAACCATTTACTAGAACTCATTTCCTACGGTCCATTAAATTCCCACCAATCGACCATTTATAACTCTACCCTAATGTAATTTGTTCACATATGGTGATTCACACTACTTGGACGGCTCGCACGTAAAGTGGATGCCACATGTACGGCGAAGAGGGTATGGTATATGTCCCATGTTGCATTTTCACCGTTAAAAAAATGGTGGTCGCCCGTTCTCCTCATATGTGGGAGTGAAGTAAAGCTATCCAGACCATCCAAATTGTGGGTCCCACTGTGAAAAGAGTATATACCTAAATTGACACTGATTGATCATTCCTAGCCATCCAATTTATGGCTACAAAATTGATGGTTAAAAATAAAATAAGGATATCTCGATAAATTAAATGGTTATTATAATCTTCTCATTCAATTTTTATTTTATGATCCATCCGGGCATCAATTTGGACGGTCTGGATTTTCTTAAAACTCTGCCATGTGTACGTTTGAAGAATCACCACCACGTTTAATTGGTGCGGAACTAACATGGGAGTCTATCCCTGGTAGAGAGAAAAAGCGAGGAGAGCATTTCAAAAGCTACAAGAGAGAGAGAGAAAAAGCGAGGAGAGCATTTCAAAAGCTACAAGAGAGAGAGAGAGAGAGAACGAGGAGCATTCAAAAGCTACGAGAGAGAGAGAGAGAGAGAGAGAGAGAGAGAGAGAGAGAGAGATGAGTGGAATCGAAGTAGAAAGAGTATTCATAGGAGCCGGATGCAACAGAATCGTAAACAACGTCTCGTGGGGCGCTTCCAATCTCGTCGCGTTCGGCTGTCAAAACGCAATCGCCATCTTCTGCCCAAACGTCTCTCTCTCTCTCTCTCTCTCTCTCTCTCTCTGTCAATCTCTCTCTCCTGAAATATTGATTTTTTGCTGATTGAATTTTCTATGTATTTGCAGACTGCACAGATATTGACAACACTTCCTGGGCATAAATCCATCGTCAATTGCACTCATTGGCTTCCTAGCAATAAGGATGCTTTCAAAGGTATTCTCTTTCCTTCTCCAAGAAATCGATCTTTCTCGTTACAGTTACTCTGGTAGAGTGTGATGGATGATAAGAACGCACTCATGGCATGTGCATAACCCACTTTAGATGGCTTATGAAAGAACAATTATACTGGAGTGATGCCTTAGCTGGGTGATTACTTGATATTCAATGGGGCTGATCAGAATGAAAAGTAACCAATGGTTTGAATTTGACAAACAAGTTTGCTTAAATCAGAAGATTACAATCATTTGATTGATATTGTTTCAGCAGACATTTGGATTTTGGATGTGTGTAAAATCTTTTAATCTTAAAGGGTTTACAAGTAGCATTTGGATGGGAAAATTGGGGTGTAAAGGGTTCAAATGACAGGGAAAGGGTTTACACTTGCAAAGATATTATACGTAGTGGAACACGATGGTTGATATACAGTACACAGAGTTTATGGGTGCCAACATGATGTGTACAGTACGTCCAGTCCATTCATCATGTTCCTCCCTTGATGCTTTCCTAGGGCCCCTAACAAACAGGTTGATTGATTCATTAGATGGGCCACATGATAGGAAAGAGTTGTGATGGGATGCCTATCATTAAAAACCTTCGAGATTGTATGTGGGCTCCACTGTGATGGGTGCAGGATATCAATCCATCCATCATGTGCGTCCATTGATGCTCTCTTAGGCCCCTCGTTTTATGTGATTTGAAGATTTTGGTGGGATTAACCATTCCAATTTCTGTATTAAATACTATACAAGTTAGCCAAACACCAAATACTTTACCTCTTCAAAGCCAAACGTTGCAGTATTGCAGAATGTAAACAATATACGTGTGAAACTCTTTACAGGTGTAAGGTGTTTTGCAACTGAAGATTTTACAAGCATCCAATTATAACCTATCTACAGAGGGTGCCATGATTAGGGCTGTCAATAGGCCGGGTCCACGTCTGTCCAAGTCCGACCTGCAAAGTAAACCCTATGCCCGAGTTCAGCCCAGGCCCGTGATGTGCCAAAACAAGCAGGCTCGAGCCTAGCCTGTGATGATTATCCAGCCCGAGCCTAAGCCTGATCATCCACTTTTGTTCAAGATTGGGGCCGTTCGTTAGGCGTTCCTTACCATACATGGTAAATTACAAAAAAGGTCCTTGAACCCCTGATGAAAACCCACCATCCTACCTATGCAATGATACAAGGCCATCAATATAAACTCAGCTCTTGAATTCAATTGATTGAGAATCAATATACTGTCCAAAACTCATGCACGGCTCTTGAAAAATCGAATCCTCTGAGTTAAAACATCCTGAAGCCTCAATCTTTTTTCATCTGGGAACATTTGTAGATGGTGGACACAGTGACTTCGTGACCCCAAGAATGATCAAACTTTTGAAAACAAGGAGCCCTCAAGGAACTTTGTCAAATAACTGATGTTTATGAAGCAGGGTGTTTTAGCTACTAGCGTATGCATGCTGCTGGTTTAGGCTTGCTAGAACTTATTAGCAGGCCATGCAAACCATGCCTTTTCTTCTAGAGTCACATGAAGATGATGATGGGTGCTAGAGGGACCATGCCTCAACTTTTAAGAGTTTCACCATGAATATTGAGTGGATCCATATGGAATGGAAGTCTGACTTTCCTGTAGGAAGATGGAACTACAGAACAACTTTCGGGGTCCTCTGGAGCTGCTTTCATTTTGGTTTACTCCCATAACTGATGTGATATTCTCAGTCATCTACGAAGGCATTTTACTGCTTATGATGTGCATCACTTCAACCAGTCATCACTTCATCTGACATGATCTACTACAAATAGAAATCTATTTGTGACGTGATCTACTCCAAATAGAAACCCATTCACAAATCTTTCTTTGTCACTGACTTTTGTACACTGCTCTGTTCAATCAGGACTGTTTTTCCATCAAACTTATTTGTTGCCATGTGTCATGAATACTTAGTAATGTACACTATTTAATGGCCAACACAAAAAGTTAGTATCATTTGACAATATTTTACGTCCTTCATTGTTGTGTTGTATTCTCCAATTAGGCCTGACCGTGGGGACACAACTTAAGAGGAAAAAAAGAAAAAAAAAGAAAAAAAGAAAAAGAAAGAAAAAGAAAAGAAAAGGAAGCAAGCTACATTTTTTTAGTGATTCTTGCCACTACCATGGAATGTTTGGTTGTATTCTTAGGGACGATTGGATGAGTCATTCTTGTTATTAGGCAATTTATATTTCTTACTAAATATTCTCCCTTATGTTTATGAACAGTTCAGCAAAAAGAAGAACATTTTGTGCTTTCAGGAAGTGCTGATGGTGTCATCATGGTATGGGGGATATCTCATAAAGAAAGAAAGGTATTTGTTGCGATCATCTTGCATTTGCATTTTAGTTGCACTTGCTGTGAATTTCCCCATTTGGTTGAACAGGATTCATGTAGCTAACCCCAATTGATTGGATAAGGCTTAGGTGGTGGTCATGCTGATGCTGATGCTGTGACTTTCCCTATTTCCTTTTGGGAAAGGTTTTCTGTTATAGTCTGAATTTGGAAACCCAAAAGACTGACTCGACTTATCTTTGAGCCAGGCTGGGTCAACTAGAAGATTCAATTTGGTTGGCTTGAAGATCTGGTTTGATATTTAATTAGATTTCGAATATATCCATACTCTTGAATTAATATACTGTAGAGACAACACCCCAGTGAATGTGGATGGTCCAGATTATTTAACTGGATTGAATCAAGCTAGTAGGGTCTTGACACCATGCTCCGACTTTGCATGGACTATCTTTGTTAGGAACTGTTTGTTTGCACTTGGAGAAGAAGTAAAAAAGAGAATATTGGGAGAGAAAAGGGCTGTAAACCGTATGAAAAAAGGTGAGATATCCACACAAATACACACACTCACGCACACACGCACTACATCGTCTGCACTCCCCGTGAAGTTGGAGCATGGATTTCACACAAGGCTAGCCTGCCCATAATAGTTTGAAGATGAGAAGGATGAACAACCTTTGTAAGAATATTGCAAGCTGATCATTGGTGTGAACACAAGGAATATGAAGAAGCCCATTTGAAATCTTCTTACAAATGAAGCGAAAATCAACCTCTAGTGTTTTGCCCTTTTGTGAAAGACGGGATTAAGGGTGATGCGAATAGTGACCTAATTGCCGCAATATAGTTGGATCAGAGTAAAAACAATGGTGCGCATGTCTCACAGGAGGGATTGCAACCAAATACTTGCATGTGGCATGTACTATAGAATGATATTTAGCTTTGGCAGAGGAACAAGAAACCATCGGTGTTTCTTACTTTTCCATGAAATGGGATTTCCACCAACAAACATACAATGACGAGAAGAGGAAGATGATCGCCAGACGACCCAACCCAATCTACATTGCAATATGCTTGAATGTCCAGATGGCTATGGTCAGCATACAATAGCCCTTTGTTAGGAGCTGACTTCAAGTAATGTAGGATTCTATACATGACATGAAGATGATGACTGATGAGAACAAGGAGACTGCATGAATTGTCTGACAGCTTATAATATATGCAATGTACGGTCGAGTAATGATAAAATAAATAAGCTTCCCAACTAAGCAACGTAGATTCCTGGATCACTGAGAACTGTTTATTCTGTATGATGAAGACAATGGTTAACTTCGATAGGCGTAGAAGCATGGCGGGTGCCCACCATCCTTATCTCATTAAAAAGGTTGAGAGCATACTTCTTCTAGGATATGTAGATACCATGTTTTGGTTGGGCAGCCTTTACCCCCCCCTCCCCTTCCCCCTCCCCCTCCCAAAAAAAAGAAAAAGAAAAAAAGAAGAAGAAGAAGTAGCAGCCCCAGTTTTTAATCTCAAGGGATCGAGCTAGAATCTATTTCACCTCATCAATTTCTTTGTCACTATCTCCAATGATGACAATGTTATCAATAAAAACAATTATGGATTTGCTAGTGTCTCCAATAAACACTGAATGATCACATGCACTTCAACAGAACCCAATCTCTGAAACGATATTCTTGAATTTCTCAAATCACGCCCTTTGAGATTGTTTAAGGTCATATAGAGCCTTTTTAAGTTTGTAGACTTTTCCTTATGTAGCAGATGGTCGACAACCAAGAGGAAGAGACATATAACACTTCATTTTGTTCGCCATGAAGAAAGGAGTTCTTCATTTCAAGCTATAAAGAGGCCAATAACAATAAACAGTTGCAAGATCCTTCTAACTAGGCCTCGCTTCTAATCCCTGTTTCGAAATCTCATGCCCTTCCAGGCTCCCGCACCCGAATTTGTTGCCACTTTGCTTCACGCTTTGTGCAACTATAAAACAACCACAAACAGAAGAACAAGCACGGAGTTCAGCTTGGCAGTTGGAGCAAACGTCTCCTGATAGTCAACTCCAAACTGTTGTGTGATTCCCCTTGCAGCTAGATGAGCCTTACATGTTGCAATAAAGCCATCTAGATCATGTTTTTGGGTGACCACCCATATACACCCAACAATGTGTTTTTTTGTCAGGGTGATCAACTAAATCCAACGTTCCTTGTTTCTCAAGATCGAACATTTCATCTATCATTGTAGCTTGATGGGGTGAGAAGTACACAAGCGTTACACTTTTCACAATGTGATTGGCAAAGCGCAACATTTGCAAGACGATGACGTGTTTTGCAAGTTGGGGAATGGGGAGTGGTCGAGCATCTTTGAGGGCTGGTCCCTGTTTTTCCTCCAAGTGTACACCTTTAATGCTTGTACACGACTCAAGAATTGATTTCACTTGGACCTATAGTGTCATCCATAACCCATAGAGGCAAAGCATCACTATTGGATGTAGTTAGTGTAGCCACCTGTGATGGGAAATAAGGCACATTCTCAAAGAAATGTGACATGACATCCTTTAAGATGTACCCACCACTTTTGGTGTTTGGTAGTTATGGTTACTTTGTGGACCTTTTTATTCAGAATCAGTTGTAGCTTATGATGTTTAAAGTTTTTTTTTAAAATTTCAGTGACCTCTTGTAATAACTTACACCAGCTTATTAGCTTGTTGGATATACCACACTCACAACCTATTTAATGTTTTACTTTATGGTTTGAGAATCTACTTATTCAGTCAAATGATCATTTACTTCAAACATGGAGAAGCGCTTTCCTGGCAAATATTGCCATCTACTATGGTTTTTACTCAGATTTTCTTCATGTATTTTTGCAGTGGAGGTGCGTTATGCAAGTACCTCAACCGCACAAGAATGGTGTGACATGCATTACCGGAATCATAATTTCTCAATCCGTTGCAATGTTTGCTTCCACCTCATCTGATGGCACTATTTTTGTATGGGAGATGGTCTTTCCATCCAGTACGGGAGGTAAATAAACTGCTTTATCCATTAGCTTGATTTAGTTTGCCTTGCAAGTGACCTTTAATGAATTTCCTAGTGCAAAGGTGGACCAGTATCTGCTGTAATCGCACAAGCTTTTTAATTGTTCCTGATAGTGCTACTGAAGGATTTGGCATTTTGTTAAAATGCAGAAATGTTTTTTTCTCTTAACAGAAGCACTTAGTTCCTGCGTATTTATCTTGACGGTTATGTAACTGTTTATATTTCAAGTTGTTCTTTATCTTGTCATAGACTGGAACTTGTCACTAAGACATGTCAGTTTCTGACATGGATTGTCAATCTGGGGAAACTGAGACCTGACTTGCTAACATGTTCATATAGATGATATTGAAAATTGTATTGTTGTATGTTTTTTGCTCCATGTATACATAAGATATAGAAGATGCTTCTAGAAGCCTAACCATACAGTAAGAACTATGTGAAAGTATGCAGATAATTCTAAATACAAGAAGAAAGGGTAAAATATGGTTTCCCTAAGGGCCTGTTCAGGAATATGGAAAAGATAGCAAAAGGTGGGAAATGAAAAGAGTCTTTGATTCGCATGTTCTTTTGTATTATTTGGATAGCAAAGGCAAGGGTGGATCCACAAAGTAATCACTAGACTTCTTTATAGTTACGATTCTCGGGCACAAGATGCTAGGTACATTGTGAGAGAAATATGAGATTTCACTTGCTATCCAAACATGACCCCTAAAATGGAATCCATGGGAAATAATGCTCTTGGAAATAAACATTAGATACTTGTAACATTTTCTTTTCTTTTCACACTTCCAAATAGGCCCTAATAGAACCCCGATGCATGTCTAAGATGGACATCATGCATGTCAATTTTTTTGGAAAATGAAGTGTTCTTTCTTTCTTTCTTTAGGGAATACTGGAGTTTATTGAAAGAAAAAGGAAAGAGGCTAGCCCCACCTTACTTGATAGTGCTCTCATGTTCCTATCTTATTTGCCATGTCACTATGGACCACTACCTCTACATCAACCATGACCTCGCTTTCCTTCACATGAGCAATAAGCACGACCTACACCTTAAATTAAGAATATCTTCAGACGAGGTCCATATGACATTAACCAACATTGGATCGTTATCATTATCCTCTAACCCAATAGGAAAAGGACAACACATCCACCCAACCCAGGATTGTGGAGCAGCGAAGGAGATGCACCTTTGTTTCCCACTGGACGACTAACTTGACACACTATAAGCATTGTTGGGACTCAGCTGAACCTGCCAGCAGTAAGGTTTTTTGTATCGGTGATGATGGCTGTAATGGTCACCACCGTTACCGATATGGAGAATTGGCGTAACGGCTGATAGGCCCCCAAATCGACCATTTTTTTTAATCTAGAAAATTCAGAAAATATCCAGAAAATCTGGAAATTTGTAAATATTTCAAATATCCATTCATTTATAATTTTGAACATGTTTATTGTACTGTAATGATCTACTATTTGGTGAGACCACTTTATCGGGTTGTCTGATAAATTTACGATCCCGACAACCTGGGATTGACAACAAACCTTCTATATTTAATTTTCTAACTATGTACAAATGATAAATTTATTAGAATGAATGTACTACCAAGACATCATATTTGCAGGTTTTACTATTATTTACAGTATCGGTGTATTACACATCTAACAACTTGCATACATTTCATTTCAACATACAGACTCCAGAGACTTGTAGTTTTTGTCTTATTCCTATCATGTAATTTCTATATCCAACAATTTGATATCATTTCTCCCAATAAATCTTAAGAAAAAAAATGAAATTAAATTTGAATGTATAATGTCGCTGATTTGCACCAATTTGGCGGACCATTTGATGGGCCAAATTAGTCTCAAATTCATCAAATCTATTGGCACTTATCCCACTAATGGATCGATGGACATTTATTAAACGGTGAATAATAAAAATATCAAATGGTCTTATTTAAAAAAAAATAAGTGCCTGCAAATTAACGGTTAAAATCGTTCAAACAATTTGATTTAGCAACAACGGTCAATAATCTAATTGGCTAATTTTGAATTAGTACATGCCTTGTGTACAATTTTTTTAGGGTCCGAATTAGGTGGGCTTAGATTACATAGTGTAGCATACCATTGACCTTGCTGCTGTGTTGATGTGGCAAAGTTTTATGGGCTCCACCGTAATGTATTTGTTATATCCACCACCGTAATGTATTTGTTATATCCACATCGTCAATCCATTTTGCTAGATAATTTTAGGGCATGAGACAAAATGAGGCAGATCCAAAGCAAAACTGGACCACACCACCGAAAGCAGTAAGAACAATGACGCCCACCGACGCCCACCATTGAAACCTTCCTAAATCCCACCATGATGTTTATTTGCCATCCAACCTGTTCATAAGGTCACACATACCTATATGAAGGGAAACACAAATATCAGCTTAATCCAAAACTTCTATGGCCCCCAAGAAGTTTTCAATGGTGTGCATTCAATCCGCAACGTTTTCTGTGGTGTGATCCACTTGAGCTTTGGATTTGCCTCATTTTTGGGCTCATGCCCTAAAATAATCTAGAAAAATGGATAGACAATATGGATATAACACATACATCACGGTGGGCCCCACAGAACTTTGCCACGTACTACCCAATTCAATTGGGTTAGGCCCTGAACGTGGGGACCACCTCGATGTATGTGTTCTATATCCATGTCGTCCATATGTTTTGCTAGCTCATTTTAGGGCATTGTCCCAAAAATGAGGCAGATCCAAATCTCAGGTGGACCACTCCACAGGAAACAGTGGTGATTGAATGCCCACCATTAAAAACTTCTTGGGGGCCACAAAAGTTTTGGATCAAGCTAATATTTGTGTTCTCCCGTCATCCATTTCCGTGTGACCTTATTAAGAAGTTGGATGAAAAATAACCATTATAGTGGATGTTTTTAATGGTAGGGATTCAATCCCTACTGTGTTGTCCACTTGAGATTTGGATCTGCTTCCATGCCCTAAAATGATCTAGAAAAATTAATGGACCGTTTGGATATACAACACATATATTGAGGTGGGCCCCATGTCGCAGTGCAAGTGCACAATGTTGTAGACCATCAGAGTGAAAAAAATGGATGTGGGAAGGCCGCGTAACCTTCTCGTTTAAAGGGAAGAAGAAGAAGAAGAAGAAGAAGAAGAAGAAGAAGAAGAAGAAGAAGAAGAAGAGAGAGAGAGAGAGAGAGAGAGAGAGAGAGGTAAGTAGTTTTTTTTTTTTTTTTTTTTTTTTGTTTCGGAGAGAGAGAGAGAGAAGAAGAAGAAGAAGAAGAGGTAAGTAGTTTTTTTTTTTTTTTTTTGTTTTCTTCTCCATCACGGGGTAACTGTAACACCTTCGAAGAAACTACATTGGTAGGTTTCTTGATTCTTTTTTCAACCCAAGTAACCCTTCTTCCTCTAAGCTCTTCATCTCTTTTCGTCTTGACACCTTGTAGGTTCCTTTCCACCACAAACTTATTACCCAATCGAAGAGTGTCGCATAAGGATTTCTTTCTTGATAATACGGCAAGACCATCTTCCATCATTGTAGCATTAGATAAGGTATGCGACGCGCTGGTGACTTCAGTCCCAACGATGAAGGGCCAAACCCCTCTCCCACTTCTTTTGTAGTAGCAGTACTTGCTCTTCCAAACAACCAGCTCCTTGTCCACATAGTTGCATGCCATCTTCCATGCATATTTGAAATGGCCTCATCTGCTCCTTAGTTTTGTTTTTGAAAGGTGATAATTTTATTAAAAGAGGTGTAAGTCAAAATCATGAAAATTACAAATCAGATCAAGAGGGGAAAAGAAGAACTATCTACCACTACTTTTGATACTAGAGCCATCCTATAACATAAGATTTAACCTTGTTAAAAATCTTTGCAGTCCTCTCGCTACGATTCCTGAAACAACGATTGTCTCTCTCCTTCCAAATGAGCCTTTAAGGTCGATCGTTGCTCTCGGAGTTTAACGGGAGGGGATAGAAAGGGTGAGGTGGGGGTACGGTGCAATTGTTGTTTGAGGGCTAACACGGGCTGTAGTGGGTGTGGTGGTATTTATTTATTTTTTTTACGGAAGGATCTAAGGAAATCCTTTCCCCGTTACCTACTTCTCTACTAGCTGACTTTGAGGGCTAGCTGTTCCATAGGGATTTGCCAATGCTATGCCGGCATAGCCGGCTATGCATTTCCTTTGCCACCACCGGCAATGCGCAATGCCCCAGCATTGCCGGCATTGCCGACAATGTCTTTTTTATCCGGCATTGCCGGGGCATTGCCGGCAATGCCCTGGCAATGTCGGGACATTGCCTGGCAATGTCGGGGCATTGCCAGGGCATTGTCAGTACATTGCCAGGGCATTGCCAGTACATTGACAAAAGAAGTCTTTTATTTTTCCCCGGCATAGCCGGCTATGCCCCAGGCATTGCCGGCAATGCCGGGCTATCGTAACGGTAACGGTGGTGGCCGTTACGGCCACCGTTACCGTTATGGAACACCTTGCCGATCGAGCTCAACATCACCCACGTGATCGTAAATAATAATAAAAAAAAGCCTTCCTAGATTTGTTTAGGAAAGGGGCAATGGAGAAAGAGATGATTAACTGACTCCCCGTCCTTGAAACACATTGCAAAAACATTTGAAGGCACCATCAACCTCTTACATAAGTTGTTTATGGTATGGCAGACTGAGTGAAGATAGCCTCCGTTTCAACACTGAGGTGTATCGATTCCCATAGTGGGGGTGGCTAACATTGTGATGTGACTAACAGGGGTGCGTGTATTAACAATGTGGTGTGTGAACTAACCCTTGACAAAAAAAAAGTTGTATATGGTAAAAACTTTGTTCAGACCCATGAGCCAAGCAAGCGCCATAACTTTGGGAGGAGCCCAATAATGCTACACATGAGCGGTCAGCGCTCATTCCCATCCATCGAAAAACCAACAATTAATCTGTACGTAGTGCTGATTGAGAAATGACCAGACTTCTCTTGAACCCAAACCATTATTTCTTTTTCTTCCATCGAAGGGAGCATGATGCATAGTTGCTCTAAAAACCTCATAAACTTGTTTGACTCTTCATCTGAAAGACTGCTACGACGAGAAGGAGCACAAACCACCTCCCTACCTGACTGGGAAAAGTGTTGTGTAACTGAAATGCCTGTCTTGACAACAATTCTAGCTAACCTTGGAAAATCTTCTTTCAGTGATTTATCACCTAACCAAATATCTTCCTAGAACTTTATCTTCTTACCATTCCCTAAGGAGAAACTCACCCCCTCGGAGAATTTTTCTCTCAAACTGATCGCTAACCTCCATAAAAATGAGGCCCTATATAGAGATGAGTCCCTTGTTCACCATCCTCCCAACTGCTCTCCAGAATTTCTTTAAATAACCTCCCTCCAGAGATTGCCATCTTCCAAAGCAAACCCCCAAAGCCAGTTATTGAGAAGAGTGGAATTCTCACCCTCCAAAAGTCTTAGCCCGACTCCCCCTACATCTAGTGGCTTGCAAATCTCATCCCATTTCATAAGTTGAAACTTGTGCTTTTTTTTTCCCCCACCCCTTGCCATAAGAAGTCTCTCTTAAGCCTATCTAACCTAAGCAACATTAGACTTCGGGCATTTAAATAGTGACATGAAAGAAATTGGAAGGTTGGACATTGCTACCTTTATCATCGTTAGCCTTCCACCCAAGGAAAGATGCCTGCTTTTCCATCTTGAAAGCTTCCTTTCAAACCTCTTTATAACTTTGTCTGATAACTACTTAACCAATTTGCCCACACATAATGGAAGGCCTAGATAAGTCGAAGGGAAGGGAAGGGGTCTGCATGGCAACCAAACAACCTAATGAACTTGTCTACCTCCTCTGATATACGAACACCCAATAGCTCGCTCTTGTGAATATTAACCTTTAGGCCTGAGACGACTTAGAAACACGGGATAATTTTCTTTAAATTGTCCACTTTATCTTCATCCCAATCGCAAAACAGAATCCTTTTGCAAATCCTTTGCTTCTTAAATTCATATTGGATGAATACAAGTCCTTTGATCATAGTAGATTTCTTGATTCGAAAATGACTACTTCAATAATCTTGCCGAATCTTTCAAAAATCTTGTGAAAATCAACTTTTGACCAGATTTTGGAAAATACAATGTGGGAAGATTTTGGTCACCTTCATTGATCTTCAATCTGTGAAAAACCAATTTTTGCTTCGTAGGTCCTCACAATAACACACTTGCCACTCTTCATGTTAGAGAATTGTCACAAAGAAAAAAGCCTTTGGGAGAGAAACAACTCTAACTAAGTCTGGACGTCTAGCCCTCCTTATTTATATTAAGTGATGTCCCAAATTGCATAAAATACCCTTGGAACCCGTGTTCCAAATATCGCCAGTATTATTTATAATATTGTTGATATTATTGGTATCACTAGGTTAGCGATATCAGGGGAGAGGCTGGGGCAACTTGTGTTGTGTTTGTTATTCTATTGACTCTCTCTCTCTCTCTCTCTCTCTCTCTCACACACACACACACACACACACACACACACATTAACTTTGAAAGAAAGATACAATGCTTCATAGGAGTACACGACACACACACACAGACAAACAAAATTACATGTATTTCCACACTCCATCTTAAGCTGGAGCATAGATATCAATCATGCCTACCTTGGAATACATATAAAGAGGAAGATGATGAGCATGGACTGTTGCTCTCCTTCAAACACAACATGGCAAGATACAAGATCTTTAATTGGTGATTGTCTGTAGAATTTAGCTTGAACTTTCTTCATTCGTTGAATATTCTCTTCAAGTAGGAGGCCATAACCAAACTCGACAACCATCGAGTGACCAACCCATCACCCACGTGCAATATTCTCTTACAAACATGTGCAACTTGCACAATAAATGAGTGAATTATACTCCCAACACTTGAGAGAACACACACACACAATTTGCATGTGGAGACGTGTGCAACATGTGCAACACAATGAGTGAGTTACACTCACAACTAACAACAAGGTGATGATAAAGGAAGAGATAATGAACTAAAAAGAAATGATCCACTATTGGCACATATACGATTGCATATGCTGTATGCGATCACATACATCTCATATGCGATCGCATATATTCACATATTTACAATATGCGATTTTCATATGCATATGCATATGCACATATGCATATATTGGATTACATTTGATAACATAGCCTGTAACAAGTGATATCATCTACATAGTACATACACACTCACAATGATGATACCCTGTACATGTTGCTTAACAAACACATAATAGTTAAGAGTGGATGTGAATTAATCCAATACGAATTAGGGCCCAACTAAATTTCTCAAACTAGGCTTGAGGGGCCTACTTCGAACCATATATAGCCTTCTTAAGATGGCATACCTTTCTTCTCTCTCCCTTTCTAGCAAAATTAGGGGAAGCAAATAATTCTCCTTAGATCACCATTTAAGAAGGTATTCTTAACATCTAATTGGTGCAACGGTCAATTTAAATTAGCAGGAAGAGAAATTATTACTTGCATCGAATTCATCTTAGCAACAGGAGCAAAAGTCTTAGAATAAATCCTCGCTATCTGTCTGTGAAAATCCTTTATATCAAGCTATATTATCATCAAGATTGTACTTAGAGTATACCCCCCAACGACTACTTATTGGATTCTTCCCAATTGGTGAATCGGTCAACTCCCATGTATGATTCCTTTTAAGCCAGCCATCTCCTCCTCTATATCTTGTCTCCATAGAGGAGAATTAAGATCCTCTTAAGATTTTTATGAACAATGGAAGAAGAATACTCAAGGGCAGAAACAAAGGACTTGCGAAGTAGAGTCAAAGAATGATATGAAAACAAAATGTTCAATAGGATAAGAAGTACATTGTCTTTTGCTTTTCTAATAGCAACAGGCAAATCCAATGATTATTTTAAATATGGATTAGTTTACATAGGCAAGCTAGTGGGAACATTATAAGTACCTGTCGCTAAAGGAGCATGCTTCGTGGTGACTTTGAGGAAGAAGTAGAGTAAGGACATTCTTTCTTTCATACACCTTCAAGTATGAATTAGTCGATTGTGAATAGAAAATAACCTTATCACTAACATGATCAAGTTTAAAAGAAACAAAAACAATAAGACGGGCTCAAGAACAAGAACGGTAAGAACCATAGAATTGTGCTCTTCCTGGTCTATAGTAAAAATCTCAATAATACTTTTGATGAATATCTAAATAATGAACCATCTTTAGAAAACTTCATATCCATGGAGAACACTTTTTAGTAACTGGATAAAAACACACTCCTTTTGTGAAGACGAATAACCCAATAATATATTCAAGGTGTTCCATGGCCGTAACGGCCACCACTGTTACCGTTACGATTCGGGCTGTAATGGCTGTTACGACCCTTTTTTATTTTCTGAGAAAAACTGTTATAGGACCGTTACGGTCCGTTACAGGCTATTACGGGACTGTTATGGGGCCGTTACGGCCTGTTTTTTCTGTAACGGCCGTTTCGACCTTGTAACGTGTAACGGTTATGACCGTTTCGGCCGATACGTAATTGTTTTGGGATACCTTGAATATATTTGACGATCTGATTTGACCATTTATTTCGATGAAGATTAGTATTATAGACATAACAAACACACCCCTCACAATGAGATTTATGGGATATGATAGAACATCGGAAAATATTGAATACAATACTGACCATAAAGAATCATTAGTAGGCAAATGATTAATTAATAACATGTGGTATGGACAACATCCCACAAATGAGATTTAAAAACATACCTATGAGAAGAGCACGAGAAACATTTACGAGATTCCTATTCTTTCTTTCGGCAGTTCCATTCTGTTGCGGCGTATACACACAAGTGGTTTGAGAATTAATATTATGCTCTTGAAGATAATAAATCATATAATGGAAAAGATATTCCTTTGTGTTATCTGTATGAAGAGTATCAATATTTATATTAAATTGATTTTTAACTCAACTATGAAACACTTTAAAAATGGAGCCAACCTCATTACTATTTTTCATCAAATAAATCCATGTTATACAAGAAATATCATCAATAAAAGAGGCAAAATATTTAAATCATTTAGAAGCAATGGGAACTGGACCCCAATACCTTAGAATGGACCAAAGAAAAAATTCTATTAGACTTTCATATCATAAGGGGATAAATAGACTTGTGATGCTTGACTAAAACACATCACAAATTGTAAATTCTTGAAATTACTAGAGTTAACTGACTGAAGTAACAAAGATCGTTAAATTAAGCTATAAGGATAACTTAACCAACAATGCCAAATATGAAGTTCTTTCCTTTTGACATTGAGACATTCACTAAACTGACTTGAAGAAGTTCTTTCTTTTTGACCCTGAGACATTCACTAAACTGACCTGAAGAATTCGAATAAAGAATGTATAATCCATCTTTCTCACGTCCATACCCAACAGTTTCTTCATCTTCAAATCCTGAAAGACACAATAATCAGTAAAAAATGTCATGGTACAATTTAGGTCATTTGTAATATGACTAACGGATAACAAATTAAAAGAGGAGCTAATAAAACAGTGGATAAGGAGAATGATGGTAAAATGGAAACAATAACCCTTCCCCCAATAGGTGTTAGGGTGCCATCTGTTATAACTCGCCATTAAGTACTTGTTATTGCCAACTAGATCGCTGATTTGGTCATTGCAGGTGACTGTAAACTTTCATGTGTGGACTCTCTTGTGGTGGGATCAAGGCCGATGGTTGCACTTTCTTTAGCAGAATTGCCGGGGAATACAGGGCATATAGTTTTAGCAATGGGAGGCCTAGATAACAAGGTTCATCTTTATTGTGGGGAAAGGACAGGGAAGGTTAGTGACCTGTCATAAACTTTTCAGCTTTGGTCCACATGTGCCAACCTGGTATGTGCATGTGTCAGAAGATCAAGCAGTGCATGAAGTGGGCCACACCTTGTGTATGAACTGGACCCAAAATCCTGCCACTCCAACTCATTTGGTGGGTGAGACATGTCACAAACAGTGAATGGTTTAAAGAAATATATTGCCAATGGTTGACATTCAACGTACATGTGCGGTTGTCCTTATGAGTAGACCAGTTTGATTTTGACCCAGGTCATCCACATAATGGGTTCCCACGTGGTGCTTGGCTAGGATGTCTGTATTCATGCCAGGTTTGGCTGTCTATAGGTGTGTGTATGCGTAGCAAAAATCTTGGTTTGTATATGGCCTCTCATCTTTTCAGTGGGTTAAACAGTTCTATTTTTATGCGTCCAGTTTATTCGTGCATGTGAGTTGAAGGCGCACACGGATTGGATCAGAAGTTTGGACTTCTCATTGCCTATTTGCACTGATGGTGAAAAGGATAGCCTTCTCCTTGTAAGTTCATCTCAGGACAGAAGCATACGCATCTGGAAGCTGGCCTTGCATGTTTCGCAAGCTAATTGTACAGTGCCCTACAGGAAAGAAGGACTAGGCCTGACATCTTATATTGAAGGTCCTGTTCTTGTGGCCGGTTCTTCCTCCTATAAGGTGTCTCTAGAATCTCTACTCGTTGGACATGAGGACTGGGTTTATTCGGTGGAATGGCAGCCTCCTCTAAGCACTTCGGGGGAGGGAAATGATTGGTATCAACCCCAGAGCATCTTATCTGCATCTATGGACAAGACAATGATGATATGGAGACCTGAAAGAACTACTGGTATTTGGGTAAATGCAGTTACTGTTGGGGAACTAAGTCACTGTGCCTTGGGATTTTATGGGGGCCGCTGGGGCCCACGTGGAGATTCAATTCTAGCTCATGGGTATGGTGGGTCTTTCCACATGTGGAAAAATATTGGCTTGAATTTTGAAAACTGGCAACCGCAAATAGTTCCCTCTGGCCACTATGCTGCGGTAACAGATATTTCTTGGTCCAAATCTGGTGAATATATACTGTCTGTCAGTCATGATCAGGTAATACGTTGCCTACATGGATTATGTAACTTTACGAGTTTCTTTTTATTATTGCTTTATAGTATCGAATCTATCGATGACGTTTGCTTAAGTGATTGATTTTCTACCAGAAACTTGTTACTCTTTTTCGGTAAAGATTTAGGAAGATCTTTTGAGACAACTGAATCTTTTGTTTTCAAGATTTTGAGGAAAGCCTAGGAACGAGTTTGGTAGCATTCTTGATGTAGACTTGCTAAATGTTTTCAAGATGGGCAATTCCTTGGAAAGCACAAAACTAGTTGAGTAATAGTTGTGGATAACGCATTCGGAAATAATTCTAATGCTTTACACACATTTATCCTGTATTCATTATGGTACAAGTTAATTTGCTAAAAATCATACAGTTCTTTTATAATGGTGCATATTTGTGCATGTGATGCGTACTAATTAATTCAGGTTTATGTGGTAACTGGTATACTAAACTAACTATTGGGATTATGAATAGTTCTTGATTTTGAGAGAAACTGGGATAGGTCCATAAAAAGAGGTTTTCATAGAAGCATTTAGCATGCATCATTAGAGTGCTACAAGCAATTAATGCAGACGTCTTCTTGTAATGTTGTTCTGGTATCCAGAAAAAGAAAAATAAAAGGAAAGAAAAAACAAGAGAATCTTCATCTATTTTAAATACTTGAGGTTCCATATTTTCTGGTTGCTTTGTTGTGTTTCCCGTATCATATCACCAAAGTTCCAAGCATATTTCTTATTTAGGTACCTGTTTGTTTCCATTGTGTTTCCCTTAGTATCTTCCTTGTGGCTTCTTTTTATTTGCCATGGTTGGTATATTTTGTTGGCATTTCATTGCACTTTTCGTTTCCTGCACCACCTGCTGTTTTGAATGTTCATTTCAGGATTTTAGTTTGCTTAGCTGTTTTAGACTTTTAGTAACAGAAAAGTTAACAGACATGATAAAATTACTTTTGCCAATTACTTGATAACGCAAGTCCAGCAAATTATTTTTCTGAATAATGCCATAATTGGTTGAACGAAATGCCAGAAGTTCCAGTCATAATCCTTCTCATGGTCCAAAGTTTATGTGCTTCATCATGATTATTTAGTCTCTAGTGTATCATAGCATGATAAGCAACTTTTACTGGTGAAAACCTTCATAAATTGGTACGAAATATTGAATTTATGGCCAATATGGAACGTTATTTAGTTTTGTGATCTTAAACAAATTCCAGACTGCTCGCATTTTTTCTCCATGGAAATACGAAGAATGTCCTGGAGATGGGGTTTCCTGGCATGAAATAGCTCGTCCTCAAGTTCACGGTCATGATATCAACTGTGTAACAATCATTCATGGAAAAGGAAATCAGCGGTTTGTTAGTGGAGCAGATGAAAAAGTTTCCCGAGTCTTTGAAGCCCCTATATCATTTTTGAAGACGCTGAACCAGGCAATGCTACAGAAATCTAGCTGCCTTGAAGATGCTCGTGATGACGTGCAGATTTTGGGAGCAAATATGTCTGCACTTGGACTATCACAGAAACCCATCTATGTTCAAAGTGAGATTCATGTCCTCTCCACCTCTCTCTTTTTCCGTTTGAACTCATTAAATAATCTTATATGTGGCACTCTATGTTTAGCCCCTTTACAGCTTCATGCTGCTACTCTAGGAAAGCATCTCTTTGCAATTGACTGCAACTGACTGGATACGTGATCAATGTCCAACTGAGCCTCAATTGCTATTTTGGAATTATCAACTTTCCCCAATATGCATTCTCATATGTATTAGATATATTGATTGATTTACAATTAATATTTTGAACTGTTTTGCCTGCTTGAAACATTTTCCAAATTGCTATAAGAATCCATTTTGTGTTACTTCTAATATAGTTATGAGGGCTAATGAAAACATTGATTTATGGTACTATTATTTCAAGAGGGCCAATGCTCAAACAGAAAGGTTGTACAGCACTCTTTGGGTATTCAGTTTGCACAAGTAGGGTCCCTGGTTCAATGATCGAAACTAGTGATGTAATGACCCTCAGTATCAAATGCAATGCACCGAAATTCCTGCAGATTGGGGTAGGATTCTGCCAATCTGGGAGATTTGGTGTACCGGCCATCCACATGGGGCCTTTATATCAATTGTTTTGGATCACTGTACCATTGGCCCCTCGTGACCTTCTTTGTGCAAACTGAAGACTCAAACCATACTATAGTAACTGCAGAAACTTTTGACCTGGGCATTGTGTAATACTTCTTATTTTAGTTTATCAGAGTTCTTTGTTTGTCTTCTCATTTGTTTCCTTCAAATAAATAGTGGTTCTTGAGCTCATTGAAATTCCTAAAATTCTGAAGTTCTAACCATTTTTTTGTTCCATTGATGTATTTTCTTGTTTATTTGTTTATTATTATTATTTTTGCTCTTTTTAATAGTTGAATCTGCTCTCAAGTTGAAATACTTTGATGAACCATTTAAAGTACATTTCTTTAACTTCTTAACATCACATATGGATGTTTGATTAGGCTTAAGTTGAATAAATTGCTTGCATGCCTGCAGAACACGTGCATATTCATCACTGAGTTATGGTATTTTCATTGGTTTGGTTGAGCTGCTTCACTTGATGCATTCTAGTAGACTTCCCCCCCCCCCCCCCCCCCCCCCCCCCCCCCCCTTTTTTTTTTCCCTTCGATGACATTCTAGTGGGCTGTCATCACTTCCATTTCCAGATTAGTTGAAGACTTGCCATGGCAGTCATTTACACTATAGTACATATATATTTTTTTCTGTTTGCTATATGAAATATTTTACTTGCATAGATGTGTTGTCGCTATCCTCATTATCATCATCCCTACTAGGACAACAAACCTTTTCTTCCTTTTCTTTTTCTTTTTTTTTTTTCTTTTTTTTTATATATATTGTTGCTTGTTTCTCTTTCTATTATCTAGCTAATCCAGAATTCGTAGGTGGGTCTAATATAGGTATGACTGGTGTTCCAAGTATGGTGTATGGTTAACACGTGTCAATGACCAGGGATATGGAAACATGTGTCAATATCACCAATATCATCGCCATATCACCGATTGAGGGAAACATTGGAAAAGGTGAAATTTTTCAGTGAAATTTAAAGAGATGTTAAAAGACATGTTTACAAATTTACGTATCAATATATCGTAAAATAGCAACTATATATATTATAAGTTCCCATTTTATAGGGGCCTAAACCATGTGTTGTTGGAAAGAGCGGTGCAATTATATCTAAAATGAATTCATACCATTCAATACCATACAATGCAAGTAATAAAACAGAAACAATACATCCACAAATATGCACACACACACACACGCACACACACATGATACATCCATCCATCCATCCATACATAGGTGATACTTCCATGCATCCATCAATCCATCGATCTTTCCATCCATACACACATACGTACATTTGTTTGTACATACAAACATTGCATGCATGATACATCCATCCATCTGTCTATCCATGCATGCATCTGTCTACACATACATGTAACATGATACGTCCCTCCATACATGCATACATAATTATGAAACGACATAATTACTTTTTAAAAAATAGATACTTTTTTAATTTTTTCTTAATTTTTAGATCATTCAAAAATAAATGTTTTCTCCATAAAAGCAATACATCACTCATAAAAAAGGGGCAGGAACACCTTGTCGTCATAGAAAAAAAGGTTATTTTTCCAAAAACTGAAAAACCTTTGGTGAATCGATAAATCGACCATCTTTCATCACCACATCAAATTTCCACTCATCAATTATCAATTTTAGGGGAAAAATGGAGGAAATTAAGAAAAAAAAAAGGATTTTGCTAATCGTCCCCAGTTTTCACTTTCCAAATGTTGAGATTTCCCCACCCAAATTCATGTCAATGCATGTCAATCATGCATAGACATTGATTTCTGGTGAAATCCACGTTAAGATTTAAAAAAAAAAAGTTAGTTTTGAAAATTTCTTGCATTTTGAATTCCAGCTTGTTTCCGTTCTCAAGTAGCAACTTCTCCCCTTAATTCGTGATCTAATACACCAAACAGGAAGAGGATTTGAATCTACTTGGATTCCTAATCCTCAAAAATTTCACAAAAAATGAGTTTTCGTAAATTTTCATGATTTTTTTCAATCTTCCTACAATTTTTGCAAATTTTCAGATGGGATCTCTGTGTCAGCGATATCGCCATACACGTTAACATGTGTAGTGGTGTGTCAATGATATATTGGCGTATTGATATATTGCTGTTATTTTGGCGATACAGGCGAAAATATCACCAATAAAAATAACAGAATTTCTTTCTCCCAGTATCTGTATTGGCCACCTGGCGATATTTGGAACACTGGGTATGACCTTTGAAATAGATCATCTTTGTCATTGATAGGGAGTATGTCCTACTTGACACTGATCAATCTTACAGCATGTATAAAATCATACAAAATTGGTAGAATGGGCATCATGGAAAACAAAACCCGGCATATAGTGGGTTTCCATTTTCCTGATTTTTCTCCTCCAAATCTCAAGTGAGCCCAGGAAATCTCACTCATGTTTTAGCCACCAATGAATTGTGATGATCTGAACCAGGAATTACCAAATGCTGCGTAAATCTCCACCTTTTTTTATTTTTTATTTTTTTATCTTTTATCTTTTATTCTGTTTAATTACCTTAGTTGTACAAGTTTGACCCATTTCTGCTCTTAAAGGCACTTGAAACTCTTTTGCAATTTTTTTTAATGCTTTTGGATTTACCTCATCACTTGAAACTCTTTTGCAATTTTTTTCTAATGCTTTTGTTTCTACATTTTCTGCTTGAGTGATTATTGTATCATCATGAACAAGTGTAATCACTACATCTGTGTCAATCTTCTTGACAAACATCAAGTGATCCAATCTTTTTACAAAAAATCTTCTCTTCACGGAAGTGTTGTAGAATCAGTCAAACAAAAGTGGAGCTTGTTTAGTCCAGATTTGGCTTTGTTAGAGATCTTTAATAGATTCTAATGGTTGGAAATTTTCATGACTTTGTACTACGGAGCTTAAAGTCCACTTTGATTGCCATGTCTGTTTGATGCGAGTCCATCAATATTGAAAGCAAGGGCTAAAGTCACTCCCGTAATGGCTGATTTATTTTTCGAATGTAGACTTTTATATTTTTTGGCATTCCAACTGATTTTCCTGATTAAAGTTGTTTGCAGGTGCTACCCTTTTGTCTCCCTGCACTTATTTACATCAACCTTATGTTTTGGTTTTTACACTGACCTGCATTCTACCACTTTTTTCATTGAATTTCCTTTGGATGTCGAATTCTATTTTGGCGTGGAGATCGGAGCTCTTCTGTTTCCTTTTTGCAGTTTATATCAGCTTCAGCTGGCTTTGGGAGCTCTGCTTTGGAGTAATTTGTTCGTGTTCTAACTCAATAGGAGCACAATTAGGCCTCATTTGGGAGCGTTTATTTGATATGCATTGGCAATTACTGTGGAATCCATGTGAATTGGAATCACCAGTTGTGTTTGGCAGCCTGTAATAGGAATTCACTGGAATCCATGTGAATGTGTTTAGCAGCTTGTATATGGAATGCATTGGCGGAGAGAGTGAGTGAGTGAGAGAGAGGACTGCGACTTGTGAATCAGTGGTATTCGAAATCAATGTGAAATAGAATCACATTGTTTTGCTATAATTTCAAAAGGGGCTTTTGGTGTAGTTGATGTGTGTTGGATTCCAATTCACGTCATATAAACTCCCAAACGCACAAATTAGCACCGATTACATGATCCCAAATGACCCCTTAGTTCAGAAGTCATCACTTCTCTATAGAAACTGGTTCTGAGAGAGGGTCTTCATATCTATTTTATGTCATTTTACAGTTCCTACCTTGTGTGTTAATGTAAAGAATGTTTTGGTTGGATGAAAATATGCTTATATGGTTTAGCTGTTGATAATATATTGGTGTTGCATGCTTCTATTTGCTGCAAGTTTTTCTGCCCTTTATAACAGTGGTCATCCTAACTCCTGATTTTTCAGACTTACTTTCTTAGGAAAAAGATTGCTGACCCAAAATAGCTGGCATAAGGCTATGATGATGATGATGAAAAATAGTGGTGATGATGATTTTTTTTATTAGACAATATTGCCAGCCCCAAATAGCTGGGACAAGGCTATGATGATGACAACAGCGTTGAAGATGATGATTTTCTTGGGCAATGCTGTCTGTCATGTCATATTTATTAAATCAAGTATGGATATCTCAAATAGTTTTCTCATGTGTGCAGCTGTAAACGAGACTGTAGACAGAAGCGGTCATGATGTTTCAGACTCCCTAGAAACTATCCCAGATGCAGTCCCGATCGTTTTAACCGAGCCCCCTATTGAGGAACAACTGGCATGGCATACACTATGGCCTGAGTCACACAAGCTTTATGGTCATGGCAATGAGCTGTTTTCCCTTTGTTGTGACCATGAGGGAAAGCTTGTTGCTTCATCGTGTAAGGTAGTCAATTTTGTCCATTATTCTTAATATTTATCTTCTTGTTAAAATTTTAGTTGACGTAGCATTATATAAATGGAGACCTTTAATGTCACATATCATGAGTACAATGAATCTCATAAATCTCATTGCAATTTTATTTTCATTACTTAAAATTTTAGGGCTGAAATTCCTGACAATCTCCAAATATTTTTTAAAGAAGCTACTTATTTATCTTTTTCTTTTAAGTTGTACCTCTCATTCTCCTCTCAGCGATATCTTGTTTTACTTTACTAAAAAAAGAAAAGAAAAGAAAAGAAAAGAAAGACAGAGAAAGAAAGAAAGAGGAAATTTCTGGTTACTGTATTCATTAAGTCATTCATTTGAGTTTACCATTGTTGCTTGCTCCTTTGTATGATCTTTTGTTAATAGGAAGGGAGCTTTGGTCCATGCTCTTATTTTTGTCTACATTTTCTGCAGTTGATGAAGTTATCACAACTGGTGTTCAGAGTATCAGTATTGTTACATTTATGGATGACCGAGGATATGGAAACATGTATCAGTATCATCAATGCTTGGAAAAATATTACTGTTTGAGGGGGAAGCATGGGGGAAACGTTGGGAAATAGGCGGAATTTTTTAGTGAAACTTTAGGAGATGTTAAAAGACACATGTTTACACATGTAGGAATCAAAATATTGCAAAAAGCAACTGTATATAATGATTTTCCATTTTATAGGGGCCTAGGCATGTGCTGTTGAAAGAATCAGTATAAAATTTGTAGCTAATCAATAAATCAGTTAACACATTAATATATAAAATTTCCACATTAATTAACTGTGAGAAATACATATTTTCAAATCTAAAAATGAAAAAATTAGGCTTTCATCAATTTTCCCTGTTTCTCACTTAAATATTAATTTTTTCGCCACAAATTCATGACTA
Organism: Liriodendron chinense; assembly: GCA_003013855.2. Lineage (NCBI taxonomy): Eukaryota > Viridiplantae > Streptophyta > Magnoliopsida > Magnoliales > Magnoliaceae > Liriodendron > Liriodendron chinense. Next base: position 7,784,806 of record ML058339.1, on the reverse strand, counting down.
TGCATGAATTTCCATTGTAATCCATTCTAACATTAAAACAAAAGAAGTTTCAATGGATTTTTTGTCACCTTTGAGTTCTAGTTCATCTTTGTTGAAGTTTAAATTTATTCACAAATCGAAAGGTGATTCAATAAAAACCAAGAGTGATCAAAATCACCAAAGGAACAAAAAAAAGAAAAAAAGGAGTTTTTTTTTAATTTTTAATTTTTAATTTTTTTAATTCCTGGTTTTTTCAAGTTTTTCAAATTTCTGTTAATTTTAACTTATTTACGGATTTTTTCTAGTATTGGGAATACTGTCGTTGGTATCGGGGATATTATAGATGGCATGACCAAATATCACTGATATTATCGAAATGCTAAATATTGCCGATATTATTAAAAATATCAGCGATATTTAGAAAATTTTAAACTTTCAGCAATTTCGGTTTTGCTGCATTGACGTACCGATAATATCGGCGATATCATCAATAATATTGTCGATATTTGGAACACTGATCACAACCACGTCACTCCTCTGATAACTGTCATGATCTATGCCTTATTTGACATTTCTTTTTTAAAATTCAGGCTTGGAGTGCTGTGTTTCTCAATACTTCTTCAATAGTGGTGACTCATCCACCATACATGTGGCATACTTGTAAGTCAATCCAACAGTCCAGATCGAAACTAAAAAAAAAAAGGAACAAATGTTGGGCCCAAATATGCATGGAGCAACTTTACCTAAATCACCCCTCTATTTGAATTGCCTGATCTGGTTCATGGGTCATTTTCAATCTGAACCCAAAATCATGGTTGTATGCTTTTATTGTTGATTAAAGTTGTACTTCAAAAATTTATGTTTAGAATTTAGAGACATTTTGATTTCACAATATTAGGCATATACTGTATAATATGTGCATGCAGTATTTATAATAATATCATTCATCATTGTGCATGTAAATTACAACATCAATTTGTATATATAAACATTATATATACTAAGTAGCATGTACTGGGGTGATCTGCACAACCCTCCCCCAAGCATTCCATATATTGGAGGAATTGTACTGCTTAACTGTACCTATAACATGTAGGAACAACCCGCGATCCAGGTTACCTTGGCTTGGAGCATATCCCCAAAATCCCACTGGTTGGATTATCCTAATCACTGAATTGGTGGCCATCAGTTGGAGATGAAAAAGAATATGGTCAATGGCCCAAATTCATCAGCTGATCCTATTTTCAGGACACTGGTTTTTGAGCTATGCTCCATCCACAATGGAGCCCACTTTTTGGACAGTCTAGATTAGCATGCATGTATGCCTGTGTAAGTGGGGTCTGCACTATTTTGTTCAAGTAATGAGTTTTCTCAAGTTGTCTTCATTGCTACTGCATTTTGCTGCTTAATTGTAGTGCCACATATATAAAAAATAAAATAAAATCTGACAAAGCGAAACATGAGACATGGTAATGAAATTCTTACATATCATGATATCACAAGATATTCAGATGGTGGAAAAGATAAACCCATTTATCTTGATTTATTGGTCTGTAGACACTGTAGATCACTTACTGAGCTTGATATTCATTCTGATTTGGATACAATACCATGATTTATCTTTGAATGAAACCTTACTATTGCCCACAAAAGAATTACCTGATTGCATCCACTGGTTGCATCTGGAGTACCCATGTCGTATATTTCAGTTAATAGTTCTATAACATGCAATCTTGCTATTGTTCAAAAAACGAGTAGTGAGTGTATCCATGCTTTATGAATGCCTTCCCATGGGCATCATAGATGATCTGTTCATTTGCTATCTGTCTTGCAGGCACAATCAGCGACAGTAGCAGAAATATGGCTGTGGGAAGTGGGATCATGGAAGGCAGTTGCTCGCTTGCAATCTCACAGTCTAACAGTTACACAATTGGAATTCTCTCACGATGATGCGTTTCTTTTGGCAGTCTCGAGGGATCGCCAGTTCTCTGTTTTCTCAATCAAGAAATTAGGTATGTGAAACTCACTAGTTCAAGAATGATGCACAGTAATGATATCAATCAATGCCTGCATGGTGGTTAACTTAATGTTCGGTTTTAGCATGATTTTCATTCACTTTCATATGAGTGACGTTGACAATTCATTTTAGCTTGTTTGTGATTGAGTTGTGTATGTTATTTATTTATTTTCTTGTCCTTATCATAGTGTTGATTGAAATACTCAATGATTTGGAGCTTTGCTATGCCCATGTACACACCACCACATGTGCCCGTTTGGGATATGGGTGTGAGAATCAAGTTATCATCAGGTGGGATCCACCATGTAGATGCCTTGGCCCAAAAATCAAGCCGGTCCGCTCACCACAGCGCAACAATTTATGAAACAAACAGACGGCTGAAGATTGACACCTGCCTGTGGCCCACCTGAAGATTGACACCTGCAGAGTCGACTGGCTGGTTGTCTTGGTTAGGGCATCTATACCCTTGGACTGATGTCTTGGATCCAACACCTGTGTCATGCTGGCACATCTAGTGGGGTGTAGATGGGCTGCCTTATACATGCCTGTGGGCTCAACGGACCATGATTTCTTTCTGAGGGAAATAAAAGATCTAGGAATTTTGGTACATACTTCTCAAGTTATATTTTTAAGTGTCAGTAGATTGACTTTGCTACTGACACAAAATGATCAAGCTCAAGAGTTAGTCGTTTTGGAGGAAACCTGATCATGTGTGTTTAGGACAGAGACTGTTTAGATCCAGATAGATACATGTTGATGACCTACTGAATTCTCAGTCGACTGAGAATTACTTACATTCCTTGTTCAGGGATGCTATGCAGGCGACCCTTACCTGTACCATGGTACGTGCATGATACCTCGTGCTACTACCTAATGAGTTGCAGGATAGCTACCTATTAGCAGTTCTGGTCCTTGTAGCACTTTCTTTCTGTATCATGAGATGAGATTTGGTAACTGTTGATTTAGCTCATTTTACTATGGCTCTCTTTATTTGGTTGTCTTAACACTTCTTACAAGTGACAATATGGAGTCGTAGTGCATGGGGAAGATTTTGTGGCACGTATTGCAACTATTTGGTTCCGTAGCTTGTGCTGGATTAGCATAAGCATGACAGTTTTCGGTAATTACAGATATGATAGGTAAATGATTGTGTATGCATGCTTCACTGAGGGTCAGTGTGCACATGTATCCCACCATTTAATGATGATGGCAGGATTAACACATGCCAAAATGGGCTTTTGAAAATTTGCATTATGAAATCCTTGCTTGATTCCCTCCAAGTGTTTTCTCCTTTTATTTTCTTTCATTTCTTTCTTATGTGTGCCGTGCACAGCATTGCATCCATATGATTATCAATTTATCATTCTAAGTGGATCAAATCACATAGGCAAATGAGTGAACATTTAGTTGCTTAGGCAAATGAGTGAACGTTTAGTTGCTAGCAAAGGTATCATAATTTAATAATTCTAGGATGGGTCACGTGGTTCTAGGGCATATACGTCAATATAAGATGTTCTGTGCTGGTTTAATGGAGATCTAATCTCTTAGTAAGAGAGTTCAGAATCCATGAGGTCTTATGCTTCAAATCCTATCAAAGCTCTTAGTAAACATGTAAAAGGTCGGACCAACCTGATGAATGGATTAGACTTGCACCCATGTGCTATGCTGCCATGTGTGGTGTGTACACAAAGCTTTATTGCACAGTGTGTGGGCTTAGCAAGGCTCAATAAATAGGATTTTCTGTTTATTTTCAATTTGTTGACGAGACATGACACACTATAACCTCCGACCTGTGTGCATTACAATTTTAGAAGCTGGGGAAGTCAGATATCAGCTAGTTGCCAGGCACGAGGCGCACAAGAGAATAATATGGGCGTGTTCGTGGAACCCACATCGTCATGAATTCGCGACAGGTTCAAGGGACAAGACCGTGAAGATTTGGGCTGTCGAGAATGGAGCTTCTGTGAGGCAACTCATGGTTCTGCCGCAGTTCAACTGCAGCATCACAGCCTTGTCTTGGGACAGCCGTGATAGTTCAGGCAATGATGGGCTTCTTGCGGTTGGAATGGACGATGGGCTCATTGAACTATGGAGTCTTTCTGGGGGTACGGCTGCTCCATCTGTCCGGATTGATCCGTTCTTCTGCCATGTTTCAACAGTGCAACGTTTGGCGTGGAGAAGAAATGCCACAGAGAGTGAAGATCGTAGGACCCTGCAGCTAGCATCATGTGGAGCTGATCACAGCGTGAGAGTTTTTCAGGTGAGCATTGGTTGAAATGGTAACAATATTTATGTTTGCAGTTTTGATATGATTGAGAAGTAGATCTGATCAGTGATGGGCCATTTTGTAACAATTAACTTATCATGTATTTTTCCAGTCCAAATATAGATTGCAATGGGTAGCGTTTGCAGCTCTTCTGGATTGTGTACTGTAATATGTTTTTCGCCAGCTACTGTCAAGTGCAAACATATCAAACACAAATCCATGAGATGACACAGGTGTGCAACACATGGACACTCATCCAACAGGCTCCGTCATGGATTAGCCGTGGCCCGAAAAATCACACCAATCAGATGACCCTACTAGAAGCACGAACAGAAGGTTTGTCCCAAATGGAAAAAGCTGGTTGACTGTTACATAATCTTCTCTTAATCAGTTCCTTCAAAACTACTCGGTTCGAAGGTTAGGATGATCATCTGATCAAGGCCCATTTTGGGTTATGGTCCACGAGCTTTTTGGATGCCAATATGCCAAATACATGTGCGTCGGGTGTCTCTACTGAGTGCATGATGATTGCACATGATATTAAAATTGCTCTCCAAACAGATATAAGACATGTTTTTTTAACATGGAAAATGATACAGTGTGAAAATGCGAACTCCATGTTAGAATCTCTCAATTGTCTGATCAATATTGGAAAATGATGGCAAGTGCGCCCCTCTCACCTTGACTTTTGTTCTACTCTAGTGAAGTGGTGTGCGCACTTTCACATATCTTGGTTGGACAGTGGGTTATTCAATGCCATACAGAAGAATCTTGCTGATAGATCGTTGGGAATGTAGGTAATGGATTGGGGTCCTATTCAATGGCCCAAACTATTTACATGGTGTGCCTCACTGTTGACGGGACATGCGCACGCATGCGCAAGCACCCACGAAAATAAAATAAAATTTAGACATATTTTCAATCATTTGATTATTTAAACGTTTATGGGATCCTCCACATTGAAAGCTTATTGGATCTCAGAATCCAAATTGGCCCAAGTTGAGGCCATCTTTCTAATTTGATGCTTAAGGGCATGAATGGGTGCGTACCACAACGATATACTGCGACAGGTAGGTGGCCTATTGTTTGTACATGGCATGTACTTAAAATCCAATCCGCCCAAAGTAGTGGGGCCACCAGTAGAATGATCATACCCCCAAAATTGGTTTTTGATGAGACAATCCTGACCAATGATCAATGTTTAAGCAACGGTGTTGTAACTAATGGCTGATTGGTTGTACTGTTATATATTGTTATCGGGCAATAAAATGGGAAAATTCTGATCGTTGGGTCTATAAAAAAAAAAAAAAACTGGAAAGGGACTGCTCATTCAAAGAAATTGCGTTTTATACGAAAACAGAATGCTGGTGGTATTTAAGAAAGTATGTCCTTGGTGAAATAAGAGCCGTTGTTTAAAACACAACGACCGTTATTTAATGGGCATTTTAAGTGACAACACGTCACATGGAATGAGCATTCTCGTCAATGACAACATCTGTATTCAAATTCAATTTTAAGAACCTAACTAATATGCCAAAACACTAGGACTTGGAATGTGTTAAGGTATGCCCTTAAATCACCTATCATAACCGACTACCATGCTCCATGCAGCTGATGTGCGTGATGTTGGGGTTGTCCTATGGAAAACAAGCGTTAGCTGCTCTTGGACTTGGTTATACTTGGCTATATATGGATTTTAATCCATACATAGGGCATGATTATTATGAGTGGATGTTTGTCATTTATCTGGGCTTCTGAGGTACCACCTCTAACTCATTAGGCATCTTCGAGATTGCTGATCTGAGTGCTCTTAATCTCAATGCATAGAAGGCAATTTTCAGTTCAACCAATGGGTGTTGATTTTGTTTGGTCTGACTGAAGGTACAATTGGTTCGACCGGACAAAACAGCGCAAGTTTTAGAAAGTGCTGATTTTGTTTCCTAATCTTATGCAAGAGTATGTAAGTATTCTCCTAATCATGATTAGGGTATGTAGAGAGGATCATAGCATGGATTTTCTAGGATTTTGAAAGGGAAGTTGGGTTTCTACTGTAAGTTGTTCTGTCTCTGGTAACTTTTTGAATATAGTGGATTGATCGTAGATTTGTGTTGTGGTTTTTTTCCCGCGAGGCTTTTCCACATAAAATCTTGTGTGTTCTGTGTTTGCTTGAAAATTTTGTTCTCTTTTACTTATTTGATTCTATCTAAGGTTGCTTTCGCTCCCAATAGAGATTAAGAACATTGGTCAAGTGCCATGGGAAAGATTATGGTCTATGGATCTCAATGCCTAGGCCATGACCATAAAGATAGGACTTACCTTTGTTCTTCAGTGATGGGCATTTTATGTGAGAAAACTGACTTGGTGTTAGATTGACAGTCTCTACTATAGGGCCCGACTTGGTATCGGTGTGCCTTCACCCTACACCATGTAAGTGTGTATGTGAGCCATTGATGATATAGTTGGTTAGATCTTTGGTCACTCACATTGGTAGGATTCTTTGTAAGTTTCTAAATTAGAAGACCCATCATGTCTAGGGTAGAATGATAATTGTGGTTTTGCACTAGCTCCATCCATATCTTTAGACCTAAGGATATGTGGGCCGAGATGGCTAGATAGTAGGTTCTTTGTTAAATTTACCATATCATTACATAACTACTGAAAGTAGGTGATTTTCGGTATCTTCATCAAATATATTAAGGATCACATGATCCAACATGGGATCCACTTAATTTACTTAGGAACTTATATTTAATGGGTTGATCTTAAGTTTTGAACCATCCTTTATATATTTTAAAAGTTGGCTAACGACCCTTTATTTTTTTTTATTGTTTAATCAAAGCTTTGAACCATGAAATTTTGAATTTTAACTAATGATATGTTTTAAATCAAGCTTGATAGACAATTAATGGTTAAGATTTGATAGTTCATATCTTAAGTAGCATGGGGTTCACCTCAGAATGGATATACTGATAGTGGAAGGAAATAGATGGTTGGGGTATATGGATTACAAAGGTAAACATGCCTCCTTCATAATAGGGTATATAGAGGTCCTATGGGCAGTAGAGAAGGTGCTCCCCTCAAACCCTAAATTCCTCCAATTTAAGATCCTATTGCATGAGGGATGAGAGGGAAGCTTTTGATGTCCACTTCCCTTAGATGTTTTCCACTTTGAGAGAGAGAGAGAGAGAGAGAGAGAGAGTGTGTGTGTGTGTGTGTGTGTGTGTGTGTGTGAGGAATAAAGAAAGGAGTGAGAAGAGTGGGCATCCTCACTTCTCCTCCACATGTGCGCATGTCTCGGCTTGTGTGTCCTACTCTTAGACAGCTCTGCTTGATCCTTAGCCCCCCTACGAAAGGAATTAACGTAGTTTCTCCTCATCTTAAGTCTACAATATTTTTGAGAGAGACTCTGCATTAGGAGATTAACAGCGGTGGAAATAGGTGGATCCATCCACACTTAGGTATAATGATGATTTTATTCTTTTGAAACATGACTTGATTCATGGACAATGATTTTAAACCTAAAGTATGTGACATTAGAGTCACCGTCTCATGATCAATTGCTTGTTTCATCCCAACGACGCTATTTTTGCGTGCTCACTTTTTTTGTTGGCCCGCCAAGTAAAAAACCTCATCATAAAGTTTGATTCAGTAAAATATCGGCTCAAGTGGGCGAATGGTTTGGGAGATCCAAGGGTTCCAATTTTACCATATCATAACAGTTAAAATTAGATATTCGATTGTTTATGGACATAGAGGCTAATCTAATCAATTTTCTTCTGTTGAAATTGGTTATATTTTATATCTATAATGAATGATGTGGTTTAATGATTATCATGGTTTGAATTAATATAGTTTTTAAGAATCCTATGGTTTTGTACTATTTTAGTTAGAACTGGTGACTTTAGGCCGTTATTGAGTTGTGTTTTTGGAATTTCTTAGTTATGATCATAGATTTCAATTTGTTTAACTTCCTAGGGGGTTCAGATTTGTCAAAAAATTGATGTAAATCGGAGATCTTGGAGACACCATTTCAAGCTGTTAAAGTATATTGTGGACACCTTTGAGAAATCATTCACCAGCATTGGGCTTGTTGGAGAGAGCACAACGGGGGAAGGCTTTTTAACGGATGCCATCTGTTTTCATCAGATTGCCTAGGGCTCACTCATAGGGCAGCTAGATGCTCGCTGCCCCCTTTGCATCTTCCATTCTTGTGTTCGTAGGAGAGGTGAAGAGAGGTAATGCCATAATTAGAGTTGGACATGAGTCGAGTAAGTTCCAGATACTTGTTCGACTCGGCTCGAAAATGCTCGACTCAGCTTGAATTAGAAGTGAGTTTGAGCCGAGCCGAATCAAATTTTGAGTGCTTGAATGAATTCGAATAGAGAACTGAGCGGGGGGGGAATTCGAATAAAGAACTGAGCAGAGCGAACCCCCCCCCCCCCCACCAAAAAAAAAAAAAAAAAACCCTACCCAACCCCGTTGGACCATCCCCACGGCCCACTCCAACCCTCCCTCCCTCCCTCCCTCTCAAGAGTACTCAAGTCTCAGCTCGACGTTGACCGCCCCTTCAGCTGCCCTACGGCCTTCCTGTCTGCTTGATGCCGGCCACCCCTTGAGCTGCCCTGTTCGCTTGATGCCGGCCATCCCTTGCTTGTCCGCTCGATGCCGGCCAACCCCTGAGCTGCCCAACTTGCCTATCCGCTCGACACCGGTAATTTCCGTCTCCCCTCCATTTTTACATGGATTTTCAGTTGAAAACTCAAACTCAGCTCAAAAAACACGAACTCGAACTTGGCTTGAACTCGAACTTGCTCGGATCAGTTAGATTTTCCTTTGGTTGTATAGTTACAGGCTTGACCACACTTCGTGAGTCAATGAGATGATGATTTAATGCTGGACATTGCATAGGATAGCGCTCAATCATTTATTTTTCCATGGACATTGCACGATTTGGGTGGTGGCAATGTCTTAAGCTTGGTTAGGCAGGATTTTACTTGTTTTGGATGAGATGGACCTAAAGATTGAGGTGGAAGCTTTATTCCATGTGATCTATCAATTGTATGGTTTGGATCTAATGTGGAATGATAAGATCTATCCTTGATTTAATCTGGACTATTGGATCCATTTTGAATGGATATCACTCGTCTGAAATCGGATTAGGCTGTAAGCTAATGGTGATGTAGTAAATACATTCAATGGTTTAGATTGATCAGCGGAAATCTGATCTTGGGTTTTTGAGAGGCCAACCCTTAATCGCACATATGATGATGTTTGCGCGATCCCTATAACTACATTTATCCCCATGGATGTGATTTAAGTTTGTATCCTAAGGCCTCACAAACATCGTGAGTCCAGATCCTCCGTTGGCTTCCAAGTAGGGATTCTCTCCTTGGAGCCTTTTTATTGGTCCACATCACACTGAATTCATGTGACTAGGTTGCACTGAGGTATGACATGGTTGCAAACCTATGTGATTATGTGAACAAATGAAAAGACTCCAAGCAGGGGTTTCCTGCTTGGAAGCCAACAGAGGATCCTGACGCGTCCCCTAATTACATACGTGGGTGTATGTATAACACAATGCACGAGGGATGAAAAGAAAATCTAAATAGATACCTTATAGTTTGTACATAAGCTTAAGCACATATGTATATCAAATTTAATTATTGTGTGAATGTGATTCTTTCTCATGATGGGTGTTGTATTGTCACCCACAACTTTGGTGTACACCCATCTTCAATACCCCAAAGCCGTGGGTTTTATACCTATGGATACTCACTGCTTTTTTTTTTACACCTTCACTCACACTCACACCCCTCACCCACCCACACACTCACATCACAATGGCTTTGTTTATACGACAATGGGTGCCCAAACCGATGACCTCGTGTTGAAACTCTTGTGAGTCTACCACCGAGGCATGAGTAGGACCCATGCCTCATTAAATACCTCAATGAATTTTAATTCATTCAGAACGGATCTACTAATGTGGGATGATAAGATCTATCCTTGATATACTGATAAAGGTCCTCATTAAATCCCCCAATGAATTCTAATTCATATCCTTTTAATTCATAGACAACATAATCCAAATGCTAATTAGTTGAAACCTATATATGCTAGATGTCTCCTTATTAAATACCCCAATGAATTAAAAGATCACTATGAATTCTATGACCCTGTGGAACAGAGGACCTTGATCAGGTAAAGATAATCTTCCTAGAGGAGGACTTTATGTGAGATAACAAAGGTGACCGCACAGTAGACCTTTTTGTGAGACCAGAGGAAGCAGATGGGCTAAATCCTTATATTCAGACAACACTTTCCTTGCATTGGAGTTATAGAGACAATGCTGGGAGCATGATCAATTCGTTTATCTTGGAGATGCATTCCTAGTAGTGTTAGTCTTTTGCCTGACCAATCTTCCAATCAAGAGGCTATGGTGGATGTAGATGTGAGACACTGGTAGTAGTCATAGACACCGAAATAAAATTCATGTATTCTAACGGCCACGTTTAGATGCTTATAAACCAACTTAAAAAGGTTAAACTAATAGAGTGTAAATGGATCTACCAAAGAAAGTATAATTTAGATGGAAATATAGATACGTGTTAAGGCTAGGCTAATTGTAAAATGATATGCCTAGAAGGAAGAGATAAATTAGAAAGAAACATTGCACCTGTGGCTGTGGTAAAGTCTATTCGTATGCTACTGGCCATAAAGACTACATTCCTCAATGGTTTTTTAGAAGAATAAATTTATATGGAGCAACTAAAAGGATATCACCAATCTAGATAGGAGTCAAAGGTGTGTAAGCTCCATAGATTTATATATGGCTTCGACCAAGTATCTAGGAGCCTGAAATCATAAGCTCGACAAGGCAGTGGCCTCCATTGTCTTTGTGAAGAACCCTAAGGAACCTTCTGCAACTCAGATCCACTAGAATGAATCTATGCTTCCTTGTTGCTTAGGCGAATGATATCTTGTTGACTGAAAATAACATTTGATTGATGACAGAGGCGAATGTATAGCTATTTACCACTTTTGACCTAAAGGACTTGGGAGATTCGTCTTACATTTTAGACATTAGGCTCTATCAGAGTCGCGCAATTAGGATCTTAGGACTCTCTTAGGCAACCTCCCCCCTTCAAGGAAAATAGAATCTATTAACAAAGGAGACTATACAAGACACTAATTCGGGTGGCTGTGACGAAAAAATAGACCTAGGCCACCTATCATGTACGCGAAAATACAAAGGCCTGGGTGCTTAAATCTGGCCTACAACCCCATTTCCCTCACTAATGCTCCCAAAGACCGCCCTATCCAGTAGTAGGCCTTGTAAATCAGAAAATAAGTTCTAAATTGAAATTCCTAGCCCCAACAGGCTAGTGCATCAGCCACCCCATTCACTTCTCTAGGAATGTAGGATACGCTGACCACCGCCTGATGCTTGAAAGCGACCACCATTGTTATTGCACTTTTCTGTAGCATATTAGTGCACCTTATTTGTCAATTACGTATGTTAGTGAGTTTAAGTGTTAGTTGAGCTTAAAAAGATGAAGACCAAAGACTCGAGTGGACCTGCTGCATCAAGGAAGAAAGAATAAGTAAATGAGATGCCTTGGTCAGCCTTGAACCTTGAACCTTAACTAAAACCAAACCTCTAGATGACTTAACCCAATAGGCATACTTGAAGTTATCTTAGATTGGCCTTAGGTGTCCCAAAAGATCACCCAAGGATTGGCCATAGAGATTACATGAGTTGTTGTAAAATACAACTTAAAAACAACATAAATCATGCCTGCCAACTGGTCTGATCTTATGGCTGACCGGTCATCAAAAGGCCAAAATAGGACAACAAGCAAACAAGGTCTCTGGCCAATTATAGACCGATCACTCGGCCAGTCTGACTGTTTGTCCAACCGATCGACAGAGGGAAAAAATGGGACATCAACATTCATCAGTCCCAAGCCCATTTTCAGACAAGTCGGCCCTCAATGACTAATTGATCTTGGACCCCTCCGACCAGTTGACATCTAGATGTTGCCAGCTGTTTTATACCCGTTGAATCTTTCTTTATATAAAGGCTTAACTTGGTTTTAGGTATCAAGAGAGAGGATTTAGTGCATTAGAAGCCGCCCACATTATTCATATTATTAGGCTCTAATCCTAACCATCTCAAGCCATTTTCCTCGTATTTGATCGTAAGATGGAGCATTCAAAAACTCAATTGAAGATGGACTTGCTTTCTCTTGATCTCTAGATGTTTAGGCACCTTGACCATAGGTAGATCCTTTGTCTAAAACCCTCTAAAGATCTAAATAAGTGGAATTCCTCTAGGAAATTCATTCCTACTAGTTGTAGAGAATTCCCACCACCTCCCATCACCTTGGTCATCTCATGAAAATCAAACGCAAGGCGATTGATCATTGAAGGTGAAGCATTGGCAAAGCATCGGCAACAAGATCGGGGGAGCATTAGGGAGGTGATTGAAGCACAGGAGAGCAGAGATCAAGCAACCCAAGCGGCGATGCAAAATGAGCTTAATTCGATAAGTAAGTGTCAATTGTAAGAGTCAAGGTTGCACTCTTTCCTTGTGAAGGATTGAGTGTGAGAGTTTGGAATCAAACTCGATCAAGTCTCCAAGGGGAGCCTTCGATGAGAGTGTACACTAGGTTCTAGGATTAAAACTGAAGGGTTGGGAGGATCCTTGTCAAACTCCTAGGTTGGATGGAACTAGGGCCGCATATCAATTCAATCAATTCAATTTTGGATGAAATTGAAATTGAATTAATCTTAAAATTTTAAATTGAAGTTGAATTGACCTCATATTTTTGGAATTGACTAAGATTGAATTGATGGATTTTTCGATTCGATTCAATTTTTCATACATTGCAAATTGAAAACCTATATGCTTTGTAGGTTTGGATTTTATAGTAACTCAAATAGTAAATTAATAAAAATACTTCTGAAAATATATGCATAGTAACTAGATCGTTTTAGATCATGAGTCCAAAAATGAAGAAGATCCAAATTTTAAGTGGACCATGTTATTGGAAACAGTGGATGATTAAATGCTATACCATTAAAAACTTCCTATGGCCCACTGCAACGTTTACATAATGCTTATTTTTCTTCCAATGAGTTGATAAGTTACATAAATCAAGATAAAGTAAAAAAAAAAAAAAAAAACCAGCTTGATACAAAGTTTAAGTGGCTCATTAATTGCCAATCACCACTGTTTCTTATGGTGTGGTCCACCTGAGAATTGTATTTGCTTCAGGTTTGGAATCATGTCTTATAATGATGTATAAAAATGGATGGGCGGATTGGACATAAAATTCATATACCAAGGTGGGCCCCACGATAAGGACTGCATCATCTTGGGTGAGGCCAGGGCCGCACCTAATGCACTCCCATGTAGGCAGCCTGTCGTCCGATTGCAAGCGGATGAATTTTTACCTACACAGAGATAGGTGGGCCTATTATAATGTTTGTGAGAAATCCACCATATCCATTTGTTTTGTTAATTATATGAATACTTGAATGGAATGTATGTTATGCATTGCTAGGTAGATTCTCATCCACATCTTGTAGTTTCACTTCTAAACTAGGTGCTTGTTTTAGTATATCATTAGTAATTTAGATTTGCACATTGATTAAAAGCTCAACATGTTGCATTATTATAATTTGTGCTTACGCTAGTTTGTTTAAATGCTTTATCTTGTCTAGCCTTTGTGATTGGACCCACTTAAGCTTGAAAGCTAAGTGTTTTTGCTTAATTAGTTTATAATTGCTAATGAGCTTAATTAGGCAAGAGATTTTCTAAAGGATTTTAAAACAGTCCTAATCACCCCCTCTAGGACTTAGCCATAGTTCTGTAAGCTTCGTAAGCTTCCGCACGTATAATGTAGGGTGTTGTGTTAGACTACCGACGTAATTTCAACCCTGGCCCACCAATTTCAGATGGACCATAAGTCTGGCTGCCCCTTGTTGAGAAAGTCAACTGCTTGCTTAGAGTTGCTCTCAACCAAGATTCGCGAAAAGGTTCAGGCAATACACATCGAAATCCTATTAACAATCGCCCGAATACTAGAGCCCCACTCAAAACCGTGTGCGAAGGCAAAATGAAACTTCCCAGTACCATCGCTACATACTCCACCTCCCCCAAACATACCGGGTTTTCCACGGGCAGACCCATCCGTGTTAAGCTGAACCCAGCCCTCGGCTGACTTGGACCACTTTACCACCGTAATGGGCTCCTTCTTCTTGGGCCCAAAATTTTAACCCAACATCTGGACGAGTAGGCCATTGGCCAAAATAAGATAGCTAGGAGATGGCAGCAGCGGGGTCAGCCATTGGAGCCACTGCCTGATCCAGGGGATATCATTAGGTCCACTTACTTGTGATTCCTTAAATCTTCTGCTATTTCTCTCTTTCCACAGCTCTCAAAAGACCAAGCTAGGCAGGAGACCCCTTACTGCTGAGATGCCTTCCACTCTTAAAGATCTCCTCCACCACACCTGGACCGAATCCTTGCCAGGTTAGAATAAAGATTTGAGTGAAATGAGTACAAACCTGCTTCGCTGGCTCGCCCGACACAAACAAATAGCTCATCGATTCACAGTCCGGTTTGTTCATGTTTCAGCAGAAAATGCACTTCGAAGCAAATTGAATACCTTTAGCTTGAACTCTATCTTCAACTGGGACAGTTCCCTGGAACAACCTCCAAATGAACATGGAGATTTTTTGTGGCAACTTTAGATGCCATACCCAGTACGTCCAAGCTTTCTTCAAGCCGACTTTCCTACACAAATCCCAGGTGATCTTGATGCTGAAGTTACCTGAGGGAGTTAACGTCCACACACATTTGTCGTGCCTCGGGGAGGTGCAAAATGTTGGGAAAAAATGACAGCGGAAGCGGAACGCCGAACGCGTGAAGCAATGTGAAATCAAATGAGTAACCAAGATGCAATCAATCACACAAGCATTCACCACAAGAGACTTCGAATTTACGTGGAAAAACCCCTCAACGGGTAAAAAATCAGGGCACAAAACGATCCATTATGAATATCAGAAGATTATAGAGATTGTGATGGAGTTTTCCTCCTTGGATACAGAGGAAAGAGAGTGGACATGGGAGTGGCCAGGCGCTCGGGCCATTTAGTGGCCGGGCGACCGAAATTCCCAGAATAGGTAGCATTGCTGCTGGACAGATTTGGCCTCAGCCGGGTGCCCGACGGTCAAAGTGACCGGGCACTCGACCATGTTGGTCCGGGCGCCCAAAATTCAGTTTTCTCTTGCTTTTATTGCTGGACTATTTTTGAGTTGGCCGGGCGCCCGACCCTGCTCGAACTGCTTAGACGAAGTTTCCTAATCTGGCTCTGTTTCCTCCATTTTTGGTACTTAAGCATTCTAAAATGGGATTAGGGTATCCCATGGTGTTGTAAACACGTCCAAGGTGAGAAAGAGAGAAAAAGAGGAAGAGAGAAAGAGAAGAGAGAGAGAGAGAGAGGAAGCTTGTAGAAGGGAGAAGTTGCTTGAAGAGGGATTCTTCTGCGCAACCGTCGTCTCAGTGCTTCTACGTCCTCGGGATCGGTGAGATCACTCCTCCTTTACTATTCTCTTGTTGTTTATCCATCCCTGCATGGGTGAAGAAGTTTGATCCAAGCGGTGTGTGCTTGTGATCGGTTGTAACAGTTCCCTGAGATAGTGGATGGTTGATCTGGACTAGGTCCCGTGGTTTTTACCTCTTTTGAGGGTTTTCCACGTAAAAACTCTTTGTGTTCGTGTGGTTGATGTTTATTCTTGATTATTGCATTAGCATAGTCCATAATTCTAGTGTATTGGGGGGCGAGATCCGAAGGTTTGTGTGAAACGCACCCAACAAAGTGGTATCAGAGAGTTCAGGTTGTTTGAACGGTGTGGGATCGGTTCTGAATTATGGAAGGTGGCTCATCAAGGATGATCAGCCTCAATGGTTCTAACTGGACCATATGGAAGGCTAAGATGGAGGACTTGCTCTATTGCAAGGACTTATATGCTCCGATCTTAGGCATATCGGCGAAGACAAAGAATATGTTAGATGATGATTGGAAGAAAGTGGATCGGAAGGCGGTGGGGTTCATTAGATAATGGTTGGATGATTCGATTTTCCACCATGTGTCTACAGAGACCTCAGCCGCTAGCCTATGGCTGAAATTGCAAGGGCTGTATGAGAGGAAGACAGCCGGCAATAAGATTTTCCTGATAAGACGACTTGTGAATCTCAAGTTCAAAGATGGAGGTTCTGTGGCTGAACACATGAATGAGGTTAGCAACATTGTGAACCAGCTCTCCGCCATGAAGATGGTCCTGGATGATGAACTTCAGGCTTTGCTACTACTTAGCTCATTGCCTAACAGTTGGGAGACATTAGTGGTGTCTCTAAGTAACTTCGCGCCAGACGGAAAGGTATCCATGGATCAGGTAACAAGCTGTCTCTTCAATGAGGAGACAAGGAGGAAGTCTCTAGGGCCTGCTCAATAAGAGGCCCTTGTGACACAAGATAGGGGGAGAGGAAAGAACAGAAAGGGCGGAAAGGCCCGAGATAAATCAAGAGGCAAGTCAGTTGCCAGGAAAGATGTTGAATGCTGGAATTGTGGCAAGAAGGGCCACTACAAGCAAGAATGTCACAAGAAGAAGAGTGACAAGAAGGGTAAAGGAAAGGAGAAGGAAGATGATTCAGATTCTATTGCGGTCGCCTCAGATGGTGACGTTGTTGTTATTCTTTCGGCAGATCACGATATTTGTCTCACGGCTTCGAGTCAGGACACCGACTAGGGTGATAGACTCGGGAGCCTCGTTTCATGCGACTCCACGGAGAGATTTCTTCACAAGCTACAAGTCAGGTGACTATGGGACAGTGAAGATGGGAAATTCTGGTGTTTCGAAGATCGTAGGGGTCGGTGATATTTGTCTGAAGACCGATGTGGGCTGCGCATTGGTTCTCAGGGATGTGAGACACATTCTAGACTTTCGCCTCAACTTGATGTCGACGGGAAGGTTGGATGATGATGGTTATGAAAGTCGGTTTGTTGGTGGGCGCTGGAAGCTCATAAAGGGTTCGTTGATCGCTGCCAGAGGAAAGAAGTGTTGCACTTTTTACAAGGCAAGTGTCAGTGTGTGCAAGAATGGATTAAACGCAGCGGAAGATTCAGCTATTGACGTGTGGCACAGGCATCTAGGCCACATGAGTGAAAAGGGGCTTCAGCTACTAGTGAAGAAGCAGCTCCTTTCAGATGTGACAGGTATACCTCTCAAAACCTGTATTGACTGTTTATCTGGGAAACAGCATAGAGTTTCTTTTGTTAAAACTGCTTCTCATACTAATAAAGTACATGCATTAGATTTGGTTTATTCTGATGTTTGTGGTCCTATGAGGACAAAAACCTTGGGTGGGGCATTGTATTTTGTTACATTTATAGATGATGTATCTAGGAGGGTTTGGGTGTATGCTTTGAAATCCAAGGACGAGGTCTTTGGTGTGTTTAAATTGTTTCATGCTATGGTCGAGAGGGAGACAGGCAGATCATTGAAGTGCATCCACACTGACAATGGTGGTGAATACATAGGTGACTTCCATGAGTATTGCAAGTCACTGGGTATACGGCATGAACAATCAGTTCCCAAGACCCCCCAACATAATGGTGTGGCTGAGCGAATGAATCGCACAATTGTAGAGAGAATCAGATGCATGTTATCCCATGCAAAGTTGCCCAAGATGTTCTGGGGAGAAGCAATGCACACGGCGGTGTATTTGATAAACAGGTCTCCATCAGCCCCGTTGAATGGAGAAGTACCTGAGAAGGTGTGGACTGGACGTGATCCATCGTACAGGCATCTCAGGGTGTTTGGATGCAGGGCATCCGTTCACGTACCAAAGGATGAGAGGTCCAAGCTTGATATGAAGATCAGGCAGTGTGTGTTCTTAGGGTATGGTGATGAGAAGTTCGGTTATAGGTTGTGGGATCCGACCGAGAAGAAGCTCGTCAGGAGCAGAGATGTGGTTTTCACTGAAGATCAGTGTATAGAAGACATTGAAAAGCCAGAGAAGACCCAACCCAATTTAGGAGAACTGGAGGACATGGATCCAGTTACTTCTTCCGTGGTGCCTGATGACGGGGGAGTACAACAAGGTGTAGAGGATGAGGGAGTCCCTACAGAAGATGGACAGGGGGAGCAGCTCTAACTTGATCCACCTGTTGAGCCACAGGTGAGGAGGACATCAAGGGACAGACATCCATCCAAGAAGTACTCGCCGCATGAGTACATTATGCTCACAGATGGGGGAGAGCCAGAAGACTATTCTGAGGCCCTAGCCGACGAGCATAAGGGGGAGTGGTTGAAAGCTATGCAAGAGGAGATGGAATCCTTGCATAAGAACCACACCTATGATATGGTGAAATTGCCTAAGGGCAAGAAAGCTCTGAGCAATAAGTGGGTGTTCAGAAAGAAGAATGAGCAGAATAACTCACAGACAAGGTTCAAGGCCAGACTTGTGGTGAAAGGGTTTGGTTAGAGGAAAGGAATAAACTTCGAGGAGATATTATCACAAGTGGTGAAGATGACATCCATACGGGTGTTGCTTGGGTTGGCGGCTAGCATGGATCTGGAGATAGAGCAGTTAGATGTCAAAACTGCCTTCCTCCATGGTGACCTGGAAGAAGAGATCTACATGCGCCAACCAGAAGGGTTCGAAGTCAAGGGCAAAGAGCATATGGTGTGCAGGCTTAGGAAGAGCTTGTATGGGCTGAAGCAAGCTCCTAGGCAATGGTACAAGAAGTTCGACTCGTTCATGTTGAAGCATGGATATGACAGAACGGAGTAGGACCACTGTGTGTTCACTCGCAGGTTCTCAGACAGTGATTTCTTAGTTCTGCTATTGTACGTTGATGACATGCTCATCATGAAAAAAGACATCAAGAAGATCGACAGGCTGAAACAAGAGTTGGGCAAGTTGTTTGCGATAAAAGACTTGGGCCCAGCCAAACAGATCCTAGGAATGGAGATAACCCGTGACAGAAGCAGCAGGAAGCTTTGGTTGTCACAAGAGCGGTATATTGAGAAAGTCCTAGAGTGGTTCAACATGAATGCAGCGAAGCTGGTCAGTACTCCACTGGATGGTTACTTCAAATTGACCGACAAGCAGTGTCCCAAGACGAAGGAGGAAGTGGAAGAGATGCGGAAGATACCCTACGCGTCAGCGGTAGGAAGTTTGATATATGCTATGGTGTGTACGCGCCCAGACATAGCATACGCGGTTGGGGTTGTCAGCCGGTATCTTGCCAATCCTGGCAAAGAACATTGGGCAGCAGTGAAGTGGATACTAAGGTATTTGAGAGGCTCATCCAGGTTGAGCATATGCTATGGTGACGGAAAACTTGTGTTAGAAGGCTACACAGATGCAGATATGGTAGGTGACATAGACTCCAGGAAGTCTACATCGGGGTTCATGTTCACATTTGCAGGGGGAGCGGTCTCTTGGCAGAGCAAGCTACAGAAGGTCGTAGCATTGTCGACGACAGAGGCCGAGTACATTGCAGTCACAGAAGCATGCAAAGAGATGCTTTGGATGAAGAAGTTCCTACAGGAACTCAGCCTGAAGCAGGAGGAGCACATGGTCTATTGCGATAGCCAAAGTGCTATACACTTGAGCAAGAATCCAAGTCAGTATTCCAAGTCGAAGCACATAGAGATTCGGTATCACTGGATCATGGATACTTTGGAACAAAAGGTGTTACAGCTTGAGAAGGTCCATACGGACGATAATGGGTCAGACATGATGACCAAGGCTTTGCTCAAGGGCAAGTTTGAGGTTTGCAGAAACCTGGCTGATTTGAAGAAGACGAATTTCTCCTGAGTCGGAAAGGGGGAGATTTGATGGAGTTTTCATCCTCGGATACAGAGGAGAGAGAGTGGACTGGGAGTGGCCGGGCGCCCGGGCCATTTAGTGGCCGGGCGACCGAAATTCCCAGAATAGGTAGCATTACTGTTGGACAAATTTGGCCTCAGCCGGGCGCCTGACGGTCAAAGTGACCGAGCGCCCGATGACCCGACCGGGCGCCCGAAATTCAGTTTTTTCTTGGTTTTATTACTGGACTGTTTTTGAGTTGGCCGGGCGCCCGACGGTCTGGTGACCGGGCGCCCAACCCTGCGCGAACTGCTTAGACGCAGTTTCCTAATCTGGCTCTGTTTCCTCCATTTTTGGTACTTAAGCGTTCTAAAACGGGATTAGGGTATCCCATGGTGTTGTAAACACGTCCAAGGTGAGAAAGAGAGAAAAAGAGGAAGAGAGAAAGAGAAGAGAGAGAGAGGGAGGAAGCTTGTAGAAGGGAGAAGTTGCTTGAAGAGGGATTCTTCTGCGCAACCGTCGTCTCAGTGCTTCTACGTCCTCGGGATCGGTGAGATCACTCCTCCTTTACTATTCTCTTGTTGTTTATCCATCCCTGCGTGGGTGAAGAAGTTTGATCCAAGCGGTGTGTGCTTGTGATCGGTTGTAACAGTTCCCTGAGATAGTGGATTGTTGATCTGGACTAGGTCCCGTGGTTTTACCTCTTTTGAGGGTTTTCCACGTAAAAACTCTTTGTGTTCGTGTGGTTGATGTTTATTCTTGATTATTGTATTAGCATAGTCCGTAATTCTAGTGTATTGGAGGGCGAGATCCGAAGGTTTGTGTGAAACGCACCCAACAGATTGATAGCCCACAAGCAAGGAAAAATAGAGAAAATCCCAAGTTCTCTCTCTTACACACACCTCTCCCCTCTTCCTAACACGAATAGGAAACCTTGGACACCTTAGAATACTAATCTAAGTTGGATTACAACTCCTTAAATAAGCAAAAATCCAAAATTAGAAACACCTTGCGCAGTACTGCGAGCTGTGCAAGAAACCCGCACGCACAGCCGACCGGTCGTACCTTGCACAGAACAGTCCAGGGAGAAATCACAATTGCAGACCTGTCTCTGCCTCATTGCCGACCGGTCGCCTGACCGGTCGGAGCCCTCTGCCGGCCGACCGGTCTGGGCACACAGATTCTGTCCAGCCTTCACGTGCATCTAGGCCAAACGGCCAGACCGGTCGCCCGACCAGTCTGAGCACTCAACCCACACATGTTTGAAGGCTCCTCCAACACAAAATCCTTCATTTGAGATGTGATCCCACACTAAACTGGACAATAAATTAATGCTTGATGGGAGAGGCAGGCTATACACCTTCCGCATCCAACACATCTCTCACCTTCACGGATTGCAACTCCTGCGGCACTTGAGCCACAGCCCCACGCATTTTGCTGCCCCAAATTCAACGGGTTAGTGGTCCAGAAGTTGATGTCTCCACTGCCCAGAAGCTAGTGGCTATTACTTTCTAAGATTGGGAACAACTTGCACTACTTTTTTCCAGATAGGGGAGGCTGCGGCTAGTTGACTATAATCTGCACGAGGAGGAGTTTGTGAGCTGAATTTTGCTTTCTAGAAATCTGTCCAGCAGTTCTTCCCATCAACAGAGAATAGCGACCAGGCCAATAGCGACCAGGCCATACGCATGCGAAGGCTCTTCATAATGTCTTTCATATGCTTAAACCCAAGACCACCTTTAGATTTCGGAGCTAAAATAATGGCCCGGGATTTCTAGTGATACTTCTTTCTCCCATCAGCCCAACCCCAGAAAAAAATAGCAAATAATCTTTCCAGCTCCTCGAACACCTGCAACGGGACCTCTGCTGCAGCTATCGTGTGGATATGAATACTCCATAACATATGGTTTATGAGCACTTCCCTTCCTGCCTGCGACAAACATTTTCCCTGCCACCTCGCAGTTCTCATCTGGACCTTCTAGATGAGAGGCTTGAAGAAGGCGATTCTGGATTTACCTTTGAATATAGGAACACCCAGGTATGTGAAATGCGTCGAGGAAGTAGAAAATCTCGCTGCCCTTTCAATCTCTCAAACTCTCAATGGCCGAATCTTTGTCCGAACAATACAACACTCTTTAATATATGTATCCTTTCGTCTGAAATTGATTCATACCTCCTCAGGAAATCGTTCACCATAATTAGGGAGTTCCTGCTCCCATTCGAGAAAAGAATGTGTCATCAACGAACAGCATGTGTGAAACCAGTGGTCGGCCTCGTTGCACCTTAAACTGCGTACACAAGCCTCTCTCTACTAACCTCCTTGGAATAACTATATTAGCTTACTTGGGAGTAACTATTCTAGGACTCTTGAAGAAAGGCATACAATAAGGAATATTCCCTTTCAATTCAACATTGGGAGACTAATATATGTGTGTGTGATGTCGTGTACGAGGTGTGATATTTCTTTCTCAGTGAGAGTAGTGATCCGATATCAAAGCAATTCCAATATTAGTCATTGGACAACTGTGAAACAACTTAAGTGATTTTGGGTATCTCCATTAAGTGTATTGAGGATCACATTTAGTGACTTAATATTAATGTTTGAACCAACTATCATATATTAATTTTAAATGCTAGTTAGCTGCTCTATATTTTTTGATTGATTAATCGAGGGTTTTAATTGTTAAAACTTTAAGTTTTGATCATTGATATGTTTTAAATCAAGCATTATGGATATTTAATGGATAAAATCTTATGGTCCACAACTTAGGTGGTATGGGGTTTGCTTGAAGTTGGATACAGGGATAGTGAAAGGAAATAGATGATCAAGGTACATGGATTAGAAAGGTAAACATGTATCTTTCAAAATAGTGTATATGTGGACCAAGATGGCTTAATAGTATGTAATTTAGTTTATTTGGTCACTCACATTGGGAGGATCACTTGAAAGTTTCTAGATTAGAAGGCTAATTATGTCCATATAATATAATGATATTTGTAGATTTGAACTAGCTCCATTTATATCTTTAAATCTAAGGATATTGCATGACCACTAGTAGCAGGTGATTTGGTTATCTCCATTAAGTTCATTAAGGATCACATGATCTAATATGAGATTTACTCGATTTACTCAAGAACTTATATTTAATGACTTAATATTAACATTTGAACAGTCTATTATATATCTTAAAGGCTAGTTATCTGCTCTATGTTTTTTTATTGATTAATTGAGGATTTTAATTGTTAAACTTTTCGTTTTAATCATTAATATGTTTTAAATCAAGCTTGATGGATAAAATATTATGGCCTACAAGGATTTGCCAAAAGATGAATACATGGATAGTTGGAAGAAATAGATGATTGAGGTACATGGATTAGAAGGTAAACATACATCAGTCAAAGTAGGGTATATAGTGTTATGAGTGGTAGAGTACAATGATGTGGTGCTCCCTTAAAACCCTAAATAAGTAACTTTTTCTACCTACAACAGTAGCTAAGTAACTTATTTGAAATAAATAAGTTTGGCTTATGATCAATTATAAGTAACTTTTTTATTTAAAGTTACTTAACTTTTTTTTTTTTTTTTATCTCAAGTAACTTACGATCCAAACCCCCTAAATATCCTCTTATTTAAGATCATATTGTAGGAGAAATTAGAGAGATCAGCTTTTAACTTTCACCTCCCTTGGGACTTTTCCTACTTTGAAAGAAAGCATAAAAAAATGTAAAGAATAAAAAGAGGAGAGAGAAGAGTGGGCATCCTCATTTCTTCTCTTCCACACGTGCACATATCTTGACCTGTGTGGTCCACTTATGGTCGCTCTGATTGATCCTTGATTCTTATCAAAGGAATCAAAACGGCTTCTCCTCATCTTAAACCCACAATAGATTTGGCTGAAACTCTCTACATCTAGAGACTGATAGCGGTAGATGCGGGCGGACTGATATGCACTTAGGCATAATCATATACTTGTTTGATGATCTTAAATCTTAAATTCAATAATTTAAATCCTTTGCATTTATCACCGTTAAAAATCATCACATGACCCACTTTGTTGTGGCTCTTACTCTAGCATCTTTTCTGATGAGGGTAAACATACCAACTGTTGAGTACTTAGTGATATGCTACTGTTGGAATGTGTCAAATTGCAGAATGCTAACTTCTAATGATCGACATAAGAGAGATGAGAAAACCTTCGCCTATGATTCTTAAGACTAGCATCTGTCATATTGAATTAGGACCGTTTACTACTTTCGTTTCATCCGTCCATCAGATGATCACCAATTGCCAGTTAGGGTTGCACTTCCAGTGTGATCTTTTTTGGGTTGTAATCCATTTAAAGTGGGCCCCACTAATTCCCCAGTTTGGATTTGGGCAACACAACACTTGTACGGTAGGGAAGGTGCCAGTGCAACATAGTTGTGGTACCATTTACAGCACCCTATCATTCCTCGGTTAAATGCTCAGCACTGTACTTTGAGCAGCATTAATGTAAATGATCCATTTGTTTGATTGCCGTTGAAAAAGCGATCCGATTTTTCTCTGCCCAACTGCATAGGTCTGTTGTGGTTGACAGCTCTCTGCATTTAAGCACCAGCGTGTATCCTGTGTGGACAATCTGTCATGGGCCAGGGCTGGGCCCATGCCCCACAAAATCAGAATTTTAGATAGATTGGGCCCCACAGGTCTGGCCCAAACCTCCTCCAGGCCGGGCCTCTTGACAACGTTACAGTACAATGCAAACCTTGACATGGTGAGCATGAATTGCTGTTCGCCGAAAAAAAAAAAAATTGGGTGTAAAAATAATATCATCACACGTCAATTCTAAAAAATTAAATGACGATTAAATGCTGTTCGTTCATATCAATGGGCCAAGCTCCAATTTGGGATACTTCCAAGTTGGACTTGAAAGAGTTGTAACTGCAATTTGAGGGCTATCTGGGCTCTTTGAATACTGAAATGCATGTACTTTGTGTTGGGAAAAAAGCCGGCAGCGGAAGCGGAACGCCGAACACGTGAAGCAATGCGAAATCAAACGAGTAACAAGATGCAATCAATCACACACAAGCACACCACAAGAGACTCCGAATTTTACGTGGAAAAACCCCAAAACGGGTAAAAAACCACGGCATAAAGCAATCCACTATGAATATCAGAAGATTACAGAGATGACAACCCACAAAGCAAGGAAACACAGAAAAAACTCCAAGTTTTCTCTCACACACACCTCTCCCCTTTTCCTAGTACGAATAAGAAACCTTGAATAAGAAACCTTGGACACCTTAGGATGCCACTCTAAGTCGGATTACAACACCTTAAATAGGAAGAAATTCGAAATTAGAAATATCTTACGCAGTACTGCGGACTGCGCAAGAAATCCGGGCGCACAACCGACCGGTCAGCTTTCATAAAAAACAGTCCAGGGAGTTCCAGCCGACACTGCATCACATCCGACCGGTGTGGGCATCAGAAAACGTCCATGGGGGGGTCTTCACAGCATCTGGGTTACGCTGTCCGGCCGGTCGGCCAGCCGGTCGGAGCACCCATTCGAGCATAGTTTGAAGACTCCCCAACAAACTCCACCGAGGCTTCAAACGTCGAATCAACACATCCTTGCATCGTCATCTCATTTTCAATCATATCTCCATCGCTTCTCGTGCCACCATTGATCCTATCCTTGCAAATTCACGCCCTTTACTGCTCTTCTCATGTGGCCCTTGGGCATTTGCCACATACGAGCAACCGTGGATCTCGCTACCTCTCCCGCAGCTCCATCTTGAATTGTGCTCCCGATCAACATGTAAAGATGGTCACACCTCCGTGCCTTCATACACACGAGTGCCCCCTTCATCACTTCACAACAACGATCGCGGCAGATAAACACTCACCCTTTCGCCTCGAGTGCACCAAGAGAAATCACATTCATCTTCATCTTGGGAACGTGCTTCACATCTTCTAGGACTCATTCGACCCTATCGAACATCCTGATGCGCGCAATATCAACACCCACAACCTTATGAGCGACTCCATCGCCCACAAACACCGATTCTTCACCATACTCCCTATATGTCGTGAATGAACTCCGGTCAGGACAAACGTGACATGAAGCCCCTGAATCAAGGATCCACTCACTACCTTGAGATCCCTTGCCAGATACAGTCAAAACTTCACAATAAGTTTTGATTTGATTATATCTTTTGATCCGTAGAGTTTTAGAAGTTGTGCCCAACATGAAAAGGGTTTAGAAAAATTAGTAGAACAACATGGTTAGGCCGGATTAAAAACTTTTCATTTTTGACCGAAAACCATGAAGTTTAGTAAGAATATGAGACATCTATAAATAATAACTTTACTATTTATAGTAAGTTGGGTTTTCTAGGCGTTTTAGTTGGAGCTGGAGTCTGATACTTATTAGGGTGTAGTTTATTATTTAAAGTATTATAATTACACTATTTATCATTCAATCAATTTTACAAACTTTTTAGGAATAATTTTCTGTTTTCTATCTTTTTTTCTCATGGATTCGAGGAAGTCTGGTTGAGGAGTCCTGGAGGACTTGTGAATTCAAGGTAGTTATCTGGCGAAGGAGACGGTGATCGACTTTACCACACCCTCCCTACGTCATGGAGCGAATCTATTAACATTTTTAAAAGATAAAATTTTCAAATGCATTTAAATGGAGGAAGAGATATATATTTTTTTAAGTCATGCAACGCACCCACTTTGTTAGTTGCACAACACACCCACACAATTAGTCACACGATGCACCCACCCACCAGTGGGGTTAGTGTGTCTCCTTAGCACTCGAACCTGAGACCTACTGTTGAAATGCCTAGGCATCTTCAAGTTGGGCTAGCAGGTGAGACACAAATGGAGGAAGATATGTATGCACTAACTCTTGACTCTATACTCCAAGCTCTTTTCATTGAAAGATAGTTGGAGGGAATTCCCACCCTTGATCTTCACTGGGGCCCACTTGAGTTGCAAAACAACGTGATTTTTTTATCCAACCCTTCATTTAGGCTATAAATGAAGAGCCACTATGGCTTATATATATATTGTATATCCACATTATTGCAAATGAGTTCTTAAAGGGTTCACACAGGTTCTCTTGAGAATCCATTTTTAGGAGAAAATCTCTCTCTCTCTCTCTCTCTCTCTCTCTCTCTCTCTCTGGGCCCGTTTGGATTGTAAGTTACTTAAGATAAGCTACTTATCAGATAAGTTACTTATCTTGGTTTTTACTTATTAAGCAGATAAGTATGTTTGGTAAACAACATACTTATCAGCCAATAAGTAAATAAGTATGTTTGGTAATAAGACATTGACAAGTAACCTTTTGAAAGAAAATTTCAAATCTACATGTTATAAGCAACATATTGACATGAAAAGAAAAAGCTAAGCGTTGAGGCAGTTTTCCTAACATGATGAACTTTTCTAATCCCATGTGTGCACAATAAAGCTTATGTACATGCCATGCATGTGCTAGTATAGCACGATTAGTCCAAGATACATTCCATCCATCAGAATGGGACCACTATATGGATGCCTTGGCACAAGAATCAAGTTGATCCATTGGCTAGGTGGGCCACAGTCTGCAAAACAAATGTACAGCTCTAGAAGACTTGGTTGAAGTTTTCTAACTCATTCACTTGTTTCCAATAGTCGTTCCACATGGTGAGTGGACTAGAACCATTTTTGGGAAAGATGTAGAAGATTGATCAACTTGATTGGTGGGTTGGATCTTGCACCAATTAATGTAGGGCCCATCTTTGATGTGGGCTGTCCATTGTGTGTGCCCCACCTTTGATGGGACAGTCCATCATGTGGCGCCTCCTTTGATATGGAAGTATGAGAGAGCAGTAATTGAGTGATCCATGAGAGAGAGCGTGAGCTGAAAGAGATAAGTAGAAAAGCCAAATTGGAGGGTGGTTAGT
The DNA here is from genome assembly GCA_003013855.2 of Liriodendron chinense. Taxonomy (NCBI): domain Eukaryota; kingdom Viridiplantae; phylum Streptophyta; class Magnoliopsida; order Magnoliales; family Magnoliaceae; genus Liriodendron; species Liriodendron chinense. Next base: position 7,756,714 of record ML058339.1, on the reverse strand, counting down.
TAACATTGGAGGGTGACTAACCCCCCCCCCCCCCCCCCCAGCGTGACATGAGAGAGATAAGTAGAAAAGTCAAAAGTCAAAAAGCTAAATAAAAATACTTATTATGATAAGTAATTTTCAAGAGATAAGTTACTTTTCAATTATACTTACCAAACGAACTTAAGTGCCAAAAGTAACTCACGTCTTAAGTTCAGCCGGAAAGTAACTTATTTAGTAGTATGCCAACGAGCCCTCTCTCTCTCTCTAACAACTAAATAAGGTTTTCTAAGCTACATGCATAAGAGAGAGGTTTCCTAAGCTACATGCATACGAGAGAGCTTGTTTATAAATCATATGCATGTTGAAGTGGTGCATGTATAAGGAACAAAATCCATCCATTGGATGAACCCAACCATGTTAATGCTTTTATTTGTCCTGGACCCAACTCAGAACCGGTATCCAAAGACCCAAAACCGATAGGATTCAGGCCTGGGTCTTCGAGAGCTAGACCTGGACAGGGAAAGACCCGAACCTTGTTAGCCCCATAGCTAGGATCCCACCTGAACCCAACCCAGCGCTACTCAACTGAATCTTGACTTGATTCAGTATTTAATAACAAACAAAAGTATTAGTAATAAATGTTTAAATAGTTATATTTACGTACAAACTATAAAATAACTAAAATAAATAAATGCGTGACCAATAATCGGTTAGTTGTAGACGTACTACCGCCGCCAGGACCTTGCTAGAGACGGACTGTCCTGTCATGAGATCTGTGGGGCCCACCGTGATGTATGTGTTTTATCCCTTCCATCCATCCATTTTGATACATCCTTTTAGGGGATGATCCAAAAAATGAAATGGATATAAATCTCCAGCGGACCACAACAAAGTAAACAGTAGGGATTGAATGCTTACACGTGAAAACCTCTTGGGGCGTCAGAAGTTTTGGATCAAGCTGATATTTATGTTTTACCTTCATCCATGCCTATGTGACCGTATAAACAGATTGGATGGCAAATAAACATCACGGTAAGCCTTAGGAATGTTTCATTTGTAGGGGTCATTGTCATCACTCTTTTCTGTTGTGTGGTCCACTCGAGCTTTCCATTTGCCTCCCTTTTGGATTCATGCCCTAAAATGATCTTTCAAAATAGATGGACAGCTTGGATAAAACACATATACCACGGACGGCTCCACAGAGCCCCTGACAGGACCGTTAGCCTCTAGCTGTGCACAACTCAGCTAACGCACAGGCCACCGTATATGCCAGCATGGCTGACAAGTGGAATATCCGAGCTATCCAACACCACTATATATAGACGCCCTGGCCCAAGAGTCAGGTCATCAATTAGTCAGGTGAGCCACAATTAATTAAACAAATGTAGGGTCATGAAAAAAGTTGGCCAGACTGTCCACTTATTTCTTGTATCATAGCACACCAAGTGGACCATCTTTACAAACACGTGTAGGGTCAGCTACGTTCTAAAATGTTGTAATAAGAGGTTGAAAACAACTGACAGATATTAAAAAATAAAATTAAAAGGAATATAAAGAACTTATTGATTTGAAGAACACTGAGTCGAGGCGTGACGAGTCACTGGGCTTGAAACCAAATCTGCCCTCCTTGGACCGCTTTCCAAATGCAACAGGAGTCACGGACAGTTGGCCTCCAGGATACAACGACTATCACCCTAGTCCCAGCTGTGCACTCGCCGTACAGGGCTCGAACCAGCAAGTATACCGCAAACTCGAGATGCAGTGACTCAGTGAGTCAGAAAGAACTTTCAGTGTCCGTTGGAGCAAAAGGAAGGTGCGCAAGTATACTCACAGTAGACCCAGACCCAGACCCAGACCCAGACCCGGACCCGGACCCGGACCCGGACCCGATCCCGGCCCGGCACCGGCGACGGCGACGGCGCGGCGCGGCTCGGCTCGGCTCGGCTCGGCCGGCCGGCGGGCGGGCGGGCGCGCGCGCGCGTGTGTGGTTTTTGGCATAGTATGGTTCAATGTGCATAGCCCCCCACAAACCACAAAATTCACCTGCCCCCTGAGGGCCTAGCCCATGTGCAAAACCTCTACTTTTATACTTGCTTTTTTTCTTTGGTTATTTCCGATGTGGGACAAAGAAAATGCACAAACTCCAAAAACAAACTTGTGGAGGGAAACCATTTTCAAAGGAAAATTTGAAATAAATATTTTAAAATTCCTTTTTATAAAATACAACAATCCCCCACATGTTTCAAATTTCAAAACATTTCGAGTTTAGAGTAGAACAGTTGTGTAATAGTGTTGATGTCTATCGGACTTTAATCAACATTTAGAGTAAGCAAGACAGGTTTACAGGAATTAGGTGACTATCGGTCTTTAACCTAACCCTTTAACGTAAACGGCCATACATGCCACTCACACAACTATTCCGATACTGCTGGTTCTGCGGTTTGGTGCGTTTCGGCCATGCACCTTTACCTGGATTTTCATGAGCGCTCTAGAGAATAGCCTAATATCTCATAGGAAGCGGCCTCAACTTCCACACTCATATAGGTGAATTCCATCAAGTGTACACAGCAAAAGGATACACCACCAATCTTGGTTATGGATTCATTAAGAGTTCAGACTCATCCTCCCAAACATTGCTGTTTACACTGCGTACATCTCAGGAAGGGGTAAATCACTGCAGTGCTTCCCAGTCTCCTAGTGTCTTGTTGTTTACCCATTGAACCTATCGCATGGGATCTCCACTTGTATAGGTTGGGTTGCTGACACTGGTAGCTCATAATGTTAGGCTCAACCCCATTCCCTTCGATGTTTCTATGACTAACCCTTTGGATAGTCCTTTGGTCAGAGGATCTGCCAGATTCTTTTTCGATCGTACGAAATTAATTGTAATAACACCATCAGTCAGCAGGTGTCTAACAATATTATGTCGAAGTCTGATATGTCTACTTTTACCATTATAGATCTTACTATTAGCCCTGGCTATAGCTGCCTGGCAATCACAATGAATAGATACAGTCGATACAGGCTTTGGCCAAATAGGTATATCTGCCAAGAGATTTCTTAGCCACTCAGCTTCTGAACCTGCTTTTTCTAATGCAATGAATTCCGACTCCATTGTCGATCTAGCAATGCACGTTTGTTTTGTAGATTTCCAAGATACTGCTCCTCCACCAATTGTGAATACATATCCACTTGTGGATTTAGTTTCATCAGAGTCAGTTATCCAATTGGCATCAGTATATCCTTCTAATACTGGTGGATAACCTGTATAACATATACCATATGTAGCAGTACCTTTTAAATATCTTAATATTCTATTTAAAGCATTCCAGTGATCATAACTAGGGTTATGTGTATATCTACTCAGTCTATTTACAGCAAAAGCAATATCTGGTCTTGTACAGTTCATCAGATACATTAAACTACCAATTACTTAAGAATAAGCATGTTGAGATATACTACTTCCTGTATTCTTCTTGAGTTGCACAGAATGATCATATGGTGTACTGGCAGGTAAGCAATCGAAGTGTTCAAACTTCTTTAATATCTTTTCAACATAATGTGACTGAGATAATGTAATATTATCATCTTTCCTGATTACCTGAATACCTAGGATCATACTTGCTTCTCCTAAATCTTTCATATCAAAATTAGAAGACAGGAGTTGTTTAGTATTATTCACAAGTTTGACGTTAGTTCCAAAGATTAGCATATCATCTACATATAGACATATAATGACACCTTCATTATCAGAAAATTTACTGTAAACACATCTATCTACATCATTTACAATATAACCATTTGATTTTAAGACATTATCAAACTTTTCATTCCACTGTTTAGGGGCTTGTTTTAAACCATACAAGGACTTAACAAGTTTACATACTTTGTTTTCTTGTCCTATGATTTTATATCCCTCAGGTTGTTCCATATAGATTTCTTCTTCTAACTCACCGTTTAGAAATGCTGTCTTAACATCCATTTGGTGAACCACTAACTTATAAATAGATGCAATAGCTATTAATACTCTAATTGATGTAATTCTGGTTACAGGTGAATATGTGTCAAAATAATCATATCCTTCATTCTGTCTAAAACCCTTTGCTACTAACCTGGCTTTGAACTTATCTATAGTTCCATCAGGTCTAAGTTTCTTTTTAAAAACCCATTTACAGCCTATAGGTTTGCTTCCAGGAGGAAGATCTACTAGTTCCCATGTGTTATTAGATATTATTGAATGTAATTCATCTTTTATAGCTTCCTTCCAAAAGGTAGCGTCTGAAGAATTTATAGCTTCTGAGTATGTTACAGGGTCATCTTCTAATAGGAATGTAAAAAACCCATCTCCCATATTAGTTTCTTTTCTAGCCCTTTTACTTCTTCTTGGTTCTTGATTTATTTCATTAGAAGCATTAGGTTCTTCCACTATTCATTAGTAGTTTCTATAGTTCTACTAATTAAGTTCATATCCAAAGTATTATCATCTTTTGTTTCTTCCAAACATGATTTAAAAGGAAATACATGTTCAAAAAACTCTGCGTCCCTGGCTTCTATAATAGTGTTTGGATCTAAAACATTATTCTTTGAATTTAGAACCAGGAATCTATATGCAGCACTATGTTGTGCATAACCTATAAAGATACAGTCTGATGTTTTTGGACCTATCTTGGTTTTCTTGTTTTCAGGTAATCCTACCTTAGCAAGACACCCCCACACTTTTAGATATTTGTAACTAGGAGTATGACCTTTCCATTGTTCATATGGTGTCTTTCCAGACACCTTGTGAGGTATTCTATTTTGGACATAACAGGCTGATAGGATAGCTTCCCCCCACATGTTGAGAGGCAAACCTGAACTATTTAACATTGCGTTCATCATATCTTTTAGAGTTCTATTCTTACGTTCTGCTATTCCATTTTGTTCTGGTGTATAAGGTGCAGTGGTTTCATGAACTATGCCATATTTTTCACAAAACTCCTTAAACTGTGTTGACATATATTCTCCACCTCTATCTGATCTAAGCCTTTTAATTTTTCTACTTAGTTGGTTTTCAACTTCAGTCTTGTATTTGATAAATGCTTCAAATGCATCATCTTTATTTCTAAGAAGGTAAATTATGGTATACCTAGAACAATCATCTACAAAAGTTATATAATATCTTTTACCACCTCTAGACATGTGATTTTTGAAATCACCTAGATCACTATGAATTAACTCTAGTAATTCAAAATTTCTAACTATAGATTTGAAAGGTTTCTTATGAAATTTTGATTCTACACAAACCTCACATTTTTCTATATTTTCTTCTGATATATTAGGTAATAAACCTAACCTATTTATTCTTTTTATAGATGCTACATTAACATGACCTAATCTACTATGCCACAAAGAAGTAGACTCAACAATATAAGCAGAACTGGATGACATCTTATTATTATCAACGTTTACAATATAAAGACCATCATTACAATAACCCTTCCCAATGAAGGTACCATTCCTAGTCATTACAAGCTTGTCTGAATCAAATACAAGTTTAACACCAGCCTTGTTGAGGAGCGAACCAGAGATCAAGTTTCGTCGAATATCAGGTACATGTAGGACATTGTTCAACATTAACGTCTTTCCCGACGTAAGCTTCAGAACTATCTTTCCTTTTCCAGCAACCGGAGAGGTCCGAGCATTTCCCATGAAGACTTGTTCATCATCCCTTATTTCTTGATAAGAGGTAAACATGCTACGGTCCTTACAAACATGCCGAGTTGCCCCGGTATCCAGTATCCATTCCAGGTTGTGTACAAGGAAGACTTCGGTCAGAACCGCAACAACCGTATCAGCTTTTGTTTCAGCAAGATTAACTTGTGGCTTATTGTTCTTTTTCTTCAGCCTACATACGTTTGCATAATGTCCTGGTTTTCCACAAAAATGACAATTGCCTTTCTTTTTGAACTGTTTGTTTGGCTTCTTTTTCAGCCGACACTCATTAGCATAGTGTCCAAACTTTTTACAATTGTGACATTGTATTTTACTTTTGTCTTTCTTTTCCTGTCCTGATTCGATTAGGTTAGCCTTTGAAACAGACTCATTGGCATCACCAATTTGATCTCTGATCCTATTTGCTTCCTCTATACGTATGTGTACAATTGTATTTTCCAAAGAGACGCCATTCTTTTTGTGTTTCATTTTATTTTTGTAATCTTTCCAAGAAGGAGGTAATTTCTCAATTAACGCTCCAGAAAGAAATACCTCGTCTAACATTATTCCTTCAATTGTTAATTCATGAGTCAGATTTTGATAATCATGAATTTGATTTGTAACAGGTTTATCATCTGTCATATTGAAGTGAAGGAAGTTCGATATTGCATGTTTTTTAGATCCAGCGTCTTCAAGAACATACTTCTTCTGAAGTGCATTCCATATCTCTTTCGCAGAATCATACAAAACATAAACATCATACAGTTCATTTGACAAGGTATTCAGAATGTAATGTTTGCAATTATTGGCATCTTGAACTTCAGTTTGGTTGGCTGGGTCAACTATAAATGTATCATACAAGATGTAAAAGACTTTTAAGGTTTGTAAAGCAAAAGAGATTTTCTGTTTCCATCGTTTATAATTCTGTCCAGAGAAGGGTTCAATCTTGGACAGTTCAGTAGTAGGATTAACTGTGATAGTAGCCATGTGTGCTTCACTTTGGTTTGAAGAGAAATGAGTAAAATTCTGTTCCGAATTAAGTTTGGAACAGACAGCACAAGAGGAACTGTAATCTGCTCTGAGTTGAAATTGGAACAGACAACAGAAGATCACAGAAATAAAATCTGTCTGTTGTTTTCAACTTGAATTTGGTTTCAAGATTGTTGTAATAAGAGGTTGAAAACAACTGACAGATATTAAAAAATAAAATTAAAAGGAATGTAAAGAACTTATTGATTTGAAGAACACTGAGTCGAGGCGTGACGAGTCACTGGGCTTGAAACTAAATTTGCCCTCCTTGGACCGCTTTCCAAATGCAACAGGAGTCACGGACAGTTGGCCTCCAGGATACAACGACTATCACCCTAGTCCCGGCTGTGCACTCGCCGTACAGGGCTCGAACCAGCAAGTATACCGCAAACTCGAGATGCAGTGACTCAGTAAGTCAGAAAGAACAGAAAATCAAACCAGAGTCCAGAGCTTTAGTAAAGTTGAGAGAGAAGATGATTTTCGAATCTTTTTAAAACGGATTAATCAGATCTATATATAGACTTGATTATGTGCTTAATGCACCGTTTTAAATTGGGTTAGGTCCGTTGGGTTTAAACCCAACTGATGCGACCATCCGAACAGACGCTTCTCTGGACGTTTAAAACAAAAGACCGTTGGTGCAAGTACACTTTCAGTGTCCGTTGGAGCAAAAGGAAGGTGCGCAAGTATACTTACAGTAGACCCAGACCCAGACCCAGACCCAGACCCCGGCACCGGCACCGGCGACGGCGCGGCCGGCTGGCGGGCGGGGGGGCGCGCGCGCGCGTGTGTGGTTTTTGGCATAGTATGGTTCAATGTGCATAGCCCCCCCACAAACCACAAAATTCACCTGCCCCCTGAGGGCCTAGCCCATGTGCAAAACCTCTACTTTTATACTTGCTTTTTTTCTTTGGTTATTTCCGATGTGGGACAAAGAAAATGCACAAACTCCAAAAACAAACTTGTGGAGGGAAACCATTTTCAAAGGAAAATTTGAAATAAATATTTTAAAATTCCTTTTTTTAAAATACAACATAAAATGCATTAACTTCTTTTACCTGCTATAAGAAAAAAAGGTTGACCAGAGGAATGGCTTGGCTCAAGTCACCACGATCGAGTCATGTTGGGTTAACCGAGTCAATAAATTGACTCGACTATTCTTGTCTTCTTGAAGCTGAGTCATGCTCAAGGTGGAGTTTTTTACTAACTCGGCCTGAAATCTCATAGAGTATAGTTGAATTTATTGAGTTTTGAGTCGACTCACTGAGTATTAGAACTATGTCACATCCATTACCAAATAGAGAAAATTGAAAAAAAAAAAAAAAATTCTCACCATAGTACACTAAGTATTAGAACAATGGTGTACCTGCCGCTACACTGTTGCTTGCTGGCTGCTGAAAATTCATTGCACTAGCGTGCGCTCAATAGTTTTGAAGCTAAGTTATTCCTTTAAAACCGACCCATTATCAGATCCCTTGATGTAGAGAAGTCTAGTTGGGGGACTTCAATGCCTCACATTCGCTAAACCAAATATGACATTCAGTTGCTAAGAGGGCCCACCTGGAAACTTGGGATCTCAGCAAGAAATGCGAAGGTTAGGTTGCTTAAAGCCGGCTGGCCAATAGGCGAAAGATTAATACAACTATTGCCTGCCACCCACAGGGGACATTGCAAAAAGTGCACTTCTAGAACATGCTATGCGAAATGAGCCAATGGTTATCATGCAAAATATGTCACCATGGTTAAAGGACTCGGAGACTCACGGGCTAGCTCATTTGGTCCTGAGTCGAGTCAGGACCTGCCACTGTTGAGGCTGAATCAGCTCAACTCGCCTGAGTCCGGGGGCCTCGGGAGGGTGAATCGTGGTATCAAACCGGTTCATGTCTGAGTCATCCTCAGACTGAGTCGCATCACCCTTATTGGAGTCTTAAAACCATGCCTTAAGCAGCCATTTGTGATTCCGCAATTTGAGTTAGCTCATACTTACAAATCTGCATGGTTTGAATTTTTTTTGCTAAGGTTGTGACCTCATTTTGGTGACTTTCCTTCCTGAGTTAACACATGCATGGGTAACCATAGTTCAAAAACCCAAAACCCAACATGACTTGATGTCCTGCCGGGTCAGGATGACTTCAAGACTCTACACTAGATTTGTACGCAGTATAATAACTAATAAAACTGAGTCAATATATAGAATAGCTATGGTTTGTACAAGCATAACATGTTGAAATGGTGAGAAAATGACGTTACCCGGTGGGAGACGTCTCTCCCTTAGCCTCTCTCTCTTGCTCTCAACCCGTGTACGTCTGTAAGTACTCAGAGTGTAGGTGAAGCCTTGCTCTAGGCTTTGCCACTTGCTTTCCCCTAATGTAGTCAATATAAGAAGGTCCACAAATAGAGAAAGATATTTTATTAATTCATCTTCGAGGGTATTCTTTGATGTGAGATTCCTTGTATGGGTGAAAGAGAGAGGCGATCGTCTTGTATTTCTATTTTTCTTATTAAGAAATTTTTGTGTTGTTGCCCCAATGGAGCAGGTTTATTGTTGAACCACATAAATCCTTATACATCTTGTCTTTTGTTTTTTATTTGACAATTTTCTTTCGTGGTTTTGGTTTTGCCTATAACAATTATGTGCAAGTATTTTTCTACAATATATTTGTTGGGCTTGGACGCTTCAAACCTTCTTGCATGAAGACCACCGACCGGCCGGCCGACCGGTCGGTCATGTTGGAGATGAAGACAGCAGGTTGCTGGAGCCTTTTTGGGCCATCTGGCCGGTCGGCCGACCGGCCGGTGGGGGGGTCCGACCGGTCGGGCAGTTTCCTTTTTGGACTTGGTTTCTTGCGCGGTTTTGCGTAAGGAGTTTCTAATTCCGGTTTTCTCCTATTTAAGGAGATGTAATTCGAGATTAGGGTGGCCGCCAATGGGCCAAGGGATTGAGAGGGTTCTAGGGTGAGAGAAAAAGCTAGGAGGAAGCTTAGAGTTCTCTGAGATGAGGGAAAGGACTGTGTTTGTCCTTCTTATGTAAGAATTAGCTTCGGGTAGCTTGGGATTTCTCTTATGGGTTGTGATCCAGGGTGTTCTTCTGTAATCTCTTGTAACTTCTGATTCATAGTGGATGGGTGTCGCTTTGTGCCGTGGTTTTTTACCCTTGAGGGGTTTTTCCACGTAAAAATCGGTTTGCCTTCTTGTGTGTGATGATTTGCTTGTTGATTGCAATTGTACTGTGTTCCTCGCCTGCTTTGATTGCTTTCGCTGCAGGGCTCCTAACCCCAACAAGTGGTATCAGAGATAAAAGTTGGGAAGGAGGCAAAGAAAATCTAAGGCGAGACATTAACGGCGTCTTCTAGCATGAGATTCGTTGTGGAGGATGATTCCATGAAAGAAAAACATGGAAAGCGATCGGTATCTATGGAAGAAGTAGAGTTGAAGAAGGTGGATCAGTATGCCAATATCTCAATCAGGTTTGTCGACTGCGATCGGGTTTGATCGGGAGTACTATTCATGGTGGAGCTGCGGGATCGGCAGCGGGATCCATGGTTGCTTGTGTGTGGCATGCTCAAGGGCCACATGAGTGAGCGGGTGATGAAGGTGCAAGGATGAAGTCGATGAGGCATGAGAAGTGGTGGAGCTATGATGACGACGAAGTAGAGATGAAGATGGTACGTGGCGAGGTGTTGCATGAAGATTTGAGTCGTGGTGGAGTTTGTTGGGCTTGGACGCCTCAAACCTTCTTGCATGAAGACCTCCGACCGGCCGGCCGGTCATGTTGGAGATGAAGACAGCAGGTTGCTAGAGCCTTTTTGGGCCATCCGACTGGTCGGCCGACCGGTCGGTGGTTCGTCCGACCGGTCGGTCGACTGGTCGGGCAGTTTCCTTTTTGGACTTGGTTTCTTGCGCGGTTTTGCACAAGGAGTTTCTAATTTCGGTTTTCTCCTATTTAAGGAGATGTAATTCGAGATTAGGGTGGCCGCTAATGGGCCAAGGGATTGAGAGGGTTCTAGGGTGAGAGAAAAAGCTAGGAGGAAGCTTGGAGTTCTCTGAGATAAGGGAAAATGGCTGTGTTTGTCCTTTTCATGTGAGAATTAGCTTCAGGTAGCTTGGGATTTCTCTTATGGGCTGTGATCCAGGGTGTTCTTCTGTAATCTCTTGTAACTTCTGATTCATAGTGGATTGGTGTCGCTTTGTGCCATGGTTGTTTACCCTTGAGGGGGTTTTCCACGTAAAAATCAGTTTGCCTTCTTGTGTGTGATGATTTACTTGTTGATTGCAATTGTAGTGTGTTCCTTGCCTGCTTTGATTGCTTCCGCTGCGGGGCTCCTAACCCCAACAATATTAAACCGCCAAAACTATTAGAATTTAAGCATTAGGGGCACCAGCTAAAGACTGCTTCCATCCTAAACACATTTTGCATGCCACACTCATAGAACACCTCTGCTGACCCTTACCTTTTTGTGAACAAATAGCCATCGGGCGACTCGATGGCGACCAAGTTGACAAGTCTTTTAGATCCAGGACGGACCATGTCTGTCAAATTAGAAGCAAGCTTCTAGAAGACTGCATCTGAAATCTTACTGAGTCGAGTTAACTCAGACGAGTTTTGAGTCGAGTTAGCGAGTTTCTGTTATAGCAAATTTAAACTGAATAGTTTCGACAATGATTATTGGGAATGATTATGCATTAAAAAAAAATAATCAGCGGTCTACGATCCATCCACAATGGGAGCCATGATTTGTACTGCCCGGGTCTGCAGACGTGCCAGCCACATGTGTGGTCGATGAGTTGCCGCAACTTACTAATTATGACAAACATACCTTCTAGCCTACCCGATGAATGAAATTTTAAGGAATTTTCAAAATGTAATTATGGAAGAATCCTACACAAGCCAAACAAGAAAACCCTAATTGATAATTGATAGTAATTATGATCATGGCCTCTCAAGTAGATGTGTGAAAATGCCTTAAAAGCTGATGAACTTGCAATTCATTTCAAATAAGGATGCAAGTGCTTATACAGTGAGATGCTAGCAAATCTCTTTTTTGAGGGATATATCTATAAAGGCAAAAAGATTAAATTTAAAATAAGGTGCCTGTCTTCATCAGCCAAAAAGAATGGATGGATTCATCTGGGCCCAACATCAATTGCTTAGATGTCCAACATAAGATGCAACCTCCTCTAGTCTTGGACCATACATTTCATGGTGAATTATATGATTCTCCATACCATGGATATCTATTGTACCCTCAAGCGTTAAGTATTTATAAGTGGGGCCCATGGTTTGATGATCCAAACCAATAATATCAATGTCTCCATTGTTGATAGACGGTGATTGAAAAATATCTACAACAAAACAATTATAACCCTTTGATCAGTGGTCAGAAAATGGATGGCTAAGAAAAAAGGAAAAAAAATATTTTGTACTTTAAAAAAGAAGAAAAAATGCTAAAGATTGGATTCTGAGGATATTCTGATCTGGGAGTTTTCTAGGACATGGTCTATCCGTGATGGGTCCATTAGATCAATGGTATGGATCACGGAACCATGGGCACCAACCGTACACAGACTCAAAGTGTTTATTGTGGAATGGGTTCCACATAACCCTCGTGCAAAAGAGCGTTAAGGTCCACTCCACGCGATTATTTGGAGCTTGAAGTTAGGAAGGTGGAATAGTATTAAGAGCGAGAAAAACATTGATACTCTGGAAGAGAGTGATTGATGATACTCCCGCACTAATAAATTACTTAAAACGATGCATACTCGGCACGCAAGGAATTCGAATTAAACGTCCAAATTATGAGTACCAGTCTGGATGTAACATGAATAAAATTTAAGATTATCTGATCATCTGCCTATTTTGATCATCTGACTATTGAATTGGTGGGCATTTATTGGACGGTTAAAAATGTAAAATATCCTATGGTCCTATTTCAACTAGTGTTCACGAATTAAAGGTAAGGATTGTCCAACCATAAATTTACTGATTTACTGCAGTTTAATTTGATTTAGTATATGCCACGTGAGTGCCTGCGTATCAAGCAGCATGTGCTGCCAGGGTATCAAATAACTTCCCTTTAAGAGCTTTGTCACAACTCATGCCATGGAAGTACTCATGGTTTCCACAATCCCCACTCATGCTGGTACGCGGATTTCCTGCGAAAGCCTTGCGTAGGAAGTTCCTGCGCTGGTAACTTACGTGGGGCCCACCGTGATATTTTCAAGAAATCCACTCTGTCCATCCGATTTTTGAGATCATTTTAGGACATTATACCAAACATTAACCGGATCCAAGACTCAAGTGGGCCGCACTAAAGGAAAAAGGTAGGTAGGGAAATTCTTACCGTTGAAAACTCCCAAGGGTTCACAGTGATGTTTATATGCCATCAATACCATTCATAACGTGATTACTACTGGGATGAACTGAAATCACAAATATTATCCTGAATTAAAACTTCTAGTGGCCCCATGAATATTTCAACGTGGACATTCAATTCTCACATTTTCGGCCCACTTGAGTCTTGGATCCGGATTATTTTTGGTCTAATGTTTTAAAATGAGCTTGCAAAACGGATGAACAGAGTGAATTTCTCAAAAACATCACGGTGGCCCCACCTAGCTTCCCAACGCAAGTACTTCCAGTCCAGGCTTTGCAGGAAATCTGCGTCCCTCATGCTTTTAGAAGCGTATGTGAACTTGGATGGCTGCATTACTCTCTATTATACACAGCTAGGGTAAGGTACCGTGGAACCTTACTTGTGGGTTTCTTTTATTATTTTTTTAATGGGATGAAAATTCTAGATAGAAGATAATGGAGAGGTTGATTGTCATTTTCTTAGGACCCTAGTTTGCTTAGAACCCCAGTTTACATATGCAACAAAATACAATGCAGTACAATTTAATTATAGGATTTATGATGAGAATTCCATTTACAATAATATTAAATTTTTATAATATAATAATATATATAAACAGTAGAGATCATATCTACACGCTATGTGCAGATGTAGATGTTTATAATGCCGATCTCCTAAATTAAGGAATCTCTCCCTAATCTATCTCAGTACTAAAGAATCAAGATAGCCCAATGTCTAATCCTTTGGTAGGTGCCGAGGAAGACGCATGTCATCCACAAAAGTAGACCACACGTGAAGATGATAGAAGAGGATGGAGTGGATCTCCTTTCTTTTGCTAAAATTTCCTCTTTTTTTCCTCACACTCACACGTCTCATAGGGTGGGGACGTCCTAGGACTACTTTTCCTCTCTTCTAGGATATGATCATATAAACAATGAGGGGATAGGGTTTTAGGGTGCACCTACTATGATGATCTGTCACTCGACAAACTTCGATGTCACCTATTGTAAAGGAAGCTGGTTAATTAGAAGTGGACCATTAGATCCGAACCATCAAGTTATCATCAAGTGCAATTAAAACAATTTTAATGGTTAAAACAAAACTCCAATGGTTAAAGACATTTGAAAAATTGATTAAAACATTAAGACTACTCGGCCCATTAGAAAAACCGCTTAATAAGTCCCTTATCTATCCACATCAAAGCTATAAATATGTTTCTAGACAAACCAATGGATCCCTTGGTGGCCCATGCAAGAATTAACGACTCATAATGGAAGTACCCAACTACGTCAACTTTATTGTTCCCTACAGTTTACTGCTAATTCAATCCAATTAGGCCACTCGTGTGATCAAGGGCCTATATTTGGTTTTTGTGTGTGGGTAAGATGCGCAGCTGTGATAGAGTTTACTTAACTCAAAGTTTGACTGAACTGTTGGTGTTCCTCCACGTTGAGATGAACGGATTAGAGACTGGACACAAAATCTAGGGTACTTTCAACCACCTAGTTTGTACTCCGTTCAGGTGATTTGTAAAAGGGTAGGGGTTAACCCTTCCGTATGGATTCTTTTTGCCTTGTGATAATAGACTTGAGTCTACAGACTTAATTAAGGACTGATTCTTTTAGCTTGATTCACTACCAAAATTCAACATAAAATAGAGAAAGAAGTTATAAGCTGAAAGTATTCATCTATTAATGATTTTTACAATAATGACACTCACGATCGGCTTGAGGGACGACGAATCATTCATTGCTCAATCGGGACTGAGCTTCATAGTGGGACGATCGTGATGTGCAGGATGGTCATTTGTTTGTTGCTCGATTGGAATTGGGCCTAGTGGCGAGACAACCGATGGAGGGTAGATCTTTGACAATCTGTTCGTTGCTTGGTCGAAATTGGGATTCGTGGCGAGACGGTCGGTGAGGTAATAATCTGTTTGTGGAATTGGAGAAACCAAGCATGTGGCGAGACGGTCGTGAATTGACTATCCATTAGTCGTCTGGTATGGATTAGACTTCGTGGTGAGATGGTCGGTAAAGTCACCTAACACGTAGCAAGAAAGCCCTGTAACATTCTATTCGAAACTGAGTGATGTTCCTTGCAATCCAGCAGGATGCCATAGATGAAGGGTGGAGGGATAAACTACTAATTAAAAATTAGGGGCCCCATGTTGTGAGTAGCGCTGGATAGGCCTGGCAAAATTCCACACGACCCATTAACCCGCATGAAAAAACCAGTGTTTGGGTTAGTGTTTCACCCGCAAACATAGCGGGTCGGGTCAGTGTTTCACCCGCGAACCCGTTTAATCTGTTAACATAATGGTTTAGATCACCAAACCATGGCCCACCTATGAACCTTGGCACTCCATCATATGCAATATTGTAATGTATAAGTGATTCATCCTCTTCTCACTAGTGAATCCTATTGTTTTCGGTGATAGAATGGGCCCACTAGGTGGACCACAACTATATGTTGGGTTAGACTGTCAATTGTCCTCATCAAAGTGTGGCCATCTGATGAGTAGATTGGCCTAATGGGTTAAACGGGTCGGGTTATGGGTAACCCGTTAAATTAACGAATGGGTTTGGGTTTCTAAATTTCGACCTATTAGTTAACGGGCCGGGTTTGGGTGAGCAAATTTTTGACACGACATGACACGAACACAGTTCAACACGACTCGTTGTTAGGCCTAGCGATGGAGGATAAAATTAAACGAACATAAAATAAAAAGATAAATGTCCATAGTGGACGGATAAATAAGAGCTAGGCTTGGGTGTATTGGCGTGAGGCCTGAAGCTTTTCATGGAGTATTGTTTATATATGCTTTTGGGAGGCGGTGGCCTTGTGTAGTATTCAACATCGTAAACTATTTAGATGATTGACTGTGAAAATCTCTTTGATTCTTCCTCATCAGCGTGGTTTATTGCATATGACCACGTGTACAAGAGATATATCTTATGTGCGTCGACTAAAGTCTTCACAGTCTCTGGACTCTCACATTAAAAAATTGTTGTGATCATAACATCATTTGGCTTTTGCATTCATAAAGAGTTTCTTTTAGTGAGACTTTAGCATTTAATGCTAGATAGAGATCTCCTTTGATGAGATTCTAGCATGTAATGCTGAGAGAGAGAGAGAGAGAGAGAGAGAGAGAGAGACTTGTTTTAATGAAACTCGAGCACTTAATGCTCTTTCATGTGCACGTCTTTAATTTCTCATTATAAAGTCATCTACACCACATATGGCATGGCTACTTGATGTAGGATAAGAATCCCCTGATGAAGGGCGTGGATCAAGCACCTTTCTATCACACATGGATCGCATAAGATCAATGAAGTCCATCCATGCCAAAATTGACGATTTTTTGTCGAACTTTCTTTGATCTTATGTGGTCCATGTGCAATAGAAAGGTGCTTGATCCACGCCCTTCATCAGGGGGTTCTTGTCCTACATCACTGCCACGTGATGTCTCTTGGACTGTTTGATCTGGTGCATTAGATTGGGTGTAAGTAATGCTCTTGGTACGGGATTAGGATTTCATCTATCATTTAGCACGTGATTCCGACATGTGGAGGCATCTCATTGGCCTACGTAAGTGTGCTAAAATTGAGTATAAATAGCTGCACTGACTTCGTAGGAAGAGCCAAAGCCGACTAGTCAAGATCGTGACTCTTACACATCCTTAGGTCTAAGGATCAAATCATCTTTCATCTTACATCAAGTCATGATCTCGTGATTACGGTCCAAGCTAATAGGCCCTTAGATTGTTGACTTGATCTCGATCCACCAATGTGAGTGACTAAAAGTCCATACTTGAATCATTTGTTCATGGAACACTCACACTCTTATGAACGATAACAACAATGCATAAATTGGCACCAAGTTGGCACCCAATCATGGAGATTGTCTATCCTGACCCAAGTCAGTCCCCTCACACAAGATGACCATACATCTCATGAACTGATGTCCACAGATAGTCTAATAGGATACTGAGATACATATACCACAACTCTCCTAGGTCACTTATCGTCATGTCTAATATCAAGTTTTCAAGGACTATCAGAGGAATCAGTCATCAACAAACCCAATGATCATAAGGTGAGGGTAACACTAAATCTGTTTAAAGTATATCACATTTGTAATTTAGGACTCATGGTCACCATGATCAACGACTAAGATCTACCCAATCACATTCACGTGGCTAATGGATTAGGCACAGATGGTTTTCTAAGGTATTAACTCTAACACATTTCATGTGTTTAAAATTATTACTCATCTTCTATACTCTCTGACTATCTTTTATACTTTCCAACTACTCTTCGACAATCTTTCGTACTTTTCAACTATTCTTTCTTACAATCTTCGTGCTTTCACCTGTGAAAGAGCCTCTCTTAAAAGAGCTATGTTAGGTAGTTAATGCCACAAAAGGTACATTTGAGTTAGAAGATGACAAGGTAAACGGTTCTCGATCTAAGTGATTTATAGCTCATTAGAAAGCTTATCGAATTACCCTTCTAACAAGTTTAAGATCACTCAGATCTGAGGTATAACGAGATACATCTAGTTCATTTATTGAAGTTGTCTGATGCTGACTGTGCAATCGATGTGAGTTACGCCATCAGAGACTTTATGTTGACTTTTGAAAGTTCAAATAATCTCCAAAAAAGATTCTTCTTATTCTATTTGAAAATTCATTGAATTATCTTTTCAACGAGCTCAAAATCACCACGATTTAACTTGTAATAATGGAGATATGACCCTTTTCGTGGAATCGCGCGATGCTGGAAAACAATTTGCTTGTTTATACTACTCGCTTATGACCCTGGACAGTTAAGTGACCCTTTGGGGTCAGTTGATACTTACCCCAACCAATCTCCATCTTTAAAAAGGCTCTCTTTCATCAATCATTTCATTGGTGCACCACAGGCCCATGACCCACCCTCTAAAGGAGCATTTGAAGGGAAAAAAAAAATCCTTTGAGACAAACCAATGTTTCTATATGCATTTCAATGATTTTGCAAACCCCATTTTACCATGTGGCTTAACAAGATAAGTGCAGAAGTGTCAATTCAAAATAAACCAATTTGATTAATTTATGTTGCGTTGACTAAAAAAGTAGGCTTAAAACCCTCTTATGTAGAAATCCTATTTTGTACAAGTGTGTCCAAATGAGCCCTAAAGCTAGTGGACCACACTAGAAAAAATGGTATTAATTGGATGGTCCTCATCATTGTATCAATGGTGCTTCTACCCATAGTTTAAAACTCGAAAACTTGACTTGATATTAAGCCAGTTCAGGTTGGTTAAAGGCCTCGAGCCAATTCTTTCTTGATGATAAATTATTATAAATTAACATTATTAAGAAAGTTAAGAAATGTCTAATATAGTTATAAAAAAAAACATCGCATATACTGTTAGGAGCATTGTTTACCCTGGGAAGAGGGTAGGGTTTGAATCTCACTCTACCATTATTATTATTATTATTATTATTATTATTTTGAAATTTCATAAGAAAAACTTATTTAATATAGAATTTACATTATGGTATCTTTTTCTTTTTCAAAAAAGGTTTTCAATAAGTTATCTCATTAATATAAGTGATTATCATTAAAGAACCTTTCGGGGGATTTCTTAATGATGGCTCGGGTCGGCCATGTGAGTAAAGGGGTCACTAGCTTGAGTGGCCCCCATTGTAATGTTTATGTGAAAGCCCTCATTAGGTACTTCACCCCCGTTAAGCCTAGGGCAAAAACTCAACTCTATCCGTGATTCAAGTAGACCACACGATTGGAAACGATATGCAACACAATGTTCACTATCCAAATTGTTTCCATTGGTGTGGCCCATTTGAATCATGAATGGGCTTGGGCCCTAAGCTTAAATTTTAGCATAACATCTATTTGTTGGAGTAAATTTCATATAATCATCACAGTGGACCATATAAAAATCAAGGGCGGACTGTCACTCCCAATTATTTTCTTTCGTATTACCCACCTGAACCACAGGTCATCCTGATTCTTTGGCCTTAGTCCTAAAGTGGGATTACACATTTAATAGTTAGAGTGGATTTCTCATACACATCACTGTGGCCCTCGTAAAAAAATGGCCTGATGTCCCTCTTCCAACTATTTAAAAAACAGATAGTTCTTTTGATATATTAAAAAAATAATTTTTATAGGACACCCACCCTTATTTTTTATGAGGCCCACAATGATGTGTATGAGAGATCCCCTCTGACCATTAGACATGTAGGTCTAAGGTCAAAAGATCAGGTTGATTTGTAATTTAGGTGGGCCACACCAAAGGAAACAATTGGGAGAGTCATTCATGCTTGATTTTTACAGGGCCTCACCATAACGATTATAGGAAATCTATGTTGGGCTATTGTGTATAGATGTAGTGGATACACATAATTTCATATTTTTCAATGAATCTAACCGTAGAAAAAATTGAAATAGAATAATATCATATTTCAAAACATGATTAACCATATGAATGATTTAGATCATATCTGAATGCGAATGATCGTGTCAACGATTCTTCGACAAAGATCTTATCAATGCTGTTCTACTAATCGAAGGAGTCTCTCCCCGATCTATTGTAAACCCAACATTGTATCTCCACCCCCTATTGGAATGGACCTACACATTCACACGTGTAAAGGGAAGAAGGAAAAGAAGATTGAGGAAGAAAACACAGATCTCTCTCTCTCTCTCTCTCTCTCTCTCTCTCTCTCTCTCTCTCCTATGATGCTTAAGGGAAGGAGATGTCCTGGGCTTCTTTGCTTATGGAGCTTCTCTCTGCAATAAGATCTTATATAAGGAGGAGTTTAAGGTTTGAAGAGTAGGGCTATCAATGGGCCATGCTTGGGGTAGCTCTTAGCCCGAATTTTGAACTATTTTAGGCTGGGCTGTCGGTCCGAGCCTGTCTAAATTTCTGATTTTTCAGGCTCGAGCCTAGCCCTTTGACACCCCTATTGAAGGTTGTACATGGGTATGATACAAACTCTGCCATCCTATAAACTTCTTTGTACCATATTGTTAGGAAAATCCATTAAAGTCTCTCATTTATGCATGCACTTGTGATCTAATCCCTCCACTATCATGGTCATCCATCATTAATTCAGATTTCATGTTGATTAAGTGGTGGATCATTAGATCTGAGCCATTAGGTCATCAAGAAGTTTGAGAAAACTATTTTAATGGTTAAAACAAAATTTTAACGGCTGAAAACCTTCATAAAGCTGATTAAAACCTTTTGAGTGCAAGGCCCTACAGTGAAACAACTTGATAATTATCTGGATGCATCTGGCATCACTTCCTTTCAATGACCACACAATAACCTCGTAAAAGCCACCCAGTCAACATCACTACCCTTAAACGTTCTCAGATCCAAGGATGGAAAATGGATGGTCTATATTAAGTATATTAGAAAAATCTAAGTATTGATGTAGACCATCTGTCATGTGGGGCTAACCTGTGCTTGCCCCTACCTCTCAAATTAACTTTGACCGGATGATATGACCATCTTATTATTGGTTTGGGAAACAGACAATCCATAGTGATGGAGAAGACAATTTTGCATGGGAAAGTGTTCTCCAATGGCTTTCTATTTATTTATTTACACACACTCATACCCACACACACCACATGGGGACTTGAATCCATGACTTCAATGTTGAAACTGACTAGAGTCTACCACTGAGCCATGAGTAGAGACTCATGAAGTGTTTTCCAATGGTTGGAATGGAAAATTATGTTTACATTACTAAATGGGTAAGTGTGAAAATGTTTACATAAATAAATCAGCATAAACTAACAAACAAACAAATTGTGCAAAGATAGATCTACTTAAATTAGGTATATTTGCTTTATATTTATACTCATGGCTCGATGGTAGTCTCACAAGAGTTTTAACACAGAGGTCATAGGCTCGAGTATCCATTGTGGTGTGTGTGGACATGGATGTGAGTGTGTAAAAAATAAATCTTACCTAAGTCCTGAAATTTCCTAGATCTTGAGTACTGGCATGTGTGTGGATATGGTTGTGAGTGTGTAAATAAATAAAAATATTACCTAAGTCCTGAAATTTCTTGGATCTTGAATGATGCAATGGTAACTTCAATGTTAATCAATAATCCGTGACACTTTCTATAAAAATTCCCATTGTATCAACCAAACATGAATTGACCACTTTCTAAAATGTCTCACCATTTATTGAGTTTACCTATGACAGATAGACACAAGGAAGAATAATTCCCTGGCAACCAAATTGGCCCATTTAGTAATAACATGAATGCAATTTGTACATGTGGGACCCATGTTAAATGATCCAGAGCATTGACTTGATGCATGGCCGCAGCATCTATTGACTATTCCTCAAAAGCCAGCTCATCTTCGGCCTTCATTCCATTGAATGTGGACTTTAGTGTACTCTTTCCTTAACCATTAACTTGTTTGCCAACTATTGGAAGGTTAGGATTGCCCCAGAAACTGAAAGGTTTGCAGCGTAGATAATCTGCTGATGGGGGTCCAGCAGATGAATGGTATGGATCACTGAATAATTAATGGACAGCACATGTAGTAACTCTTCTCTATTAGTGCCTACTAGAGAACACTACTTGATAAATTCCTAACCGTCTGTTCTGCGTCGAGAAAAATACTGATAGCATCGCGGAGTGTGATGGTTCATACACATGCATTTGGAAATCATGCACGTAGAATTCACGTCTCTCACATAAATAAAATAAAACCGTCCTAATTGTGGATTCAACTTTGGATGGACCATAATAAAAAAAAATTACATTGGATTGATGTCCTAGTTGGCCGATTGGTGGACATTCAATGAACGGTTAAGATGAAATACAGCCACATTCCGTTAGTCAGAGGCTAGAAAGGACGCGGATTCCCTGCGAAAGCCAGAAGTTCCTGCCAGGGAACATAGGTGGGGCCCACCGTGATGTTTGTAAAAAATCCACCCCGTCTATCCATTTTGTGAGCTCATTTCAGGACATGCGAACAAAAATAAGCCGGATCCAAGATTCAAGTGGGTCGCACTAAAGAAAATGATGGGTAGGGAAATTCCTACCGTTGAAACCTCCCTGGGTCCACAGAGATGTTTATAAGACATCCATACCTGTTCATAATGTCATTCCTACTGGGATGAACTGAAAACACAAATATTAGCGTGATTCAAAACTTCTGTGGCCCCACGAATATTTCAACTGTAGACGTTCAATCCTCACGTTTTCAGCCCACTGGAGTCTCGTACCACGTGTACAATAACTGCATGCATATGGACCATGATACTCTGACACAGTATCAGGTGAACCCCTGACAAACGAAGTCCTGAATAGCGAAGGCTACTCGCAGTCACATGTGGAGGTGCCACGATCAACGAGATCCAGGCCGTTGTATCAACGTCCTGGATCCTACATACATGTGCCACGTTCGTTCGTGTGGTCTGTTTCCGCTTGGCCGTTGAAGATGGGCCCAGATTAAAGAGTAATGGAACATGGTCGTGTCGTAAGAGGGGAGCAAACGCCTGAAAGGCATAGAAAAAAGGGTTTTTTTTTTTTTTCATACTCCGGCAGAGCTGTTGCTTGAAACTCAGGCACTCAGAAATTGTACACGTGGTATTCATTAACTCAAATTAAACTTCCAAAATGTGGGATCAAACTCACCATCCCTAAATCAAATTAGTTGAAGATTTCTAACATCTGGATTTCGAACACTAATTTGATGAATTTGGACCGTTGGTAGTCTCATCTTAGCCGTCCAATGAATGTCAAACAATCGATTAGTTGTGTAATCAAATTAATCTAAACTTTGGCTTGCGTCCCAGATAACGTAGGTCACACAATTTGGACGGTTTAATTTAGTTTCTGTTATGCTACCTGTACAGTTTTCAGCGGATGTGTACTAGAAGTTTTTTGTAGTTTATTCGACTCGAGAGTAGGGTGGACCATCGCAAGAGAATGCCTACTTGCCCAAAACCTTGTTGTGATGTCACTGTCATGCTGGTGTAAATCCCAAAGTGGGATTTTGTGGTAAATTCCAGCTGCCCATTGTTTTGGTGAAATAGGGGGCGTTTGGATGGGATTGGATGCTACCGTGTATGGAAGCGGATTGCGTAGTGAGTAGCCCACCGTGATTTACGTATTTCATCCACTCCATCCATCCATATTAACAGATAATTTTAGGTATGGTTTCAAAAAACGAAGCATATCAGAATCTAAAGTGTACCACACCACAGGAAAAGCGTACTGAATGTCTACCATTGAAAAATTCTCGGGGGACACAGAAGTTTTGGATCAAGCTGATATTTGTGTTTTCCCTTCATCCATGTCCATGTGATCTAATGAACAGATTGGATGACAAATAAACATCACTGTGGGGCCTGGGAAGGTTTCAACGGTGGAAATCATTATTTCCACTGTTTCTTGTGGCATGGTCCACTTGAGATTTTGATATGCTTACATCACTGTGGGGCCTGGGAAGGTTTCAACGGTGGAAATCATTATTTCCACTGTTTCCTGTGGCATGGTCCACTTGAGATTTTGATATGCTTAAATTTTGGGCTCAACCCCTAAAATGATCTGGAAAAACATATGGACGGAATAGGTAAAGCACATACATTCTAGGTGGGCCCAACTGAGTTCACTCTGAACGATAAGAGCGTGCAGAGAATCCGATTTCCCCGTGTATCATGTCAGCGGGTGTTTCCCCGACCGTGGGGACCACCTTGATGTATTTGTTGTGTACCCAAAAAAATAATAATTTAGGGCATGGTATCCTTGACCGTGGGGCCTACTGTGATGTATGTGCCTTAAATCCATGCCGTCCATCCGTTTTGACTCATTTTTAGGGCATGATCCCAAGATAAAGCAGATCCAAATCTCAGGTGGACCACACCACTGGAATTTCCAGTAGTGATTGACAATTAAAAAATTGTGGGCCACATTTTTTTTGGATCAAGCTGATATTTGTGTGATCCCTTCATCCAGACCTTTGAGACCTGATCAACAGGTTGGATGGCAAATAAACATTCTGGTAACCCTAATTACTTTTTCATGGTGGGTATTCAATAACCATTGTTTCCAATGGTGTGGATCCCCGTACGATTTAGATCTGCTTTATTTTTTCATCATGTCCTAATATGAGCTGTTAAAACAGAGGATGGTGTGGATGTAAGGCACATATAACAGGGTGGGCCCCACAGTTAGGGATCCACCCAGCTGCCCAAAAAATAAAAGTGAAGCAGATCCAAATCTCAAGTGGGCCGCACCATAGGAAATAGTAGTCATTAAATGCCCGCCATTATAAACTTCCTAAGGCCAACCGTGATGTTTTATTTGCCTTCAACCTGTTGATAAGGTCACACTGATCTGGACGAAGGGAAAGCACAAATATCATATTGATTCAAAACTTTGGTGGCCTAATAAGCTTTTAATGGTAGGCATTCAATCCCTATTGTGTGGTCCACTTGGGATTTGGATCTGCTTCATTTTTGGGACCATGCTCTAAGATGAATTGAAAAATTGATGGACGGCATGGATATACAATACATGCATTGAGGTGGGTCCCTCCATCGGCAACACCTAATCTGTGCTTTCAGTTTGAGGTATACCTCAAATTGAAAATTGCTTAGGGCTATTGTAGAAACCCCATCCATTCCCACCCAGTCAACTCAACCCCAAACCTAGCTAATTCAGCCCAAAACTAGACCCAATCCTAGATCAAAATCATGTTTAAGATGAGCCTAAAGTCAAGAGCATTCACATTTAGGACCATCGCAAGGCAAGCCCATAGAAACTAGAGGCCCACAAACCACCCCAGGAGCCCACCTGTGAAAGTAGGAGTCATTTCATGTGGTGGGCGGCACCCTGGGGCCACGTGCCACGTGGCAGTTCTTATGGTTTGGCAAGAGAGGGATGGAAATCATGAGGGTTGCTCCGAGTTCAATAACAAGCGTGTGGGATGGTAGAAGACCGCACGGTCTTTCCCTTTAGCCAAAATTATCCTCTGATGTAGAGCAAAAACCTCTTGATGAAGGGCGTGGATCAAGTACATTCCTATCACACATGACTTGGAAAAAAAAAAAAGATCAAGAAAAAGTGGCAGAATTTCAGTAAATTTCAATCTCCTAATAGATTCTTGACAGATTTGGTCCGTCACCCGAAGATTTTTTTAGATCGCAAGGCTGAATTCTTTGAACAATTTTTGCTTGTTCAAGCTGATCGACCGATCGTGTCGATCGGCCTACTTCCAACTTCGGCCAGCCAACGGATCGGGTCAACCGGTCGAGGGATTTGACAGATTTCACGACGTTGCACAATTTTTCTGATTTCTTTCCTATTTTTCTTAGGACTCTTTAATTGTGTTTCTAGGGTTTAGTTTCTCTATTTATGATATCTTAAACTCGTTTATTATAGTTAATCTTCTTTATTATTCAATATAATTTCGATTTATTCGATTTTCTTCTAGTGGATTCGAGAAACGTCTCCTAGATTCGAGATCTTTCCCTCAGTGGATTTGAAGAAGCTCTATTGAGGATTCTGACGAGCTCTATAGATTCGGAGTAGTTATCCTTGAGGAAGACAGTGATCAACATCATTACGTCCCTCCTTGTATCAATTGGTATCAGAGAGAGGACTCCCCTTGGGCTGATGACAACTCGTGACGGGTTAGGACAACAATCTCATGGACGGTGCTCCTAGGGATCAACTATCTAGCGAAAATGATGGAAACTTTCCTACTGGGCGAATCGGCAAGCTATGCAAGGGCTATAGGCTTCTGTTGATCGTGTAGCAGAGGTCGTAGAACTCCATGTTCGTAGGGAAATTTTGCTCCGGGGATCCGCTGGATTTTATAATCAGTTGGATCGGTAAGATTGATCCTATAGGAGAATGAGATCTCCCTAGCTTCGATGACCGGAATCGCATCGATGAATGACTCTTTGAAGTTGAATGCTTATTCAACTATATGTAGATTTCTGAAGAGAGGAATGTTCTAATTGTGGCATACCATCTGAAGGGAGGTGTAACGATTTGGTGGGAATTCATTCAGCGTTGTCAGGGCGCAAGAGATGAAGGCGCCAATCCGCAGGTGGTTGCGGATGAAATTACAGTTACTATCACAATTCATATACGATGATGAAGATCTAGTTGAGACAGAAGTTGCAACAGATTCCCAGCCCATCAGCAACGCGTATATCGTACCTGTAGAAACGAAAGGCCTACTTCGAAACTTTTAATGTGGAGGGGCAATCTTCTGTAACTGTCCAGGATTTTGCTAAGGAACTAATGATGATGTGTTAGTTCTGGATAGGGGTAATAGAAATTCAGATGAGGTCTCTGAAATACAGCCCATTACCATCTCAAAGGTTGTTTAAAATTCTAAGGAGGTGGAGGAGATCAATATCTCAGTCATGGAGGACATGAAAGAAAAGTTTAAAATTATTTCAGACGTTGTGGAGTCCGCTTTGACGGAATCCATAAGCGTTTCAGAAGATCCCACGTCGGCATTACCGAGATTCGAGGCGATCGTAGTCCCCGAACCTTTTGATGATTTGTTCCTTGTGCAGGAGATTACTCTTTCTTAGATTAAGCTACTATTCGACAACACAAAGAATCCTTCCACCGACCAGCCCTGATCTAAGAACAAAACAAAACTTTTTATTGTCGTGTACCTAGATGAGGCCAAGGATACATATTTTGAACCAATTCTATTGAAAAACTTGGGTGTGTGTTGCAAATCAAGTTTGTTGAAGAAGTGGAATGTGTGTTAAGGTCCAAGTCTGAAGAGAAACTCGATAACAGGGTTTATTTAAAGTGGAGGGGTCTACTGTAGAGCAAGAACTCCATGATGAAGGGTGTGGATCAAGCATATTCCTATCACATATGGACCCAAAAAAGATAAAGAAAAAGTGGCAGAAATTCTACAAATTTCGGTCATCCGATGGATTACTCTCTGGACAGTTTTTGCTTGTTTTTGCCGATCATGTTGACTGACCGATTTCCAACTTCAGGCGGCCAATGGATCGGGTCGACAGGTCGAGGGATCTGATAGATTTGTGCGAACTTATGCGATTTTTCTTATTTCTTTCCTATTTTCTTAACTCTTTGATTGTATTTCTAAAGTTTAATTTCTCTATTCATGGTCTCTGAAAATCGTTTATTATGATTAATCTCCCTTATTTTTAAATACAATTTTGGTTTATTCAATTTTCTTTTCGTGGGTTCAAGAAACGTCTCGTGGATTCGTGATCTTTCACTCTTAGATTTGAGGAAACTCCGTTAAGAATTCTGGAGAGCTCCGTGGATTCAGAGTAGTTATCCCTTGAGGAAGACGATGATCGACATCATCACGTCCCTCCCTGCGTCACCCTCTTACCTATCAATCTAACCATCGAGATTTCGCCACTTGGTAATCTCAATTCTCAGCCCTTGGAACCTTTCTACCCCTATACTTTCTAGTAAATTACCAGAAAACTAGCCTAGGAGGCTATAAATAGCCCATTCCTCTTCATTCCAAAGTTATCTAGAAACTTAGGATTACTTACCCACCCCAACTAAGCCCTTAGCCACCCTTAGCCCATCTCATCCCCCCACAAAGGAGAAGTGAGAAGTGAGAAGTGAATGAGAGGAGTCTAGTCCAGGTCAACCACACTTAATTAAGCTTTTAACCACCTAAGCAATCAAAACTCTGATCCAAGTCACTCAATCCGACCCTTGCGACGAAATCGTTCATCCTTCTACCCAACCCTGATCAATTTCATTTGAGCTCGTTTTAGTATTGTGCAACATTCATTCCCTTCTCAACCCGCCTGCTTACTTTTCCCATCAACATCACATTGCATCTGTTACATTCAAGCACCCAATCGACTCAAGTGTATGCTCTATAGCTTGTCGAGAAATTGATCTCGTCGATAAAAAAACTAGGGTTAATTGGTTACTTCCACCTCTTCGATAAGTGGGTGAGTTATGGTAGATTCATTTGACCTGAGCCATCGCTTGTCATCGGCATAACATTATCAGTACATTACACACATTTGTGCATCATTCATGCGTAAGAAATAATCCCAATAGCTAATAGTTCGTATAATCCTGTGAAGTAGATATCGCACTGTTGTGCAGGCAAAGTGGGTGCCTGACACCTTTCCTTTCTGTAACCATGGTCCCGGATTTTCGGTCGCAGATTAATGAGTCATTTTAGTACAGAGAACTTTCGGATTCTCCTTCCTGATGCTTCTACAAGGGTCTAACCGATTGTGGAACCAAAGTAATTAGTTAGTGGCGACTCTAGTCACATATAATACCACCACGCCTCATACAAATCCCCACACTTCTAAAAAGGCACACATGAGTACAATCCACCTGCCATCCAGCGTTCACAACTATTTATTTTTCAATTCACCTTAGTAGATGGAGGTAAATTGGTCATGATTATTTACATGTCTAATTGCAGCAGTGGTCCTAATATTGACGTTGAAGTGGAACAAGTGAGATGAACGTTTGGGAAAACTTGAAAAAAGGATACGACATTCTATCATTCAAGTTGTTTACACCATATTTTAGTGCATCCATATGGACTAATGGAAAGCCGCCAAATGTAGGCACTATGTACTAATGACAGATGAAATCCTACTCGCGCCTTAAAGATATCTTTCCCCCCTTATCCTTTAACGACACGTCACACACCAAAAGTAACACAACTCAAAGCTGTATGTGTTTACATCCAGTTGATTACAGCTAGATCAATAGTCCAAAAGATGTCACGTGAGAGCCATGCTACACGTGTAGATGGACTTCAAAGGAGGGAGTTAGAGACGTGCATACATGGGAGCATTAAATGTTAGAATTCTGTCAAGAGCAACTCCCTGCAAAGTAAAAGTCTCATTAAAGCAAGTCTCTATAAGCATTAAATGTCAAATATCCTAACAAAATAAATATCTGTTAATAATTTAATGCTAGGGTCCTACCAAAAGCGACTCTTTGCATATGTCAATGCTAAGTGACATAAGGACTTCAACAACTTTCCAGTGACAGAGGACTCCAGTCGACGCACGATCATAATATGTAAGAGTATCTTGATTGTACACGTGGCCATATGCGATATTCTATGCTTATGTGGAAGAGTCGATGAGATTTTACATAGTTGATCGTTAAAATATTTCCTGATACGAAAACTTACACATGGCCACTACCTCCCAGAATCCTATAAAAGTAACAATCGATAAAGTGCTACATGCTCACACCAAATACAATCTATAGACATAGTGTGACGTTGTTTTTTTTTTATCGTTTGTCTTAGTTTTTAGTCCATTCACTTCTATTTAGTTACGCTGCAGAATGTCTGAGGTTTAGGTTAGCATAGATTGGTATTGTCCAGCTCCATCACTAAGTACAGTTGGGAGTAATATAAATATCCATGACCTTATATACCGGATCCTGATCAACTGAGTTCTTACTAGGTAGATCAAGCCTTGGTCACATCCTGTTGATCATTCACCTCGATCGTCTATTTATAAGGGTGACTCATATATTTATCTTTTGTCCATTTTCTCTACTTAGTTTATACTTGTTGATTGTACTAAGCATCAATTATACATCAATAAAATCGACATTATTTTTACTCCTTTTAGTTTTAAATCTTCTCATCGTCGTTCCTTTGAGAAATGCAATAACTACAATTATTAGTGAAAGAAAAGTCCTAGACCCAAGGTAAAAAAGATCCATTCGGAAAGACTTAACCCCATCCTTCTAAAATCGCTTGATCACTATAACTGTTAGTGGCCCATTACAATAACCCCAAATTTTGTGCATTAGCAGTACACATGTGTGCCTTCTATGTAATTAATTAAACGGTTTAAGTATTTAAGTTTTTACATTTAAGAAACTAAACAAGCCGGTTAGCCAAATGCTAAAGGCTCTCTTTGGTGTAAGATTGGTCGAAGGATTGATACCCGCCAATGGGTAAAACAAAGAAGAGGATTTCTCTAGACCTCTATCAAAAGGGAGCTTGATCAGGTTAACACTCTTGCACTTTAGTTTATTTAACAAGTTTTTATTCAGGTCTACGTGATGAACGATTCAGATTAGACGTCGGGCCATCACATAGACATATATATTGCATACACATTGCAGAACTCAAATCTATGGGCTGCACTGAACAAATGGTAATTACAAATAGTTCATGAAATTCATAAACTTCATGAGCCACAGGACGATCAAATCAAATTAATATTTAGTCCCATTTCTAACCATATTTAAACAGACCAATGATTGATTAAGATCTAAACTATATGCATAAATAGACCATAAATTCAAGATTTAGAAAAATCCTCAAGCATTGATTTGGTTTGTCAAAAACTGAAGTTGAGTCCAGAGTCCATCAGTTCAACCTACAAAACTATTGGTCCGACCGACAGATTGTCTGTTCGAGTTGATCCGACCTACGTATTGTAGGTCTGACCCCAAAACTTCGATGATTGAGAATTTGATTAATTAGGTCAATTAATAAGGGACTTATAAATAAATTAACATTGATAGTTAATTAAATGTTAATAGAATGGTAGAGATTACCTTGATTAATCATTTAATGTTCATTTGTGATTGAGATGGTTACAAATCCTGTGCTAGGGTTGGATATGAAGGAACATGGTTGGACAGTGTTATAAACCCAATCTAGAAGTTGATCAATCAAGTATGCCCCCCACCCATGCGAATTCACCTAAATTGAAAAGCGACTATGATTGTATATTGTTTAAGGAATACTTAGGTTTTGTTGATTGGATTAATTATTCGAGTGGAATCAATTTTACCAGATTTTTCAGGTGAGTGATCCTAATGTGTTTCCTCTCCATTAAAATTAATGTAGTTTTGTTATGTTGATTGTTTGATGTTTGAATGGGTGATTTAGAATGATTTTATATTTTTTCCTCTTTACATTTATTATATGTATATACCTATAATTTATTGTTAATGTATGCTTCTTTATTATATGTTGAATGATTTGTTTTAAAGTTAATTACTGAACTATAGCATGTTGAGTATACAATCTGTGCCAGTCGTTTCTGAGGACCACATGAATGAAAAGTTGTCTTGGTAGTTGTGGGCCTAGCCCATTCCTACCAATAGGTAGATGCCTTCCTAAGCAGAGGATGCGGGCCTTACTCATGCTTACCAACAAGTAGATGCCTTCTTAAATGGAGGATGCATATTGATGAAATTCTAACTTACGCAAGTGGATGCTCATCCCCACTTAATGTACTTTTACATTTTATTTATTTACTATTTATTCATTTTAATTCATGTCGGTTGTTCTATATTAATCTTAATTGGATGAATTCCATGCTGGGATTTCTCACTAGGCCTGGCCAACTTACATTTTATTCACAGAAAACTATACAAATATAATGAATATCAATCCTACGGTGTAAGAGCAAGAGGACATGGCTGAGCCTATGGATGGCCCACAAGATACATGGCCGTACTTAACAGAAGAAAAGTTGGTTGCTTTGGATTGATTTTAATCTATGCGTCAAGCATGTTTAATTCATAGTTTTAGTTATATATATTTTTTAATGATTTAATTGAAAATATAATGATGGATTGTAATTGGATGTGATGGTTTTAAATATGGTTTAAATTATTATTATTGAACTGATGATTATTACATTAGATTAAGGCCGCAAGTGGGTGGGTCATTAGATATCTTGATTAGAAATTATGAATTTATTTGGGTTGATTGGCTGAATTAAAGTGGTTGATTCAATGTATATGAATGGAACTTAGAATGGACAACATAGAAATTATTATAGTCTTTGAATAAGTTAAAATTTTACTGCTTGAAGTATACTTAGTTTATGAGTCGTGATGCATAACTCGAGTCTAAGATGCACTCTTGGTACCTCGAATTTCGGGTCGTGACACCCACCATGGTTATACCTTGGCCCAAAGATCAAGCTGGCTTATTTACACCTGGTTTGACTAGGTCGGATTTAGCAACTCATATGACGCTACATATAAGCGAGATAAATGGAAGATCTTTTTGGTTGCTTCAACGCCTAAATTTAATTAGAATCCATAAAGTTATGATCATTAATCTAAAAGAGATAAGTCCAGTTGACTACTGTCATGAGACATATATAATATATCTCACTAATATGGTAAAGTAAACTAATCACCGTAGTGTCCACATGACCGACAATGAGTAGTGACCAAAATATGATCATAGCTAGTGACGAATTTAGCTGATGCACTACAGCATTGCATAGAAGAAATCCTTACAGTCGAAACCGCTGAAGGAAATATGAAGCGGTATAACTATAACACTAAGTTGGCCAAGTTTCATAGCGCACAACACACATTTGAACAAAGAAAGGGATAATGATCACCAACATGTGGTTTTATGAGAAGTACCCCCATCCAAGTATTAGGAGCGGGACGTGGGCGTAACTAGTGGCCAACCCACATCAAACAACTAACACATGTAGTGTTATATAATAAGCCGCAACTATCTACGAGTCCCGATGATTATTTTCACATTAGCGAATGTGAGAAGTACCTACGAAGATATCTCTTCAGTTACTGCCTCGAAATTCTATAAATAGAAGGAATATTACTGAGCGAGCTCTAAGGTACTCACCAACCGAACATAACACAACTCTACAACGCAACATTATTTATCTTGGTTTATCTTAGCTTAGTATAATCCAACCTATTTATGTTGCTATTTTGGATGGGCTTTAACTTCGGAGTAATGTAATTCAGTCCGTCTACGCTGCTACATTGGACCAACTTAGGTTATGAATAATGTAATTCAGTTTCATCTACGCCCAAGTTGCTAAACTAAGAAAGTTTTTTTTTTCTATATAATATAATTCCCTTTATTTACGTCTAAGTTGCTGGACCAATGAAAATCTTAACTATAAGATCTCATCATCTATGTTGCAGTTGTCGGATTGCCAAGGACTATCTTATTATTATTATTATTATTAATGTAATTTTGTTTCTTCTACTCTTATATTGTTTTGATTGATCAATTTCTATTATCACAATAAGAGAAACTTTTTTTCGATGGAAAGGCAAAAAATAAAACCTAAGAGAAGGATGAATGCTCCGTTGGTAGATTGCCTAATTTCTTTGTACATGTGATTGAATAAGCGATTAAACTGCTTAGTTCTTGGTCACTTTATATCGGCACTTGGGATTAAAGGCGTTTGATTCAAATTTAATTGTATATGGGTGATTGGGATACATATGCACCAACAATCGAACTTGAAGCCAAACGCCCACTCATCAGCTTATATATCAGATCTGCAATGAATGTGGACAGTTGGTCAATTTCTTTTAGCTGTCCGTTTCTTCTGTACATATGGAGTCCATCTAATGAGTGGACCCGTCCAATCCTTAGTCCGAGGAATCTATGAAGTGGGCCCCAACTGACGAGCCACTCGGATCTGACTCACATCCGCCAGGGCACCATGTGTAAGGGGTGACTAGTGAAAAAAGTGTAGTCCCTCACACGGCAATTGAAAGTTCCCTTTCAAAAGGAAAGACAAGGGTACCATACTCGAGAAAAGGGTCTGCACCGATTGTGACAAAAGGCTAGAAACTAATATCACAACCTCATTTCCAGGTAGCTATCAGCGTGTGGGGCCCAGTACATGAAGTCCGAGGAAACTAGCGGTCAGAGATTGCATTTTAATAGCACAACGCTTCCAAGAAAGGGCTTAGAACGTGACAGGTGGCACATTCATGCTCTTTAAAAGCCTTAGATTGGTGTCCACATGGAAGTGTTGGAAGCCCCATCTGACGTACTTGCATTCATCAAGCTAGATGTTGCACGCATGAAGTGATCACAGCCATTTAATATTTGGGCCCTATTGCGTATGTACCATGGAATGTGATGATTGCACCTCATGGGCCATCTAAGCATATGATCTTGACCATCCAATTAATGAAGTTTTTTTTTTTTTTTGGAAGAATAGCTCAGAAAAAAACATTGATTGGTCAACCGCATGGCCCACCAAAATCGGGTCCCATGGCCAAGATCTGAACCATTCAATCGATGGGCCCTATCATAGATGTGCCTTACGGCAAAAATCACTCCGGTTAGACAAGTCAAGCCCCTGTTCAAATGACTTCACCCCATCAAATGTCAACCATTGGTTGAATTTTTTTTTCTAGTATATGATTTTTCAGCTAGTTTTATATACAAAGACCTGCTAGAAAATGGTCCAGATGACACACACATTTCCACCAGGGCTGATGTAAATCTATCCTTTTCCTCCTGGCAATTATCGAAATGTGGACTGCGTTTGGCTCATGTCATTTCATGATTAGATTGGATTCGGAAAAATTCCATTGTGGGCGGAAACCCAAAAATATCCAATTATGCTTTTCTCGCATCCCTATCAAAAGGGGCGCGGATTAAGTGTTACCCTGGGAACATCTTAGTGGGTGTTACCTCTACCATATGTCCCACATGAATGATATTTTGAATATCCACTCCGTACATCCGTTTCTACATCCCATTGTAGGATGAGATGCCAAAAAATATGCAGATCCAGGTCTTAAGTGGACCATACCACTAAAAATAGTGTGATTGAGTGCCCCACCATTAAAAATTCCAAAGATTCCATTGTAAGGCTTTAGTAATGTATATTTGAAATCCAAGCTCTTGATAATGTCAACAAGGTCTTCATGAAGAGAGAGTATAAATATCAAATTGATCCAAAACTTTTGTGGCTCAATAAACGTTTTTAATGGTTATTCATCACTGTTTACCACTTGAGATTTGGATCTTTTTAAGGTTTTGGATCGCATCTTAAAATGATATGAAAAACACAGATAGATGGTGTGGATATAAAAAAAAATTGAGTCCCGATCCTCTTGTTCATACCAAGCAGAGGAATCCTACTTTTCACTTCTTTCATTGGTCCACAATGGAAGAGGCAGCAAAGGTTCTCTGCTCAGTATTAGCAGAGGATCCGGATTCATAAAAAATACCTCAAGATGAGCCCCACACGGTTAGGGTAACACCCCACTAAGCTGTTCCCGGGGTACCACCTACTTCTTGCCCTATCAAGTAAATCGCGTGCAAGATCTGGGCCGTTTATCAGGTGTCTCAACGGCCAACAAGGTTCCAGCCCTTGTTCCATCATCAGGTAGGCCAAACAAGCATAATGGATGTAGACCATTTCACCATCTGACCATCTGATGCTTATTCTAACCATCCACTTTTCTCAAACTATTTGTGGCCCAACAGATGGTTAGATGAGCCTGATTTGTGGGCCAAAGGGCGATCGTAGCGGGCCCACCCAACCAGATCAACGGCTATCCAAACAATAAGGATAAAAGTGAAAGGAGACAAAAGGGGGTAGAGATAGCAAAATCATCTTGGGATTTGGAGTACACACTAGGCAGGTTAGTAATACTAGTAGGACATGCATGCTGACTAGAATTTGACTCAGGCAGACAGGCTGTGAAGGAATCAGAATCCCAAGCTCTTTTTATCTCTTTGTAGAATTTACAATGATAAATAACTTTGATACTCTGGCTTTTGATGGTTGATACTCAGGTTCTAACAAATTGTACATTTTGCACTAACATAAATAATATGGTGGGGGCCCTAATTTAGATGGATGATAAACCAAATGTTGGTCACATTTATTATTTAACTAGCTGATTTGGTGGTCATTTATCAGACGGTTGAGATGGGAAAAAAAAATAAAATCCAATGGTCTGAATTCAGTGAACAAGTGTCCGCTAGTCGTAGATTGTGCAACCAATCTGATTTTGGGATGATGATCCGTCTACACTGGCCCCCCAAATTTGGACAGTTTAATTTTGAGTTGGCGAAGGTTAGGTATACAACTTAGTGCCTGCACACTAAGGAAGAGTATCAAATAACTCCACTTCTACAACAAGAATCACTGTCAACGTCTCTCATGCATTGCCTCTCATGACAAATGCATGTAAATTAAAGACAAACAAGGCCATTTGATTTGAATGAAATTCTATGATCAGGAGCCAAAGGAGAAATCTTATTGGGACAATCCTACCATTTCAAACCGGGGCCCAGTTTGAGGTGCCTGCAAATGGACCCTTACAAAGACATGGCAATGCTCCACATTCAATCAATTAAAAGGCCGATCAGCTATCAGCGGCTTGGATACTAGACCTTGAAGGGTTCTGGGTCATGGCCCATCCCCAGTGAGTCGCATCAGACCAACCGTTTGGATAAATGAACCATCGGGCGCCCCACTTGTACACATATCATCCAGTCAAGGATCATAAAATTCCCTCTGATTTAAGGAGAATATGTGATCCTGGCACGGATGATATGCACCCAGACCGATCTCATGGACATATTCCCAACAATCCTGTAAATGAAACAATCCAAACCCTTCAAACAGCTGACGTAAATAGACGGTTAAGAAGATAATGCAGCAACAGTAAGAAATAGGCACTCCTTCAAACTGGGTCTTCTTTTTTTTTTTTTTTTTGGAACCTCCATTCCATGCTGGTCCCATCAGATCAATGGTGTGGACCAACCAGCAATGGGTCCCACTTGTACAAACTTGAAGCTCACAGACTCCTCAAGGATCAATAATACTTCATCCTGAAATAAGTAAATGATGCATATGCATTAATCAATAAACCCAAGTGAGATCCCTGATCTCACAACATCCTCTCCTCTCCTCTCCTCTCCTCTCCTCCCCTCCCTTAAAATCTCTCATACATACACATGACAAATAATAAATAGACATCACATGCAAAAACATAAGCATTTTATTTAAGTACATCTCTGCTATTATCCATATAATAAAAAATCCCAGTCAGATCTCTCACCAATATCACCTGAGAAGCACATGAGAAAATATATAAAAGGAGAATGTGTTTGGTTGCACTATCGAATTGAATTGCAATAACTAGCCTAAAATTTTTTGTGGGTGCTCCATGCATACCTTTTCAATTGGCCACGACCTGCCTATGACCCTACATCGCTTGCTCACCAGGGCCTGCATCTAATAGTTGGGCTGGGGTTGCAATACTGGGTGACACCATGATGAGAGGTGAGCACTGTCAATGTGAGGCTCGGCCATGGTCAGTAACCAAGAGGGATGTAAACACGGAAGGCTGATTTCTGACTGGCAGCTGATCCTAAAACTTCTGCCAATCTACTATCTAAAAGCTAAACCCCAATTTGCTAGTGAGGAAAGCTAAGATGATGATGAATCTGATAAAGAGATGCCCAAATTACAATCACCTGCCTCAGCACTTAAACTGAGGGACTGAGCCATGGTTTTTAGACTTGGCAACCCGAATCAACTTGTTAGGTCTACGACTCACCTGAGTCAGTAGGTGTATTGGCCCAACTCACACAAGTCAGGGGTGACATGTGGGATGGATCGTGGCATTGAACCAGATCAGGTAGTACGAAATCTAACTCGTATCAGACTCAGTCCAAGTCCTGCATTTGAGTTACTGTCAAGTGGGGCTTACAGGAATATAAATACCAATCCACTCATCGTTGAGTTGGATATGTCATGAGCTTTTGCTCCGCAGATCGATAGCTACAACAAATCTCATCCACCTAAACTGATATGAAAAAAAATAAAAATAATAAAAATAAAAATAAAAGAAGAAGAAGAAGAAGAATGTAAGGAATGTAACAGGAATTTGATGGCTACTTCTCAGTTTGAATACCAGGAAACTTCATTACAATTTGGCCATCTCCTCTTGATTAAAGAGAGTGTTGGCAATTTGATTAATTGATTCACTTGTGCATTCCAAATGCAAAAATAAAGAATCCCTCATTTCTATCATAGGCAGCCCAAAACAATACCAATAAACATCTACAATCCTACACACAAATGCTAGGTAAAACCCACAAAACCCAAGTGAGATCTTACGCCTTTTGTCACAGATAACACAAATTCCACTCAAGATTGAAATCAAGATCAATCAAGAGATCGAGAGATTATTGAATTCCCTACAGATATGATTAGTTCTTAAACCACCTTCACATGAGAGAAGGTAGAATTATTCATTTCTACCATAGACAACCAATACAAATATAACCAAAAGAAAGCGTACAAAAATTTCCAATACTCAAAACTTCAGTATCATTAAGATGTGTATAATTCAAATCTTTCTGTATATTTATTCAATAGACCAAACACAGCATTTTCCAACAAAAACAGTACTATCTATGACCATCCTTCACATTACAACAATGACAATGACATACATAAGAGAGAAGAAGAAGAAGAAGAAGAAGAAGACCCAGTTCCTTATTCCTATCATAAAGTCTGAAAAACCAATAACAATAACCAAACACAGAAGAAAATGCAAAGCAGTAGTATATCAAGTAAGATTTTCATTCCCCACACACCCCGTCAAAATTGTTTGCAGTTTAGAACTAGCCCAAGCCGAACAACTTACAGTGGTTGCGAGGTTCTGTTCTGCTTAGCTTCCGCAGTCGCTGCAGGTGGTGACAGCATCGCAGCCTCTGAGATCATCGCCCCTGAGCTAACGGTCTGATACTGAGGCGCCAGCGTGGCAGGCGGCGCCTGCGTATAGTATATTTGGGCATGCAACTGGTCACCATATTCATAAGCAAAATTAGCAGCCGCAGCAGGAGACTGTGATGGATGGTGCATCTGGTGGTATCCCATGTATTGCTGCTGATCACCCATGTGTACAAGTGGTGCTGCTGCAGTCGGGAGAGGTTGAGGAGCCGCTGCTGCTGCTGCTGCTGCTGTTCGGAATAAATTCGCAGTCAATTCAGGTTTTGGTGGCGGAGCAGAACGTGCTGCGTAGACCGGCGTGGACTCTTTGTATGACGGAGGGATGATGGGGGGATTCGCAAGCGGGGCTGGCTTACTGGAAGCGATGGAAGACCCATCAGCCAAATTCGACGGCAGGGCTAAATTGTAAGGTTGATTTTGCCCGACATGCATGAAATACATGGGATACTGCTGATCGATCCGATGTTGTTGCTGTTGCTGCGCTTGCTGCTGCTGCTGCTGCTGGAGAGCCTGCTGTTGATGCATCGGATGCATCTGATAGTAAGAAGAGATGGGTACTGGCCCAGTTGCATGATGATGAATGTAATGAGGGGTTGCATGAACGAATTGCTGCTGCTCCGGCTGCATAGGCGGCAATACATAACTTGGGTCCTGAACTTGAATCGGAACCCGGTAATTCGGATTGGAGACTTCCCGTTTCGGATCTGGAACTGAGCTGATGGTTGTAGTAACAGCAGCCCTGTCTCGGACCGCAACCGGATCTTGATAAAACATAGGTTTCGGGCGAGAAATCACACCGGGAATATTACTATTATCCCTATAAAAGAAAACCCAATTCATTGAATTAAAAGAAAAATACTTCCAAATGCATGAAAAACTGAGAAAATGAATCTGTACCTTGTAACTGTATCTGGCAGCACATCAGAGGCCGTCTGTTTCTGCTGTTGTAGCTGATGTTGCTGCTGTGGCTGCGGTGGCTGTGGCGGCTTTCGATTTGTTACGGGCACCCCCTGCTCTACTCTCTCATCATCTGAAAAACCCCGATTGGGGTTTTCATTCGACGGTGATATATTCATCAACGGCGCTCCAGTTGCCGCACCAGATGCGACCGCTGCCGCGCCCACATTCATCTGATTGAACTGCTCCTCAAGACCTGTCTTGGGCTCCTGCGTCCGGACCCCAGCTTCATCTACATGCACGCGGATTGGTGGCAAATTCGACAGGAAGTGAGCAGAAGACGTTGACCCGAAAGACGACGACGCCGTCTCCAGCATCGGCGAATCGGGGGGATGGGTCTTGGCATCGGAGGCAGCCCCACCCCCGCCGCCGCTGCCATTGCCGCCGGAATCATCCAATCCAAGCAAGCAATTCACGTCTGCGGAATCAGCCGATGCGGCCGAGAGTCCCCGCGGGAGGACCCCGGCCCCATTCAGCGCATCGACGAACCAAGTCTCCGACTTGGAATCGTCGAGAAGCGAGCCGATGGAGGCCGGCGAGTCGGGCTTGCTAGGGAAGAGGAAGAGGCGGAGGCGGGATGGCTTGTGGGCCGAGGCGGCCATGGTGCGATCGTACTCGTCGATCATGTTGTCGAGGTCCTCGTCGGTGGTGACGGAGATGAGGGAATCAAGGTCCTCGTTGGGAAGCTGATACTTGAGGGAGAACGGACGGCCGTCGAGGAGGGTGGAAGAGAGCTTGGACGACAGCGATGAGAGAGAGAGGGAGCTCCGATCGACGACGACGATGCGGGTATCGCCACCGAGATAGCAGAGGGACTTGTCGTGGGGGCGGGGGACGATGTGGCCGCCGTAGCTGCACATCCAGCGCAGTTTAGCAGAGGGGGCGGAGGATAAGGAAGGGAGGGAGGGATCATCCCAGGAATCAGTGTTCCGCGAACGAGGAGATGAGTCAAGCGAGTCGGCGTAGGCGAGTGCCGGAGAAATCGGTGGGGGAGGAGCTGCGGGAGCAGCGGTCTCCATGATCGTGAGGTGCACGGTACTGGCGCTGCTGCTCCTTTGCTTCTTCTCCTCAGGAGGAGAGAAGGAGATGGAAAGAAAGGGAGGGGTTTGGGGCGGAGGTGGTGGGTTTTATCTGTCATGGAGAGAGAGGGCCGTCTTCTCTTTTAACCGGTTTGGTAGTCCGCGAGAGTACGTGTGCAAGTATGTTCCTCTTCAGATTTGGGGACAGTGGGGCCCAGTTTCAAGATTTGGATGCTTCTGGTGGAGAAAACTGCATCGAAGGTAGGCGTGGACCTCAAATTCTGATGTATCAAATCCATACAAGAGGAGACCATCCTTTTTAGTTGTGATCCAAGATGTTGGTCTGATCAATGGGGTCCACTTTGGATGGGTTTTGCTATAAAATAAAATGTTCTGAATTAGAAGATCCTAGCCGTCTAATTCTGTCTATTTTTGTTAACATTGAAAGATCCTAGCCATCAACCTTTTTGGGCATCCCATCAAGAGCATGGACCAAAAACATGGATCCCACTACAGATTTAGATCCTGAGCCCTCCACAAGCTGGGAGGACCGACTGATTGGCTACCATCACAAAGAGTAGGTCCGGTAGAGTACCATTTCCAGGAGTGCTGAGGACTAGTGTTTTTCATTTCCTTTTCCTTTTTCTTTTCCTTTTTTATGCGAGAGTTCGGATACGGAGGTAGGAGAGGGGAGGAAATCGAGAGAGCAAACGTAGGGAGAACAGCTTTCCCGTGTAAAATGGACGCTGCTTCGGTAGATCCCCGGATCCACCGAGGTCGATGGATCCCTGATTGTGGGGCCCACCTTAATCTATTTATCTTATACCCACGCCGTTCATCTGTTTTCCCAGCTTATTTTAATGGAAGATCCAAAAAAAAATGAAGCAGATCCAAATCTCAAGTGTACAACACTACAGGAATCAGTTGGGATTGAACGCCAACCATTATAAAATCCTTAGGAACCACATGAATGTTTTCCATCCAAGCTGTTGATAAAGTCACAAAGACCTTGATGAAGGGACCATACAAATATCAGCTGGATCCAAAGTTTTTGTAACCCACAAGAAGTTTTTAACAGTCAATTTCCATTGTTTCATGCGGTGTGGTCCACCTGACATTTGGTTCTACTACGATTTTGGGGTCGTTCCCTAAAATGAGCTGGTGAAATGGATGGACGGCATAGATATAAGACAAATACATCACGGTGGCTTCCTCAGTGATGGATCCACCAAAGCTGCATCTGGGTAAAATAAAGGAGAATTATTTCATACTTTGGCAGTGTGTGATGCTTGATACGCAGGCACTTAAAAAACTATATACGTGGCATACGTTAACTCAATGTAATTGGTTGAGCAACCCCAGCCTCTAATTTATGGACACTTATTTATTAAATACCAACTTTGGAAATTTTTCATTTTTTAATCGTCCCTTAAGCATCCACCAATCAAGTAGGTGGAAAATCAAATAAGCTAAATTTCCGGTTCAGCTGGTGCATCTAAACAAAGAATCATAATTTATACAGTTTAATGTATCTAATTTGTATGCTATGTATGCAATTTTAAAGTATTTCCCTATTGCCAGCTTATCATCCATCACACTCCGCCAGAGTATTAATTTTTTCCTATAGAATATAATAGTAGCTCTGACCTCTATTACACCCACATTTTTATTACATATACTGCTTGTAATACATTAGTACATAGTCACATTACTGTATGACCACAAGTAAAAAAAGGGGTGTATATGTCAAGCAATATGGGTATAAATATCAATTCTCTTAAAGCTTTTGTGATAAGGAATCAGAATACTTAAAAATAGGGATCCAAAATGCCACCATCTTTAAGCAACAAGAAAGGCCCAAAGGAATTAATGATAATACAAATGGTTATATTAATATTAATGATTCTTTTATTTTTTATTTTATATGTGTATTTTGCTTTATTTTATAGAAAAGATAAAGAGAAATGATCTAATGCACTGGACAATCCACGCAACAGTCCGTTGAGTCGGACACACTCATCACTGCTTTTAAAAATCATACTAATCAGATGATCCAAACCATCCATCCTATAGCATTAAAAAATGGAGCGACGTGCGTGTTCATAGAAGATAGGTCCAATCATGGATGTGTAGGACCATTTGATGTCTGCTATTTTGGAACAAAAGTGGAAGGTGAGTGGACTATAGGGGTGCCAATGAGTCCAAATGCGTCTACTCGCATGAGAAGATCTCCATACATATAGCCATCTAGGTCTCTTTTTTTTTTTTTTTTAAATAAATCTTAATTATTCTATTCTTTCCTAAAAATTGGACTTGAAACTTCACAATTCAGTGATCCAAACGGTTCCTTTAAGGACCTTAATGTGAACTGTGTTTGCATGATCCTAGTCATCCAATTGGAATGGAAAATAAAAGGCAACGTTGACAACATTTAATATTCAATTGAAAAAAAAAAGTCCAATCATTAGATTGCTAGGGTTGTCCAATATTCGTAATTTAAAGATTATGGCATGTTTAGGGCTCATTTGGTAGCATGGATTTAGAGGGATTTATGGAGATTTCTTTTTTCAGTGTTTAAGGTATTTAGATTTCAAAGAAACCAAAATCTCCCTCAATAGCCTGTTTTCCACTTAATTTCATAGGTTGTAAAATTCACTGGATTTCACAAAATTTAAAATCCATGCCGCCAAACAAGACTTTAAAGAAGAGCCCACTAGATGAACTGTCTACTTTCTTGGACTGTTGTGGCGCACATTGAACTTCTGTCGAGCTCAAGACATTTAATACCCCCAAATATTATCCTTTTAAATAAAAAGGAAAAAAAAATCAAAAAATTTTTACCACAAAATTTCATCAAAATTAACATTTTACTCAATGATGCCTTCACCACTTGATAATAGAGGTAGTCGCCTTTGGAGAAAGGAAATTGCAAAAATGCCCTCATTTAATTCGTTTTCTTTAAAAAGTGGTGAAAGGTCAAGATTTGTGGGGGGCCCACATGATATGTGTGAAACATCCAACCCATCTAACATATGGATCCTGCCATGGTGGTCACACAAACAAATAATGGACTGATCAAATCATCAAATGGGCTGCAATTGAATTTAGATGTTTTGAGTGGTGTATATTATTTTTTTTTATGGATGAGCCAACTTTTTTTCATTGGATTTTCATTTGATGGTATTATTGGCTTGCATTTGCTGACGGATTGAATGTTAGGCGCATACAATTTAGGCTCCATGATTCTCAATCCCCTTTATAAAGAAAAGATGGACAAAGGTAGTAATATAAGTTCACATTTGAAAAAGCACTCGTTAGTGATATTAGATTTGGAGGCATTATTTGGTAACTCCCATATTTGGAAGGATTTTTGCAGGAAAAATTTCAAAATTCAAAATATCCATTGATAATATGTTGTTCATATGCCAAATGCATGATAGTGAAGCGGAACATTCATAATAATCTAATTTCACTTAGGGGGTGTTTGTTTTTCCATTCACTATTATAACAGGCGGTAAATAAGTAATTATTATTTAGAGTAGGAATTGTTGTTATCAAAAAATGGTTAACAGACGAAGATGTAGATCTATGATCTGAATAGCCGAACGAAGTTGAACTTCCGGTAGGAGAGGACAGAATTCTCAAATCCTGCAAAAGAATACAGAGGATAAGGGGGGTGGCTGGGGGTCCAGCCAATGACCCTCCGATGCCTAAGTCAGTGATCTTGAGTAATCGGATATTTTTAGTGTAGATTGATATTAGCTTGCATACCTTGATAATGGAGAGAATATCCTTATCTATAGACCTAGGTTGCGAGATTGTTTGCCCTTCGGAGAGTCGTGATTCTAGCGGTCTGCCAGTTGGGTTTCCGAGATCTTCAGATCTGCCCATAACAAACGAAGATCCTTATCCCTAAAGGCTGGGGATGTCGATCTTTTTTCCTGATATCTTGGCGTGAGCCTGAGATTGCGAATTTACAGCTCAGCTCGCTTAAGATGACCTTCATTACTTCGGACCGAGCCGACCATTTTCAATCGGGTTGACCCGACCTGATTCGTATCTGGACTAGAGATGGGTCGGCTTGTCCCTTCCCGAGTCGGTGTAACAAACCTTCTCCCAGGTCGGCTCTTTACCCATAACAGGAATAATAGCTAGCT
Source organism: Liriodendron chinense (assembly GCA_003013855.2). Taxonomy (NCBI): domain Eukaryota; kingdom Viridiplantae; phylum Streptophyta; class Magnoliopsida; order Magnoliales; family Magnoliaceae; genus Liriodendron; species Liriodendron chinense. Next base: position 7,711,987 of record ML058339.1, on the reverse strand, counting down.
GCCTGGTATGATGTTGACAATCATGGCTATTTGAATGACTTTGACAATATGAGAAATAAAAACTAAAATTCATGAAGCCACCATGATATATGTCTTATTTATATTGTTCATCCATTTTACCAACTCAATTTAGGGCGTGAGCTCAAAATTAAGGAAGATGCAATGTGCAAATGGACTGTACTACAAGAATCAAGGGGAGTTAAACCGCCTATGTTAAAAAGCTTCTTGTGGGTCATTGAAGTTTTGGACCAAGCCGATATTTGTGTTTTCCCTTCATCTATGTCTATGTGGCCATATCAATAGGTTGGATGAAAGCCACACACCGGTGTCGGCCTTAGGAAGGTTTAAGCTTTCAATGGCGGACATCATTATCCCCCAATTACCTATGGTGTGGTCCACATGAGCCTTTGATCTACCTCATTTTTTGGCTCATACTCTAAAATAAGCTAGTGAAATGGATGGACCATATGGATTATACATATACATACTATAAGACTCATTGATTATCCTCTTGCGATCCCTTCCTGAGTGAGCAGGGTTTGGAAGCGCAAATCCTCAACTTTCTCTCTCCTCCAAATGGTGGTGAAAGATTATCATTATTTTTTACCTCCACCAAAGGTTGCAAATCAGTTTCATGTTTCATTGTATTAGTCACCAATGAAAGTCGGCCATATAGCCCTAGGCTAATGCAAGCGGTATTAATGATCATCGATGAAATCGTTGGATAAACCAGCATGTATCACATATTACATACCAATTTCAGATGATTCTTTGTACATTGTGCCCATATTTATGTTTCCATTGAAAGTTTATTTAAAGGAAAGTTGGGGAATTAATCCCCTGCAACTATGATATTCCTCACTCTCTCTGAAAGCCTGTTTAGTTAGTTATAAGTGCATATAACTGATGGTAAATAAGTAATGATGACTTAATTTTGTATTTCCATTTAGTAAAATTGTAAACAAGAATAGATTTTGAAAAGAGAATTCGACTATGTCATGTAAACTCTATGAGCCTTCCATGATGCATGTGTTTTATCCATGCCGTCCATTTATTTTGGTTAAATCATTGTAGGGCATGAGCCTATAAATGAGATAGATCCAAAACTTATATAGCCCCCAAAAAGTTTTCAATGGTAGGCATTCAATCCCCATTGTTTTACGTGGTGTGGTCTACTTTAGCTTTGGACCTGCCTCATATTTGGGCTCATGCCCTAAATTGATTTGGAAGAAAAAAATTGAATAGATAGCATGAATATAACATATATATCATGGTGGGGCCAACCTGTTATGGGGTTTGAGTTTTGCCTAATTTAGGCAAAATTCCCAGGCTCACCTGCTATAATAATGATTTTACCATTGTCTACATGCATTTACACTAAACTAAACAGGTCCTTAAGAGGTGTGCACCTTCAATCGTGAATCAAATTCACGCTGTCCATTAGACATGCCCTTTGATTTAGGCCAATGGTAAAAAAATCAGCTAAAATGGAAACCCAGCTAGATCACACCACAAGTAATTGTTCTAAGGCTACACCCTGCCGAAAAAAAAACCTTCCCCACTGTTATTGGGTCCAACTTGTTGTACATATGATATCTAATTCGTTCATCAAACACGCCTCACTAGCATGAGGAGAAAGAAAAAACAGGCTATTCCTAAGCTCAGGTGGGCCACACACAAAGTGAATTTAAAGGTTTTTGGCATGATTTTAACATTGTTCTTTGCGTTTTCACCACCTTAGCTTTTCAATCAGCCTGATTTTCCTTTTCATGGTGAGCATGGGGAAAATATGATATACAGGCCCCCAGCAGCCGGTACCACTATACCATATGAGCCTGTCTCTCTCTCTTTTATGCCATTGGAAGACTTTTCACTTTTACGCTTGAAAATAATATATATTTACAGGTGCAAGTGGCTTGTAAAACAAGCTACACGCTAACCTACAGCAGCTACTTACAGCCTTATCGGTGACCAGTCATCATAAAAAGGTAAAAGATCACAGGCAACATTGTATACTAACTTTAATACACAAAAGTCTCATCTCATGTTGAGTGAAACATTCAATTTTATGAAATGCATAGTTCATGGTTCATGCCACCACAATCACCTGGAACGAAAATGGTAAAACTCAACTCATCATGTGGGCCACACATATATTGAGTCAAACCATCAGCTGCCCACCTTATGAATGGACCATCCTAGTTTTCTTCCCAACTAGGATGCGATAGATAAGTGACACATCGGTGGGAAAAAAGAATAAGAAAAAATCCTTGTACAGAATATGTGAACAGTACTACTCAGGAAAATGGTACTCATGAGAGTGGTGAACTTACCAGATAATCTTTTGGTGATTAACATTGAAAATTTCTAATCAACTTGAATTTACAGCAATTACCTTGCTTAGTCATCTAATTTTTTACTTTAGAAGAAAAATACACATGAGAGCGACCTAAGAAGTGATTTGCTGCATGCACATGTACATTGTTTGTGGACCATTGGTCGTTTTCTTGCAAGCTGGGTGGAGGTAATAAGGAAAGACTTTCGATAACAGTTTTGAGTGGATAGCATAGGATTTGTGTGGCAGACCTCGGTTAGGTTGGGATGATGCTTAGATGATGACGTTGACAACGACACATGACCCATCAGATAAAAGGCTTATATCTCACTCATGCCTCAATTGTCAAGAATATCCAAACACCCCTTGTAACAAGAAGCATCGGTCGATGTGGCTATATCATGATGTTTGGTTCTATATAATGAATTAATAACTATTATTTGAGGCTGTGTTTGGTTGTACCATGACATTTGTTGCAACCAAACACAGCCTTACGCATGATCCACTTTTGTAGAGGGTATCAATGCCATGAAATCCGTTCTCTCCACCACGAACATCATATGGAAGAAAATTCAAGCTGGTCTTATTATAAGGTGGGCCACGCCATTGGAGTCAATGGGCAAAAGTCATTCTAACTCACCATACTACTGAATCGGATCAACGTGATGTTCATGGTGGGTCCTACCTTTTACAAGATTGTGGGCATGTTGGGCCAGAAGATAGGAAAGTACTGGAAGTCATGGTACCTTTGCCTGTATCTGAGGACTCTTTTTGTGCAAGTTATAGTAAAGTAAGCATACTACACAAGTGCTGCTCATGGGCCCCACCAGGGTCTGTCTATAGCATCCATTCATCCAAACCTTTCTAGCGGGGTTGCCCCGCATTAAGGTTGGATGCCCCAAAAATCAGGCTGATACAATCAAGCTTTTAAACAGGTTGATCTAAAAGTCTTTTGAACGTCGGAAAATTCGATCATCATGGTGGGCTTACAAAATGTATATGTTGGATAGCTGTGTACTCAACATGGTAGACCTCATCATAAAAAAAAACAATGAATAATCATCCAAAAACCTCCACATTTATACTATGAATCAACCATTTTTCAGACTTAAAAAGCCCTTATGGTGAGCCAAAACACCATTTTTCGGACTTAAAAAGCCCTTATGGCGCGCCAAAACACAAGAAAGGATGGATGTCATACACACCTCGGCCCCCTGCGCAGCACTCATGGAATGAGCTTATTTGAGAGGAGTACTGGTAAGTCCAGGCATCTTATTAAAAAAAAAAAATTAACAAAAAAAAAAAAGGGATTTTCTTGGCCGTCAATTTTCTATTTCTCCATTTTATTGATTTACGGTTCTGTAACGTACGGTTAATATTAATTAAGGAATACACTGATGGACCGTTAATTAGGTCAAATTAACCACGGTCGTTTTCAGCACACTCATTCTCTCTCCTCAGACTCTTGACTGTCTATCTTTCCACAGAGAGTTCAAAGAATTCTGCCCAATCAAAGGGGCCCACAACAAGGTGCTAATATGTTCAGACACGTCTCGTTGAAAGAAATATGAAATCGTCTTGGCCCACCATATCAATGGGTCATTACATCAGCAGTCACATAAACTTTCCTGGTGCTTTGTTTAGTGGGCCTTCTAGGGACCAATATGGAAGCTTCTGATTTTATCTAATCAGACGCGTATAATAAACAAATCACAGATACATCAACGGCTGAGGTCAGGGTTTAGGTTACATTCTAGCTCACCTACCCACGGAAACATTCAGGACTTGGTAATTACATTATGCTCCATCTGAGCATGTTCTGTTCATGGTTGGATGATCCGGACCGTTGATCTGATCAGACTATAATGGATGGAGAACCCCACCAAAAAATACTCCCTCGATGAGACACTCACAACCCTTGGATTGGTGACTGTATTAATAGACGGTTAAGAAAATAAACATATTAATAGCCAAATTAGACCGAGAAAATGATAAATAAAAAAAAAAAAAATAGATGGCTAGGATCTTCCAAACTGGGAGATTTTTCTTGGCATGGTCAATCCAAGGTTCGGTCATCAGGGGACATGGGCCCACTTGAGTAGGTGGATGATCACCCAATTCCTTATATTACTAAATGATGTGATAAAGGCCAAATCATGCGCTTAGAACTTTATAATATTATTTTATTCCAAATCCTTTTCAAAAATATTACTGATGCAGCCCTAATTTCCTTCATGGGCCCTGTGGGGCCCACACTACATACCTTAATTTCCAAGACTATGGCAGCCTCCTACTACCAACCATGCAACACGCACGTCTATATGTACGGCTTGGCATGCGTGGCACATCCGAGACCTTCCATAAGGTGGGACCCACTTTGCAGATGGTCTAGACCAAACAAAGCCCGTCCACTCATCAAGCTTGCCGCATATGTAAATTCATTGTGGACTGCTGACCGTTTGATTAGATTACGCATTTGCTTCCGTACGTTGCGGCCCTCCCGTTGAGTGAACTGGCCTATTTTCGGGCCAGGGAATTTACATGGTGGGGCCCACTACGACCGTGTCTTGGTTGTCATAAACACGTGCCGGGATGACTCGTGTAGCCCGTGTGGGCCTACATAACCCCGTGTTTTGCAAGTGGTGCCTCCTTTTCTGAACTTTTCCTACCAACCTCCTCCATCCTCTAGCGACGTTTCTAGCGACGTTTCTAACACTCAAAAGAAATGATCCGGTGCTTTCAGTGCACTGTAATCTATCGTGCTCCTAGTTGCATCAAGACACTTGGTAAGTTCGATTGATCAATATGGACTGTCCATTAAATCCAATGCACATTTCATGCAAGAAAAATGCACCGATCTGATTATTCTAACCATTTGATCAATAGCCTATGAAATTGATGGTCAAGATCATTTATATCAAATTATCCATTCTAAGTTTGGTCCAAACCATCCCATCCAACGCTTGGAAGAAGATGAAGCAAAGAAAAAAAAACCGAACTTTTGAATGGACCAGATCATCCATCATTATGACTTTTGCATGGTGGCCCATGAAATTTGCAACGGGCCTAACGTGCGGTCAAGATCAATCAATCGGTCTAGATCATTTCTCATCAATCACAACCGTAGAATTAATATAATCTCCAATCTATTTTTGAACTTTTATTTATGATTTTAGGTTAAGGATAATTTAAAGAAATGCGTCTATCTAATCACTAATCCTCCAGCGTTTGTTTTTCTCCCTGAAAGATTGTATGGATCTCATCATCATAAGTTTTAAGATATCGCATGCGGCGACTTGTCCTATCAGTGGCCATCAGTTTATTAAATTGGACCCATTTAGTGGGACCCACCAGCATGATGTTTGCAGCCCTGGTTGCATGCGGATGGACCGTTTTGTTTTATCGATCAATTTACAACGAGAGGTACGGCGGGCTGGCAGACCCTCGGCTCGGTGAGCTCGGTCTGGCTTTGGACCGGGTTTCGACCTCTTAGCTTAGCCCGAGGGCCGGTCTCAGCCTTGGGCTTGGGCTTGCATTTATGGGGAGATTTGATGGCTATGATCTTTCAACAGGTATGATTTTTGGAGAGTCCCCTATCCATTATGTGGTCCATCAGACCAACGATCTGGATAACCAAAACATGGGCCCTACTTGTAGCGACGGACAGGAGCTTAGTATGTCACTACCAATAGTCACCTCATATAGAATCAGGGACCAATAATTCCTCCGCCTTTGACGTGCTAAGAATAGGGGAGTGGATTAGCGTTACCCGGGAAACACGTTAGGGGGTGTTTCACTGACCGTGGGGCCTACCTTGATGTATGTGTTGCATATCCACACCGTGGTTTGGTTTTTTCAGCTCATTTTAGGACATGGTCCAAAAAATGAATGAGATCAAAGTCTCAAATGGACCACCCCATAAGAAACAGTAGTCATTGAATGCTTACCATTAAAACCTTACATGGTCCACCATAATTTTTATTTGCATCCAACCTGTTGACAAGTTCACACAGATCTGGATGAAGGGAAAACACAAATATCAGCTTGATTCAAAACTTCACACGGTAGGTGCAAATTTGGATCTGCTTCATTTCTCGGACCATGCCCTGAAATGAGCTGAAAACACTGATGGACGGTGTGGATATACAACACATACATCAAGATCGACCCCTCGTTCAGGAAAACACCCACTAACCTGTTACCCGGGTAACACCTAATCCGCTACACAACAAAAGAACAAAGGATGGGGGCCCCACCATTGTACGGCTCCAATGAAAGGTCATCTTGTTCGTTTGGGTGAGATGGGTCTAATCATGTCATTCTCCCAGATTCTAATTTCAGCTGATCCCTTTCCAACCTTAAGATCATCCATGTAATAATCATGATAAAGAAGGGCCAATGGTAGTTTGCAAGGGTCCGTCAGTCACTTTTTAACTTTTCTCGCAATCCTACTCCACCCAGTGTACGCATCTTCAATCCGAACCGTTCATCTTGTGGACACTGTCGCCTATGTGCTCTGGCACAAAAATCAGGCTGATCATATCATCTGATTGGCGACATGAAAAAGAAAGGTGAGTGGTAAAAATAAGCGGTCTATAGACCACACTTACCATACAAGTCAGGCTGCTGCACGTTTGACGGACCCCACTTGATTGCTTAAATCTTTATTTCACATGCCATGTTGGCATATGCATGAGGGACATCTTACTCTGGCAAGCAAGGTTTTCTGACTCGGTGACTTGGACTGACTCGTCCGGTCCTGAGTTGAGCCGGGAATCGGGCAAGTTGAGGGTGACTCGTGGTACCGACCAGATTGGGCTTAACCTAGTCCAAATCGACTCGGACAAGTCAGCATTACCATGTTCACAAGCGCCTCGAGGGGCCTGAGTTAGTAGGCGTCTTAATGCGATGCATGCATGCGTACCTACCTAACAAGGATGATCTTCTTCTTCTTCTTCTTTATATTTTCACTTTAAAGTTATTTTTAAATGCAATCTCTAAGACGTAGTTGGGATACCCACCCCAATACCAGCCACCTAGCTGGTGTCAAAGCTTTGTAGGTCCCACCCACCATGATGTATGTGTTTCATCCACACCATTCATCCATTTTGCGAGCTTGTTTTAGGGCCATGGAAGTTTTGGATCGGGCTGATGTAGACACCACACACAAGGTGAAAGAGTTGATCTGACCACTATGGGACCCCTAAACCTAAGCCAAGATCAAGACTAGACCTAAGTCTAATCGAAGCCCAAGCCCATGCCCTTAATCCATAGCTCAAGTTGTAGATTGAGTGAAGATAACCTCAGTTTCAACATTGAGATTTTAGTATCGATTCCCAAGTGGGGGTAGGCTAACATTGCAGTGTGACTAATAGTGGGGGTGTGTGTACTAATCTCCCACTAAAAAAAAAGCCCATGCCCATACCCATTTAGTATTAGGACCACAATAAAATAAAAGAAACTAGCCCAAAGTGATACCTAGACCTTATAGGCGCTCTCGGCCAAAATTGAAACACATTCACGTGACTAGCGGCGAATTATGTGCCACCGATGACGTATCATGCGTCACTTTCCACATGGAATCCTGCAATCTTTCATTGCAGGGTAAAGAGAAGGAGAGAAACAAAACCCCACCTCGGGAGTCCTCTCATAATAAAATGACCATTTTCCTTTAGTTTTCTATTAAATTATGCCCCATACCAAGCCCCTTAACCAATAAGGTATTGCCATATGGCACACCCATCCCCAAGGCCAATCACAACCTCCTAAACCCCTTTTAGCTCCTAAACTTTTCAAAAATCACAAGAGTGACACCCCTAACACCTATAAACACCTATCCTCTTATTTTTCAAACCATCTCTTACCTTCTCTCATTCATCACCACCAAAACTTAATAAAGAGAATAAAAAAGGGAGATTGGGTCCAACCCATCCATCTACTAAGGAGAGAAGAAGAGTAAAAGGAGAGGAATTATAGCTCTAGGTTAGTCTATCTAAGCTTACATTCGAATCACCCGAGTCACCGAAAGGCCAATCCAATCTACTCCAATCGATCATTGTGACAACCCATTCACTCACTTGCCTAGCTCAAATTCATTTCATAATTCATATCTGCATTAGCATTGTGTATTACCATTTCATCTCCAATCGCCCTACTCCCTTAGTTTATCTAAGTGTATGCTATGTGTAGACACCCCACCTTCGGCTACACTGTTGGTAGAGATAGCTGGATGAATGGAGGACCATACCCCCAAATCCCAAGTCCAAACTCAGCCAAACTCTCCCTTGTAAGCCCCATTCCATAGCCCAGTCCAAGCCTGAACCCAGTCAACCCAGTCTTAAACACCACCCTGAAAAACCCCCCATTAAAAAAAAAGGCCAGTAAAAAAATCCTAAAAAAGTCAAACTCACTGAGTCAACCCGCTGAGTTAACCCGCTGAGTCAACCCGCTGAGTCAACCCGTCGAGTCAAAACACCGAGTCAACCCACCGAGTCAGCCCGTCGAGTCAAACCACTGAGTCGACCCGCTGAGTCAACTCACTGAGTCGACCAGCGAGTCCAACAGCAGCCCCGAGGGAGCGGCCGTACTCGCTGGAAACCGAGGAGCGGCCGTACGGGCGGCCCATAGCAGGCCGCCCGGACAAAATTACGCAAACTGCCACTCCTCGCTGCTATAAATACCCCCCTCCCCTTCTCATTTCAGCATCCCTCCAAGTCCATTTCAGCCCGAGTGCGATCCGAGTCCCCTTTCCCCTTTAGCCCATTTTTTCACCAAGGAGAGCCCGAGTGAGGAGAGTCTAGCCCTGGTCCAGCCCAGCCTGACCACTGGTCCAAGCCTCCCAAGCCATCCAAGTCTTGATCCAGCCACTCGAAGCCAACCCTTGCGACACCTCCATCCACTCAGCTACTCTTTTCCAGCATCATCTCATTTGCATCTGGCATAAGTGCAACATTTACTTTTCTTCCAACCCCCTTGCTTCACTGCAAACACTTTGATTATTCAAACACACCGCATGCATCTCGCATAAAGCACCTGTCAGTTCGAGCGTATGCTCTGGGCTTACCCGTTGTTGGAACCTGCCCATCAGAAACTCTTACTGTTCAGACCTGCATTCACGTACATATCACTATAGACACTTTGAATATTCAAGCACACAGCATGCATCATCTCGCATAAAGCACCTGTCAGTTCGAGCGTACGCTCTGGGCTTGCCCGTTGTTGGAACCTGCCCATCAGAAACTCTTACTGTTCAGACCCGCATTCATGCATCATGTCATCCATGAGAATATACGAGGATTAAACTAGACTTTCAAGTATCCGATCGATTCTGTGAAGTAGAGACCGTACTTCGGTACGGGCAGTGTGTGGGGTGCTTAACCTCTTCCCACCCTGTAACCGTGATCCCTTACCTTGAATCTCTGGCCGCAGATCAACAGGAGTCATTTTAGAGGAAGGAATCTTCGGATTCCCTTCTCTAACGTTTCTACAGGGTCTAGCCGACTGTAGATTCGAAGTAACTGGCTAGTGGCGACTCTGGTCTTATATAAACTCATTTAAACATATCCAGCTTAACATGACAACCAAACGAAGCCCTCGAGAACGAGGCAAGCCAGTGGCACAAACGGCGATTTCGCACTCACGCATCCTCATCTCCTTCTTTTCCGAAAGGAAAGGGGAAGGGAGAAGAACGTCGTGTGGGAGCGCGGAAAATCGGCGAGGGTCCACAGAATGGCGACTCCACTGGGGATGAGCTAGTCCCACTAGTCGTGATCAAACTTGAAAAACAGAATCCTTCTCGTACTTGAAAGTCATTAATCCTCATACAATCTCATCTGCATAGCATTCTACCCAAAACAAAAAAAATAAAAAAATTCCAAAACCCAAAAAAAAGTAGTGCATACCTCTCACCATTACTCCTCCAAACCAAATCACCCTGCCACATCCAGTACAAAATCAACATGGCTCTCCCATTCCCTATACCTGAGGCTCACTCTCCACAGTTAAGCCCAACAGAATCTATGCCAATTCCTGGCATCCAAGAGCTACAACAAAGCATGAAGGCCATGCAGGAAATGCTTCTCCGATTCATACAAGCCCAGGCTTCAGCAGCCAGCAATCAAGCTGGTCCAGTTCAACAACCACAACAAGCATCTCTTCCAGCCTCCCATTCATCTCAACCACAACTATCAGGGGTGGCGCAGGACTTCCGATACCCTCCTAATGAAGGTCCTCAATCAGGACAACTCTCGACCTCAGGGCATTTCTTCCAGCATCCTCCTGCAAACAAGAGCCATTTTCAGTCACATCCCATAACCCAGAATCCCAGTCAATTCCAACAATCTCTCCCCAATGGGAATTCCAACCAATTTCAATATTCTCCTGTGACTGGGATTTCTTCGCAGTCTCTCTTCTCAGCTCCAGTCCAACAAAGTCCGTACAATGGGAGTAATTACCAGGCCCAACCTTCTTCAAGCAGGAATTTTAGGAGCATCAATGACACCAATTATTATGAAAGGGGGCCATCTCAATCCTGGCAAGGGACAAGATCTCCTTCATCTGGTCCCTCCGAAATAGAGCAACTCCGAGAGCAGATGCGAGAGATGAAGAGAAAGTTGCAGAAGCAGCAAGGGGTGGATCTTCCATCCATTAAGTTCAGGGACCTTTGTCCATTTCCCGATGCAATGGTACCTCAAGGCTTCCAGGTACCAAAATTTAAAAGATATGATGGGACAGGGTGTCCTGTAGACCACTTACGAGCTTTCTGTGGAGAGCTTAATGCTGTGGCGGGCAATGATGGAGCACTCATCCGCTTGTTTCAAAAATCTCTAAAAGACGATGCCCTGGATTGGTACACATCATTGAACTATCATCACATCAGGACTTGGGAGCAGTTCTCCCATGCTTTCGTCAACAGGTTCGCATACAATCTTAACATGGCACCCAGGAGAGCAGACTTCGCAGCTCTCAGGCAAAGAAGCGATGAAACATTGTTAGCTTACGTTGGACGGTGGCGGGCCATGGCCGCTAGAATGAAGACTCCCATCGACGACGAGGAGCAAATCTCCATGATCGTCCACTCGGCAAATCCAAGTATCTCTGGATACCTTGTCTCACATCCATATGCGAACTTCAACCAACTCATCCGCGCCGGGGAACAAGTCGAAGCCGGAATAAGGGCTGGGATGATCTCCCCTTGGTGGCCTCATCAGGCTTCTCCAATTAAACCGATAGTGGAAGAAGAGCCTACTACTGAATACGAGAATGATAACGGAAGTGTCCTCATCTCCCATCCAATGGAAGAGGATGATCTTGTCGCCTCTACCGAAGGTTCACTATTCCTCCCTCAGCATGGACAACCGCAGCAACAGCAACAGTCAAGATGGAACTCACAGTTCCCTAATCAAGGTTGGCAAGGGGCACCCCTAACCAGTCAGGTTTCAGAACCCCTCATCCTGCAAGGGGCATCTCCAGTCGATCCAGTCTCCGCAATGTAAGGGGCACCTCCTGCCTATCCAGCTTTCACCAGCCAAGAAAAGCCTCCTCTCCAGTTTATTCGTGCCATCAACTCTAGTTGAGAGTTCGAACCTCTCATTCTGCAAGGGGCATCCTCAACTATTTTGATCCCAGAGCCCATCATCATGCAAGGGGCACCTTCAGTCGATTCAATCTTCACACCCATTTCTAACCATGGGCACATTCAGCCCATCTCAGTCAACCAAGGAGACAATCTCCCTAGCGTAGCATCGGCAAACAAGGGCATGGTCTGCTCAGTTTGAGCCAAGGGCAAATCCTACCCATCTCAGCATCAATCAACCAGGGGCACAACCTGCCCGTCTCAGCAATAGTCAGCCAAGGGCACAACCTGCCCATTTCTCCAGCAAACAACCAGGGGCACAACTTGCCCACCGCACCTGTCTATTCGGCTTCTACTTCGACCATCATCCTCCAAGAAGAAGACCCTTCCTTAGACAACATGCCACATGCCCTAGCAGAATTGGGTCCCAGCTTCAATTATGTGGCCACTATCGAGGAGGTCGAAGGGGAGATTGATGTCCAGGTTCTGATCGGTCCAAAAACATCAACCATCACTCTTCAGGTCTTCGACATCTCAGCTTCATTCCATCTCCTTCCCGATCGGACCTGGTTTCACAGAATCGGTGCCATCTCTTCAAATCTTCACCAAAGGGTCAAGCACATCTTCGGAGATAGGGCGATCACCATCATTACCGATCCCGGACAATTTCCCATGATAGAAGCATCCAACCTCCGAGAGCCTACCATCCCAGCCATGGACGTACAACGCTCTAATGGGGAGGTCTCATGCCATCACAATGCAAATTACTTCCCTCGCGCATGTCCCATCGGATCGAACTACGTCTTCCTTCCTGCCGAGAGTCAAATCTTCTACTATCAGCTCGAATATCAAGACTCGACCCAAATCATGGGAGCTCAAGAGAATGTGGATAGAGAAAGATTGCGATATCGGCCTACTCGGATTAGGAAACCAAAGCACAGAAGTATCCGAAGAAGACGGGGTCATCAAGAAGAAGGCAATCTCTGCATCTGCACACCAATCCAGTCTATCAATGCAGGGATTATCTATCCTGATGATGGGTTGGATTCCACCTTCGATGATCAAGCGAGCAGATTGAGTCTGATAGAGTTGCCCAAAGAAGACTCAAGCAAGGGGCAGAAATTTCCTCTGATCGACTGGACTGCTGTCCTGGCCCCACCTCAGCCAGATGAACCCGAAGAGCTACAATATTTCGGGGATGAGCCAGGAGAAATCGCATCCGACACCGACTCGGAGCCCAATTTCAGATCTGCCATGACGTTTTGGTGCAACAATGAGGTTTGGCCTACTGATCCTTTTGGCCCTGCCTCCTGAGGGGAAGGAGTGCAGGGCAGTAACAGGTTTGTAGTCCCCATGACGGCCAATAAAAGCCGACAGTGCTCGGCTCCCCGAGCTGAATCAGGCAACACCTGGTTCACATCGCCGTCTTGCTCGGGTCTTTTACAAAAAAAAAAATTCAAAAAAATAAAAAATCAGAAGATTCAAAAACCCAAAACACCAAATATTTCAAAAAAAAAAAATTTTGAAATTTCAGAAAGTCCAAAAAATTCAAAAAAATCCAGATATTCACAAAATTCCAAAAAACCAGAAAATCTTTGAAAGCAAAAAACATTTTAGAAACCTTTTTCAATAAAAGTGTCAAGTCTTTCTAACAAAGCACTTGAGTATGGAGTTGACTCATAAGATTTCGATCTAGAGTTGGACTTCAAACTCAAGGGTCTGGACAAAGCCAAATGATGAGGAAAATGATGAGCTGACTCCCAAACTTAGAGGGTCTCCTCGAAAGTTCGAACCAAAAGCCGATGTCATCTCAAAAAGTTTCAAAATTATAAACCTAGGATCTCCTGAGACCCATAAGGAAGTGTGCATTGAGAATCCTTGTCCTTGAAAAATAAGCAGAGAATGATCGAATTTTTGAAGTCATGACTTCCCAATCTTGCGTCCTATGAAGACTTATCCAGACTCGATCAAAAACTCATCAAGCCTATCAAGGAGATGTTGCCAAGACTATGCTTACATTCCATACTGGAGTATGCGACCAAACGAATGATCAGAGAAATCTCGCAGCTCAATGAAGACAAGATTGTTGCCAATTTGTCAGCAAATACTTCAAGTGTCAGCAGCATGCACATCGAATCCATGTGTGCACTTCAACCTGACAATGCTCCAGCTATTCCCTGTACGAGGTATCTACATCAACGGAAAGATCAACTCGGCATCATCTAACAATTGATTACTTCATAAAAAGGAAGGAGGTAACATTCTGATCTCGCGCAATAATTCTCATGAAGAATGACATCGTCAATTGTTAAGGGTTCCCACATGCTATCAACATTGGCAATGGGACGTCCTTCGAAATCTAAGGATGGAGGAGTTCCTCAAGAAGCTTAAAATCAGAAGACAGACCTACGAGTTCGAGTCAAAATCATGTCACCATGAGTGCTGATGAAGAATGAAGCCGAAGAAAGAAAAGTCATATCGGGTTTACGACAAGCACTGCCGCATCTATCAAACTCAAAGGGACAAGGCCCAAGGATCAGAAAAGTTCTTCCAAGAAGCGCCCTCAGGCTCACCAACATGAGAGGGGTGGATCTTCCTGAGCTAATCAACGCCGATAACATGAAAATCTCTCACAGGTAAGCCAATCTAACCTTATCAAGAGTTACATTAGTAGAGCTGAAGTCAAGAGGTCAAGGCTTAGACCTCTGAGAATCCATTCCCGTCCACCAATAAGTGTTCCAAATAAAGGGTTTAAAAGAAAAAAAAATAGAAAAAAAAGAATAGAGCAAAAAAAAAAAAAAAAGAAAGGAGGGGCACACAACCCACAAAAAAAAAGAAGAAGAAGAAGAAGAAAGAAAGAAAGAAAGAAAGAGAAAAAAAATCGACCCAAAAGAAACACATCTATCCATCCATCCACCTCAGAAGGGTCTGTAGCTAAGGCCGACAGCTCTGCTATTGTAACTTAAGATAAGAGCCGAAAGGTTACCATCGGCCGGCAACGACGGATTCCTGACCTCGGGGCGTCACAGTTATCCAAAAAAAAAAGAGAGAGAAAAAAAAAAGAAAAGAGATGTGTGCTTAAACAAAGAGGGCGGAGTGAAAACCCAAAAGGGCGCTCCGAGTAAAAACAGTGGGCACACAGCGGACTTGGTGAAAACTCGAAAGGGCGCCAAGGGTAAAAACAGCATAGCTGCCAAGGGGCAGGCAAGATCGAATACCCGGGACGTGGTGAAAACCTGAAAGGGCGCCACGGGCAAAAATGACGGGCAAGCCGGACGCAGCGAAAACCTAAAAGGGCGTTGCGGGTAATAATGGCTAAAAAAAAAAAAGAAGAAGAAGAAGAAAAAAAAGGAAAAAAAACAGGTACATGAGAGATCCAAGAGACATGAAGATTCAACGGAAGTAAGGATGGCAGTTATGAGTCGAGAATTCTTTTAAGATCTGCCCAAATTCTAGGGGCAGGATACCATTGCGCACTATCTTAAGGGGACCAGGACCCTTGGAGAATAATTAAGAAAATCGAGTATGACATCAGGCTGAGTCAAATATTCTGATTCTTACATCCAAAAGCACAAATCCGAATCACGCATAGACAGACAAGCACTTGGCACAAATTTTCATTTCATGCATGATTTGCATACATATATTTAAAAAAAAAAAAAAACAAAATCATTTTTCCTTATTCATATATATGCAAAAAAAAAAAAAAATCTTACAGGGTTTTCAAAATAAACGTCCTTCAATCAACTAATGGGGTACCTTCCGTGAGTGAATTTCTCCCGATCATCCCTCCCAGAAGGTAAGTATCTCTCTTCCTACTTTAATGCTTCAATCCTTTTGCTAAAGTGTTTTCTCTCTTCACAGGTACCAGAAGGCAATCTAAGATCAGCCCATCTATGTCCATCATACCCCCATCTCCACCATCAATCACATCATCTAGGTGGCCCACATTCAAGGGATGCATAGCCTTACCTATATCCCATCTCCTCATCTCATCCATGCCATCCATTTCTCCCACAATCAAAGCCCCATTCAAATCTGGAATTTCAGCATGGCTGCCATTAATGGGGCCATTCAAAGCTCCACCAACAACCATCTCTAGCCCCTCATCAATGCCCCCATTCAATGCCCCATCTCCACCATCCATTAAATAAATCCCTCCATCATTAAAGCCTTCAATACTTTCTGAAGTGTGGGACCCACCATGGACAGCCCCCTTAAATCTCCACCATCCATTGCCCAAGAAAGGACAAAGCAAGATGAGGAAAAGATGAGAAGGAAAGAGGAGACAAAGGGAAGATTCATGGTCGAAATCGAACCTGGACGTACAGAGCAGGTGGAGACAAAGACAATGGACAGCAAAGAATGTCCGAACCAGAGCCAGCCCAGGCCGCTCAAGAGGCGAGCCTTGGGAGGCCTGCTCTGGGCCGCTCGTACGGACGCGGTTCCTCTCTCTCCGCGGGATTGGCTCCAAGGTTCTTCGTAGGTGAGGCTGACAGTCCACGTCAGCAGATGGCACTCCGTGGGCCGCCCAAGGCTCTGGTCCACTCCAGATTTCGATTGAGGCTGATCAAGATCATATAAAAGGTACCCCACCGGTCCAATTATGAAGTAATGCGGCCAGAACATGGCTGATCAAGTCAAAGAGAAGGAAAGGTGATCAAGTGGGGGCCACAAGCAATCAAAGTCATTCAAAGACTAGATCACCATGATCTAAACCATTGAAGAACCTGCATGAGCCATCAAACAACAAGATCAAAGGGCTGATCATCAAAAGAAGGGCCAGAATCCAAGATCTAATCATCAAGTGGGCCCACAAAGCCAAGTCAAGCGATCTGAGACATTCAAGCCATCATCCACACCATGAGAAGCCTTCTTACCCTCACAAATCATCAGAAGAGGTGCCCCAAAGTAAAGCCAAGATCGCAAGTGGGCCCACAGGGCCGAATCTATCAATCTGAACCATTCAAGGGCTAAATCATCAGGATCCAAACCATTAGAAGGCTTACACAAGTCAGAAAGCAGCAAGATCAAAGGCATGATCATCAAGAGAGAAGGCCGGAATCCAAGATCCGATCATCAAATGGCCCGCAGGGCCAAATCAAGCAATTCGGACCACTCAAATCACAGTCAGCCCCGTCAGAAGCCAAAAAAGCAAGGTAAGTATGCCCAACCCCAAAAACTGGTCCGAAGACCTTAAACTACGTCGGGATCAAGATCCCGAGGGATTTTCAATAAAAACCGGCATCGGTCTTCTTCAAGATCTGGTGGCTCCGGACATTTTCTAAAAAATAAAAAAAAATGTGATTTCCAGCACTCGCTTGAACAGTTTTGGTCCGAAGACCTTAAACTACGTCGGGATCAAGATCCCGAGGGATTGTCAATAAAACCGGCATCGGTCTTCTTCAAGATCTGGTGGCTCCGGACATTTTCTAAAAAACAAAAAAATATATTTATGCATTTCCAGCACTTGCATGTACATATTTTTGGTCCGAAGACCTTAAACTACGTCGGGATCAAGATCCCGAGGAATTTTCAATAAAAACCGACATCGGTTTGGATCGAATCAAGACCTGACGATCTCGGACATTTTCAGAAAACCAAAAAATATATACATCACATGTACAGTTTCTGGTCCGAAGACCTTAAACTACGTCGGGATCGAGATCCCGGGGATTTTTAATAAAAACCAGCATCGATCCCAGCCCTTCAGGCTAAGATCTGATGATCTAGATCATTTCGAAAAAATAAATAAATAAATATATATATATATATATATATATATATATATATATATCTGCCCCTTTTTACACAGTTTCATGGTCCGAAGACCTAAAACTACACTGGGATTAATTTCTCGGGGGACCTTTTCTCGCTTTCAACTAAAAACCGGCATCGGCCTCGACCGTTGGGATCAAGGTTTGATAACCCGGATCATTTCCAAAAATACCAAAAGTATTTTAAAGCTTTCCACAAAAACCAGCATCAATCTCGATCATTCGAGCTAAATCTGGAACTTTTTCCAAAAAACAAAAAAAAATGATTCACAAAAAATTTCAACTGCACAAATTCATCTCCAGTGGTTCGAAGACCTAAAACTACACTGGGATTAACTTCTCGGGGGCTTTCTTTCCTAACCTGTTCTAGACATGGCTGACACTTGATCGTACGGGTGTCTGGAATCTCCTAAACAGGTAAAGGCTGAGGCGGGCAGAACTCCGCAATCCTGTTCGTGTTGAACGCACCGTGATAGACAACCTTGATTTGGAAGTCGCTGTTGAATCTGACGGACGTTCCTTGTTCCTAAAACTCATGAAGGGGATTAAGGCTGTTGGGAGGTGAAGCTCACTCTCACGGAATGGTGAGCAATGTAAGACCCCAAACTGGATTGACTAAGGAAAATGTGAGGATGTGGCTCATCTTGTGGCCGAAGGAGTCCGTCGGATGATACGTGGTCTATGTGCATTGCACATGAGGAACAGGCAACTTTATGGGTGTGTTGACTGAAAACCCTTAAAATCTCCTCATCCGAAGATGTAAAACTACGGCACTTAACTGTGTGAGACTCGTCTTGCTCGCTGACGTAAAATGGATCGGGTGCCTTACCAGCAGTAGAAGCTGGAAGTGGATGAAAATTTCACACTTTTCCCTGCATTTCAGAAAAATCACAAAATACAAAAACATTGCAAAATCACCTCTTCAAAAATCACAAAAATATTTCCCTTGCTTTCAATCAAAATATTGTCAAAAATCACAAAAAATATTTCTCTTGCTTTCATCAGAAAATATTTCGAAAATCACAAAAAATATTTCCTGTATTTTCAATAACCGATCTCTATCCTGACCATTCAGTTGAAGACTCGGACCACATATTTACAAAAAATCACAAAAATTAGCATCCCCAGCACTACAATTCAGGAGTCTTGAACTCCGCTCACTTCACAGTATGGGATGACGGATCCAATCGCCCGCAAATTGGAATCTTGACCAAAACGGGCAACTAAACACCATCTCAATCACATGAATGCCCAGAAGAACATCTTGAAGTCGAATGATATCCTCGTACATTCTCATTAGCAAAGAAACAGCATCTTGGGACGATGGACCTGATCGACCACGGGTCGGGATCTTGACCAACCCGCTGTCCAAACCTCCGTATCAAAAAGAAAAATCCCCAAGGGAGTACAACCCTGCAAGCAATAAGCTCAAAGTTCTCTGCACCCACAGCAAAAGCAAAATCATCAAACGAGAAGAGAATGAGCCAAGCCATGCATTCATCATGCATCTCCATGCATCAGCATCCATCGCATCAATCATCATGTTTACCTGCTTTCAAAATAAAAGCCGGTTAGCCAAAGACCCCACAGGCATCCCTAGTGGAGGCACGTGCAAACCAGGTTTCCATTTCAAAAAGACAAAAAATATTTCTATTTGCAAATAAAAACCCCACGGAGTATCACTCCCCAGAGTGGGTGACTTTTCAAAAATCCAAAAATGTTTTCCAGTAGAGCATTCTGCCTCCAAAACACTAGGAGATCTTCCATATCTCTGGGTAGGAGCCGACGCAAAAATCAAATAAGATCCGATGTCTCGCGGTTTCCCCGGAGACCATCGGATCCAATGCACTCAAAGTGCGGTCGAACTGAACTCCAGTGTCAGTACGGTCGTACCACATGCCAAGATACAAAAAGATGAAAGCCAAAAGGACTCGGTCACAGAAACCATTTGAACAGGTGGAAACGATGAATTGTAACCCAAGTATCAAAATCAGCAGATTGGGTGGAAAGAGTTCACCCGCACATACTTAGGCGTGGATACCTGAAGTACCTTGACTGAGTCCAAGTCGGCGTAGTAGAATTCCGTAAGACTATCTGACGCAGGGCGTCTAACCACTTTGACAGTCAAGCGAAACAAGTACTCCTGGAGTGATCTGGGAAAACATCAAACATCACTCAATCAGTCTCAGGGTCAGCATCCTCGTAAGACTGTCGACGCAGAGGCTCTGCTGTACCTTCCCGATGTTAGTACCGATCGGGAATGGAAGGGTTGCGATTGGGTACCCAGGTTGCAGCGCATGCAGGGACAATCGCAACGTTTTCTCCAAACTCCCGCGGTATGTGCGAGTGATCGGTTTCCAAACGATCAACTGGCACAGATGCGAAGGCAAGCAAAGATTTCAGAACATGATCCATGAATGACCGGGTCAGAAGTGGGGTGTCTACTCGCTTTGGCATTCGGTTGCACGCAACCTCTGCCAAAGAGGGGCATCTGTAGACACCCCACCTTCGGCTACACTGTTGGTAGAGATAGCTAGATGAATGGAGGACCATACCCCCAAATCCCAAGTCCAAACTCAGCCAAACTCTCCCTTGTAAGCCCCATTCCATAGCCCAGTCCAAGCCTGAACCCAGTCAACCCAGTCTTAAACACCACCCTGAAAAACCCCCCATTAAAAAAAAAAGGCCAGTAAAAAAATCCTAAAAAAGTCAAACTCACTGAGTCAACCCGCTGAGTTAACCCGCTGAGTCAACCCGCTGAGTCAACCCGTCGAGTCAAAACACCGAGTCAACCCACCGAGTCAGCCCGTCGAGTCAAACCACTGAGTCGACCCGCTGAGTCAACTCACTGAGTCGACCAGCGAGTCCAACAGCAGCCCCGAGGGAGCGGCCGTACTCGCTGGAAACCGAGGAGCGGCCGTACGGGCGGCCCATAGCAGGCTGCCCGGACAAAATTACGCAAACTGCCACTCCTCGCTGCTATAAATACCCCCCTCCCCTTCTCATTTCAGCATCCCTCCAAGTCCATTTCAGCCCGAGTGCGATCCGAGTCCCCTTTCCCCTTTAGCCCATTTTTTCACCAAGGAGAGCCCGAGTGAGGAGAGTCTAGCCCTGGTCCAGCCCAGCCTGACCACTGGTCCAAGCCTCCCAAGCCATCCAAGTCTTGATCCAGCCACTCGAAGCCAACCCTTGCGACACCTCCATCCACTCAGCTACTCTTTTCCAGCATCATCTCATTTGCATCTAGCATAAGTGTAACATTTACTTTTCTTCCAACCCCCTTGCTTCACTGCAAACACTTTGATTATTCAAACACACCGCATGCATCTCGCATAAAGCACCTGTCAGTTCGAGCGTATGCTCTGGGCTTGCCCATTGTTGGAACCTGCCCATCAGAAACTCTTACTGTTCAGACCTGCATTCACGTACATATCACTATAGACACTTTGAATATTCAAGCACACAGCATGCATCATCTCGCATAAAGCACCTGTCAGTTCGAGCGTACGCTCTGAGCTTGCCCGTTGTTGGAACCTGCCCATCAGAAACTCTTACTGTTCAGACCCGCATTCATGCATCATGTCATCCATGAGAATATACGAGGATTAAACTAGACTTTCAAGTATCCGATCGATTCTGTGAAGTAGAGACCGTACTTCGGTACGGGCAGTGTGTGGGGTGCTTAACCTCTTCCCACCCTGTAACCGTGATCCCTTACCTTGAATCTCTGGCCGCAGATCAACAGGAGTCATTTTAGAGGAAGGAATCTTCGGATTCCCTTCTCTAACGTTTCTACAGGGTCTAGCCGACTGTAGATTCGAAGTAACTGGCTAGTGGCAACTCTGGTCTTATATAAACTCATTTAAACATATCCAGCTTAACACGACAACCAAACGAAGCCCTCGAGAACGAGGCAAGCCAGTGGCACAAACGGCGATTTCGCACTCACGCATCCTCATCTCCTTCTTTTCCGAAAGGAAAGGGGAAGGGAGAAGAACGTCGTGTGGGAGCGCGGAAAATCGGCGAGGGTCCACACTATGCGGCTTGTCGATTCTCCGAATCCTACTTATAAAAAACTTAGACAACTAAAGTCTTATCGCTTCTTCAGTTTGGTAGATTTAGGCAAAGAATTTCTCTAATCCTCCCTTAAAGCAACATCACATTATTGCACTGCACGCATTTATTCACTGTATCAGTGCAAGAACTAATCAAATCCTTTATATTTTGTCGAGTCTTGTGAAGTAGCTAGACTCCATACTTTTGTACAAGCAAAGAAGATGTATAACACATTCCTTCTCTATCACCGTGGTCCTTTACACAAAATATCAAGTTACATATCAAAACTCACTTAGACAAGGGAATCCTCGGATTCTTTGATCCATAAGTTTTGCATGGTCTAACCAATTGTGGAAATTTAAATAATTGACTAGTGGTGACTCCAAGTCAAACATAAAACACTCTAAGTCACAACTATACAAGAAAGCTTGAAAAGACCCCTATGAGCAGCTAATATTTGTATTTTCCCTTCATCAATTTTTGTGACATTATCAATAGTTTAAATGGAAAATAAACATTACAATGGGCCCTAGAAGGTTTTTAATGGCGTACGTTTAGTCAACACTATTTTTCTATTGTGTAGTCCACCTATGATTTGGATTCTGCCTCAGTTTTGGGTTCATGCCCTAAAATAAGATGAAAAATGGATAGATGCCGTGGATAAAACACATACATCATAGTGGGGCCCATATAGTCTTGGCATGTGTTGGGGTCACTAGCCAACCGTGTCCTTGGTTTAATAACCAAGTTTGGCCCGTCAATCCAATCGAGCTGGCTAGCAATTTTGGTGTGACTCGGCTCAAAAGTCTCATCTTATCATGTCAACTCACCTGTATTTCAAGTCAAGTTACGAAATTTTAGAACTATGTGTAAGGGTCAAAGGTGCAATGGTAGCTAATGTACATTTAAATTGGATGCAGTTTGGTTAGTGACCTAGCACCAACCAACCAACTGGTGTCAAAGCCTTTGTGGCCCCACCATGATATATGTGTTTTATACACGCCGGCCCATCCATTTCTTCATCTCATTTTAGGACATGGGCAAGAAAATGAGGTAGAGCTAAAGCTAAAGTAGACCACACCACAGGGAACAATGGGGATTAAACAGTCACTGTCCAAAACTTAATTTATGGAGCACACCAATGTTCATAAAGTCACACAACTCTCAATGATGGGGAAAACACAAATGTCCCGCTTGATCTGAAACTTCTGTGGCCTCTAAGGAGTTTTGGATAATAAGCTTTAAGTACCCCCTATTTCCTATAGTGTGGTCCACTTAGCTTTGGATATGCCTCATTTTGTGGATCATGACCAAAAAAAACAGAACTGACAAATTGGATGAACAGCATGCATCATGGTGGGGACCACAAAGCTTTGAAACCAGCTACTTGGCTGGCGCGCGTTGGGTTCACCAGCCAAACCGCGTCCATTTAAATTGTGATCTCAATGTGCCATGTAGAAGGTACAAATGAAATCAGTATGTGCCACGTCAGAATCGCACTTTAAACGCAATCCAACGGTTTAAAAGCTAGTATACTGGTGACCACGAAAATTCACCCTGATCATAACCGTCCATGAGAACTCAGGCATTCACTCATGAGAGCACGTGATGGACTGTCGCTGAAGTGGGACCCACTTGGGGGAAAGCTTTTAGATACAGCTAATCGCACTAGAGGCGTTACAAACCCCAAGTCCTCGATTCTCACCATTTGCTAACTGTCATTTGAGACCGTTGGCATTGCCAGCGTCGGCAAGCCTGTCATTGGATTCTCTACTGAGAATATTATTACATGCAGCTGGTGCATGTGACCTTTCCCTCCAATAGGTCACACGTGTGGAATATCCTATCCGTTAAAAAAGGTGGGTAAAACGATGCTGACCACCTGGTACGAAAATAATTCCGATCCATCATTAGGTGGGCCACACCAGTACATTGAGTGATACCATTGGCTGTCAACTGAATTTGACATTTTGTCTTACTCTAAGTAGTGGGTCGGCCTGATTTTAGTATCAGATGATCATCATGACGTGGCCTACCTTTTGGGTGGATCAGCTATTCTACGCATGCGGTGTACTGAGAAGAAAGAAACGGCTGTATATGAAAGTTTACATGCAACCGACGTATGTGATCATTTCTCTCTCTCTCTTTTAATTATGTAATACTCTTTTATATTGGGATTATTACTTTCATGCCACCATCAGCTCTTCCTATCAAAATCCTGAGTGAAAGAAATATTTCTTGATCCGCCAGCCATAAAGTTTTGACAAAGATACGTCACCCACAACGGGTTGTATGCTGCAAATATTTGAGACTTCAGAATTTTTGTTTCCTACATTTTTTTTCTATCCAAAGTGACACTTCTATGGGATATCCTACCTGTGCAAAAGGTGGGCCACACCATGATGATCGTGCTTGATGAAAATCAGGCCGATTCACCCATTGGGTGGGCGACATGAGTACAATGAATTAGAAATCCATTGATTCTGACACTGGGACCTGGTAGATGAGTGGATCGGCCTGATTTTGGTCCGAGGTGATCGTCATGACTTGATTCACCTTTTTTTTCGTGAATCGGAAATTTTGTTTGTGATGGGAAAGAAGTGGAATTTAGGGTGGTAATGGGTTGGGTTGGGTTGGGTTGGTTGGGTTGACCGGGTTTTAAGTTAACTAAACTCCAGCCGATACACAAGTGGTATGGGCTGAACACAAGCTTGTTGGAAACTTGTGGAAGTGAGAGTTCAAAGTGGAATCAAACAAAATAATCATAATAGTAACAAGGTAAATTAACACATAAGAGATAATCTGAATTTTATGTGAAAAAATTTTTTATGGGAAAAAATCATGGCACATAAGTGAATAACTATTAAATTTTAAAGTTAGAAGAGCAACTTATCCCGATCTGAGCCCCACAAGAGAAAAACCGTAGCTTTTTCTCTCTCTATAACTCCCTCTACTCTTTTGCAATCCAGAATACCTTAATCCTGAAATTACACACCATTAAATAATAATAAATCAGAATTAGAAACAAACTACACAAAACTGCATAAAACTATGCACCAGCCATCGGTTGACCAACCTGAAAATTCAAGCGACCAAACATGGCCTAATTTGTCTAGAAAGTTCATTGACCAATCCGCAGGCCCATCGGTCGACCAAAGTCCCCCGATCACATATTGAAGACAACACCAATAGAGCCAACTTACAGCTCGAAATAATAAAATTCTAATATAGACATGTAATTGCTCTTTTGCTAGTGTGTAGATGAGATGAAGTATACATGTTTCATTAAAACACACAATTTGTAAGCATATAACAGTGAACTCCATATACATGAAAATTCCTAGAATAGCAACAAAGTCTGTACCTTCGTTATCAACATCATCATCATCGAAGTTTCATCCCAACTAATTGGGGTCAGTTGAATGAATCCTATTCTGACATTACACATTATCAAGTGCCATAAGTATCTCCCAATCATATAGTTAGCTAATCAAATAAGTGTAATTTTTTCATAATACATCTAAATTAGGGTTAAAAATTTGACATTCTAATCTGAATTATTTTATGTGATTTCGAGTAATTTATAAGTGCTTCTGTATCGGCCACAACTGTACGTAAGAGTATCAATGCCAATCTATACACTACATATAACATATACTATGCTAGCGACTCAAGGGTGGGGTGTGCTGGGCCCGGCCAGGCTATTTGTCATCGGTCTAAGCCCAGCCCGAACTGGGTCTAGATTTTTAGCCCGAGCCTGGCCTTCGGGCCGAGCTTTAACGTAGCAGTGGCAATGGCTATTTTCTAGCCTGGTCAGCTTATACATGAGAGGAGGCACATGTGTACCAGATCAGAGCCGTTCACCAAGAGAGATCCCCCATTTGTACATCCCGTGTCTAATAAACAGGCATATCTGACCAACTTTTCCCATGTAAATGTACACTTATGACCCACCTATGATCCTATCAACCAGACTTCAATACACACCATCTACACAGTGGGCCTCACCTGATGAACGGCTGTAATGTTACTCACATGTGCCTCTTGCAAAATCCACTCCGGCAGTCACAATAGTGGTTTTGGCCAACATGGTAGATTACATGCAGCGACAAACACATCAATTGACTGATGGTCAGAGAAGGGGGTTTATTTATGAACTCTCTCATGCATCTAAAAAGTGGGCCCCATCTGATGAACAGCTTAGATCATCTCATAAGTTTGCGTAGTTGATCACGTGTAAGATGCAAGTGAAAGCATTCATGGGAGAACATGAGACATTGGACAATCCACATGGGATGCGAATAATCGTACCGAGTTTATTATCTTTTTTTACAACTTTGAGTAAGAAAAAGAAGAAAAGATCAAAACACAAACATACGCACGCAAGAAAATGCTATTTGTCGTGTCCGTTGTGTACGAAAGTCATGTCTTGAAGCCTGAATGAGATTCTATGTGCCGTTCTTACATTGGGACTGTAGCCGTTGGATCTGAGGTCATGTTTTCATGATCTCAACCATTTATACGATGGTCATGTGGATGGGTGATACCCAAGAAAATCTTGAATATTGGAAGATTCTATCAATGGCCCACAAGACAACGGTTAAAGAAGATGTACCATGTTCAAAGAAAAGAGCAAATGGTGAATTGGGTTGTAATATTTCGATTTCTTTTTCTCTTTATATGCACCAATCATGGTCAGGCCATTATAAATGGTTTGGATCATTGCAACTTGGCCTCAGATCCAGCGGTTTCAGTCCTGATATAAAGTAATAATACGATCAAGATGTATTGCAGCAAACCTCCTCTCTCAACCTCACGGGTAGGGCTCTCAATGGAGCGGGTCAGATCCGAGATCCGATTTACTCCAAATCCCTATAATACGGCTTTGGATATTAAAATAGGTCTGATTAGTTAAATGGACCGGATTTGGATCTTAAAATAGGTCCGATTACTTAAATGGATTGGATTTGGATTCACATGAACATATCCGAGTTTGATCCAAATCCGATTAAGATCCGACTCCTTGTCACCTTATTGTATATGTTATATTGCTGGCCATCCGTTTTATAGATTATTTTAGGCCATGTCTCAAAATTGAGACATGCCACTCTTAGGTCGACCATACCACTGTAGATAGTGGGATTTGCATAATTTTTCTACTATTTTTTTAGATTTGTGAAGTGGGTTGATTTGGACCTAGATCGACCTGATTCCGTTGGTTATATGGATTTTGGATTCGAAATGGATCTAACAATTTATAAATGGATCGGATATGGATATCATCTTTTGGATCCGAGTTGGATCCGAAACTGATCCGAATCCGTCTACAGATATATGAACTTGGAGTTGGATCCAACTAGATCCAATCCAGATCCGACCCATTGAGAGCCCTACTTATGGGTGCAAATGGTGCGGGTTTATCCAATGGGTCATTGTACCTGACCCAGACCTAGACCTGGACCTGGCCCAACCTAAGAAAGTTTATTGCTCATACATTCTCTCACATTTGTGAGAAGATGGTGTAATTTCTCAGCTATACACCTTTAGGGCCCGTTTGGATACCACCAAATAAGTTAACTTTTTCTACTTACAGTAGTAGATAATTAACTTATTTGAGATAGTAAGTTTGGTTTAAGATCAATTACAAGTAACTTTTTTACTTAAAAGGTATTTAATCACTTCAGCTTATTAAGAAAAACCGAGATATGCTACTTGAGGCATAAGTAGCTTAAGTAACTTACAATCCAAACGCCCCCTTCATGTTATTTAACCACTTCAGTATAATAAGTAGAAATAAAGATAAGCTACTTTAGGCTTATCTTAAGTAAAGTAGCTTATCTTAAGTAACTTACAATCCAAACGCCCCCTTCATGTTATTTAACCACTTCAGTATAATAAGTAGAAATAAAGATAAGCTACTTTAGGCTTATCTTAAGTAACTTACTATCCAAATGCCCCCTTAATAGTTGATTTTGAGATTTGGGTGTAGGGGTGGCAATGCTCCGGACTTTTGAACTATCGAGCTTACCATTAATCCAGTCATCCAAAGCATGGCCCAGCCTGCTTTTCCAAGCCTTTAATGCTAGGCAACCTCAACCCAGACATTGAGTCAGGGTGGACAATGGGCCTCATTGGGTGTCTTCAAGGGAGGTGTGAAGTAGTTTGTCTTCCATATTGGCATGCGCATGTGAAAGCACAATGCTCCCGTGCACATATAGAAGCGGTTGATGTGGAAGTGCATATTGGGAAGAGGAGAGAGGGTATGGGTATGAAAATAGTGTTGGGGTTAGGAGTCTTGCAGTGGAAGCAATCAAAGCAGGTGAGGAACACACCTCAATGGCAATCAACAAGCAAATCATCACACACAAGAAGGCAATTCGATTTTTACGTGGAAAAAACCCCTCAAGGGTAAAAAACCATGGCACAAAGCGACACCAATCCACTATGAATAAGAATTTATAAGAGATTACAGAAGAAAACCTTGGATTACAACATACAAGAGAAATCCCAAGCTACCCGAAGCTAATTCTCACATAAGAAGGACAAACACAACCCTTTCCCTCAACTCAGAGAACTCCAAGCTTCATCCCTAGCTCTTTCTCTCACCTTAGAACCCTCTCAATCCCTTGGCCCATTGGCGGCCACCCTAATCTCGGATTACATCCCCTTAAATAGGGAAAATCGAAATTAGAAACTTCTTGCACAAAACCGTGCAAGAAACCAAGACCAAAAAGGAAACTGTCGACCGATTGGTAGACTGGTCGGAGCCCCCACAGGCCCAAAAATGTTCCAGAATCCCGCTGTCTTGCTCCAACATGACCGACCGGTCGACCGACCGATCAGTGGTTTTCATGCTTGAAGGTTTGAGGCGTCCAAGCCCAACAAACTCCACCACGACTCAAATCTTCATGCAACACCTTCCCACGCACCATCTTCATCTCTATTTCGTCGTCATCATAGTTCCACCACTTCTAATGCCTCATCGACTTCATCATTGCACCTTCATCACCCGCTCGCTCATGTGGCCCTTGCACATGCCACACATGAGCAACCGTGGATCCCGTTGCCGATCCTACAGCTCCACCATGAATAGTGCTCCCGATCAAACCCGATTGCAGTCGATAAACTTGATTGAGATATTGACATACCGATCCACTTTTTCCCACTCTACTTCTTCCATAGATATCGATCGCTTTCCATGTTTTTCTTTCACGTAATCCTTCTCCACATCGAATCTCATGCTAGAAGACGTCATTGATGTCTCGCCTCAGATTCTCTCTGCCTCCTTCCCAACTTTTAGCTCTGATACCACTTATTAGGGTTAGGAGTCCCGCAGCGGAAGCAATCAAAGCAGGCGAGGAACACACCTCAATGGCAATTAACAAGCAAATCATCACACACAAGAAGGCAATCCAATTTTTATGTGGAAAAACCCCTCAAGGGTAAAAAACCACGGCACAAAGTGACACCAATCCACTATGAATCAGAAGTTATAAGAGATTACAGAAGAAAACCTTGGATCACAGCCTACAAGAGAAATCCTAAGCTACCCGAAGCTAATTCTCACATGCGAAGGACAAACACAGCCCTTTCCCTCAACCTAGAGAACTCCAAGCTTCCTCCCTAGCTCTTTCTCTCACCCTAGAACCCTCTCAATCCCTTGGCCCATTGGCGGCCACCCTAATCTCAGATTACATCCCCTTAAATAGGGAAAACCGAAATTAGAAACTCCTTGCACAAAACTGCGCAAGAAACCAAGACCAAAAAGGAAACTGACGACCGATCGGCCGACAGGTCGAACCCCCCACCGGCCGGCCGGATGGCCCAAAAACGTTCCAGAATCCCACTATCTTGCTCCAACATGACCGACTGGTCGGTGGTCTTCATGCTTGAAGGTTTGAGGCGTCCAAGCCCAACAAATAGAATTAGGGTTGGCTAGTTGAGTTATCTAGGATTGGGATTTTTTTTATTTTTTCTAATACAGTCACTTTAAGTGGGTTAGGCTAGGCTGAGCTGAGCTACAGATGATTGGTCTCAAGCCCCTCCCCTAATTTAAAAGAGCATGTTGGGCAAGGCTTTAACAGGCTTCCCAAGCCTGAAATGCTTGCTCAGTCCAATCCAAACTTTGGGTCCTGGGTCCATTGAGCTGCCTATTGGATGGCATGTTCGTTCTTAAAACCATAATAAGCCTATAATTTTTTAAATCCATTATATCGATCATCGTACTTCATTGGACACAGAGTCTACTTTCCTTCATTCACGAAACTATAGAAAGGAACTGGCATAGCAGACTTGTATATGTAGGTGTTAATAACCATTGCAAAGTCTAAATTTAATTAGGATATTTAGTTATTAAACAAGATATGGTCAAGTTAAATTAGAAAAGTTGTTAGTCTAATTTTTTTTTAGAGTTGTAGTATTAGTAGTATTAAGAAACAAGGAGCCATCTTTTATATAAGAGCTAGCTAATATGTAAACCACACATACACACATATCCGTCTCTTACTTTATTAATAAAGTAGTTTTTTTATTTTTATTTTTATTTTTATTTTTAAGCTTTTCTTCTCTTTCTCTTCTCTTTACAGTTTTTTTTTAATGTATGCCAAGACCCTCCTCCCTGTAGCATTACTTGTATAAATTTCTACATGGTATTATAGTCACATTGGTGAGTAGATTGGTCGTATTTTGGATTTTTCGCTTTCACTTTGTGTTAGCTTTTGTCCTTTGTAAGTTTTTTTTGGTGTTATTGCCTCAATCATGTTAAAATCAAGTGTTATTGTCTGAATTGAAAAAAAAAAGGTGTTATTGTTTGAAGTTCTTACAATAAAAGGCTATAAAAATTGAAAAATGTGACTATAAACCTATTTGATGGGCCAGTGCTTTTAGGATATCGTTGACGGTATTGAAAAAATCGGAAGCAGGCTAAGCATGGCTTGCAAATTGGAAACAAAATAATGAGAAGTCTCTATATACGATCTAAATATCTTGTGGATTAAATATTCTTTCCTATGTTGAGAAATTGAATTTGGTAATATAAAAAAAAAAGTGTAAGATCGTTTAACCATCTTGTATGAGAAAGCGATTGATGTTAGAAATGTGTTTTTAGAAGTGAAATTAAGGGCGATCAGGCAAGGCAATGATCCTGTGGCAAAGTTTTTTTTAAAATAGTGAAGGATTCATGTGAGCAAATGGAATGAATTAACATCAAGATGAAAAATGACAATTGAGTAGCGACTATTTCAACAAAAAAAAAAAATCTACAAACTGATTTTAATGTTATAAAAGTGTTAATTAATTCAATAAAAATAAGTCACCTATCGAGGATGTAGTAAGTATATTATTACAAGAAATTGCTCTTCTAGAAAGACGATGATTGGAGGCTCAATTTGACTTTAAAAAAGTGAAGATAAGCAATTGTGCTTTATTTTCACAAATACATAATCAAATCAATAGAAGAGGACACGATCATAGCTCGAGAGAATTATTAATTTTTTTACTGAAATCACCAACAATTGTAAAATCGTCTATTATTTATACCATCCATTGATAACAACAATCAAGGTAATTCTCAAAGAAGCACATATCAAAATTGAGTTAAGTATTATAGTTATGAAAAATATAGGCACTATGTGATGCAATGCAGATCCAATAAAGAAAACTACGCTGTTAAATATAAGCAAAAAAATGAAAAATAAAAGATTGAAGAAGCCATTTATATAATGCAGGATTCATAACTGGGTATAGATGAGTAGTATATAAATTCAGTGTAGTCAATTCACATGACACCAAGAGAAGATTTTTTTACTAATAAAGAGCAAACATCGAGTGCATTAGGTGATCATTAGAGATAACACCCCTCTTAAAGTCGAAGGTAAGGGTAACATCACCCTTCAAGATTCAAATGAAAATATAAAGTATCTTTCTAATGCTTTACACATGCCTAAGTTAAGGAAGAATGTCATGCGATACAACTTATAAATAAAAGCTACAATGTCATATTTTGTGATAGTGAATGTAAAATTTTATCAAATAATGATGCTAAAATCATTACTCTTGGAAGAAAAGTTGGTCGATTATTTGTAGTTAGGATGGAATTGTCTTTTAAAAATTTCTCGTATAAAGTTGCTAATTTAATATGGCATATGAGATTGGGTCACTGCAATCTTCAGAGAATCAGACACATGTCAAGAAAGAGAATTGTCATTAGAATATTGGCTATAAAGTATGATGGGAATCACATGTGAATTTACAAAGGCGACACATCATTTTTTCACACAATCCGTCAACATAGCTCGTTACCTGCTTGAAGTCATCCATAATAATGTTTAAGAATAAAGCCCAATGGAATTATATATACACTTACAGTACTACATATCTTTCATTGATGAGTTCTTATGCTATACTTAGATCTGTTTTCTACATCAAAGAAAAATATTTAAATGTTTTAAAGAATTTAAAATACTTAAAAATTCTACAAATTGATTTTGGTAAAGAGTATTAGTCTAATTGACTTTAATGCTTTTCTAAAAGCACATAGAATTAAAAGGCAACTCACTTATCTAAAAATGTCTCAATGAAATGAAATTGCTGAGAATAAAAATCGTCACATAATCGAGATTGTTTAGCTATAATGAATGAAAATTCTTTATCTAAAATATATTGGGTTGAAGCCATGTGTACCGCAGCTACTTAATCAATCATATGCCATTCTGATAGGATATAAAGTATCAATTCTCAACAAGGAGATTTAAGATTTGACACGTCTATAGGTATTTAAAATATATGTGGCCTATTTAAAGCATAATAATAAAATTATACATGTTTGATGAGAGAACAAAACAACTATATTTTCTTGGATATTCATTTTATAGAAAAGTATTTCGATATTATAATCGGATAAATTCTCATATTTACGATAGTCGTGATGTAATTTTTTATTAGAATTTATAATTGTATTAAGATATAAATAATGAGATGTAATCTCTACAGCCTTTATCCGATGTAAAGCCAGATACAAAACCGTTTAGTCCACAATCATTTTAGTTAGTGAAAAGATCTCGGTCAACAAAATCAAAGAAAATGAAAGTTATAGCCTTGTTAAGTGGTGATCGAAAATAAAGATATCATGTTCACGAAATGTTTTCTATTAAAAAATTGTAAATTATTATATCACAATATGCATTATACTTACATGATGTAGGTCATGAATTCATACAAGTTCAATACCTTCAAAGAAATGATTAATGATCTTCTATGGTAATATGTGATAGAAAAATAGATGAGTATATTGAAAAAGAATAGCATGTGGAACCTAGTTAAGCTTCTATTAAAAAAAAAAAACTATCGTTGCAAATGGATACACAAAATAAAGTGAAAGACTATAAGGGGAAGTCAAGCTTTACAAGATACATTCAGTGGGTAAAGATTTTTCTCAAGTGTATTAGGAATAGTAGAATGAAACATATATTCTCATGAATAAAATTTCAAGCATGTGTGGTATTATAGCTTTGGTAGCTATGAAGGGTTGGAAAGGTCAATAAATAAATGTTAAAAAGACATTCTTAAATGGTTATATTGATAATTGTAATATTGAGTAACCCGATAAGTTGAAAGATCCTAAAAAACCTAAGTATGTGTGCAAGCTTGAAAGTGATAAAGAATAATGAAATGCCTAGTCAAGTCAACCAAAGAATTGGGGGAATTAATTTTCAAATATACACTCTAACAAATTTTGTTGTAACATATCTAAAGTTGTCTATATAGGAGATAATCCCATACAACATGAAAGTGGGTGAAAAAAATATGCAATTCATTTTTTTAAAAGATTCAACATGGTAGCAGAGATTCGTAAGAGATAGTATGGCTAAGAAACATCTTCATGTTCGATTTATCTCAACCACTAATCAAATTGTTGATGTTTTCACCAAACTTTTGAGCCATCAACGATTCAAATTGCTAAAAGATGAGCTCACTGTCTCTGAGGACCAGTCACACTTAAGGGGGCACGATAAAGGATAATGAACTGCCTAGTCAAGTCAACTGAGACTTGGTGAAACTAATTTTCAAATATACACTCTAACAAATTCTGTTGTAACATATCTAAAGTTGTCTGTATAGGAGATTATCCCACATAAGGTGAAATTGGGTGAGGAAAATATTTGATTCATTGTTTTAAAACATTCAACTGAAAAAGTACTGCATGGTCTAAAATAAGTACCTATAGCTTAATTTGCAAAGGTTAGATAATTCTTTCTTTTAAGTAGTTTTTATTTCCTCTTTCGCCGATGCATGCGCCTTTGCGAAGCACGCTATAATGAAAATGGTTAAATATGTTGCTTATGTAGATGATTTAATTATTATAAACAGTGTTATAAAAGAAGTGAATTTTAAAATTTTAAAAAAAAATCTCCTTCAAAGGTTTGAGATGAAAGTTTGGAAAACCTTCAATACATTTTTATTATTAAAGTAACAAAAGATTAAATAAAAATTTTGATTTTTTTTAAAAAAAATATTTTTAACTTGCTTGCACAATTTAAGTTTGGTAGGGTCAAAATCAATTGTGATACCACTTGAAATGAATCATAAGTTATTAAAAGATGAAGAAGAGTTACTTAGAGATGCACATGTTTATTAAGAGATTGTTAGTAGCTTAATATACATAACCATCACTTTACCAAATTTAGCATATCTAATTGGGGTTGTTAATTAATTTATGTAGGCGCTGAGGAAGCCACACATAAATGCGATGAAGCATATCTTGAGATATGCGAAGGTAACAATTAATAATGTGTGTTTTACAAGTATCACATATCATTAAAGCTTGCAAGCTACTATATTGCAAATTGGGTTATAGACTCATCTAAACATCGTTCGATATCAAGGTTTTGTTTCAATCTTGGTTTAGGAAGCTTGTCATAGGAAAACAAAATGTAACACACTATTGCATTGTCCACTATAAAGATCGTATATTGAGAGTAATGTTATCTACATGTGAAAATGTGTAATTGATACAATTAGTGAGAAATTTGAGAGGAAAAAAAATTGATTATCTTATTCCGATCATGAGCGAGTGTTAGCTTACTTATGCTGGCATCAAATTGACATTTCATGCCCGTACAGAGCACGTGAGGTCCATTATCACTTTATTCGCAAGTAGATCATAAATAAAAAGGTGGAGTTTATTTATAATTGACAACACAATGGATATATTTTAATCAAACTAATAAGCATAAATAAGTTTAATCCCTTTAAAAGAAGTTTGGGAACAATAGATACAAGTGGGACTTGACAATATAGGAGTATTGAGAATAATTTCTAATTAATTAGGGTACTTTTTTTTGGGGTTAGTCAAACAATGCACACACCCTGTTAGTCATGCAATGCACCCACCCGGTCAGTCATACGATGCTCCCACCCACTGGTGGGGTTAGTGGATTTCAAACTCGAGATTAGCAATTGAAATGCCTAGGCATCTACCAGTTGGGCTAGCGGGCGAACTCGATTAATTAGAGTCCTTAGCTATTGAGCAAGCTTGGTTGAATCAAATTATAAAAAGTGATTAATTAGGAATTTTTCTTTTTAGAATTGTGTTGTTAGTAAGATGAGAAATAAGGAGCCCTCTTATACATAAAGGCTAGCCAATAACTACACACACACACACACACACCCCTCTCTCTTAGTTTTGAGTACAGTAGTTTTTTTTATAATAGTTTTTTTTTTTTCTTTTTCCTTTCCTTATAGAGTCCGGATCCTCTGTTGAAACCGAGCAGAGAAACCTTACTCGTCACTTCTCTAATTGGTCCAGCTCAGCCTGATAAGGATGAGCTGGACCAATCAGAGCAACGGAAGCAAAGGTTCTCTGCTTGGTTTCACCAGAGGATCTAGATTCTTGCTTATATTATCTTCTTTTGACTTTTCTTCTCTACTAGGGATGCCAGGACCTCATCTCCCTAGCCGTGCGTGATTGTCTACGTGCATAAGATCAACACGGTAATCATATGCACCAACCCATATTTGACCATAATGTGAAAAATCACACCAATCCAAAATCAGGTGGACCAAACCATAGGGACTGCTTAATGCCTAAAACCTCTAAATTCATGTGGTGGGACCCACCTTAGTTTTAGAATGACCTGAGTTTTATCCCTTCATCCTGGTACGTCGCATCACAGAACGGATTGCATTGCATGCACACACACAATTTGCTCCATACCCAACTAATGGTAGGTTTCCACATCCCAACTATTACCTATGGCGTGGTTTTATCAGCCTGATCTTTGGGATCCAAGGTGGAGATGAGGCAGCGCATCTGATGGACGGTGTGGATCTCATTCAAGTCCCCTCCCCTCACGTGGCTACACTAACGACACTGGCACCTCATCAAAATAGCTAGATTTTGACTACTTTTCCCCCCGAAATCCAGCTACTCGGCTGAGTCAGGGGAATCCACCCGGGCTGAAAAAACGGATGGACGGCGTGGATATACAACACATACATCAAGGTGACCATCAGATGGTTGATTTCCACATCTCAAGCTCAGGTAGAAAAGTGAGGAACTTCAGTTTACAACAACCGATCATCTCAACCGGTTTTACTTGTACAGGACATCTGATCCGTTCAAAAGGTGGTTCCACCATGAAGATTAGGGGTGGGAATGTGCCGAGTGGTCTGGCCAGCCCGCTCATCATTATGGCTTGTTAGATAGGTCTATCAATGGGTAGGAATGGCCTTGGCCTACTTTGTGCCGGGCCTGGGTTGCTATAGCAGT
The DNA here is from genome assembly GCA_003013855.2 of Liriodendron chinense. Taxonomy (NCBI): domain Eukaryota; kingdom Viridiplantae; phylum Streptophyta; class Magnoliopsida; order Magnoliales; family Magnoliaceae; genus Liriodendron; species Liriodendron chinense. The sequence goes on along the minus strand of ML058339.1, from coordinate 7,675,478 downwards.
CCCTCTGGCAAACCCTGGGCTTAAAATTCTAGCCCTTTTATTAACTGGGCTGTACTCAGGCTGCGACCTGAGCCCATCAGCCCCGTCCCAGCCTGTTGAGGCCTTTCAAGGACACAATTCAAGCCAGAATACATGCATATTGGGTGTATGCAGATCATAGTTTTAGGACTCGGACGAGTCACACATGACTCATCCGAGTAACTTGGACTCAGACCCAATCTGGTTCAATATAATGAGTCACCTAGACAAGCCACCCCCACTCGGCCAATTCACCCATGACTCGGCCGAGTCATGACTTGAAACCGGATGAGTTGCCCAGTCTTAAATCCAGGACGACGCCTGAACAGCCTGGACTCTTTTTCACCATTTGGGTGAATGGACTCATGTCGGCAAGGGCCTATCTTGTTTGGCCATCTTGGGCTCAGCCCAGGCTTGGGCCTATGTTTACTGTACAGGTCAGGCTTGGACAATCTTTGACCCATCCAAAGCCCAGCAAGCTGAAAGCCTACCTACAGCCCAAACACCAACTAGGACGGGCTAAACTTAGATCGCCCAAAATGCCAGGACTAAAGGCCCACCTAGCCAAGCGGGCCAAAACAAGTCCCTCCTGATGCATTCCTTCTCTTTGAGTTTCCAGTTTGTGCGAGCACTGTCTATGGTCCAGTGATCTAGACCGTTGGTGTAATTTAACCCACTGTGTATGGACCATGCACCAAAAATCTCCAAGATCAAACTGGCGTTAAACACTATACATGGCCACATCGTCGCCTCACAGCTGAATGTAAGGCACTGTTATATTTCTCTACTTACACCTGTTTATTAGCGGCCCATGAGCCGGTATTTATCTTTTTGAAGACATTTTTGGTGCATGGTCCATCGACAACGACAATGGTAGGGTAGCAAATGGGTTGGGCTGTCTTAGCCAGACCCAAATCCACCTAGTTTGGTCCAAGCCTTGTGGCCCATCTTATTTCCGGCCCAAGTTTGTGAATAAAATAGTAAATGGCTCCCACCTTACTAGAGGCCCAACAATTAGGCTCGTCCATTGGATGCACAGGACTGATTCGAGCTTAATTCCTTAGTTCATGGATGGTATTGGCCCTGACTGAGTTCCCTAGCTCACGGTCTATGATTGAACGTGCTTCTGTAGGCCCAGACCGGCCCACTTGTTGTCGTCAGGGTCCTTGACTGCGGCAGAAGTTGACGAGTCCCTTGTCCAAATTGTTTTTAACCGTTGGAGGGCTTTCTTTATTCTTACAAAAAGTACATGCTGTACCATAGGAGATTCTCCTATGGTACGTATGTGCCACACATGCTACATGTGCCCATTTACCATAAGTGCTACCGTCTATCTTCAAAATTTGCCACACATACCAAGTTGCACACACAATACATATAATACATGTGTAAAGTACATTGTCAAACACTCCACATGTACCATATGCTATCATACGTGAACTTCCCACATGCACTACATATGTTATCTTACGTTTTCAAGCACTATGCATGCACCATTTGTGCCATTTAATTCTTCATTATTTGTAGGGGTGTCAATGGCCAGTCTCAAGCCTGAAAAGTTAGAATTTTGAATTTTTTTTTTTTTGGTTAGTCATGCAACACACCCACCCAGTTAATCTCACTACACACCCACCCGGTCAGTCATACGTCGCACCCACTGGTGCAGTTAGCAGCGGGAGTTTCACCCTGATGGGTTTCGATACCTAGATCTCTTGTTGAAACTCCGCAGAGTCTTCCAACGAGGTAAAGGCTCCGAACCCAAGTTAGAATTTTGAATTGACCCAATGTGAAACAATTCAAAATCTGGGCAGAGACCTACTCCAAGCTTAACCCATTGACAGCCTTAATAGTATGAGAATAACTTCTTCAAGATAACATGATCCTGCAATACAAGATGTGGAGGAACTTGAGGCAGGCTTTTGTTGCTACCAAATAGGCCGTTAGCTTTAGTTGGGGTTGTCAATGGGTCCTTGGCCTGGATTTTGAACTGCTTGGGCTGAGCCATCAGGCCAGCCCTATCCAAGATTTCTCGTATGATGCATGGGCCCAGACCATGGTTAGATGTGCCTGAATTTTGGGGTGTCCAATTCTTATGGCGGGCGGCTCATTTGAATGGGTCAGATGCTATATATGCCCACCTACAACATTTAGAAAAGTAGCTTATTCTAGAAACTTTTAGTAAGAAAGTGGCGCCATTTTTTATAAGGATTTGGCCCCGGTTTGAGATTTCTTGTTCATATTTAAATTCCAGTCTTCCCAATAAAATAGAGGCGAAAATTCAAATAAAAATAAAGTGCTTTTAGAGCCTGTTTGATTTTCCCAAAGTCACTGCTAATGCTTGCAAATGAAGTATAATTATTTCATGGGTTGAAGGAGGGAATTGCTGTCTTGAAAATTCCATAAATCCTATGTCAACTCTATGTGTTTTTACACGCACAAAAACTTTGAGGCCCACTATGATGAATATATTATATACATGTAGTGCATTCATTCTACAAGCTCATTTTAAGATATGAGTCCAAAAAATGAAGCAAATCAAAAGCTCAAGTGAACCACACCACATGAAATAGTAGTCCTAATGGATCTTAACCAGTGAAAGCTAAAATCTTTATAGGGTCCACACTGATGTTTATTTGTCATCCAACCTGTTAATAAGGTCATAGACTCATACATACATGAATAAAGGGAGAAAAACATAAAAGTCAGCTTGATCTAAAACTTCTATAGCCCCCAAGAAGTTATCAACAGTAGGTGTTCATGGCGTAGTGGTAGACCCTATGGGCTTCAACACTAAGGTCATCGGTTCGAGTACCCATGTGGTGTGTTTGTACATGTGTGTGTGTGCGCATTAAGAAGAAAAAAAATGTCAATTCTCACTGTTTATTATAATGTGGTTTACTTGAGCTTCGGATTTGCCTCATTTTTTGTCTCATGCTCTAAAATGAGCTGACTAACGGATGGACGGCTAGGGCTGTCAACGGCACTAGATCTTGATCCGTATCCGATCCGATTGAATCAGATTCGGATCAATAATCGGATAATCGGGTCGGATACGGATACTCAAACATGATCCGTTTAATATTCGGGTCGGATTCAGATCAGCCTTGATCCGGCCCGTTAACGACCAGATTAAATTTAAAAAAAAAAAAAAAACCCCAGCCATCTCCTCATCTCTACTCTCCACGCACGCAAGTGATGCAACCATGGGCGGTATCATATTCGGATCAGAAATGGATTTCAATATATTTAAACGGGTCGGGTTCGGATCATGTACTTGTGATCTGAATCGGATTCGGGTCGGATTCGGGTCGGATATATCCTTAATTGGATCGGATACGGATCATCACTGATCCGGCCCGTATCCGACCCGTTGACAACCCTATGGATGGCATAGATATGACATATACATCATAGTGGGCCTAGAGTTTTTAGGCCCAAAATTGGTTCCCATTGTTTCCCCCAAAATCTTTGGTAATTAAGAGGTGAACCAGTAGACTCTATGTTAGTTCACCACCCTTGTTTTTAATGGTGCTAACTCTTCAGCCGTACACATGATAATAAATTTCAAGGAAATCAAGGTTGTCTAAAATCTCTGATTGGTTCGAATCGAGAATGACGTGTATTCCACATGTGCAGTGGCTACGTGCACATGCATGGATCATGGTGCAGCATCGGAAGAGTGCCCTGTAATTCCTCAGGTTCAAATGGCCATGAATTTTGAAGCTGTTGCCACAAACCTGAATAGCAAAAAGTTTGGTTGGGCCATTATGATGACAGTATGCATGACATCCACTCAGTCCATCCATTGCACCAACTCATTTTAAGAGTTGCTCCACATAATAGGCAGATTTTGATCTCAATTGGGCCACACCACATGAAAAAATGGGGATTGGATGCCACCATTAAAACCTTTTTAGGCCCACGGAAGTTTTCGATCAAGCTGGTATTTGTGTTTTCCCTTTGTCTTGGTGGGAATCACCTTATAAATGGATTAGATGGCATATAACATCATGGTGGGCCTCGTATTTTCATCGCCATATTATTTCCTATTCTGTAGCCAGTTGAATTTTGGATATGCCTCGTTTTAGGGCTCATCTACTAAGAATGAGCAGGCAAAAACCATGCCCAGAGCATACGTCAATGGGCCCACAGAGTTATTGTCGCTAAGGCTCCCAATAAAAGGGGTTAGCTTTAGGAAATTGGCATCCCCTTCAAGTGATGAAAGATATCACCTGTCATATCTTGTGATAAGCCACCTAGCAAAGTGATGTGTCAATGGGTCCACCCATACACCATGTATGGTTTGAGTCAAATCTTTCAGTAAAATAATTTAAATTCCACCTTGAATCCCTTTCTTATATAAAACCTACAATTTAAGATTTGAATATTATGATATATGATTCAAATCCTGATTTACTATTTAAATTATACTTGTTCTCTTTCGGTTTTAGTTTTACTTGACTTTCATTTTATGTTTTTGAAGTGGTGAGGGCTTTAATAATCGGTTAGAAAAAATAAATTATTTTATTTTCTTCTTTATAAGAGTGTTTGGGTAGTCTTAGAGAGGCACACATGATATCTTTATGTTGTGGGCAAGATATACAAAAGACAGCTCAGTACTAAACAAATCTTCAAAGAGGCATGCCGGGTACATGATTTTGAGATAAGGATTCACGATTGCTAGGGCTATGTCAGCGCTGGAAAACCTGCGAGAAGTTACTAACGAAGCAAGAACGCATTCGCAAAGGGCAGACAAGCACGATCAAAATTAGGTAACCACTACTTTACAGCTGGTAACATCAGAGATCATCACATAGGCAACGGTTATACTCACGATTGTATCAAAAACTCTATAAATAGCTGGAAGAAGGCATGAAGATTCAATCCACAATTCTAACAACAAAACCAAATAATAAGCTCAAAACTGTTTTATATAATCCTCCGGGATTATTATCTTTAGTTTTTAGAAGTAGTTCAATCCATCCATGCAATCACACTGAACCGACTTAGTTGTAGCTATAATTATCTTCCATCTGAGCATGCGTGCCAGACCTAAAAGAAGAGCTTAGTTTTAGGACATCGCCACCTACACTCATACCCTGGGTCGATAGTAGCTTGTGTCTTCGACATTAATCGTTCCTTGCTCATTAGTGCATTGCTCCATGAAGCACCCTGTTGCTCTCAGTTAAGTTGATGATTCTAGCTTTAGTGGTAAGTTTTCACATTTTTTTTTATTCATTTTCGACTTATTTTCACTCGACTACATAATTGTTGTACCTTTGAAATTCCTTGGTTTCTCAAGGCAAAAAGGACTCATTGGGGGAGTATCCCCAAACTCCACAAATCTCTTAATATAGCACTCGACAGTTGGCTCAATAGACGGCATGTTGTATTCCTAACCAAGCATCGCTCTATCTGAACACCAAGGGTCGGTAGTCTTGGTTTAAACCGGACCTAGTCGGTTCTGGCACACCTGCAATCCTTACATGTGTACCACGTGGCCGAATTCCAAACCAACAAAAGGATAAAAGGATACATATTTTCTTCAACATTAAATTATAGAGCTTTTTTATTTATGATTTCTTACTTCTTAACTAGTTGAAACATAAAATTGATATATAATCTATTTGCGATATTTTATGAATGGTTATGATAGTATTGAATTATATGTATTGTGGAATAATGGTTAGAAATCAAAATACCTTTCTTTCATTTGTCTAGAGCTTTGGATTTGCGTTGAATCCCGTCGTCCTAACTAATTATTGAATCCTGAGGTGAGTAAACCCTTTTCCAATCCCTAATTTGGAGAAAATTAGTGTAAATGCTCATAATCGAAGTTGTATCTTAAGTTTTCCCCAATTCTTAGCCTTAGGAGTCATTTTCATCAAGCCACACCCAAATCGGAGGTGTTGGGATTAAGGTGATGATGTGCCCTTCAAGTTTTCATTTGGCATTATTAATCGAGGCTATATTCTTAATCTTAGTTGCTTGTGTTAATTAATCTGTTAATTGTACGATAACTTGTAAGTGAGAAGTCTTCACGTGTAAAACTATTTTGACTCATATACTCGACATGAATGGACAAAACCATTGCATATTTTGGTATAGAAAAATCCTTACATTATCATGGTTTTAAGACTAGACAAATTAGATATGATTGGTTTGAATTGACTAAGGCTCAAAATTATGAATCAACTTAATGTAGCAAGATGCTTAATGGAAAGAAGCGATCACAATCTTTTTCTCAAGAATAGCGCTTGAATCCATAAAGAGTGAGGAATCTCTAAAAATCATGGATAAAATTAATATCATTGAATAAAGTGTGCTGACTACAACGTATTTAATATGATTACACAAGCAAGATAAATCATATGTCTAATTTGGCTTGAAATAGAAAAGTTTTTCAATAGTGCTTGAATCCATAAGGAGTGAGGAATCTCTAAATATCATAGATAAAATTAATATCATTAAATAAATTGTGCCGACTACAACGTATTTAATATGGGTACACAAGCAAGATAAATCCTATGTCTAATTTGGCTTAAAATAAAAAAAAAACTTTTTCAAAATAGTAAAAATTACTAAAATAGTAATAATACAACTAATCCTATCGAAACTTGCAATGGACTAAAACAAAGACTCTGAACTACAATCAAACTCTTAAAACCCTAAAATAGAAAAGTAAAACTTACTAAAACTAATAAATTTCAACTTAAAACCTTAATGTAACCTCATAAAACAATTGAAATTTTGTAAAGCTTTTTCGGGGCTAAGGAACCTTGGTTGTTGACCTAGTATAAAGCTCATCGATAACTTTACAACAAAATATTTGCACACAAAATGGATTATAGGTCACAAAGTTTTGGCCATCAAAAGCTATGGTGCACGTTTAGGCCTTTTTCTCAATCGGAGCTAGCTCAAATTTATATGATCCTAGCCCTCCATTGATGACGCAGGGAGGAACATAGTAGGTCAATCATTGTCTCCCTAGCCAGATAGATACCTTGTATCCTCAAGGTATTCTTGAATCCACGAGAAGATTGAAGGAAATAATTCCTAAAAAATTGAAATAATTGTATTGAATGCTAAAAAGAAAATTACAATGCATGTAAATAAGAAACTAAACCCTACGTAGAGTATCAGACTCCAACTTGGACTAAAACTCCTAGAAATCCCGACTTACTATAAATAGTAAACTTACTATTTATCAAAGTCTCTCAATTCTAAGCCCTTTTTCATGTTGGGCACGACTTCTAAAAACCTATAGATCAAAAGATATGATTGAAACAAAACTTACTGTAAATGGTAAAATGGAAATAAAACTAGGATAACGACCGTCAATTTGGTCGAATTTCGCAATTTCGGCATCGGTGACTCAGCATAGTGGGTTGGTTAGCTAAAGTAGTTCGAGCTACCCTAAAATCATATATTATATGTTCAGAAACTCATTCTGAATTGCAAGATACGACCGTTTTACGGTCTTAATGGTCTGGATCACTTCCGACCTTGACTGATCTTCCTCTGGTCCATCTGAGCCATGAAATAGTCGGTAAGCCGCTCTACATCAATTGGTCATCTTCTACCTATACTACATCACACCCTTGGGTCAGTCAACTCGCCACTCGACTTAAGGTTGATTCGATCCGACACTCTCAAGTCTTTTAACCATGTTATTTATGAAGCGATCTGGTGCTCTAAAAAAGCTTTAAGCTATGGACAATTAAAACAATACCCTTGCAAAGAGCAACTAAAACTAAGAGAACCACTCTTAAACTAAAAATACAATAAGTCTGTGGTATGAATTTTGACACTAAAAATACAATTAGTCTGTGGTGTGAATTTTGCCTACTGATTCTGTCAATTGTGTTGGAGTCCCATTACATCAGCACCAATAAGAAGTTTATGCTTGGCCAAAAGAGGTTCATATAATTAATGATGTCTCACGCCAGCTTTTGGTCCATGTGGCTGACTATTGTGCAACATCATGAAGTGATTGACCGACACCGACGTAATACATATCGTTAATAATAGAATTTATGCAAAGGGATTCACACCATTATGAGTATAAATATACTGATGTGATATAACATGACATTTAAGTTTATTTTTAATTATAAAAATAAGTCTGATCAGAATTTCGTCCAAAGATTACTTATGATTCCAAAGAATCAATTTTGTAAAAAATCATAACCATTCCATCTTCAACTTGGAAAATGATAGTAATAAAAATTAGGACAAATCTAGGATGGACCAATAATTTAATCTCTGTGATTCTTGCACTTGACTTAGTGGATGGTTGAGATTGATTGATTCACCTGTCCAGGTGACACATTGCCACTAGCAGCAATTGAACTCATATTGCTCTAAGAGTAGTGGAGCATTTCTCATTTATGGCCATGTATGGTGTGAAATTGAGGCTGGTTCCTCTACAAACGTTTTCTGGAGTAAGCTTAATCAATGAACTTATTCACTTGTTTGTAAAAATTATTTACCTTATTCCTCACCTATCATGGTTCTAAAAACTTGTACATGTCCTGCGCGACTCATCTGAGTCGACTCAGGTTCAGGCATACCTAATCCAATTTAATGCCCTGAGTCACCCCTAAGTTGGGTGAGTCAGGTCAATTCACCCTTGACTTGTGCGAGTCACGACTCAATACCTGGCTGAATGAGCCAGTCTAGCCGCCAACTCATTTAAACTTGACACAGATGTGGAAAGTTATTTTTTCTTTTTGCTTTGTTTTTTGGGTTAGTATACAGATCCCACTATTAGTACACCCACCCCCACTGGTAGTCACACCACAATGTTAACCACCCCCACCATTGGAATTGATACCAAGACCTCCGTGTTGAAGCAAAGGTTATCTTCACTCAGTCTACCACTTGAGCTATGAATCGGGATGTAGATGTGGAAACTTATTCAGGTGCATGTAGAAGTTGATCAACAGATTGTATAGGGCCTGCCATGTTATTTGTGTGCCATCCAACCCATTCATTAAGTCAGCTCTAGGATGCCCCAAAAATCAAGCCTATCCAAATTATTATGTGGACCACACCATATTAAAATAAATAAATAAAATTGGACAACCACCAAATAGCCTCGAAATTCATGTGGTCCCACATGATAATTGAATAGGCCTTATTTTTTAGGCTTTCAACTTTCCCAGTACTGGACTGTTTGAATGCCATGCTAACAGGGCGTGACTTGGGTGAGACCCTGAACCAGAGATGTGGGTGGGACCCTGAACCTAAGGCCCACCTGGATGTATTCCTTGTAGATCCAAGCCGTTAATCTGCTTTTCCAGATTATTTTGTACAATGGAAACAAAAATGAATAAGATGAAAATTTTGGGTGGATTACAACATAAGAAACACTGGTTAATGACCATTAAAAGCTCTTTGTGAGCCACAAAAGTTTTCTATCAACCTTATATTTGTTTTTTCCTTTCATTCCTGTCTAAGTGACCTTATCAACAGATTGGATGGTCAATAAACATTGTGGTCGACTCCGGAAAATTTTTAACAGTCACGGTTGAATGAGAACTGTTTTTTGGAGTGTGGTCCATATAAAATTTTCATCTGCTTGATTTTTGGGATTACGTCCTAAAATAATATGAAGAAACAGATGGACGGCATGGATCTACAAAGAATACATCCAGTTGGGCCCTAGGTTCAGGTCCCACCCACATAGCTGGTTCCGGGGTCTCACCCAAGTCGCGCCCATGCTAACACAACCATGGTGGGGCCCATGTGCATCATTCGTAGAATTAACTTATTCTGGAAACATTTGTGGAAAAACTGCCCCAAATATCGATCATTGATTTTATGTTTGTTCTTCTTTCAAGCAGACAAAAAAAGTAGGTAGTCCGCAGTTGGTATTTGAATATTGGAGAAAAACGTTGATACTCCTGCAGAGTGTGATAGATGATACACATGCCATTAGAGATTACTCATAAATTGCATATGTGGCATAAAAGTAAATCAAATTAAACCTTCCAGCCTATGTATGCCACTTTTGATGTATCATAAACCAAAAATCAAGCTTATATGATTATCTTACTATCAGATTTGTCTGACATTTTTATTGAACGGTTAAAAATGAAATATCCCATGATCTTATTTCAACCAACAAGTGTCCACGAATCAGAGGTCATGATTTTGCAACCAATCTGATTTTTGGACCATTACTTTATGAGTTCCACAATTTATCTTGTTTAATTTGAGTTAATGTATACCACGTGTACCATTTTGAAGTGGCTGCATATCAAACGTAATACCCAACCAGAGCAGCAAATGACTCCCCATTTGAATTCCAATCAAGCGCGCATTTGGAAATTGAATTCCATGCGTAGCCAGCCTCATTCAAAGGACATTAGAAGGATCTAAAGACAGAGCAAGGGGCATTTAGGTAATTATAAGGGGGAGTGTATTAATTACCGTGGGGCGTACGTTGATGCTTTGTTGTATATCCACGCCGTCCATCTGTTTTTCCAGCCCATTTTATGATGTGTTTCAAGAAATAAGGAAGATTCAAATCTCAGGTGGACCACATCACAGGAAATAGTGGTGATTGAACATCTACCATTAAAAAATTCCTATGGCAACTGTAATGTTTATTTTCCATCCAACCCGTTGATAAGGTCATCCAGACCTAGATGGAGGGAAAATATAAAGATGGGCATGATCCAAAACTTTTGTGTCCCAAAAAAGGTTTTTAACGGCCATTCACCACTGTTTCCAGTGGTGTGGTCCACCTGATATTTGGATATGATTAAGTTTTCGGTACATGTCCTAAAATAAGCTAGAAAAACGATGGACGGAGTAGATATACAACAAATCCATCAAGGTGGGCCCCACACTAAGCTGTTACCCAGGTAACACCTAATCCGCTCCCATTAAAAAGTCCTCCGCCAGGAGACCTACGTTTACATATGGTTCTATTTTAATCCACCCATTCTAGAAAGTGATGGTGACTCTTCAACCGTAAGCATAAAAGACTCTCGAAGAAATCCAGACCGTTCAAATTTTCTGAGCATAAGATGACTGTGGATGAAGCTTAAGCAATAATAGACGGACACGATGATAGCAACTATATATATTGCTAACCTTAATCCAAACCGTTCAATTGTGCCCCCACCAACCAAGTGGCATAGCCCAAAAATCTGACAGATTAAATTATTCCTAATCTCTGATTTGCGAACATTTTCTGGTTGAATTTGGACAAGCAACTATTTTCCATTTTAACCATTCAATCGATTGCCACTAATCTGGCATTTAATCACACACCCTTGCAGTGCGAATTTTAGACCGTGATTGGTATACAGTGGGCCCACGATCTCGATGGTTCAGATTGAAATACGTATGTGTCACGTGTGTATTCGCTGTGCACGTGTATGGATTATGGTATATCTCAGGAGTGTCATGTACTAACTCTTTATGTTCCAAGCGATGATAATGCAACCGTCAAATCAGGGGACATGCCTTTTACAAACACAATGTTGTTTTGCCACGTGTCATGCTATCCATGGAACTAGATTTGGTGAGGCAGGGAAAGTAGCGGATTCGACCTCGCCATGATGAGACGGTGATATTTCATTGGCCCACCATGTTCAATACCGATAACCTTTTGAAATTTGGTGGCCCCGTCATAAGGACATTGGCACCACTTCACGTGATGAAACACGTGCTCGCGGAAGCCGATTGCGTTCTGCCCCGCTTAGCCCGTCCAGGCTGGCAGGGCTATGTGGGGCCCACCGTAATGAATGATTTTATCCACTCTGTTTATCTATTTTTTCAGATTATTTTAGGGCATGAGTCCAAAAATAAAGAAAATCCAAGGGTCTAAGTGGAACATATATTGGGGAGTGAGCATCCCAACTATTTAAAAACTTTTTGGGGACTGCAAAAGTTTTGGATCAAATTGATATTTGTGTTTTCCCCTTCATGGAGGTCTATATTACTTTGTGAATGGATGGCAAAAACAATCACAGTGGCCCCTAGGAAGATTTCAATGGTGGGTGTTAATATCATTGTTGCTTCCTGTGATGTGGTCCACTTGAGCTTTGGATCTGGCTCATTTTTAGAGTTATATCTTAAAATAATTTAGATGGATAGTGTAGATGAAACTCATACATCACAACGGCCCCACAAAGCCCCTACCTAGAGGGCGTGAATTAGGTGTTACCCGGCGAACAGCTTAGTGGGTGTTACCCCTACCATAAGGCCCACATGGATGATACTTTGTATATCCATTCCGTCCATCCGTTTCTAAATCCCATTTTGGGATGAGGTTCCAAAAATTATGCAGATCCAAATCGCAAGTGGACCATACCACTAGAAACAGTGTGGTTGAGTGCCCCACCATTAAAATTTTCAAAGAGCCCATCGTAAGGTTTTGGTAATGTTTATTTGAAATCCAAGCTCTCCTTATAATGTTAATAAGGTCTCGATGATGAAAGGAAAATATAAAGATCATCCAAAACTTTTATGGCCCACGAAACATTTTTAATGGTTATCCATCACTATCACTGTTTCTAGGCAGTAGAGTCCACCTAAGATTTGGATCTTCTTAAGGTTTTAGATCATCTTCTAAAATGATATGAAATAACAGATAGACGGCTTCCATATATAAAATATACGTCAATATGGGCCCCACACGGTTAGGGTAACACACCACTAAGTCATTCCCAAGTAACACCTAATTCAGCGCCCTACCTAAATAGGGACTCACTGCTCTAATAACCTGTCAACAACCCTTCATCTATATCAAGGGACCTCAACAGAATACAAAATCACCTTTGTGATTTAGAATCCAATGCATTCTATCTGACCTCATGAACAAGTAGGATGACAAAAAACATCACAGTGGCCCCCTAGCTAGGAAGATTTCAATGGTGAGTGTTAATATCATTGTTGCTTCCTGTGGTGTGGTCCACTTGAGCTTTGCATCTGAGTCATTTTTAGAGTTATATCTTAAAATAATCTAGATGGACAGGTGTGGATGAAACTCATACATCACAGTGGCCTCACAAAGCCCTTACCTAGATGGAGACCTGCTCTGATAACATGTCATGCAACCCCTTGATCCATATCAAGGGGCCTTAACAGAATACAAAATCACCTTTGTGATTTGGATTCCAATGCATTCCCAACAAGCTCTCAATCACATTGATAAGGTGATTCCTAGCTCAGGTGCCACACATATTACAAATCACAACCATCATGCAAGAGACCCACCATGAAAAAGCTTGGCTGAAAATTTGGCTTGTCTTTTCATCGGGCAGTTCGCACGTGGATAATAAAATATGGACAGGTGGTCTCTATCCCAATATTTTCTCGCGAGCTGCCCTATCTTTTCCCTATTGTTAGTGCGTGGCCCATGCACAATATAAATATTTCGATCACCGTTCAACAAAATGCGCCTACAGTGATGTTTGTGAGATTCACTCTGATTAGTTGCTCGCAGCTCATGTTAGAATGTGACAACAAAACCAAGGTATCTTAAAAACTTGGGTGGAACAAATTACTAAAAATGGTGGAATACGAATTCCAACCGTCGCAAAAAATTATTGTGTCTGGTACAATCACATAGGGACTGGTGGCATATAAAGTCACTTCTCAAAACTTCGCCATTTTTTTTTTTTTTTTTTTGGCTGAAAATTGCTTTTAAAATGCTACAAGGCACGCTTTGATTAGATGTATATAATGACATGGTGTTGATGCTATAAATTCGTCAACAGATGATGGTGAAGTTTCTTTGAGACTGATGGATGGATGCCGCTGATCTCCTTCTTGACAAAGGGTTGGATCCTGTAGAACAAAAGGAAAACTAAGGGGGGTGGCTGGGGTGCAGCCGTTAGCCCTCCGATGCTTAAGTTAGTGAGATCTCGAAAGATTGAATCTCTACTTTTTTTAGTCTTTGTTTTTTCGTACCTCAATAAAGAAGATGACGTGTCTATTTATAGACCTAGGTTGCAGAGTCGTATTCCCTTTTGAAGCCATGATCTCAGGGGAGGGATTCCCGGATCTTTGGGATTTTCGGAGCTGTCCCGTGATCTTCGAGGATCTTTCAGCGAGTTGGTTAAAGATCTCCCGGATTTTCTTCCCCTTATCACGCACAAACTTAGAGGTTTGCGGAAACAGAATCAGGTCGCAAGGCGGTCGACCTGGTGATGTCGTTTCTGAAGGCTGCTTCTCTTCCTTAGGTCGGGTTGGTCAGACCCGGCGACCCATAAGAGCTATTCTGTCTGTGATCAGATCGGTTATGAACTGTGCGAGCTGAACTGGATCCGATCTTCAGGTCAGCTCGTATTCTCACCCTGGTGGTGTAGAGGTCAGCTCGTATTCTTCCCACAACAGAAGTCCCCCCACTCCCGAGTCTAGCTCGTCTGTCTCGGGAGTAGCTTGATAAAGAAGATACGTCGATCTGGCTTCCCTTAATGTTTCACAGCTGTCGCGCTGCCGCGCCGTCATCTCAACGGGCGGGAAAGCGGTATTTAATGCGTCGTTCAAAAAATCGAGGCGTCATCATTCGCTTGTACGGCGTATCAGCGCCCAACAGAATATTATCGAACGGGGTGATGCCACGTGTCTGGGGTGGCACGTTACTTTTTGTATGCTTCAACCAAGAGCCGCCACGCGGGATCCTCGCATTAAATGCCGAATAGTCCTTCGGATATAAAACTCGAGAGTTAGCGGATTTCTGAAAAAATTCTTTTCTTCTCTGATCCTGCTTTCCTCCCTCTTTCTCTTTTCGGGTTCTCCTTCTCCATTCTCTGTCATCTCTCATCCGGCCGGCGTACCAGTCACTTAGGGTACGCTCTTCTCATCTTCTTAGAAGATCTTCTTCCTTTTTGTAATTTTCAGAATGTCGGAGACCTCCTGTTCTGATGCTATTCCGATGGTGAGGTTTGGAGATTCCGAATCGGACCCACCTCCACCAGAGCATCAGGATATCGATCCCAGAGAATCCCATTCTAGGACAGCCGATCCTGTGAATGAAGAGGAATCTGAGGTTCCTGAGCCAGGAGTTGGGGAGACGGCTCAGAGAGATGCCTTCGAGCTGGACGGGGTGGTCTCGCGGGTTACCCAGAGAGACCTAGATAATGCGAGAAGGACGTACAGGATTCCGGAATCTGTTGGTCTTAGGATTCCGGACCGAACTGATAGACCGAGCCGACCTCGCCGGGGAGAAACCGTTATCTCCCTGATGCACCTAGAGGCCGGGCTCAGGTTACCCCTGCACCCCTTTGTGCGAGAGGTCCTTAACACCCTAGGCCTCGCACCGAGCCAGCTCCAACCTAATGGTTGGAGGTGTATGGTGGGATGCTACATATTGTGGCAGAGAGTAGGGAATAATGACCTGACCTCGAACGAGCTGTTCTCCATGTACAGCCTTAAGTCCTTGGGAGGTCATGGTCTTTATTACCTCTCTTCCCACCCGGGCCATGGGGGCTCGATAGTGACCGGCCTGCCATCCTCGACAAGAATCTGGAAGAGGAAATGGTTTTTTGTGTCGGGGGATTGGGAGGCTTCGTCGGACGAGCTTCGCCCTCTGGAGCATCGGGTCCGAGCTGATTTTGCTCTGCCAGGTCGAGCTATACTTAGAAAATTTTTCAAATTTCTAATGCTTCTCACCTATCCCTACTTTCCCTTATTCTAACACGTATTTCCTTGTCTTTGCAGCCTCGGTGGCCATTAGAGTAGCTCTATCTGCAGTCCAAGAGAGGCAGATCCGAGCTGCACGGGAGTATCCGCTTGTCGAAAGGAACTTCCGCAGCTTAATTACTGTGGAATCCGTCCTCGAATCAGGTCGGTAATGTAGATATTCGCGTTTTACTTTATCAATTTTCCAAGTGTTGTGTCCTGACACTTTGCCTCATGTTTTGGACAGGCATGGCTCCGAAGGCGGTTTCTAAGTCCCGCCGAATCCCTGCTCGGCTCCTTGAGCGTGGGGAGAGCTCGGTGGAACCTCCGAGCAAGAGGATGGCCACGGAGGCTCAGGGGCAACAAAGGTTGCCTCGATCCTTCGTATGTGGGTCTGGTCAGCCTCAGGGTTCATCTCCCGCAGGGGGTGAGACTCCGGCTGCCCAGCCTCCTGCTTCCGGGGTTCCGGTTGTCAACGTACCGGACACCTCGGATTCCCGAGCCGAGCCGTCGGCGGGTCGCCCAGCGACTCGTGCCAGTTCTTCTGGCACTCCGACAGCATCGACTTCAGTGGGGCCTGCCCACACCCCTGCTGAGGTCGGGTCGTCGCGACCTCCCACGGCTCCCCGGGCTTCTCGCCTTGCAACCGCTCCTGGGGCCGAGCAGCGCGAGGACCAGGTCGACATGCCTCCGGTAACGGAGCATTTTGCGACCTGAAAAGAGGGAGTTAACGCCTATATGGACGTTAACCAGAGCATCCCTCAGGATCTGAATTCTCTCGCGACGTCAGATCCTGATCAGATGGTCGGTGTTGCCATCGAGAGCAGTCTCAGGGTAAGCTGACTGTCTCTTTCTTTTCTTCTTTTTCTTCATTCGTTCCACCATTATATTACTAACTGTTGTAGCTTGTCTTTGTAGGACTCGGCCTAATCTGTTGATGCCAAAAATTGGTCAACAGTTGTTGGTCAGGGACCACCTTCGATTCTTCGTTGTCTGATCTATACTCAGAGATAAATGGTATAGATTGAGGGACCTGCAACCACTGACAAAGGTTAGGACCGCCGCCGGTTGGCCCGGCTTATGGCCCTCCGATGGTAAAATCAGTATAGATACTGAAAGAGAAGGCTATTAGAGGTTTAAATGGGGATGGATTGCTTACCTCGAGAGAGAGTGGGAGTCCTCTTTATAGATAATTACTTGGAGAGATTTAAGTTGGGATAATCCTTATCCTTATCTGGATCAGTGGTTATCCTTATCCTTATCTGGAGGGCAATGGTTATCCTTATCCTTATCTGGAGGGATAAGCTTTATTCAAACCAAGGCAGATGAGGCCCGGTCTCTTGCCGAGATGAGGGCCAAATGTTGGGCTGAGGTGGGCCAAGGTCGAGAAGGCTGAATGCCGAATCCGAGTGGGCCGAGGCCTGACTTAGCTTCCTCTCTTAAATAATCGGTCCATGACCATTGTAGATGAGCCCCAGTGGGAAGCTTTCCATATTCGAGCTCAGCCCGAATTTACCCATAACAGAAGCCCCCCTACTCTCGAGCCTGACTTGCTCGGCTTGAGAGTAAAGAGAAATGGATGAGCTGACATTTGAATTTGGCCAACTGCATGAGGTCGGCATAGTAGGGTGGCCCGTAGGCTCTACCAATTATACGAGTCGACATATAGAGGTGACTTCTGGATACTTCGCGTTTTGGTCCGACTCTTTCGTCCCTTCCGACTGCCCAGGTCGGTATTTCGACTCTTGGTCTAGGGCTCTTCCGACTGCCCAGGTCGGTCTTTCGACTCTTAGTCTAGGGCTCTTCCGACTGCCCAGGTCGGTCTTTCGACTCTTAGTCTAGGGCACTTAGGCGATTGATCCCGTCGTGGTCAGTCCTGCTGACCTGGAGATTTGCCATGCCTCCTGGAGGAGAGATTTTGCCGCGCTATATAGTTGCGGGGATGGCCCTTATGGGCCAGTGTCTTGATTTCATATTTTTTCTTAAGGACGAGGCCTCACGAATGAATGCCCGAATCATGGCCTGAGGCATGGATGAGGCAAAACGATGAGACCGAGACGAATAAATACATTTCAACGCTCGGATCACGACCATACTCGCATCTGGATTATGCGGAGGTCGTATGTCGAAGCCTGTTGCCGAGCGTAGGTGGGTGAACCATAAATAGCGATGGGACCGAGCTCCTATGTGTAGCTCGGATAGCAAATAAATATATTTTAATACTCGGACCATGACTGTACTCGTAGCCGGTTGCACCTTCGACCTGATATGCTGACTTCTTTTTCACATCACCCATATTATTCCAAGAACTGGTTCCGGCAACTCTGATGATTTGGGTAGGTTGACTTGCCTGTGTTTCCATTGGTATCCCAACTAGGCCAAACACTTGTTTTGGATGTCGTTATATCATTTCACCAGACATTAATCTGGAAAGGTGTTCCTGTGCCAATGGCGACATGTTTACCCCAGGAGCATGATGCAACTATACTCGATAGTGAATCCGTGTGACACCTTTCAGCTGCTCTCTCAAAACATTTAATTGGCTTAAATAACGTGGCTGCTGTAAATGGCACTTGAACTTTCAGAGAGTGAAACAGGGCCTTGTATCCAGCAGCATTGAAACCAATAAGACTTTCGTTGGAGCAGGAGTTGCTCGTCCTCAAGTTGTTGATGATGGATGGTTGATTATCTATTGTTTTGGACAGCTGGGATGAAGTGTCTCCTCATGCTAAATTTAATGAACGGTGTGATCGACGGTGGCTTGGTGATTCCAGGACCCTTGGATGGTGTAGAAGGAACGGCTGAGATTGTGGGACATCTTTTGGTGCTGGATGTTCCCTCCAGTTTGACCAACGCCTCCTATCATACCTCATGCGGACCTGTTCAGGCCCACGCGTCGTCGCGACGTATCGAATTCCTCATCGAGCTCATCGGGCCCCACTGCATCGATGGAGGAAAACCTCGGGTCTGTACTGGCGGGGCCCGGTAACGGTACCTGTACCGCCACACTACTATGAAGAATAGGTACACCGACGAAGTCTTCGTCCTCGACGTCAGCCCAACGGACCTTGCTGGAAGGTGGAGGTCGGTGAAAGCTGCCAATGGCTATTGCTTTTGAAGAAACAGAGAGAGACGCTGTTGCCCTTTTATAGGTTTCATGGAATTGCCTGTGCCCCGCGAACATGGGGCCCACCGCGATATCCGTGCCGTCCATTGTCGAAGACGCCAATAGTGAGTACTGTACACGGATCGTATACATCCCCACGTGTACTGCTCGTTCCACCGGGGATTGAACCGGTCCAGCAGCGTATGCGTGCGGAACCACTTGGGACCATACTTCGCCACGACATAAGCATCCGTGGTCCCACGTGCCCCATCCCCTGCCTTCATCGGAAGCAAGTTGGCAGCGCCACGTATGCCGAGCTCGAGCGAGCCGATGGGCGGCTTCGATAGCTGCCTCGCCGCAGCTCGTGCATCGCTCGCAACATGAGCCGCCTCGTCCAGCATGTGGTACCCACTCTCCAGGCAAGCCCCCACCTTCTGACCGTCCATCAGTTCCAGGATCAGCCAAAGGGATTTGAGGGGGATTGAGATGTTGGCGGAGGGTACGAAGGATGTGGCAGAGGTAGCACGCGTAATTGCAATGGAAAGGAAGGTGTAACATAATCTTCTGAATCTCATCCGATGAGAAACCATGATCGTCGTGAAGGACATGATAGTGTGTCGGCCTGCTCGTCCTGAGGATCCCATGGTGGCTGCACAGATAGAAATCAAACTCATGAAGATGAGTGATGGTGGTGTCAATGACCGTTCCAGGAGCGATGTTACTGATATCGCCATCTTCCTTCGAGAAGAACTGGGTCTGGTGCCGCTTCTGGGCTACTACGAGCGTGATGGTTGGCTGGTATTCGACCTTCAGGAACGCGTTCTTGATACCCTCCAACTCTTTGTTGAGGACCATATCAAACTGGCTGTCACTGACGCCGTCTCTGAAAAGGATGATCCTCCCCGGCTTCTTTTCGCCATTCTTCTGGGCATACGACTTGACAAGATCCAAGCACATGTTGCCAATGTCCAGAATCTCCTTAGTCCGGCAGGTCTGTTTGTACAGCCGGAACGCATACTGGTTCTCATCGGGCCAGTTCATCGACGCCGTGACAGCAGCAATTGAGACATTAGACCTGCTCTGGCTGCTCGGGTGGTTCACATCGGCCCCCATGAACATGACGCGGTCATGACTATTGTCGAGACGGGGAAGCCTGTCGAAGAGCACCATGTTGCTGCCACCGAGCTTGGCGTTAACCTTGAGGAGAAGGTTCACATATTACTGGGCAACGCCCGTGTTGGCATTGCAGCTCTGACTCAATGGGAAAACTGACTGACTCCTGATGGCAGAATCGCACTCGGTCCGGATTTCTTTGAGCCGAACGCGCTGAACGGTTTAGATTGGTCACATGAACCTTGTGGGGTCCACCATGTGATGGTTCATCTTGTTATATACATGGGCTGAGCAGTTGAAGAGTGCGATAGTCGCACACGAATTGGGCAAGAAGACCATGAAAACCGGAAGCTCTAGGCCGTCTTGCCACTCTTTGTAAACTAGGTCGGATTCGAAAATCTCTCCAGATCTATTTGGGCGGTCTGGATTGAATCAAATCTGTAGTTTTCAAAATCTGATTCAAGTCAGATAGTAGAAAAAGAAGATCTGTTTTGTGCGGTTGGTTTTCATCGAGATTCGATCCATCTGATCGGTTTTCAACGGCTAAGGTTAGAGGAACATCTCACTAGAATTGGTTGGGAGAATCCCGTTCTTAGATCCTTCTACATGTAGGAGACAGAAACGGAAGTTTCTCTCTAACACTCGTTACGTGCGTTAGTTGTTTCGGTCATTGGAGAGACCGGACGTGGCTTGACTGTAGAATCTGGTGCGGTCCACAATTCCTTTTGTTGGAAAGTCCACTCCGTCCATTGCACTTCCTGAGTTGGAGTTGGCTACGGGTGCAGATATGAGCAAGATCATAATCTTAGGTGGCCACATGTGTGTGAAGATGGGTTGGAAATACCCACCGAAAAGAAAACTTCCCACAGACGGCGCCAATCTGTTGATGCTATAAATTCGTCAACAGATGATGGTGAAGTTTCTTTGAGACTGATGGATGGATGCCGCTGATCTCCTTCTTGACAAAGGGTTGGATCCTGTAGAACAAAAGGAAAACTAAGGGGGGTGGCTGGGGTGCAGCCGTTAGCCCTCCGATGCTTAAGTTAGTGAGATCTCGAAAGATTGAATCTCTACTTTTTTTAGTCTTTGTTTTTTCGTACCTCAATAAAGAAGATGACGTGTCTATTTATAGACCTAGGTTGCAGAGTCGTATTCCCTTTTGAAGCCATGATCTCAGGGGAGGGATTCCCGGATCTTTGGGATTTTCGGAGCTGTCCCGTGATCTTCGAGGATCTTTCGGCGAGTTGGTTAAAGATCTCCCGGATTTTCTTCCCCTTATCACGCACAAACTTAGAGGTTTGCGGAAACAGAATCAGGTCGCAAGGCGATCGACCTGGTGATGTCGTTTCTGAAGGCTGCTTCTCTTCCTTAGGTCGGGTTGGTCAGACCCGGCGACCCATAAGAGCTATTCCGTCTGTGATCAGATCGGTTATGAACTGTGCGAGCTGAACTGGATCCGATCTTCAAGTCAGCTCGTATTCTCACCCTGGTGGTGTAGAGGTCAGCTCGTATTCTTCCCACAACACATGGTATGGTATATTAGATTGTATTATATTATTTTCCACCATAGCTATTATGATCTCTCTTCCTTTCACGGAATGTGAGAGAAGTTGTAATTGAATGTGGTGGGAAACTACACAACTTTTCTTTCTATGTACAAATCAATGCGATTAACAATATAAAATATTTTGCTGATGAAAATCACTTCCAACACAAACAAACAAATTATTAAACATGTAAGATGCGAGAGACATCAAGAATTTTTAGGTGGAAAACCCTTTGATGTGAATGGAAAACTATGAGACCTATTCCGGCACAAATCAACTATAATAGAAATAATGGAAGTACAATCATTAAGAGACTTCTCTTAGATATCCAAACTATATCACCCAAAGATGGATTACAGGCAACATGGAAGAAGTAAATGTCTCACTAATTAGGGATTGTAAAAAACCCCCAATACAACCCTGGGAGAAAACAATCGAAGAAACCAGCATTGTTGATGGACCCTCACGAACCAAATGCGAAGATTTCGGTAGTAGAAGGCTCTTGATCTTCTTCTTCTACAAAATTTCATTTTTTCTTCTCTCTTCTCTTTTTTTTTTTTTCCAAGAAAGAAAACCCCCCATGTTTGCTACAAGACTCTCTATAAGCAAAAGTCATTTTTCTCATTCCTTTGCTTGGCCAAAAGACCAAAATACCCCTCACACACTTGTGGCAAATTAAGGAAGCACTACTTAAGCCACGCATGTGGGTCCTACTCAACATGAGGAGGGACCCCAACAGAATGTACCCACCCCTCTTCAGTAAAGCTAGTTGAAACAAACAAGTCCAAGCTACTCTCTCTCTCTCTCTCTCTCTCTCTCTCTCTCTCCCTCTCTCCCTCTACTCCCACTATATTTCCCTTTGATCTCTTGCCCTTAGAATAGTCTGAGAAATGAGGCAAAGTTGTTGCAAAATTCAACTTCTTCTAATGAGCTATCCTTTAAGTCACCAATGTTTTTAAAATGATGTTGACTCTTAGCTTAATTTTATAAAAATCCAAACTATTCAAATGATTTATAGAAATCCAAACCATTCGAATAATGGACCTAACTTTGAATGGAGCACAACCTAAATGTTACATTGATAACATCTGTGGACACCATGATGGAGTGTTCCTCCTCAGGAGCAGAGGAGATAGTGCAACTTGGGGATCATTGGGTGCCCGACCAACCTGGGTCAGGCGACTGAAAATACACTGGATGTGGTAGTTGGTCTCTGGACAGTTTTGCCCATCATCGAGCGCCCGACTGCGCATAGACTGCGATACGCAGTTTCCTATTTCGACTTTAATTCTCCCGAAGTGCTATATAATTACACACTAATTAGGATTAGGGCATCCTAAAAGGGACTCCACACGTCCAAGGGAGAGAGAGAGAGAGAGAGAGAGAGAGAGAGAGATCGTAGAATAGAATATTGTGCTCGTGACACTTCATCCACGCAGCAGATAGCGCCTTAGTTTTTTTTACGTCCTCGGATCGGTGAGATCTCTCAGTTTTTCAATTCTCTTTATTTTATTATCTGCTCGTTGAGGTGAAGTTGATTGGATCCAAGCGGGTTGTGCTTGTGATCATTGTGTACCTGATTTTACATAATGGATTTGTTGATCTGGACGAGGTCTCGTTGTTTTTACCTTTGTTAGAAGGGTTTTCACATAAAAATCTCTTATATTATGGTGTATTTTCCGCATTATCATATCCCATGATTGTGTGATTGTATTTTCTGCATTATCATATCTCATAATTGGGGTGCAAGATGCAGAAGTTTTGCACAACCGCCCCAACACACCCCAACTCAAAACAAGATTAAAACTATTCTTCGGCTTCAACTAGGCTTTGATAAAAATCTTTCCACAAGGCTCGATACCCATTGAATTACTATACAAGTTGGGCAAAATGCATTTCAATCAGGTCTTAAGAATAACAAGCGAACTAGATCAGCCGATCAATGGGTTCAATTCCAACAAAATCATCAGGAACCTCTGGAAACTCGAAATGCATATTATTTCGATAAAGCCACCTCCACTGGTTCCCAAATTCCTTAAAAATCCAAATGGACCAAATAAAAAGGGTCCTCAGTGCAACCTGAAAATGACTTACAAGTTGGATTGGCATACCCACAACTCGTTTAAATTAGATATCATTCGATTGTCTAAGATACATGAAAATTGTGAATTAGCACAACTTTAATTAAATCACATTTGCTAGATTACAAATGTAGTGAAAATCTATGCAAGTTAAGTCGAAAGGGTCCCCAATACCTTTCGGAGATAGTCACCCGACCTGATCTAGCGACACCTAAGTATAGTGAAAGATAGGCGCTAGAAAACCTCAAAATCTCCGTGCACAGACATTACAAGGCAAAAAGTACAAAAATACATATCAAAACTACACAACAAAGCACCACTCACACCTGACAAAATAATTACCTTTCCTAAAGTGATTGTCTCTACAGAAAAATAATGCCTATAGGGCTACAATCGATACCTAAGGTACCAGTTGAAGGTTTATTTAAACCCTACAGCAATAAACCATCGGGGGGCAGAGGCTGAACGGGTGAGTGATTGAGAGATGATGAGGAGCAGGCTATGTCGACCAAGGTGGGGACTATTTGAGAGTCTTCAAACTTGTGCGCAGTCAGGGTACTCAGATCGGTCGGGCGATCGGTTTGACGTTGCAACCCAGATGCACAACGAAGGCCAACTGAATCCATGGTGCCTCCGACCGGTCGGTCTTGTGGCAGCGTGTTGATGTTCTCTCCCTGGACTATTTTTTGAGTTGGGCGACTGGTCGGCTGACTGGTCAAGCGCCAACGTGGCTTTCTTCCGCAACACGCAGTAATGCTTAAGATGTTGCTAATTTCAGACTTTTGCCTATTTAAAGGGCTGTAATCCGTGTTTAGCAATGATCCTAAGGTATCCAAGGTTTTCTAATCGTGTTAGGAAGAGGGGAGAGGTGTGTGTAAGAGAGAACTTGGGGTTTTCTCTGTTTTTTCTTGCTAGTGGGCTGTCAATCTCTGTATTCTTCTAACATTCATAGTGGATCGCTTTTGTGCCGTGGCTTTTTACCTGTTGAGTGGTTTTTCCACGTAAAATCGGATTCTCTTGTGGTGAATGCTTGTGTGTGATTCATTTCATTGTGTTTCTCGTTTGATCTCGCATTACTCTGCGCGTTTCGGCGTTCCGCTTCCGCTGTCGGTTTTCCCAACAAGTGGTATCAGAGCTAAAGTTAGGGTGGTGTAGATTCGAATCTGAGATGAGAAGATGGGATTGAGCGCAAGGTTCGAGTTAGAGAAGTTCTCTGGGAAAAATAACTTTAAGCTATAGAATGTGAAGGTTGAATCCTTCCTAGTTCATCAAAGGCTTGATGAAGCTCTTGGAAAGTGACCCATAGCTATGAAAGATGATAAGTAGACGAGGCTCGACAAGAAGGCTAGAACCTCAATCCTGTTAAACCTTACGGATGATGTTCTCTATTATGTCATGAAAGAGAAGACTTCGGTTGAAACGATGGTGAAGCTAGAGAAGGTTTATGACAAGAAATCTCTAGAGAATCGCATGTATGTGTTGATGCAATTTTCACCTTAAAGATGGCTGAGGGAACTGAGATGGAGACCACCTGAGCACGTTTAATAGGCTGGTTTGCACGTTGGTGGAGATCGATGAACCAATGAAGGATGAATATCAAACATGCATCCTGTTGAATTCTCTTACCGATTCATATGAGTCGTTTAGGGACTCTGTGTGCGCAGGGAGGAAAACCATAATCGTCGAGACCATTATCTCAGCCCTTTAGTCAAAGGCGATAAAAAAGAAAAGTGTTGACGTGGCTTCCTGTTATTCCTCAGAGGCACTGGTTATGAGGGGAAGAAGTTCTAAGCATGGAGGATACTCGAAATCGGGATCTAGGGCCAAGGGCAAAGGGAAGGCTAAGGTAAAGTGCTGGAATTGTGAACAGGAGGGCCACATGAGAGGGGATTGTCAGAATTTCAGGTTGAAGCAAGAGAGGTATAGAAATTCTTCTGGAGAGGGAGCCAATACCGTAGAGGACGGTGGCGATCTTTGTGAAGTTCTGACTGTATCTGGCAAGGGTTCTCACGGTAGTGAGTGGATCCTAGATTCAGGGGCTTCATATCACGTATGTCCTGACCGGAGTTCATTCACAACATACAGAGAATATGGTGGTGAATCGGTGTTTGTGGGCAATTGATTTGCTCATAAGGTTGTGGGTATTGGTACGGTGCGCATCAGGATGTTCGATGGGGTCGAACGAGTCCTGGAAGATGTGAAGCACATTCCCAAGATTAAGATGAATGTGATTTCTCTTGGCGCACTCGAGGTGAAAGGGTGCGTGTTTATCGACCGCGATCGTTATTGTGAAGTGATGAAAGGGGCACTCGTGTGTATGAAGGCATAGAGGTGTGGCTATCTTTACACGTTGATCGGGAGCACAATTCACGGTGGAGCTGCGAGAACGGCAACGAGATCCACGGTTACTCGTATGTGACAAGTGCCCAAGGGTCACATGAGAAGAGCGAAAAAGGGCGTGAATTTGCAAGGATAGGATCAATGGTGGCACAAGAAGCGGTGGAGCTATGATTGAAGATGGGATGACGTTGCAAGGATGTGTTGTTTCGACATTTGAAGCCTCGATGGAGATTGTTAGAGAGTCTTCAAACTTGTGCGCAGTCAGGGTGCTCAGATCGGTCGGGCGACCGGTCTGACGTTGCACCCAGATGAACAACAAAGGCCAACTGAATCCATGGTGCCTCCGACCGATCTACCGATCGGTCGTCAAGGGGCTCCGACCGGTCAAGCGACCGGTCGGTCTTAAGGCAGCGTGTTGATGCTCTCTCCCTGGACTGTTTTTTTGTGTTGGGCGACCGGTCGACCTACCGGTCGAGCGCCAACATGGCTTTCTTGCGCAGCACGCATAGTGCGTAAGATGTTGCTAATTTCAGACTTTTGCCTATTTAAAGGGTTGTAATCCGTGTTTAGCAATGATCCTAAGGTGTTCAAGGTTTTCTAATCGTGTTAGGAAGAGGGGAGAGGTGTTTGTGAGAGAAAACTTGGGGTTTGCTCTATTTTTCCTTATTAGTGGGCTGTCAATCTCTGTAATCTTCTAATATTCATAGTGGATCGCTTTGTGCCATGGTTTTTTACCCATTGAGTGGTTTTTCCACGTAAAATCGGATTCTCTTGTGGTGAATGCTTGTGTGTGATTGATTTCATTGTGTTTCTCATTTGATCTCTCATTACTCTGCGCGTTTCGGCATTCCGCTTCCGCTGCCAATTTTCCCAACAGGGACTAGGGTATCCAAGGATTAATGTACAACTGTCAGGCAATGATTGTATGTGCCAACTTTGCTTAGGTCTTGAAAAACTCGAAGAAAGCCGAATTATGGCACTGTTACCTTACCCAACTAAAAGAACCACATAATCGAAGTCTAATAAACTACTGAAGTCAAAGTATAAGGTTGGAATCAGGGATGCCAGACCATCTCTTTTTGCAAGAAAATTATGGTGTTTGGTTTTTCCTTTTTCCTCACATCTCAAATCAACCTATGCTCCACTCTACGTATCTCAGGAATGTCCACAATATTCACCATGCACACATTATTTTTGCACTCATCTCTTCTCTACATTCCTCTTTATTTTCTATTTCACCTACTCGAGTCCTAAAACTTCGTGAAATATGGCCTAATGTAGTAATGTTGAAGTTCTTTTAAATCCCATAAAATCCAATAAACTAAAGACCACATGTTGTGAGGGCAAAAAAGTATGCTTAACCCTACATTTTTCGTAATCTAAAGCTTTACCTGGAATCTATGGCGTAGATCAACCAAAGGATTTACGTGAGTTGGGGAATCTTGCAACTCTGACTCACGAGCACCTTCATTTGGCTATATTTGGCTATCGACAACTCCGATCTAAATATATTTTAATTCTTGAGTGAATACCATACCTCTCCACACCTAAAATCAAGTGCAAAAATTAGAACAGGAATTGCCAAGAATATGGGGGCATTCCGCACGTGCGGAAGGGGCGGTCATAACATCATATTTACAATATGATCTTGCCCTTTAAATTTGGACCATTCGCTATTTTATTTCTAACAATTCATTTGATGGCAATCAATTAGTTGGTTATAATTTATAATTGTAGAGATATACAGCATCTACATATCATTATAATTTAGAATGTGAGGATACAAGTGAAAACATCTTTAAATTAATGGTGAATCATCATAGGAGTATACCATCTGGTGGAGATGCATATGTGGTCATTCCTTCTTAAGAACCATAGTTACCTTAGGTATCTACCACTAACCGAGTGCCAGACTACTGGAACTTTCATGAGATCCAATCCATCCATCAAGTGCGCTCCCTCATTTTTAACTCCAAACCCAAAAGATCATGATGATTCAAAACTCTAGTAGGCCACACCATAGGAAATAATTGGGATTAAACATATATCACTAGTTTTGTGTAGGGCCTACCATGAGGTTTATATTGCATCTAATCTATTCACCTAATATGCTTACCCAAGTTGTAAGGATTACCCAAAATCCCAATATTTTAGAACTCGAGTGGGCCATTTATGAGAATTTAGTGGTTTTTGTATAATTTTAAAACTAGTTGAATGCTAAATCAACCTTATTTTTAGGATCAAAGGCAAACAAGGGGTGGTCCACCATCCTACAAACCTTTCCTCCTGAGCCTCTCATCACCCATCATATCGCCTACCCCAATCCATTTCCTTACAAAACCAGGAAATGATGTTACATCATCTAAATCAATTGTAGGCATCCCTTTGATGTTTCCTCAACCCAAAAGATCTGAATATAGGGATGCTTAGGCCTAGCTCAGTCATATTCCACATTGCAATAACTATCTTAAAGTCGCACCCATCTCAGGAAAATTGCAACCAATATATGTTTGCTAATTCCACACACATGTATAGCTAAATACATCCACACGTGTGCAAACACAAACAACATGCGAGATATGACCTTTCCAGAGAATCTCTTTAAGGTATGTTTGGAAAGAATGGTTAGATCTTTTGCCTAGAAGTCTGGCAATTTCACTCTTTTGATGGGCCACAACTTACAGATTAAATTGATCATTAATTTTTTTTTCTAACCATTTATTTGTTTTGATATGTTGTGGACCACCTATCCCGATTTATTTGTTTTGATTAAATGGCTAGTTAGGTTAGGACTCAACTCAATATTTTATCTACCATATTTAAAATCTTGAGGTAGGGTTGGAAATTTTAAATTTCTTAGAAGTTGTGAAGTATTAAAATATTCAAAAGACAGCCAAGCTATCGTCAAGGGTCAGTCATAGGAAAACTAACGTTCTTCAGTCAATGCTTTCATTCCCGTCCTCTTGAACACAAATCATGTTTTCTTAATAATTAATTGGGCTAATGACTCAGTTGAGTCAATTGAGTTTTTGAGTCAACTCAACTAGTCTTGTTGAGTCCTGGTTAAGTTAGGCTCTCCAGCGATGTTTTAAAAAGAGTGCTCAAGAATATCTTGGCCGACTTTCGAGTCAACTCACTAAGTTTTAGAACTATGCAAAATTAGAGCCAATGGAATTAGACCTTATCTCTCACAATTAAGGTGACAGCTGTGAAAAAAACCATTAACATCCAGATTAGCAATGAGATAAATGGTAGAAAAGTAATGGATAGAATTGTTTGTAAAAATTAAACCATGCATCCTGGTGCCACTATATGGGTGGATCTGACAATTCATCCATCCTTTCACATGTTGTGTGGAGAGATGGCTATACCATATTCTAGTCTAGGTAAGCCGACTCGGATGAGTCCTTTGTCCCGAGGCTGGTCATATACTTGGCTTCTTTTTTCCCCTCTGTTTCATACTCTTTTCTCCTTTTTCCTTCTCCTTTCTCCTTATTCTTTTTTTCCGTTTCCTTCTTCCTTCATTATGGCTACTACAACTGTTGCTATTTAATTCAGACATGTGTCCACACATGTAACAAATGACCCATTTTCAATTAAAGGTGTGCTAGTATGTTGAGTATTGGGCGTGCCAGAGTCATATTCGACTTGAATAAAATTGAATGCCTTGTGATCCTAGGCGACTAGATAGACTTATTAAGACTATATCTGTAAAGATTGACTGTCTAATCAGTCACCGACTAGTAAGGTGATCGGATATTTATGAAAGGAACGGTTAGTCCTTTGGATGGATTCTTTTTCTTGAATTTCAATCGAAATGTCTTTAATATTCATGTGATTACAACCGTAGTTCAAAGATAAAACAATAGAGAAAGAATATATAATCATATAAAAGATGAAAGTATTTAATCAATGATTTTACAATATGGACGTTCACGATCAACTTGAGAGACGATGATCCGTCCATCGCTCAACGCGGACTGAGCTTTATAACAGGACTATAGTGACGTGCGAGATGGTCGTCCGTTAATTGCTTGATCAAAAATTGGACTTCATGGCAAGATGGCCAATGAAGGGTGGATCTTAGACAATTTATTCGCCTCTCGATCGAAAACCAAACTTTGTAGTGAGATGGTTGGTGGGGTGACAATTTGTTTGTGAATATAACGAGAACTAAGCACGTAATGAGATGATCATGATTTGACTATATATTCGTTGTCTGTTGTGAAGCAAACCTCATGGTGAGATGGCTGACAGAATTACCTAATATGTAGCAAAAAATCATTGGAACCTTCCATTCTAAATTGAGTAATCTTCCTTACAATCTAATAAGATGTCGAGTATGAAAGATGGAGAGATAAATTAAGAATAAAAATTATGACACCATGTTATGAGCGGCATTGTGTTGTTGAACAATGGGGAATTGAACTAAAATAAAATAAAGTGATAATCGTGTTGGGAAAGCCGACAGCGGAAGCGGAACGCCGAACGTGTGAAGCAATGCGAAATCAAACAAATAAACAAGATGCAATCAATCACACACAAGCATTCACCATAAGAGACTCCAAATTTACATGGAAAAAACCCCTTAACGGGTAAAAAACCACGGCACAAAATGATCCACTATGAATATCAAAAGATTACAGAGATTGACAGTCCACTAGCAAGGAAAAACAGAGAAACCCCCAAGTTCTCTCTCACACACACTTCTCTCCTCTTCCTAGTACGAATTGGAAACCTTGGACACCTTAGGATACCAATCTAAGTTGGATTACAACTCCTTAAATAAGCAGAAATTCGAAAATAGAAACACCTTGCGTAGTACTACGAGCTGCGCAAGAAACCCGCGCGCACAGCCTACCGGTCGCCCGATCGGTCTCACCTTAAACAGACAGTCTAGGGAGAAACGAAACAAATCCGTCCACGCTGCCTCGTAGCCGACCGGTCGCTTGACCGGTCGAAGCCCACTGACGACCGGTAGCCCGACCGGTCTGGGCACATGCAGAAACTGTTGCCTTCTCTGTCTTCACGTGCATTTGGATCAGAAACGTCAGACCGGTTGTCAGACCGGTCTAAGCACCCAAACGTGCACTAGGTTTGAAGACTCTCCAACAATCTCCACCGAGGCTTCAAATATCGAATCAACACATCATTACAACATCATCTCATCTTCAATCATAGCTCCACCGCTTCTCGTGTCATCATCGACCATAACCTTACAAATTCACGCCTTTTACCGCTCTTCTCATGTGACCCTTAGGCACTTGCCACATACGAGCAACCGTGGATCTCACTGCCTCTCCCGTAACTCCACTGTGAATTGTGCTCCCGATCAACATGTAAAGATGGCCACGCCTCCGTGCCTTCATACACACGAGTGCCCCCTTCATTACTTCACAACAACGATCGCGGCCGATAAACACGCACCCTTTCGCCTCGAGTGCACCAAGATAAATTATATTCATCTTCATCTTGGGAACGTGCTTCACATCTTCCAGGACTCGTTCGATCCCATCAAACATCCTGATGCGCATATTACCAATACCTGCAACCTTATGAGCGACTCCATCGCCCACAAACACTGATTCTCCACCATACTCCCTGTATGTCGTGAATGAACTCCGGTCAGGACAAACGTGACATGAAGCCCCTAAATCAAGGATCCACTTACTACCATGAGATCCCTTGCCAGAAACAGTTAGAACTTCACACAGATCGCCACCATCCACTACGGTATTGGCACCCTCACCAGAAGAATTTTCATACCTTTCTTGCTTCATCTTGGGATTCTAACAATCCCCTCTCATGTGCCCCTCCTGGCCACAATTCCAGCACTTCACCTTAGCCTTACCTTCGCCCTTGGCCCTGGATCCCGATTTTGAATATCCTCCATGCTCAAAACTTCTTCCCCTCATAACTAGTGCCTTTGAGGAATAATGAGAAGCCACGTCACCGCTTTTTTTTTCTCATCGCCTTCGACTGGAGGGCTAAGATAATAGTCTCAACGCTTATGGTTTTCCTCCCTACGCACACAGAAGCCCTGAACGACTCATATGAATCTGGAAGAGAATTCAATAGGATGCATGCTTGGTATTCATCCTTCATCGGTTCATCGATCTCCACCAACTTGCAAACCAACCTATTGAACGTGCTCAGGTGGTCCTTCACCTCCGTTCCTTCAGTCATCCTCAAGGTAAACAACTACATCAACACGTACATGCGATTCTCTAGAGATTTCTTGGCATAAACTTTCTCTAGCTTCGCCATCGTTTCAGCTGTAGTCTTCTCTTTCATGACATGATAAAGAACATCATCCGTAAGGTTTAACAGGATTGAGGTTCTAGCCTTTTTGTCGAGCCTCGTCCACTCATCATCTTTCATAGCCTCGGGTCGCTTTCCAAGAGCTCCAACAAGCCCTTGTTGAACCAGGAAGGATTCAATCTTCACCTTCCATAGCTCAAAGTTATTTTTCCCGGAGAACTTCTCTATATCGAATCTTGCGCTCGATCCCATCTTCTCGTCTCAGATTCGAATCTACTCCACCCCAACTTTAGCTATGATACCACTTGTTAGGAAAGCCGACAGTGGAAGCGGAACGCCGAACGCGTGAAGCAATGCGAAATCAAACAAGTAAACAAGATGCAATCAATCACACACAAGCATTCACCACAAGAGACTTCGAATTTACGTGGAAAAAACCCTTCAACGGGTAAAAAACCACGGCACAAAACGATCCATTATGAATATCAGAAGATTACAGAGATTGACAGCCCACTAGCAAGGAAAAACAAAGAAAACCCCAAGTTCTCTCTCACACACACCTCTCCCCTCTTCCTAGTACGATTGGAAACCTTGGATACCTTAGGATACCAATCTAAGTCGGATTACAACTCTTTAAATAAGTAGAAATCCGAAAATAGAAATACCTTGCATAGTACTACGAGCTGCGCAAGAAACCCGCGCGCAAAACTGACCGGTCGCGCCTTGCACAGACGGTCCAGGAAGAAACGAAACAGATCCGTCCACGCTGCCTCGTAGCCGACCGGTCGCCCGACTGGTCGGAGCCCACTGATGACCGATCTGGGCACTCGCAGAAACTACTGCTTTCTCTGTCTTCACTTGCATCTGGATTACAAACGTCAGACCGATCGCCCGACTGGTCTGAGCACCCAAACGTGCACTAGGTTTGAAGACTCTCCAACAAATCGTCCATGAGGGACAGATAGATAAGATAGGTAGCGTTGAGCTAAAAAGATCGTGTTCAATATATTAGCCTAAGGCTTGTTGATTATGTTGGCGTGAGGTATGTAGCTTTTCATTCTGTGCTGGTTTTATAGACTTAGAGAGGTAGTGGTCGTGAGATCTTGTATAACTTTTTTTGATCCTCTACATAAGTGTAGCCTATCACAATTAGCCACGTGTACAAGAGAGATTATGTGTTCTCTTGCTATTCCGATTTTACATTGTGTATAAGAAGCCTTACTAGAGTCTTCATGCTGCTTGACTTATTCCTAGCCAGAGAGGATTGTTTTTTGTGAGACTCTAACATTTAAAGCTTTATAAATTGTTATTTTTGCTGAGTCTTGCTTTTCTTAAGCTCTCCAACACAGACACACGTCTTATCTCTTGGCTCCGACGTTTATTTTGTCCACGTGGTGTACATGGTTGCCAGGTGCTATTTCTCAACCATCTAATATAATCGGGTTAGGCTGGGTGTAAAAAGCAACATACTATTGTCAGTTGCTGCTTTGTACTTTCTTCTTTTTATAATAGCATGCTTCTTTATTGTACACTTGTACACTTTGCACACAATCGACAGAGGCAAGGCGAAACTACAAAAGAAACAAAGTCAAATCAGAAGACAAGCTAAAGAGAAAATAATAGGCAAAAGACACTGACATTTATGTGATTTTGGCAATATGGCCATGTCCATGAGACAGCAACATTGAATATGTTTTTTTCTACATTAAAATCAAAGAAATAGAAATATATCACTTACCCCTCTCTTGCTATTTCTCTAGGATAACTCTCTCATCAAGGAACACTTTGGAAGAATACCCTCTACTTGTCCTTTCTTCTGTATATATAACACAACAGGATAGGGCATGTGTGAAACCTAATCGAAATAGGTTTCACAACATACATACAGAAGCAAGCCAAAGTAAAGGGGTATGGGACATTCTTGTCTCCACTGCGTTAACAGTGCCTATGATGGTTAACATTCAAATCCTATGATGGTCCATCGGCACCATTTTGGAGAATGGGGTGGTGACTTATCCTCACATGTTTACACTCACTTACCCTATCCAGACCATCCAAATATTAGAGTGCATTGTGGATGGAACGAGTCTCTGAAATCACACTAATCAAGCAATCTTAACCATCCAATTATTGATGCTTAAATTCCATGGTTGCTATCATGTGCAACTCGTAATTTTTGGGATATGCTCCGTCTACAAATGGCTTAGTGATTTGGACGGTTTGAATGTCATGAAATCATTGCATGTGTAAGGTGGAAGAGTCACCCCATTTTAAATTGGTATTAATGGTACGGATAAGTCACCATCAATTTTTTGTGGTCTAAAACGATGCGATGTGTAGATGGAAGAGTCAACATGATGTTGTATAGGAGCGGATTAGTTGCCACCCCGGCCTCAACCAAGCCGGTGACACCCCTACTGTGGGGCCCACCTTGATGTATGTATTTTATATCCATGCCGTTCATCCATTTTCCATATCATTTTAGGGCATGAGCCCAAAAATAAAGTAGATCCAACTTTTAGGTAGACCATACCATAGGTAGGCCTTGTTGTAAGGGACGCACCCTCTTGGGTGAGGCCGGGTCGCAGCTAGTCGGCTCCCTTTTTTCATTGGGCTTGTCACGAAGACTCGTCATTTCAATCGCGGATGGAAGCGGATTGCGTACTGAGTAACTCCGCACGCTATAGCGTGCGGAGGAAACTCTATGGGGCCCACAGTGATTTACGTATCTTACCTACTCCGTCCCTCCATCTTAACCGAACAATTTAGGTATGGTGATAAAAAACGAAGCATATCAAAATCTAAAGTCGACCACACCACAAGAAATGTGTGAACTGAATGTCTACTGTTGAAAAATTCACGAAGTTTTGGATCAAGCTGATATTTGTGTTTTCCCTTCATCCATATCCATGTGATCTTATGAACAGGTTAGATGACAAATAAACATCACTGTAGGGCTTGGGAAGGTTTCAACGGTGGAAATTATTCCCACTGTTTCCCGTGGCATGGTCCACTTGAGATTTGGATATACTTAAATTTTGGGCTCAACAACTAAAATGAGCTGAAGAACATATGAACGGAATAGATAAAGCACATACATTCTAGGTGGGCCCAACTGAGTTTACTCCGCATGATAAGAGATGCAATCCGATTCCATCGCGGATCGAGATCCAAAGCTCAAGTGGGCAACACCACAAAAGACAATGGGGGTTGAACGCCCACCGTTGAAAACTTCCTGGAGGCTACCAAAGTTTTGGATCAAGCTTAAATTTGTGTTTTCCATTCAATTCCTAATTCGCATGTGATCTTATAATCAGGTTGGATGGCAAATAAAACATCACGGTGGGCCTTAGGAAGTTTTCAATTGTAGGCATTTAATCCCCACTGTTTTCTATGGTGTGGTTCACTTGAAGTTTGGATCTGGATTAATTTTGGGCTCATGCCCTAAAATGAGCTAGCAAAATGGATGGATGGCGTGGATAAAACACATACACCACAGTGGGCTCCACAGAACTTGGGCCACGTCGTCCCACGAGGATATCCCTGTCGTGGGTGCTAGAGGCAATCAGCTTCCCAGTATCGTCCAAACGATTGATGGGTCCCTCTCCAATTCTAACAAACATGACTCACCGGAATCACCGCATCGACTCGCCCGAGTGAAATTTTATATAGGCCGACTGAGTCGAGTCCAAATCCCGACTTTGACAACCTTGACTCGGGTTCTTTCGGCTCTACCGTATCATCTTCCCGGAAAGAAGCCACCATTCTTTTCCTGGTCCAAAAGGAAACGGTGGGTCCAATCGCCTGAAAAACGAGCCCAGCCCGGTAGCGGATTAGGTAAGGCCCCGGCCTCACCCAAGACGGTGCGACCCTTACCATGGGGCCCACCTTGATATATTTATTCTATATCCACACCGTCCATCCGTTTTTCCAGATCATTTAGACGACGATCCCAAAAATGAAGCACATCGAGTTCTCAGGTGGACTATATCATAAGAAACAATGGTGATTGAACCTCCCACTCTTAAAAACTTCCTGGGGACCATCATAATGTTTATTTTCCATCTAACCTATTGATAGGTCACACAAATCTAGATTAAGGGAAAAACAAATATCATCTTGATTTAAAACTTTTGTGGCCCACAAAAAGTTTTTAATGCTCAATTACCACTGTTACCTATGGTACGGTCCACCTGAGATTTGGATCTGCTTCATTTCTAGGATCGTGCTTTAAAATGACGTGGAAAAACGGATGGACGGCGTGGATATAGAACACATACGATCAATGTGGGCCCCATGGTAAGGGCCGCGCCATCTTTGGTGAGGCCGGGACCGCACCTTATCCGCTCCCCCAGCCTTGCCTGTTGAGTGGTTCCTTCCTTTTTTTTTGAGATATTTCCCACTGTAAACTCTCATTTTCACCCACCAGCAAAAGTAAATTCTCAAAAGTTTTCTTTCCCACTCTAAACTTTTGGAAAATTGTCGGACGAAAATACCCTTTCATCCTCCTCCACAGTCGTATTCCTCGTCCGTCTTCCTCCACCGGCGTCCATCGTCACCTACCTCCTCCGTCTTCCTCCACCGGCGTCCGTCGTCACCTACCTCCTCCGTCATCTTCCTTAGCCATCGTCTTCCTCGTTGGAGCGGTCGTCTTCATCGTTCGAGCGGCTGAAAATGGCTCACACATCCAAGCGTCGAAAAGGTATGCTAATATAAGTAAAAATGTGAAATGGATTGTGAAGTTTTTGTGAAAATGAAAGTGGAAATACTAATGGAGGTGGGAATGGTAGTGAATGTGAAGTGTTTGTGAAAATGTGACAATGGAGGTGAAAGTGTTTGTGAAAATGTGACAATGGAGGTGAAAATGAAATGGAAAGTGAATGTGAAGTGTTTGTGAAAATGTGACAATGGAGGTGAAAATGGAATGGAGTGTGAATGTGAAGTGTTTGTGAAAATGTGACAATGGAGGTGAAAATGGAATGGGATGTGAAGTGTTTGTGAAAATGTGAAAATGAAGGTGGAAATGCTAATGGATATGGGAATGGTGGTGAATGTGAAATGATTGTGAAGATGTGAAAATGGAGGTTAAAACCCTCTGTGATCGGCCTAAAAATCATTGTGATCGGTCAAAGCCCACAGTCTATTCTGCCCTTGTGATCGGCCATTTTCGCCCCTGTGATCGGCCAAATTCTCTGTCATCGGTCAAAATGACCGATCACAGTGAAATCTGCCCCTGTGATCGGTCAAATGTATGTTTCCATGACTGTTCCTCATATTGCTTTGGTGGGTGAACCAGGGTTTACGTAACCTTGAAAAATAAGGATCCTTATTCAACAATCAACACCATTCTCCATGATTTCTTTGATATGATATTAAGAGTGGTTCTTATTGATGTGTGTTGTACGTGTGAAACATGGAAGTACTTCTGCAAATAAAGTAGTCTTTCCACATCAAAGAATGAAATGTGAAGGATGCTGAACCATTCATTATTGCTCAATGGTGCATGGCGATCATAAATTTCATTTACAAGCCTATCTATCTTATATTATTTTGTAGCTGATATGCCCCTGATTATTTATTTTCATTGTTATAGCACTTGTCTAGAACCCCAAGTTGATTTTCATTGTTATTTTCATTTACATTCCTCGTGTTTGATTTCATTTTCTTGCAATTAAAGGGAAAGGAAAGAAAACCCATGCAATATTTGGAAGAGATAGCACAGCAGTGCATTTTGCTTAGCTTTTATGATTATTTTGTTTTATTTTCGATGGATTTTGATATCTGCCATTTTGATGATCGGCCAAATCCAACTGTGATCGGTCAAAATGACCGATCACAGTCAACTCTGCCTCTGTGATCGGTCAATATGCCTCTGTGATCGGTCAATCTGGTACTGTGATCGATCAGTCTGTCCCTGTGATCATCGAACAAAGGCCTCTGTGATCGGTCACAATTGACCGATGAAAGTAAAATTGGCCACTGTGATCGCTAAAATCCCAAATTTGACCGATCACTACCGCTGTGATCGGTCAAGCCCACTGTGATCGGCCAATTTGACCGAGTACGGCCAGAATTTTCCTCTGTGATCGGTCAAAATGACCGATCACAGTGTAAATCGGTGGCCTGTGATTTTAGTATGAATGACTCTGTGATCGGTCAAATTGACCGATCACAGTGACAATTGTCCGTATCATGTGTACATATAAACTGTGATCGGTCAAAATGACCGATCACAGAGGCACTTTCTCGCTGTACTCGGCCAAATTGACCGAATTCTGCTTATGATTTACACTGAACTCGGTAAAAATGCCCGATCACAGGCAATTTCTCGCTGTACTCGGCCAAATTGACCGATCACAGTGACAATTGACCGAGTTCTGCGTACGATTTACACTGTGATCGGTCAAAATGGCCGATCACAGAAACAATTTGTCGCTGTACTCGGTCAAATTGACCGATCACAGTGACAATTGACCGAGTTCTGTGTACGATTTACACTGTGATCGGTCAAAATGGCCGATCACAGAAACAATTTGAACGATCACAGAAACAATTTCTCGCTGTACTCGGCCAAATTGATCGAGTTCTGCGTACGATTTACACTGTGATCGGTCAAAATGGCCGATCACAGAGGCAATTTCTCGCTGTACTCGGCCAATTTGACCGATCACAGTGGCAATTAACTGAATTCTGCGTACGATTTACACTGTGATCGGTCAAAGTGGGAAATTCTCGCCGTAACTGCAAATTGACCGATCACAGTGAGTATATTTGGTGTTGAAAATTTATAATTGTTTTTGTTTTTGTATTTGTAATGTATAACATGTGTGCTATTTTTTGTGTGCAGGAACCGAAGAAATCCCTAACATTTCAGCAAAATGCAGTCTGACGTGGTGGTTTAAGGGTGGTGTTAAGGATGGAATACTGAGTAATGAACGCAGGATAAGGCTGTTTAGGCAGTCCCCATTTGGATTTCTGTTGGACCTGAAATCCTTCAGATATCTAAGAGCTCTCGGACATATCCTCTTTCTGAGATATAGAGGGGAAATTGGTGACCTCGTCTTCGAAATTCGGGGAAACTTATTGAGGATGACTGAGATGGACTTCGCCCTTATAACAGGGCTGAAGTCCGGAGACCTAACAATTCCGGAATTAGGTGCTGCTACAAAAAATTCAATTAAAGAAAAATATTTGGCGAAGCAGTATCCGATATTGAAACAACATCTAAGAGAGGTGTTCAACAAGATTGTCAAGACTAAAAAGCACGAGGATGTTGTTAAAGTTGCATTGTTAATGTGTGTAGAATGGTTCGTTAGAGGGACTGGCAGCAAATATTATTGTAAGCATGAATTTATCCAGTTGGTTGACAATTTGGATGAGTTCAACAGGTATCCCTGGGGTAGTCTCGCATTCGAGACAATGACCGAAGGGGTACTAGCCGCGGCGCAGACAGCGCGTGAATGCGAGCCAACTTACAATGTATATGGATGCGTATTTCCTCTACAGGTAAGGGTTGTTATATCTACTCTTTTAACTAATGCATTTATTTAGTCCACTATATAGTCTTTTAATCTTCTTCAATTTCATGTTATTCTAACAGATATGGGCCGTCGAAAAAATCGTGGCTCTAAGAAGGAGTGTGAAGTCATATGTTCCTTCCAGAATTCCACGCTTCAATCGATATGAAGACTGGTATGGATGGAGGCACAACGTAATATACGACATCATTGAGAATGAAGAAGTAAGTGCATTACTCTATCTATTTTATCGTTTAACATATCATGTATGTTTTGATATATTGAGATTGAAGCAATTTATTTTTTTCAGACAGAAATAATTGGGACTTTGGAACCCACCAGCGAAGAGCTGAAGTTGGAGGCTGTTCGTCTGGTTTATGAAAGAGTAAAGGTAAAAAGTTTAACATTGGGCATCGTTGATTTGAGAGGAAGTGATGACATGTCTCAATTCCATGACAAGTGGGCATCATTTTGTATTATTTTCAGGGAATCGAGGATGGTTTTGTTATAAGGAGTACAGAAATTCGGAGGAAAAAGTCAAGAGATATAGAAGAGGATGAGGATGAGGATGAGGAT
Source organism: Liriodendron chinense (assembly GCA_003013855.2). Taxonomy (NCBI): domain Eukaryota; kingdom Viridiplantae; phylum Streptophyta; class Magnoliopsida; order Magnoliales; family Magnoliaceae; genus Liriodendron; species Liriodendron chinense. Next base: position 7,635,274 of record ML058339.1, on the reverse strand, counting down.
GACGATGATGATGATGGAAAGGGAGAAGATGGTGACGGAGAAGATGAGGATGATGAAAATGAAGAAGATGATGATAGAGAAGATGGGAAGGAAGGAGAAGCTGGGACAAATGAGAATGAGGGAGAGGAAGAGGGAGAAGAAGAGGGAGAAGGAAACGAGGAGTTAGAAATTATAGAAAAATGTAACAAAGAGAGGAAGAAAAGGAAGAAGGAGAGAGAAGAGTTGAAGAAAGAAATAAATGAATTGAAGAAAGAGATAAAAGAATTACAGAAAGAAAGGAAAGAGTTCCACCGAGTAGTAGAAGAATTAAAGCAGCATACAAAAGAGTTCAACAAAGCGAGGGAAGATTTGACAAAAGACCTAGAAATTTTAAGGATGGAGAGAGAAGATTTGAAGAGGGAGAGAGAAGATATAAGGAGAGAGAAAGAGGAGTGGAAGAAGGAGAGGGAAGAATTGAAATCGAAGAAGGTGTGAATGTATTATTTTTTTTAAAATATGTTTTGTAGTAATGTATTGTTTATTGAAGTATGCTATGTTTTGATATATTAATTTATTGTGATTGGTTCTGTGTACTTGAGTAGAAAGCCGCTAGTCTGTCTACTCAAACAGAGGTCGAGAAGGAAGCTGCCACTCCTACAATTCAAGGGAGACCTAAAAGGCACTTGAAGCCTTCTTGGTGCAAGAGATCTCCTTTTGTACCTATGTCTGCTATTGAAATAACTCTCAGCGTATTTACAGAGGCCAAAGAAGCTAGAGACCTCATTACTTCTCCGATACCAGTACATTTACAGATGGATCCATTTAGGAAGCTATCGGAGGAGGAAATTATGGAATTGCGTAATTGGTATGATACAAATAAAAATGAGGCAGCGGGAATATGGTTTAAATCAATATGGGAGAAGGATGAATGGGTTGATAGTGTTGTAAGTATTCTCAATCTTCATGACTTGATTTACATGTACATTTATTTACCTCGTAGAGCTAAATCAGCTTCGTTTGTTAGGCGATGGACAAATATATTGAATTTTTGGAGAGAAGGAAGGATGAGTGTCCGACAGCATATCCTCAGGATTGCAAATTCTGCCCCACCTTTTTTTCGGTAATTGTGCGACAAACATGTCCTAGTAAAATTGTATTTCTACTTTCAATTTTTTTGACATTTGTAATATTGTTTTTGACAGACATGTCTCAAAAATCTTTTGCCTAAATTAAAGAAATATCAGAACGACCCAGAGCGTATGGTAAAAATTCTAGAGAAAGACTGTAGCTTTAGCATTGCAAAAGAGCGCAATGAGACGAAGGCTATGTGGAAATATGAAAGAGTAATGTTTTCGTGATTGGCACTAGGTATTTCTTATTTATTTTTAAACTATGTGACATAATTGATAATTTCTTTTATTTTACATGTACAGGTATATGTACCTGTAAATCACGACAACAAACATTGGATTGTAATGATCATCCACCCCAAAGAAAGAGAGATTGTAATTTGCGATAGTCTCGATAGCAACCCGCTTCTCCAATACAAGAAAGAGATCCGGGTCATGATTGAAGGACTCCCTATTCTCTTTCATTTCACCGGAGACACCTCCGCGTTTGACCGGGAGTGGAGCGGAGCGTCCGTGAAGAGGTTTATCTTCCAAAGCAGAGAAATGGGAGTGATTGCGGTATATATGTCATGAAATATATTGATATACTATGCGGCGGTGACATTTTGTCAAATAAACAGTTCGACAACACTCAACTATTCAGGGATTCATTGGCGTTTGACTGTTTGAGTATTCATGATTAGGCGTGGGAGGGAGCGAAAATTTTGTATAACTGTATTTTATACCAGTGTAACATATAGGTGGGGAAAATGTGAATGAGTTATGAAATGATTTACAGGTGAATGGTTTGTGGAATGGTTTGTTGAATTTTGTGTGAACAGTGATTGGTTTACATGTGAATGATACTCAGAATTTTGACCGATGACAGTGTCATTCGTACTCAGAATTCGGCAAATGTCACTGTGATCGGTCTATTTAACCGATCACAGCGAGAAGTTGCCTCTGTGATCGGTCATTTTGACCGATCACAGCGAGAAATTGTTTCTGTGATCGGCCAAATTGTTTCTGTGCTCGGCCATTTTGATCGAGTACAGCGAGAAGTTACCTCTGTGATCGGTCATTTTGACCGATCACAGTCTAATTGAGAGTCAGAATTCGGCCATTTGTCACTGTGATCGGTCATTTTTTATCGATCACCACTGCTGTTCGTACACGGAATTCGGTCATTGGTCACTGTGATCAGTCAATTTGACCGAGTACATCGAGAAATTGCTTCTGTGATCGGTCAATTTGACCGATCACAGCGAGAAATTGCCTCTGTGATCGGTCATTTTGACCGATCACAGCCTCATTCGGAAACAGAATTCGGTCATTGGTCACTGTGATCGGTCAATTTGACCGATCACAGCGAGAAATTGCCTCTGTGATCGGTCATTTTGACCGATCACAGTCTAATTCGGACTCACAATTCGGCCATTTGTCACTGTAATCGGTCAATTTGACCAGAATTTGTATGCCTAAATTGAGATACACATGCCATGCATATGTACCATACATGTAATCAATCAAAATCATTAGACAACAATAATTACTTATCTAATTCTATACAGTACAACTCCGGCATCCAGTATTTCTACATCAGGCTTGCTGATCCAGATCATCAACATGATGGTCACCACTGCTGATAGCCCATGCAGCAAAAATCCCATAATGGAAAACTCCTGACCCTTTCTATTGATTTCCCAACAAATAGATGATTAAGAAAGAAAATAAATTAACAACTGAAGCTGAACTGGAAAGGGGCCAAACGTCATGCATCTGCTAGTGGAAACTTGCACTTTCGTCGATTATGGCCTGTTCGTTTACACCTTCCGCACTTTACTGTTTTCCGTTCTTCTCCACGTGACGGAATTCGCATCTTCTTTGGTCTTCCGGCTGACCTTTGTTGTTGTGGGGGTTTAATTGTAGCACAATACTTCCAGAATTCATCTGATATTTCCCATTCACTCTTGTCACGTACTGGGTACACCGGTTCATTAAAGCTGATCCGATAATTTTCGACCGTATAAAATGGGGAGCGGTACTTGTAATGAGGAAGATTATAACTTATACATGCTGAAAGAACATGCAAACACGGCAACCCTTTTACGTCAAACTCACGGCATGTACACGAAAGCTCGTTGAGATTAACTTTGTCATTATATTCATCCTCAATATAATACTCATCTCGAGAAATCGCATGACAACGGGAATTGCGCGCCTTCTCTACAAAATCCGTTAGTTGTTTCTCCGCCCAATTTGTCAAAGGTCCAGTAAATGATGAGATAGATTCACTTCTCTTGTAGAACATTTCTTGAATCTTCAATCTGACCGTCTCTATCAATATGGTCACAGGATACTCTCTTGCTTCTTTGAATAGAGCATTAACGCACTCCGATATGTTAGTAGTAACCAAGTTGAATCTTTTTCCTGGAAAATGCGAAGATGCCCATCTTTCATATCCTATTTCTGTCAACCATGCATGTACTGGTGGGTTAGCCATTTCTATATTGCGCATTAGTTTTTCAAACTCAGCCTTCCTGCACGTCTTTACAGCCTGCCAATAATATTGTTCCAACGACTTATCTTTAAATGTGTCAACCAAGTTTCTGTAGATATGGTAGGCGCAGTAGCCATGGATCGCGTATCGAAAGACTTCGGGGACTTCTTTCATTAAACCTTTATGTCGGTCAGATATAATGACAAGACCCGGAAGATACCCTAACGTATTATTCAGGTGGGAAAGGAACCAATTCCAACTGCTGCTGTTCTCTGATTCCCCGATACCAAATGCTACCGGTACGATATGATTGTCTCCATCTAAGGCTGTTGCCACAAATAGAACACCTTTATATTTACCTTTTAGGTGCGTCCCGTCGATGGCCAACACCCTTCGCAAAGTAGTTTGAAAACTTCTTACACACTGTCCAAGTGCAACGAAACATCTTTCGAACCTGCTCGTCTTTGGGTTAACAAGCACAGCCGTCACCGTTCCTGGGTTAGCCCTCCTTAGCTCGTGTAAATAGGCTGGGAGTTGATTGTAGGAATCTTCGTAAGATCCCATTACACGCTTGATTGCGATCTCCTTAGCCAGCCATGCCTTCTTGTAGCTGATAAGAATATTATATTTCTCGTGCATAGCTAATATTATGTCACGCGGCCTTAATCCCATGCGCTGCTCAATACGACTAACAACCAACTCGCTGGCTAACTTACTACTTGCTTGCCGGTGATCGCTCTTCATCCAGGACATGCCACATGTGTGTTTTGACGTGTAATTCTTTATCTTGAATATCCCCGCATCATTCACCCTAGATGCATGAACCCTCCATTGACAATTATCTTCGAAACATACCACGGTAAATCTCTTGGACGATGAATACAAGACTCTATATTGAAAGTTTTGGCGAATTGCGAATTGGCTCAAAACATACTGGTAGCGTGCCTTGTCCTTAAACGTTTGTCCAACTGCTATCTCAATTGTGTCATCAAATGAATCTGAATATTTCGACAAATCAGCATTGATCAATACATCATCATCAAATGGCACATTAACTAGACCGGTCATGAAGTTTGATGTTTGAGGCGGCTCAAACAATGCATTCTCACTTAGACGTATACAGTCATCACCAGTGGTGGAGGATGAAGTTACATGATCTCTTGTACGTAAAGGTGATGGTGAAGGAACATGTGAGGACGAAGGCACATCTACTCTTATAGGTAAAGGTGAGGATAAAGGAACACCTACTTTTGTAAGTACAGGTGACGTCGTATATTCACATTTCAGGCTAAGGTCAGCTGCCCAGCGAACTCCATGTTCCTCACACGGATTTTCCACTGCGGGGGTATCATGTTCAACGACGGCATCAGATTCAACACCATTCCAACCAATGGGGTCTTCGTGTAATGTCTCATTAATGCGATCCATTGTCTCTATGATTAACGGCACGTATGTATTCGGATGCTCCGACTGTGCTGCCAATAACACTCGCACGTCTTCATCATCTTCGATTTCAGATGGTGGGATTGATTGGTTTGAGCATGGGTACATGACTTTCATCCTAATATCACAATCCCTCTGTGTAGTTTTCAACATCCTATACATTTTAGAGAGGAGTTCCTCATGTGTAGTCCCGACATTCAACACAACGCTTTTTGACTTTCCACCCTTATACGTGTATGCATTGTTTTCACATATTAACTCTCCATCATAAGCGCATACGGTGATTCTAGAAGCCATTAACTGCAAACAAATTCGAAAAAATCTTCTTAGCGAACCGTTAAACAATCAATGAAGCCGGTCATTTTCACCAACTATAATGAATATGAAAACATACAGATTATTCTAATCAAATCTTAACACAAATTCAAGGTTCTCTCATTGAATTACACTGTATTCGCTGAAATTTCACTGTATCCAGGTGTATTAGGTAGATTTTGACTGTACTCAATGCAAATTCACTGTGAGCGGTGGAAATTTAGTACATTCGGCTAAATTGACTGATTGCTCGGTCAATTTCACTGAGTGCTCTTACAAACTGATGGAGTGCTCTTCCAAATTGACTGACTGCTCTTCCAATTTGACTGATTGACCGTGCTCGGTCAATTTCACTGAGTGCTCTTCCAAATTGACTGAGTGCTCGGTCAATTTGTAGCACTGCTCTTCCAATTTGACTGACTGCTCTTCCAATTTGACTGATTGACCGTGTTCGGTCAATTTCACTGAGTGCTCTTCGAAATTGACTGAGTGCTCGGTCAATTTGTAGCACTGCTCTTCCAATTTGACTGACTGCTCTTCCAATTTGACTGATTGACCGTGTTCGGTCAATTTCACTGAGTGCTCTTCGAAATTGACTGAGTGCTCGGTCAATTTGTAGCACTGCTCTTCCAATTTGACTAACTGCTCTTCCAATTTGACTGATTGACCGTGCTCGGTCAATTTCACTGAGTGCTCTTCCAAATTGACTGAGTGCTCGGTCAATTTGTAGCACTGCTCTTCCAAATTGACTGACTGCTCTTCCAATTTGACTGACTACTCTTCCAATTTGACTGATTGACCGTGCTCGGTTAATTTGACTGAGTGCTCGGTCAATTTGTAGCACTGCTCTTCCAAATTGACTGATTGCTCGGTCAATTTCACTGAGTGCTCTTCCAAATTGACTGAGTGCTCGGACAATTTCACTGAGTGCTCTTCCAAATTGACTGATTGACCGTGCTCGGTCAATTTCACTCGGTGCTCTTACAAATTGACTGAGTGCTCGGTCAATTTCACTGAGTGCTCTTCCAAATTGACTGAGTGCTCGGTCAATTTCACTGAGTGCTCTTCCAAATTGACTAATTGACCGTGCTCGGTCAATTTCACTCGGTGCTCTTCCAAATTGACTGAGTGCTCGGTCAATTTCACTGAGTGCTCTTCCAAATTGACTGAGGCTCGGTCAATTTCATTGAGTGCTCTTCCAAATTGACTGATTGACCGTGCTCGGTCAATTTCACTCGGTGCTCTTCCAAATTGACTGCGTGCTCGGTCAATTTCACTGAGTGCTCTTCCAAATTGACTGAGTGTTCGGTCAATTTCACTGAGTGCTCTTCCAAATTGACTGAGTGCTCGGTCAAATTGACATTGCTTTTCCAACTTTACTGCAATCGGTGATGTTTCACATTTGCCTTACTGCTCGGTCAATTTGACCGTCTTCAGTGATAATGACCGAGTGATCTTTAATGTTCACTGTAATCGATGAAATTGATCGACTTCACATACATGCCCGCAAAAAAACGACATTCATGGCTAGCACCCTTCGAAATAAGACATTCATTGCGAAACAAATAAAGATCTAACTTTATTATTGCGAAAAAACACATTCATTCTTCAATCTTACTTACCTACAGCGGCCGTTTCGGTGAGACACGAGTTCAAGGAGTAGAAGAAGAATCCAATGAGTTGAAACACGATTTCAAAAAGAAGAGAAGATGGGTTCTGAGTTATAACCGGAGAGAATACGAAGACAACATGGGTTCTTTTCTATATTTGAAGAGAGAAAAACGAGGAAGAAAAATAAGATATTATAAAAAGGAATGAAATTCATAAACAAAGGGTATTTCGGTCAGAAAAAGTTACGTCCGTACAGCTTAAGTTTAGAGTGGAAAAGAATGGTTTTGAAGCGTTTATTTTTGCTGGTGGGTGAAAAGGAGGGTTTACAGTGGAAAATTTCTCTTTTTTTTTAAAGAAGTTATTTGGTACTCTGGCTGCGTATGGAACTTGATACGCAGGCCTTCGTAATTTGTACATATATGACATCACCCACCCAAATCAAACTCACTGCAGCTAAATTAAATTGGTTGAACAACCCTAACGTCCAACTCGTCTACACGTGTTTGTTGAAATAGGACAATAGGATAATGTTCAATTTTAGCCGTCCAATAAATGTCCACTAATCCGATAGTTAAATCATGGGATTAGCTTAATTTTCTATTAATGATTACATCTAATGTGTACGTCTTAATTTGTAAATCTTTCTTTGAATTAATCTTATGACACGTGGAATTTGTAAGTAATCTCTAAGTGCCGGTAGCCTGCGTATCATCGCTCTGCCAGGCTATTAAAGTGACTCTCATCTTTTCCATTGTCCCGCGTACCACCGCACCACCAAACCGCGTCGATGCGGCTCTTCAGTATAAAAGAGGAATGCGCACATCCAAACATAGCAGTCTATGCACAGCTTACCAAGCCAACTTGTCATTCGTGCAGGAAATCCAATCCGTGAAAAGTGTGTGGCTCACCATGAAAATTACCTGTATAAAAAATCAGAACGGTCCACTTATCATATGGACAACGCCGTACAAATAAACAAATCGTTGATGACCTCACCAGTGTGCTGGCGCGTGGCATCTAAAGAGTGGTAGGATTGATTTTCAGACCATGTGATCTTCATGATGGGTCCATTGTTTGCACGTATAGGATGTCCCACACATTTAATATGTGGTAAGCTTAGAAATGCTAGGGTGGCGGGAGATCCTTTTTCTCCTAAAATGGAAGGGCATCCAGCTCACCTTTCCTTCCTCCAAAACTAATACTGTACACGTGGATGTTCATACGATGAACCTACCCGTTCGTTCATACAAGGATCCATAGATGTCCGATAGATATAAAAAAAATAAAAAATCGCAACGGTTGTACAATTGTACTGCAAAGATCACTACATAGATTTAGGTAACTTTACATCCCCTTTTTGGATTGTTATGCTTGTTCCAGTGGATGAACGGTTTGGATCAATATAAAAATTCACCAAGTGTACTTTATACTTATAGAAGGGAACGCGGATTAGGTATTGCCGTCTGATGGGCCCACCGTGATTTATGGGTTTATCAACGCCGTCCATCCATTTTTTTTCCATATCATTTTGGACTGTAGGTCCAAAAATGAGGCAATCCAAGCTCAAGTGGATCACAACATAAAAAGAGCAGTGGTGATTATTACTATCACTTTTGAAACCTTCCTAGGGCCACTTTGATGTTTATTTCCCATCCAACCTGTTCTGAAGCTCAACACAAATATCGGCTTGATCCAAAACTTATTCGGGCTTGCTCCAAAACTTATAAGGCTCTCAAAAAGTTTTTAATGGTGGTCGTTTAATCCCTAATATATATCCCACTTGTGCCTTTGATCTGCTTATTTTTGGGCCTAAAGCCAAAAATAATATGTAAAAGTAGATGGACAGTGTTAAGAAACCCATCAAGAATGGTGGGCCCTTCAGAGCCTCAGCCTGTTTCAAGTTAGGTACAGAGGTTGTACCTAATCCAAGTCCTAAAGAAAGGGAGGAGGTGCATTATGCACCCTGTCATTAGTGGAGAGCCGGTCATGGTGGGTTGACAGTCTGTCGCATCGGTGCAGCCCACTGCTCTCCCCCAATGAGAAGGCGCCACGCACCCACCCGTTCGAGGATTGCCGGTCAAAGGTTCCTGTGCTCGAAATCTAGGTGGGACCCATCGTGATGTTTGTGAGAAATCTACACCGTTCAACCGTTTCGTGAAATCATTTTAGGCGTTGAAACAAAAAAGAATAGGATCGAAGACTCAAGTGGCTGAAATAAAGCAAAAGGTGGGTAGAGAAATTCCTACCAGTGAAAGGGTCCACAGTGATGTTTATATGCCATTCATACCGTTCATAATGTCATTCCTACTAAGATGAACTGAAAACACAAATATTATCCTAATTCGAAACTTCAGTGGCCCCACGAATATTTCAAATGTGGAAGTTCAATCGTCACGTTTTCGGCCCGCTTTAGTCTTGGACCCGTTCATTTTTTGTCGCAATGCCTAAAATGATCTCACAAAATAGTTGGACAGCGTAGATTTCTCACAAACGTAATGGTGGGTCCCACCTAGATTCCGAGCGCAGGAGGTGCCTGCAAAAGGCTATCGCTGGCAATCCGCGTCCGTCCATCTCCGTCTGGTGGGGGAAGTACCTAATCCGAGCCCATCCGAGGGGATCACGAGGGGATCACGAGGGAGTGGTTTTCGGATATGAGATGATACGGTAGAAGCGGGAGAACCGGAATAAAGTATACACCTCTCTCCAAATACACGTGGAAGAATGATAATTGAATCGGGTCCATCAATCTATTGGAAACTAGCATGGATGGCTTGGATGAAATCTATTGCACAAATCTCTATGATTGGTGGTCCACAATAGACGGTAGAAATGGTATTATTTAAAGGTCAGGTATTCAGTAAGATTATTGAAGAAAATTGATAGATAGAAATATCTAATAGGTTTGATTTTTGAAGTCCCAGCAGGTGAATGGACCTGATTCATACATCACATCTGACGTGTACTTTTAAGAGATAGATGCATCAGTTTCCTCCCCCGGATTCCCCCAGGATCTCGGCCGTTAACCGTCTCCCACGAACCATACCGGCCGGCGCCAATCGTTGCATTTAAAATGCTGGTGGTTTGTTAGAAGCCGTACGCGTGTTCATCTACACGCAATGATATGTGAATTTACTTAGCATTTTAGGAAGATCTGAGCTTTCCATCAGGTGGGACACACAGTTTTGTTTTTTTAGAGTAACAATTAGGTAGGTTGATCTCTTAAGTGGTCCACAATTTATACAAAACATGAATGGCTGGATGAAGCTTTCATAGCCGTCTGTTTGTTTCGCGCAGTGTGTCCAAACTGAGGGGTCATAGAGGTTGATTTTTAGGCCACAAGATCTAAGCGTTCCACATGATGGAAAACTCGGGTATCTCACACGTGTTTCATTTTGACACGTGTTTATTGTGTGTGGGATGGGCAGGGTTTCACATACATGGGAAACATCAAAAGTCAAAACGGAAAACACGAACCTCTCTCTCTCTCTCCAAATTCCAAATTCCAAGCCGAGAAGAGACCTCTCTCTCTCTCTCTCTCTCTCTCTCCAAATTCCAAGCCGAGAAGAGACCTCTCTCTCACAAAAGGTCTGTTTTGGGCTTCCTTTTCATGTTTTTTTGTGCCCTGCAAGAATTCGAGCCTGTCCAACAGTTCAGTAAGTATGTTTTGCGGTTTTTCTCTTTTAACATTTCTCATTTCTTTTGCTTTTTTTTTTTTTTTATTATTGCTTCCTGATCTGTTCTTGATATGCTTCTATTTCATATATGCAAGGCATTTTTGTTATAAATTGTAGTGAATTCTCTTCCAAACCATTGGAATTTCTTCTTCTTTCTATGTTTTTTTTGAAACTTTCCAGGGAAAAAACGACATGGATCTTATCGCTTCTCTTTTCTTTGCTTCTACCGCCCTTGATTCTGTTTTGAGTCGTGTTTTGGTTGATTTGTGCTTGGATTAGGAGATGGGGAAATGGGTTTTTTTTCACTGGCATTTGGAAGTCAAGTTGGAGATGTTGGAGAAATTTTTTCTCTGTTTAGTTCTTTTCATACTTCTTCATATGGTGGACTAGATCTTTTGAATAGATGGTTGAAGCTGTTTGATTTGGGCTTAGAAACGTTGATGGAGAAATGTGTTTTCTTTTAATATTAATTTCGAATTTCGGAGTTCAGTGTGTGAGATGTCTGCAGAAAAATTGGCAGGATTAGTGCTGTCTGCAGGTTTTCTTCTTTTTCAGATGCGGATATCTGTGCGTGACGAACTCTCGATGTCTTGAAAAGGAGGTTGAGTCTGTTTGATTTCAGCTAAGACAAGGAGATGGGGAAATGGGTTTTCTTTGAATTTGCTGTTGGAATTTGGGAGTTCAGTATTGGAGATGTTTGCAGAAAAATTGGCAGGAATGGAGCTGTCCGCAGGTTTTATTCCTTGGGTGTTCTTCTTGGTTAGATATGCAATTCTTCTTTGTTTGATGAGTTCTCAAAGTCTTTATAAGGAGGTTGACTTTCGTTGATTTTGGCTTAGAAAAGGAGATAGGGAAATGGGTTTTCTTTTAATTTGCAGTTGGAAAAGTATTGGAGATGCTTGCAGAGTAATTGGCAGAATTAGAGCTGTCTGCTCGTTTTCTTCGTTGGGTCTTCTTCTTGTTTAGATGCGTACTTCTTCTTTGCATGATGAGCTCTTGATGTCTTGAAAAGGAGATAAACTCTGTTTGATTTCATCTTGGAAAAGGAGAGGAGGAGATGGTTTTTCCTTCCATTGGCATTTGGAAGTTACTATTAGAGATCTACAGAAAAAAATGCCAGGGATAGAGGTGTTTGTGGATGCTCTTTGTTGGGATTGTTTTTTATGCTTTTTCCTTCATTGCTGATAAGCTTGATGTCTTGAAAAGGAGGTTGAATCTGCTTGTTTGGTTGAGGAATTTCAAAGATACCTTCTAGAGTAGGTATTTCCTCAGTATCAATTCTACAAAGTTATAATATCTTTTTTGTTTTGGCCCTAGTCTGCTCTACTCGGTATGGGTATTTATGCTGAGGAGTTATATGATCCTCTACTTGAAGATAGATATGTATGGTGTTCTCATGACTTGGTGACCTGGACCATTGCTGAGCAACAATGGTTGGAGCCTTATCCCAGCTATTGGGGTCAGCTACATGAATCCCATTTCACCATTCCACTCTATGAAGGGCCACAATTTTGGTTAGAGCATAGGTCATCAAGTCTTTTCTTACTACCTCCAACCACGTCCTTTGGGCCTTCCTTTTGCCCTTTTAGAGCCTTCAACTTGTACCAACTCACTCCTTCTAACCAGGGTAGTTCTTGGTGTCCCTTGCACATGACCAAACCATCTATGTCTGCTTTCCCTTGTATTATTATGTACTGGTTCTACTCCTAAGTTCCCTTGAATGCATTTATTACCTAATTCTATCCTTCCTCTTCTTGCCACCCATCCATCTCAACATCCTGATTTTTGCTACACTCATCCTATGAACATGTTGTTCTTTAACTGCCCAACATTTTGTCCCATAATGCATGGCTGGTCTTACAACTATCCTATAAATCATGAATATGGGCAATATGACATTCCAACAATGGGTGGAGAATGCCCCAAAAATCTCCCAAATGGAGCCAATCTATCCCTTCGATTGGTGTTGGCGATATTTTGGTAATGTCATCAATGTATTGATTATCGCAAAAAAATTGTTTAAAAAAATTTCAATTTCAAAATTTTTATGGGTGCATGGTTGTATGTAGTGTTCAATTTGTCGATGATAATAACGTGATATTATCGTTATTGCAACTTGGGCAATATCGAGACTACTATCTTTTGTTTCCTTTTCGGTTATCAAGCAATTTCTCGACAAAATATCATGTGTTGTCGATATTCTAAAATATTGATGTATGTTTGGATGGGTAGATGGGATGGTTAGATGGATAGATGGGATGGATGGGAATGTTGGAGTAATTTTTACGACAACATATGCTTTTAGGCCCCTATTAAATGAAAACTTATTATGTACGCTTTTTTTTTTTTTTTGTAAATTTTTTATTCCTAAATATGCAAATATGTGTCTTTTAGCATATCCTGAAGTTTCACTAAAAAAATCCACCATTTTCTCCATGTTTCTCAAATGTTTTCCCACATTTCTAGTTATCAGTGATATCGATATCATTTCCATATCTCCGGCCAACGAAACTTGTAGCAATACCGATACTTTGAACACTGGGTGTCCCCCAAAGTGACAGTTAAGGCGCCACTAGTATGGACTCAGACCCTGAGGACATGGAACATGTCCTCAAGCAGTAGAGGATCACACAGTTCCCCATGTCCTATCAGCTAACAATTGAAGTTCTTCTCTCCTTTGGAACAATGTGGTTGTGATGCTCTCTGCCTAAGTTAATCATCAATATAATAATTAAGGCCCGAAAACTAGGAGTATTCTGGTATAACAGAATGATGTAGGATGCCCTAATTATGATGCATGCTCATGAACACAATTAAATTAGCGGAATTAAAAGGCAATAACAATATAAAATCTAGCAGTAATCATCACGAACTAAGAAAATCACAAGGAAGCATGCAATGGAACGGGCCATTCATCACAACCATGAAGTATGAAATTCAATTATTACTAGGGTTGGATCCGGCGAGGGATGGAAGCTCCCGATCTTGCATGGCTATAACCCAATAAATTAAAAGGAATCTCTAATCCAGGAAATCAAGGGATTTTGGATTAGGGATTTGAAAATCTGAAAACTTAGGGTTTAGGATAAAAAATAAGATTTTGGGATTGTGGTTAGCAAAACAAATAGGTTAGGGAAAGATAGAATTACCTCGAAGAAGGATTAGAGGGGCATAAGAAGCAAGTAGAAGAAAGAGGGATCAAGGAAGAGGAAACATCACCATGAGAGAGACAAGAGGAAGGAGGCAACCAAATGGTTTGCTTTAATCAATAATCAATAGTTAATTCGAGTTTAGGGCTTTAGCCCACTTAAATAAGCAAATAAAGACATGAAAGTACTAAAATACCCCCAAAAACTAAACAAAAACACGTAACTAACAAAAGTGCGGGAAAGTTCGAGCGTTCGGTCGGGCGCCCGAGCTGCCGCCCGAAGTCGTCAGAAAACCTCCAGAGAGGTTCGGGCGCTCGGCAAATAAAGTTCGGGCTCCCGAAGGCTATGGTCGGATGCCCGAAGACAGTGGTCGGGCGCCCGATGGGTGCCCGAAATCTTCAGTTCTTCGGTATTCTTTCTCCTTTCTTCCTTCACATGTGTCTTCCCTGAGTGGGGTCTTCTATGTGTCCAATCACATGTAAAGGGTCTTCAGCTCCTCAATAATCGCCTATCCACAAGGACGGAACTTGTGGTTGGCGCTTTCTTCGTTAGTACACCTTGAATGCTCTTGTGTCCGCATCACAGAAACTTCCATGAAAGATAATCAAAAGCACTTATATTAGAACATTGGTAGAATGGAGATGAAGTCTTCATCTGTGCATGCCTTGTCATGAAAGCACTTTGAATATGTATGTGGAGGATTAGTGGGAGGTTCAACATTTTCATTTGGGGGGGAAAAATCCGTGATTGGGATTTGAGGACTTAATAAGGATGCCTTGGAAATCTGTGCTGGCTTCAAAATAATCAGACAATCCAAGAAACTAAGTCTCAGCTTTGCAAGTTCTTCTAGTGGTGCATTTGGATACATTGTCATTGACTTGGAAAGACTCGGTTGGGTCAGAAATGGAGATGGCAGAAATACGACCCAACCAAAAAGCTTGAGAGACCATTGTTGTGAATCTTGATATGGCGTCTAGTGCTTCTCTTTTACAATTAATTCTAATGAAAAATAAATAAGATTACTGCCGTTTTTACTGGAAACAAGGGAAGAGATCCAATGCCCCGGAGGCACTGAATTTTCATGCTTCCATATCATGTACCATACACAAGGCATGTTTATGAAGATCCCCTGTTGGCTCCATTGATTGGCTGCTAACTCTCCGATCCTAACCGCCTGGTAAATGAACTTTTCCTCATTGATACAGTTCATTGTGATTTATTTCCCCCCTTTTAGTGAACTCTTGTATGCCACCGATTAAAGTTTAGGATCAACTAAACAGTGTGATTCTTCACTATTGGTCTATTCACTATTCACCATTGGACCTACTGGATGAATGATTATGATCTCGCCCATGTATGCCACTCATGCAGCAATGGCATGAAGGCACCATGACCTTCGTGCCTTCAGATCATGGTTTTTTGACTCAGCAAGTTCGACCTACTTGTACAGTCCTGAATCAAGTCAGAACTTGGCAAGTCGGAGAATGATTCAGCCAAGTCGGGCCGAGTCAGAGGGGTGACTCGCGGTACCGAACTGGATAGGACTCAGATGAGTCAGCAATCCTTGCTTTGGAGGCACTGAATCAGCTCCCTGGAAATGATCATTAATTAGTTTCAACCTTAAGATTTTTGAATTCGTAGAGATTGCATTGTCATTGTTAATTATAGAGCTTAAATAGCATTGGAATCTTCTTGCATCCACCATCCCATGGAACTGCTGCATTATTAGTTCTTGTAAGTAGGTTCTTTGGGTGGAAGGATGTGCGAACTCTGACTTTTGTTTGTTTTGGTTTCATGTTCTAACAGTAGAAGATGAGGGAGATTCAGTTGGGTGCACATACTATAAAATCCCATGGAGTCAAAGTCGCAAGGACACATATGCATGACTGGCTTATACTCTTACTTCTTATAGTTATAGATGTCATTTTGAATGTCATCCGCCCATTCTATCGCTACGTTGGGAAGGACATGATCTCCGACTTCAAGTACCCCCTAAAAGATAACACAGTCCCATTTTGGGCTGTTCCAGGTAGGTTTCTCTCACTTTGTATTTGCATTGATTTTGTTATCATTTCAAACAAATTAAGTTCCTTGTATGTTTTGTGGTCTTGTAAAATAACGCCATTGACGATTCTTTCTTCTTCTTCTCTCTGTTTTCCTGCCATGATAATCAGATGGTTGCAATTTTGTTGCCCTTTGCTATTGTCATAGCCATCTACTTTCGTAGGAGAGATGTCTATGATCTGCACCATGCCATACTGGGTAGAGGCTTCTTTTATCTCCATAGCCTTGTTATAAATAGGGGATATAATAATAACCTGCACATTTTCCATCATTTTAAATGGGGGCGACTCATCCACTGTACATGTGGCATACACACATACGTCAATCCAGATTGGGCATTTGTGTAGCCATCCATGTGATGTCTGCCAAATGGATGGATGATCTTAACGATCTGATACATGCTGTTGGATTTTGACATAGACCATTTTCTTTTTTAACAGTGTATTCATTGGCCACTAAATGGTGGGTGGGTTCATCCAATCAATGTCATCTTCAGGATACTCTATATCCACATAGGAACTCATGATCTGGGTGGTTTGCACTGTTGTTTGTTTATGCCAAGTGTATGGTGGAAAGGTCACCACTGCTTAAGCAGTGTTGGAAAGCACACAATAGTCTTACCGTACTTTTTGTTAAAGGAAGGAACAATTCAAAAATTTTGAGCTGATGACATGAATATATTTTGCAAGAACAGGCCTCTTGTTTTCTGTACTGATAACAGGGGTCATAACGGATGCAATCAAGGATGCTGTTGGTCGGCCTCGACCAGACTTTTTTTGGCGTTGTTTTCCTGATGGAAAGGAAGTAGGTTCATCAGATTTGCTCTACTTCTCTCTTATCACTACATTTCGGTCTCGATTTTCTTTAATTTCGATATATTTCTCATTCGGCCTTCTCAATATCAATTTTCTCAGATGTATGATAACATCACAAGCAATGTCATTTGCCACGGAGAGGAAAAGGTTATCAAGGAAGGACATAAGAGTTTTCCAAGTGGCCATACTTCATGTAAGTGGCTTAGCTAAACTTTACATGATTATTTATATGGTGTAATTGAATTCTAATGAGCACTTCACTTTTAGCAAACTATGATGTCAATAAGTTGTCTATGATTCGTTGAGAATGGCACACTGTTACCTAAATTGCTCATCCCCCTATGTTTTATGTTCTGAATCACAGTCTAGATCATGGGTCATTTGCAATCCTGATCGCTATTTTTACCGACCCAAAAGTATGGTTCTATACTTTTATTGTTGTCATCATCATCATCATCATCATCATCATCATCATCATCTAAGCCTATCCCAACTAATTGGGGTCGACTCTGTACTCTTAGTGTTGATTAAGTTTTAATGTAGAATTATGTTTAAAAGTATACATTTATACTTTGATTTGTTAAATAGCATGCTTATAATATAGAACTATGCATGTGGAGTTGATAATTACATTCATCATTTCATATATAAAACTATATTGGATATACCTAGCAGTGTGACAAATATCCCTGAGATTTTGAAACTCTCATGATAATATCATGAGAAATTCACGAAACAATATTATTGTGATATTATTGCCGTTATTGACCGGTTGCGCCAAAAGCTCGAGCTGTTAGGGAACGGCAGAACAATGTATATCAGGGGGTTTGCTGATACCTCCAACACCTCCCCTCATCTGCTGGCACTATACTGGGCCCCGCACATAATACTCTGGGCTTTAGATAACACCAGATGCCCATAATACCGAATTTGCAAACCCCGGGACTTGAACACCTGATGTCTTTCTTTGATACCATGTTACTAACTGGTTGCACTAAAAGCTCGAGCTAATAGGGAACAGGTAGAACAATGTATATCAGGGGGTTTGCTGACGCCCCCAACAGTTGCGAGATATTCAATCTCAGCAGACTTTAAACTATCGCGTTTTGTCGTGATAATATCATAATATTAACTCAAAAACTGGTGGAAACGTTAAGGAATTTGTTGTATATATATTTTAATTTTACATTTATTTAATAATTTACAATAAATATACATTTCAAAAAAAAATTACAATAAATATTTTTATTTTTGGTTAGATTTTCTTGATAATATCCTGAGAAAGACCTCAAAATTAGAAAATCTCCTATGAAATTTCTAGGCTGAGAAATTGCCAAGAACAAGATTTGTCACTGCGATTGTGTATGAATTGGAGTGATCCACATGTTCATACCCCTAGCACATGCCATATTGGAGAGAATAGCATACCGTGTACCAGTTTCCATCCCACAAACCAAAGCAACCGGCAATCTAGACAACCTTTGTATCATATAGTGTTTTAAGTATCGACGGCATCGGCTGATATACTCATGATATGTCTTGTATACCACACGCGTGATATGAAACACACAAGTAGTGGGATATATATCACATGTTCAATATAGTGAGCATTTTTTTTTTTTTATTTATAATCCTTTTTTTTTTTTTTGTAAACCATGTTAAATCAGTGTCAAATTGTTACAAATCCATGATTTTTCATTTTTCACATGAAAAATCATGGATTGAGAGCTTCGACTTCGAGATTTGGAGGAGATGGGCCGAGTTGCAGAAAATTGAAAAAATTTCAAATTTCAAATTTCTCGCAAATCAGTTGGAATCTTTGTGTCCAAACATAAAATCAAACATGTATGTAACCTGATCTAGTGATTCTTCTTTTTTTTTTTTTATTATTTATTTTTTAATGTATTGCTTGTGTTTCCATACATCTTCTTACATTTATAAATTATATGAATAGACTTTGAATATACTTGCATCAATTCAGTTAGACAATGTATAGATTAGGACCCGTACAAAGAAAACCTATTATATGCACTTGTTTTTTGTAATGTTTTGATTTGTAAGTGTATTGATGCCTTTTTTAACAATCACTGGAGTTTCTTTGAAAAATTCGACCAATTTTCCAATGTTTCCCCATGTTTCCAATAACAACAATACATTACATGATACAACTGATATATCTCATGCGATAACCGTATCCGTATCCCAAGGGTGCAATACGTAACACGATACTGATATTTCGAACACTGGTATCATATACTGCAGCATGAGGTTTTCGTAGAATAGATCTTGTACCATTGATGGTCGTCTGGTTGTACAAGTCGGATCCAATATATGTCTGTTGCAGTCACATTCAATTTATGCTCCTCATCTTTAGGAAGATAATGACGTTGAAGACGTGAACATTCATCATGCAGGGTCCTTCGCAGGTCTTGGTTTTCTTGCATTATACTTGGCTGGGAAAATAAAAGTATTTGATCGTAGGGGGCACGTGGCGAAACTTTGCATTATATTTCTTCCTCTGCTAGTTGCAGCTCTCGTTGGAATTTCTCGAGTGGATGACTATTGGCACCATTGGCAGGATGTGTTTGCCGGAGGTCTTATAGGTTTGTCATAACATGGATCAGTGAAATTTCCTTTGTTTCATTAATTGAAAATTAACCATCCTCCTAGAATGATTTGCATGCAGGCATGGCAGTGGCTACATTTTGCTATCTGCAGTTCTTCCCGCCACCCTATCGTACTGAATGTAATGTTCTCACCTTTTTATGACATTTTAATTGTGTTTTTCCTAGTGGGTAGGTTTTTTGTGTTCAGTACACTTAAGAAATTCCTAGTGAACATGTGACTGAAACATTTCTAGGTTCATTAGCGGAAACCACGATGAGGACTAATGACATGTTTGGATTCTCAATTGAACTGCTGTGACCCAATTCATCATTCAATATAGAAGAAATGACCAATGTGGGTGACTCCATATGTGGTCTGAGTTGGAGATAATCCTAATTGCAATTTTGCAATAGCGATTGATTTTGAATTTTTTCGGATCATATTCCAATTCAATTCAATCAAATATCCAAATGCAACCTAGTTCGTCAAATGCATGCCATTTTTTCTGTGGTAATCCTTTGGATAACTTCCAGTATGCAACATTTCATATGCTGTGAAACTTTAATATTGATGCTAACTACCAGGAGATATTTGAAAATCCCAATATGCATCTGCGTATGGGAATGTATGTACTCATTCATGTAACCCAGATGCTGCAAACTTCTTGGACTTGGATTGAGGCAGTGAGGAAACGATTGAGGGGCCTTCAATGGGAATGATTTGCGAAATGAAACTCTACCTTGTCATGTTTTGATCTCCCCTTATACACAGGATTGAAGAACAGGAACTGCATACTGATTATCAATAACATAGATGACTGCTATAGGGAGAGAGGTCCTCGAACTTTTTTTCTTTTTTTTTTTTAAGTAGGTTTAGTATATAATTTTCAGTTATCAAATATACCATCAATATGTATATGCTGTCTTTGCACATCTCCTGAAAGTAAGTTCTCTCATAGATCATGATTGATGCAATCTGAGACCTTTGGAGGACCCAGACAAAATTTTCTAGCCGTTAGATCTGAGTTTTCACTGTTGGATTGGTCAA
The DNA here is from genome assembly GCA_003013855.2 of Liriodendron chinense. NCBI lineage: Eukaryota > Viridiplantae > Streptophyta > Magnoliopsida > Magnoliales > Magnoliaceae > Liriodendron > Liriodendron chinense. Next base: position 7,614,961 of record ML058339.1, on the reverse strand, counting down.
ATCTAACTTCAAATCTGATGAACTGCTTGGATTGATGGTCATGGGGTTCGTATGCGATGAGCAATGGCGTGGATGAATTCATGATGACAATATCTTCATTGTAGTATGCTTTGATTGTGATCTGGCTAATGGATGGCCTAAATTTGGAGGTGGACATGTCTGGTCCACTAGTGATGTACGTTTGGGTCCCATATGTGCACATGTTGATTACTAGGGAATGCAAGCACATCTTTTTGGTTGGTTGTGGTTTTGGAATGTCATTTAAATACTCTCCATGTTGTTATTCATCATCATAGGCCCCAAATTAATGACCAAGCAATGTATGGATTTAAAGTAGGAATAACGCTAAAGAAGAAGAGAAGAGAAGCATCTAGGTCATTTGTTCTCCAGATCACGGTCAAAGTATGTAAGCCATATCCCAACTAACCGGGGTTGGATTCACTATCTGATTGTTAGGATTTCATAAGAAAAGGATGTGGCCAAAGTTTGACACAGGCTGCCAACCTGACGCAACCCTCCTGCTTTATCTAGGCTTGGGACTGGCTACATGCATGGACCTCCAAATCCAGGCCATTCATTGGTTAGATCACGATCACAGCATACCAAAACGAATTCATTGTCGGCATGAATCATTGTTGCTTACACACAAACCCAATGACAACTGGATCCAGACCATTCATCAGATATGAACTTAGATCTCACCTACCGAATGGTGCAAACTCAGGTCAAAATGGCTTGAAAAAAATTTGTCTAGGTCCACCAAGGTCTTGGATTGAATCAATGGTGCTCTTATATCATGTAAGATTTTCAATGTGGATCCTTTATTCATCCCAAGCTTCATATCCATCCCTGTAGGTAACAGTATGATCCATGACACAGTTGGTGAGATGATTGATCGTATATTGTCCTGAAACATCAATCCCATCATTGGTAGTCTGGTTTCTAGTTCAATGAAATGTCTCGGTGGACCAAAATCCTTTAAATGTGCTTGTAAAAAATTTCTAATGCCATATGTGTTGACAATTTCATCTACATATAGTATAGATGATTTTCTCTTTTATGCCTCAAAAGGGAATGACAGTTGCACATGAAAGAAATCCTTCATAGCACTCTGATTTTGGTATTTCCTACTTGATTAACGAACAATGCTCCATCAAGATGTTCTTGTATGAAACAAATTCTTCTGTACGAAGATGTTCTTGTATGAAACAAATTCTTGTCCATTCACCTTCCTCTTTAATGATTAGGGAAACTATATATGAGGTTTTAAATCTTGGATAAATCAATGGATTGGTCTTTTTGTTATATCCATTAGCTCAGCCACAGTGGACTTTGATAGAGGTTCTATTTGTTGGGTCTATGGTTTAAAAACCTGACAGAATTGGCTTGGTCCGGATGGGTTTTAGGCACTCGGATGATTGCTTTGCTTATTTCAACAGATTCATGAATGAGCTTCATGAACGAGCCATGGGTTCCAACACATGGCTCGGTGGTAGACCAAGTGTGTTTCAACACTGAGGTCATGGGTTCAAGTGCCCATGTGGTGTGTGTGTAAAAATAAAAATAAAGAAAGCCTCATCAGATATACCGATAGGCTTCATCGTAATCAGAAATTACTGTTCAATATATTTATACATGTCATTTTAGGATGCATTCAAGCTAATTTGCTACAAGTCACTACTGTAGTTTGTCTAGTACCCTGCTTTCATATGGAGAACGTAGTTTAAGGAGGGCTCTAATACGTTAGTCCATATTTTATGTTACTTCCAATCCTTCTAATATTATATATTGGTAGTTCATGTCATCTGCTACTGTGATTATTGTCACCATCATCCCTGCAGCCTCATACTAGCTACTTAGGTTGGCATTATGAATCCTATTTCACCAAAAAATTCCCAAGGCCCTATCTTCTGAAAGTGGAAGTCCTTCATATGTCTTCTCACCATCCAAGTCATTTTAGGTCCTCTCCTTGTACTCGTAGGCCCTCCAACCATGATTGATGTTCACTTCCTTACCCAGGTTTGTCTCCAGATTTCTTAGCACATGGCTGAGTCATCTCTATCGGTTCCCAATCTTTTCATATACTACTCAAGGGTTGCTTCAAAGACCTTATTCTTCATTGGATCCTTCCTAGTGTTTCCATGATTTCATCTCAACAGCCCCATCACTGCAACACTCATCCTTTGCTCAGGTTGTCTCGTAATTGTCCAACACTCTGCAGCATATATTGTGGCCAATAAAATAATTTTCTTATAAAGCTTTCCCTTTAATTATTGGCATGCTATGATCATGTCTAGAGGATCTAATATTGGATGCATCCTCAATCTCGCCATCCTTTTTGAAAGATTGAGACAAGATGACCAAAAAAGATCATTTTGAGGAATCTCCCGATGAGCAGTTTTAGCTTAAGCCTTGTAGGGTTGTAAAAGTTGTAGGAGAGAGAGAGAGAGAGAGAGAGAGAGAGAGAGAGAGAGAGAGAGAGAGGCAAAAAACGTAAGCCTTCTCTTTTTCTTATTCTATTAGATATGTAGGATTTCCCCTATTTACAAAATACATCCTACTAAATACAAAACTACACATAAGACCCTACTTTGCATATTTACAGATAAGCCCCTACATAACAAACAAATGTTCCAACACTCCCCCTCAAGTTGGTGTATGATAATCTGTCATACCCAACTTGCTCGAAATCTCTTGTAACATAGGACTGAGTGCCTTTGTGAAAATGTCAGCTAATTTCTTAGTTGACTTGATGAATGAAGTGCACAACGTTCCAGAAGAAATCTTCTCTCGAATGAAATGAAGATCTACTTCAATATGCTTTGTCCTTTCATGGAAGACTGAGTCAGATGCAATGTGAATAGCAGCTTGGTTATCATAGTAAAGAGGAATAACAGAGTTGATAGGGAAACTAAGCTCTACCATAATGGATATCAACCATAGAATCTCACAAGTTCCCTAAGCCATAGCTCAATATTTTGCTTCTACACTGGATTTGGACAACATTGGCTATTTTTTACTTCTCCAAGTCACCAAATTACCTCCAACAAAGTTACAATAGCCAGAAGTTGACTTTCTGTCAATTGGACACCCTGCCCAGTCAGCATCAGAGTATCCAACAATTTGAACATGTCCATGGTTAGCATAGAGAAAACCGTGTCTTGGACATGATTTCAAGTATCTTAGTATACGCTACACAGCATCAAGATATGACGATTTTGGTGAATGCATGAATCGACTAACAATAATTACAGCCTAAGTGATATCTGGCTTTGTAATAGTTAAATAGATCAGCTTTCCAACCAATCTTTGATACATGTCAGGGTCTGTCAGACTATCACCCTCAGATTCATGTAAAGAATGCTTTTGATCCATAGGTGATGAGGCAGGGTGAGTACCTAGCTTACTAGTCTCATTGAGCAAGTCTAGAGTGTACTTTCTCTGAGATATAAAGATACCCTTGGATGAACGGGCAACTTCAATCCCTAAGAAGTATCGAAGATGACCAAGGTCCTTAATTTCAAATTCCTTGCGCAACATCTGTTTGACATGCTTTATAAAGTCCAAATCATCTCCAGTGACGATTATATCATCCACATAAACAAGTACAATGGTTCGACCCTCATATCGAGTGTGAACAAACACAGTATGATCTGACTGGCATCGCCTCAAGCCAAAGGAGAGAACTGAAGAATTGAACTGAGCAAACCACGCTCTTGGAGATTGTTTAAGGCCATAAAGAGCCTTTTTCAACTTACACACTTTCACAGTCTCCCCCTTAAGCTGAAATCCAGGGGGAAGATCCATATAAACTTCTTCAGTGAGATTGCCGTGAAGGAAGACATTCTTAACGTCCAGTTGATATAATGGCCAGGAAAGATTGGTGACTAAGGAGATGATCAAGCGAATAGAGTTCAATTTGGCCACATGAGAGAAGCTCTCTTGATAATTAACTCCATAATTCTGCATGTAATCTTTAGCTACGAGTCGTGCCTTGTGATGTTAATAGATCCATCAACCTGATACTTGATAGAATACACCCACTTGCACCCCACAGTGTGCTTTCCTGTAGGTAAGGAAACAAGATCCCATGTGCCATTCTTATCAAGTGTAGCCATTTCTGCCTCAATTGCTTGCTTCCATGTAGGAACTGCAAGAGCCTCAACTACTATTTTGGGAATAGAAGAAGAAGAGATGGAAGCAAGAAAAGCACAATATATAGGAGAGACAGAGTCATAAGAAACAAAGTTGAAAATATGATGTTAGGTTGGATGATGACTACGAGTTCAGGAAGCAACAGCCAACAGGAGAAGATGGATGGGTAATGGTGAGAGAATTACCTGAGGTAAGAAGATGAGCTATTGGGAGCATTGCTGGTTGTCTTGACTTTCTGCGAACATAGGTAAGAATCTTCTTAGGTGTCGCAGGAGGAGAACCAAAATGATCACTAACTAGTCCAAGGTGTCCCATAAAGGTAACGGTGGCCGTAACGGCCACCACCATTACCGTTACGATACGGGCCGTAACGGCCGTTACGGACCCCGTATCGGCCGATACGGCCCTTTTTAATTTTTTGAAAAAAAAAACTGTTATCAGACTGTTACCGGACCGATACGGGGCCGTTACGGGGCCGTATCGGTCCGATACGGGCCGATACAGGGCCGTTACGGCCTGTTTTTTCTGTAACGGTCGTTATGGCCGTTTTGACCCCGTAACGCGTAACGGTCATGATTGTTTCCGTTACGTATCGGCCGATACGGTCGATACGTAACCGTTTTGGGATACCTTGCTAACTACAGGCATAGGTAAAGGAGCATGTGGGACAGCCAAATATGAAGAATTAGACATGGTAGAGAAAAAGGACGATCTTAAAAAAAGGTGATATCCATGGATACATAGTACTTTTTAGTGCATGGATCATAACACTTAGAGCCTTTGTGCTGAAGAGAGTACCCAACAAAATTGCATTTGATGGACCGATTTGCAAACTTGTCTCGGGATAGACCCAGAGAGTGAACAAAACAAATACATTTAAAAAACCTTGGGATGAATACTTAAACGAAGCAACCAAGCTTAAGTGTATGAAAATGAGTCTTGTCGTTTAAGACGTAAGAGGGCGTACGATTAATTAAGTAGCAAGAGGTCAACAAGGCAGCGGAACGGTATGATTTAGGAACTTTCATTCTAATTAGAAGAGAGCGAGTAACTTCTAGAAGATGATAATTCTTGCGCTCAGCCACTCCATTTTGTTGTGGAGTGTAAGCACATGAAAACTGATGTGGAATGCCATTTTCTTGAAGATGTGAAATTTTGGGATATATACTCGTCCCCATTATCGGACCGAATGGACTGAATATTACAACCATACTAAGTCTTAATTAGTTGATGAAATGTCTTAAACAAGTGTGGCAATTCATAGTGCCTTTTCATTAAATAAACCCAAGTAACACGCGAAAAATCATCAATGAAAGTCACAAAGTATGAAAAACCATCAATCGAATTAACTGGGCTAAGACCCCAAATATCAGAATGTATTAAGGCAAACATTTTATTAGAACGATGTGATAGTGCAGGAAATGGGGTTCTTACATGCTTGCTAAACTGACATGTTTCACATTGAAAAGAAACATTATTCAACTTATTAAACTTAGGAAGGAAAAATGGCAACGTTTTAAACGACACATGACCAAGACGTGCATGCCATAAGGCAGCTAACTCCTGACTAGACTTAAAACAATGAGAAATAGAAGTAAAAGAACTCGATGCAGCATCACTCCTAGCAGATAGCTCGCCCTGATGTAGAAAGTAGAGACCGCCACGCTCGTAGTCCCACACCAATAGTCATCTTCGTACTCAAGTCCTGAAAGATGCAATGAGAAGAAAAGAAATCATACAACAATTGAGAGCTTTGGTAAGGCTATGTACAGAAATCAAATTTGCACAAAATTTAGGAATATAGAGAACATTGGACAAGGTGAGATTTGGAGAAAAAGACACAGGACCAATGAATTTTACAGGAGTAGAGGTCCTATAAGCTGCATGTACTAGACGGCTGCAAGTAGAAGAACTAGATAAGAGAAGATAAGTGTGCTCACCAGTCATATAATCCGATGCGCCCTAATCATTAATCCAGGTCGTAGGAGTGTAAGAGGCATGCAGTGCGGTACCTGTGGTCGCAACAAATGAAGAGGCAGATGGCTGTGAAGCAGAAGAGGTAGGAGACACGGAATGAGTCTCAAGCATCTGAAGGCGCTAAAGATCCATAACGTCGGCTCTGGTCATGATAATCGTGCCCAATGGATCGGGGATAGGTGAGATGTCAGAAGATCGACCACTAGAATGGTAAGGTATAGTCCCGATCTCATCATAAGTCGCAACTTGAGCAATAGGACGTCTATGTAATTTGAAGTACCGATCCCGGGTGTGCCCGGACTGACTACATAAGGTGCGTATAAACTTGCTATGACCATGGCCACATCCTCTGATAGGACCTCCTCGAGAATCTGAACCACCATCCTTGTCACTAGATGGGACAATGGTGGAGGTGAATGTAGTCATTTCCTGAATACTAGCAGGTGCTAACATCACTTACCTGCAAGCCTCCTCAGTATGAACAATGGAATATGCTATCTGAAGAGAGGAAAATGTAGTAGCAACAAGTTGGGTACGGACAGTGTTCGACATTTCGGTATCGCTACAAGTTTCGCTAGCTGTGGATATAGAAACAATATCGATATCGCCGATAATATCGCTGATAACCGGAAATGTGGGGAAAATGGGAAAAACGGTGGAATTTTTCAGTGAAACCTAAGGAGATGATAAAATACACATATTTGCATATTTATGAATAAAAAAATTGCAAAAAGAATGCATACATAATAGGCTTCTATTTAATGGGGGCCTACAAGCATGTGCTGCTATAAGAAATCAGTCCAACCATCTCATCCATCCAATATCTGACCTTCCATCCAAACATCCATTGATATTTCAGAATATCGGCAAAACATGATATTTCCAAACAAATCGTTAACAACTGAAAAAGAAACTAAAGATTGTGGTCTCGTTATTGCCATGTTGCGATAAGGATAATATTGTGATATTATCAATATTATCGTCGACAAATTGAACGTTGCATACAACCATGAGCCCATAAAAAATATGAAATGAAAATTTTTAGACATACATATTTTTGGCGTATCGATACATTGGCGATATTATCGAAATATTTGCAGATACATTGACGATACAAGCAACACTTGGAATTTACACAGTAAAAAATATTGGCGAAACATCGACGGTATCAATGCATTGACAATACAAATGACACTTGAAATTTACACAATTGAAAATATTTACAATATTGATACATTGGCGATATTTAGTGATACATCGCCAATACCTAGAATTTTTATACTATCAGTGTTATCGGTATCGCTGAGCTAGAAATAGAGATAATATCGGGGATATTTCGATAATATCGGAGATAATGCAAACACTGGGTACGGAGGACCTCATATTCACTGTTCAATCTGGCCAAGAATTTATATGTTTTCGCCTCATCTTCTCGTATCCTCACAATCTCTGCACTGCGGTTATCTGTAAGATCACTCAAGGGTTGCAAATGACTTAGTTCTTCCCACCAATTCTTTAGTGCACCAAAATACTCCGTAACTGACAAATTCTCTTGAGAGAGAGAATAGAGTTCAATGGTCAACTAAAAGGTATGGGGCTTGTTAAAAATGGTCCCATATGTCTCATTTAGGGACTTCCACAGGTCGGCAGCAGAATCATAGAAGAAATAGGAGGAAGCAATACCCGGTTCCATAAAACTGAGGATCCAACCCATAACAATAGCATTTGAGGAATCCCGTGTATCAATCTGTGATGAATCACCAGAAGATGGCCTCTTAGATGTGCCGGTAAGAAATTCAAGTTTCTCTTGACAATAACATACATGCAGATAGCTCGGGACCACAAAAGAAAATTGTTCCCATTAAATTTTGTGGAAGTAATTGAGAGGGAGCCCTCAGAGCTATATGTCCAGATGACTTGAAATCCATGGGTATATAAAAAGAGGAGATAAAGATCACATGTTGAAGCAAACGAAGAAAAAACAACTGCAAGAGTATATACCCAAACTCTGTATATATGCTAGACCTCCAAAAAACAGAAAAATAGCATAGCTGGCCCACCATTTTGCTAAAAACTTGCGTTAAAATGCCTTGAATCTACACAATAGCAACCCTCCTTGGTAGATCATCACAAAAAGATCCATAATGAGTGGATCCCAAAGATTAAACACCACCGATTTAGGGGAAATCTGAGAAATCGATGATTTGGGGCTGTTTTCTAGAAAAGAATGGTAAAAGATAAATATATATATATATATATATATATATATATATATATATATATATATATATATATATATATATATATATATATATATATATTAAATGATTCCAAAAAATTATGAAAAAATATTCATAATTCCCTCCATGTAAAACCACACCTGGTGGCGTATATTTCGACCCAAAAAAGTCTGTACGGGGCTATACGATTGACGTTAGCACAAGTACGGCTGACGTCAACCGCCCCCTGCGTCAGATCTTCTTTTGGCTTCGATTCCTCGTGTAGAGCTCTTCAATCTCACGTAGAATGGATCGATCTATGCTTTGATACCATGTAGAGTTGTAAAAGTTGTAGGGGAGAGAGAGGCAAAAAATGTAAGCCTTCTCTTTTTCTTATTCTAAATTATATGTAGGATTTCCCCTATTTACAAAATACATCCTACTAAGTACAAAACCACACATAAGACCCTACTTTGCATATTTACAGATAAGCCCCTACATAACAAACAAATGTTCCAACAAGCCTCACATATAAGAGCATTCCTACTAAAGTAGCATTCCAAATATTGTCATGGTTCTATTAATCCTTAGCATAGGCCCGATTTCTAGTCTTGCCAACCAGCACCGCAGAGTCTGTAAACAACACACCATGGGAACTAGATGCTAGTCGTTAATTCATCGATAACAAGTGCAAAATGGTATGGGCTTAACTAGACCCCTAATGGATACCCCTTGCTGCAAGGAACGCGTCTATCTCACCACAAAGAGGTTCTTTCTCTCATAGTGACATATTCACATATGCCTTTAATACCATTGATTTATCTTCTTCAGAAGATCCCTTACCTCTTCAACTTCCACCACACCCATTCTCACTCTTATAATGACACACCCGTATCATAGGATTTCTCCAAGTCATACAAACCGCCTCTTCTCTATACTTCTCCATCAATTGTCTCTGTACAAAGATGGTTTTGTTTGTTGATCTCCCTGACATGAAGCCAGAGCTTGTTTCTTGTCTATCTTTCCTCCACCACCCTTCTCCAGAGCCTCATGGTATGAGTTTGATCTGATGATGGTTGGTGCAGCTTTATGCATTACCTTTGCTCTTGTAAATAGATATCGTTGTGCTTCTCCTCCATCTATCTATAGTGTTTTCTACGAGTGGAATTTTGTTGAAATGACTAGTCATCATACAAATTTTTTCTATAACCTTCCATCCTTTTTGGTTAATTGTCGACTGGTAGGAAGCATGGTATTCAAAAATGGTTATGTAACGGTAACGATGGGACCTGTTGTGTGATACGGGGCTGTAACGGCCATCTGAAAAAAATAGCCTATTTGTGCCATAAGGGTCCAATACCGGGCTGATACAGTTTCTTGATTTAATAAATAAAAAAATGGCCGTTATAGGGCTGTAGCGGCCATTATGGCCCATGTCATACCTTGGTAGCAAGGGCTACCAGTACTTCCCCTGAGTACCCATGCCTTCTTAATCTACTAAGGCCTAAGACTCCTAGTTTTGTCCCCATGTCATCATCTTCGTGTAATATGCTATCATCATCATCATAGCCTCATCCCAGCTATGTCATATAATATCATATGTATGAAAATCAAAAGGGCCCTCAGAATTCAATTTGCTTGGGACTAAATTGCAGTTGGTTAGATTAGCTTCTATTTCTTTTTTGTGAATCCCTTTCTATGAATAAAGAGGAGGGTCAGTTTCATATTCTATGATTGGATGTTTCCTTTTCCTTTTGTTTCTTTTGTTAGTTCAACATTCTCATGATTATTGCATTTCACAAGCTTGATTTTATTTTATGCCCCCTATTGTTTTATTTATTTATTTATTATTTATTTTTTCTATACATGTGAAAAGAAATGGTCACTTGTCTTACTTTCTTTCTTAAAATTAAAATTCTTGGTTTTTGTTTTCCTTTTGGTAAGGTGGAATTTAAGTTTGACTTGTTGGTCGGTAGCATTGGTCCTATTTCAAGGTCTAAATAGATTTTTTCTTTCTCCTTTTTCTTTTTGCTAGTAAAGCTTTGATTTGAAATCCAAACAAGATCTTTGATTTTAAATTGAAGAAACGGAACAGTTAGTTGCTTAGGACTATTTTCTATTGCTCAATGTCCATTCTGATGTACGCCCTTTTGATGTAGGTTGGGGACCTTATGCATATTTTCAAACGCTAGAGGAGACGCGGGCAAGTGCACAACCGACCAACAACATCAATGCATTCAGCGTACAGCCGATGGAGGTGGAATCTGCATACCAGCGAACTGAACAAGGTAGATATATGGGATCATCTAGAGCGCAGAATGACAGTATAACACAGGACGAAATGGAAGCCGGGAGGAAGTAAGATGAAATCTCTTGTAGCAATATCTAGCCAGTGAGTCCTAGTTGTAGTATAACTCTCCATGTGTATATGCACAGTTTAATGACCTTATGCATCTTGATTAGATTTGAACAATGTGTATAAGTTATAACCAAACAAGCACCCCTAAATGTTTGGATTTGAATGGGAGATTGAGAAAATATAGTTTGGATTTCCAGGGGCAGTTGTGTTGTAATCCAATGGCTAAGATGGAGGCAATGCTCATTGCACTGTCTTATCACTCATGACCTCCCATGTGAGCACATGAGAACCGTGTGCAAGATACAGATTGTTCATCCAGCAGTCTCTCGCCATGGTTGGGTGGTGACCTGAAAATGAGGCAGTTTGGACCATCCAATACCTGACCGTTTGGAATACTTTTGTTCAATGGCCACTTCGTGGTGTGGTCTGCTAGTTGAGTGGTCTCGATTTTGCACACTCATGCCGCTTGTCCCTATGGCTATCTATGTGTAAGGTGGCGGCCATGTGCAACTAGCATTGCTTGCTATTATGATCCCTTTCTGTAAACTAGGAAAATAGGAAAAGGAAAGAGAGGGAAACCCAGAACATAAACAATGATGCTGGACATCTCAAGCAAATGGGATCTGGACCGCCTGCTTGGTGGTCCCTACTTTTGATTGCCTATGGTCGAAATCGACCATTTGGCCATTTATAGTGTTTCCCATATTTCTTTTGCTATGCATCACAGGCACTGGATTGAATGGCGCTAGGATTTTCAAGTTAGATCGATTGTTTGGCATGGAAAAGAGGCATGGTCTACTTTCTGAGCAGTCTAGATCAATCGAGGCAGGACCTGCATGTATGTTGGGTTGGTAATTGCATACTATTTGTATTGGACATTCCTGCAACTACAATTTCTGAATAAAAATCAGATCCAATCTGTTATCTTTTGGGTATAACTTCCATCCACCATGAAACCCATCATATAAGTAATTAGAGATATTCTAACATGACCCCAAATCCAATGGTTATGATCACGATCACGACATATCCTGTAACAAATACAAAAGGATGCATTGCAGCTATTCCCATCATACCAAAGATTTGATGTTTTTATCATTAAAGGCAACTGAGCTAAACCTGTACTCTTTCCATACTCGTTGATTGGACCTGTTTTTAGATACACAATCATGACCGTCTGTTTTTTAATGGAATCAATCTTGGGCCTAAATTTTTTTTTTTTTCATGGTAGCTCAACTTATATTGCATCAAATGATCATAATCTCCTTCTTCTTCTTCTTCTTTTAATTTATTTATAGGAAGTTTAGGTGGAGTTTCAGTCATTCAATGGACTACTTGAAAAATAGTACTCTGTACATGTAGACCTTTCAACATGATACATGTGTGAGATCAATGCCCGTGTAATGTCCAGGATTTCTTGATTTTTAGGCAGAGTTCATGTTAGGAGTGAGGCCCATATGTTGAACAACTTGGATCTTACATGAAATTTCAATGCTTGCATGTTTTTGCACAGATTGTCGTTCCCTGCTAGTGTAGAAAGGAGATTACATGCGTATAAAACCAAAGGGTTTTAATATCTTTTCCTGGAATAAGAGGTGTGCTCAAATGTATATCCATGGATGCATTTACATTTGGATTGTAGCCATTGGATCCGGTGTCATGTTAGGTGATCCAAGCCATTTACATGATGGGCCTCACTATCTACGGGGAATGGCAATAATGAAACTCTCAAGTTGGACGTTTAAAACACTCATCCTTTGATTATGGCCCGTCTCCGTAAACATTGTTTTGTGGGCCATGGATCAAAACCGTAGGATCTGCCCATTTTGAAGATTTTTTAGGCAGCCACCTTCATCTATGTAGCTTGCGGCATCACAGAACATGATCCTAGATCCAACGGTTATAGTCTCAACATGTTCTAGGACCGAGCAGGTAAATTATGAATTGGAGTGGCCCCACTAGGCTTTTGGCCAAACCCCTCATGGGTTGGATTGGCTAGGTAATTCTCAGGCCTAAAGAATAAACAGGGCAAACAACATTTTCTATTGGGTTTTGGTAACGTCCCCCCAGAGCATGGTTCATTCAATAGTGAGCCATGGTGCAAGAATCATGTCAATTGAATGATCCTAACCATATGAATTGTGGCCAATTTGTAACAACCGTCTTTTTTTTTTTTTTTGTGACCGGTAGATTGCATGGTTAGAATAATTAAACCTGTCTGATAAATAGTTCAAGATGATGATTGGATCTATTTTGTTCAATCTTTACTGTTAGTTTTCCATACCATTGATTGGATGCTTGCATGATTTTCAAACCATGGCTTGTAAAAGCTAGCAACTTCGAAGGTGAGGATGTTAATTAAAGCCTTTCCTATTTGAACTGGGAACTGCGGTTTGGACAGTTTAATTTGTATTACTTTTATGCCCCCTTCTTCAATTTGTAAGTAATTTCCAACTGCCTGTGTGTCATCCATCACGCTGACCAAGCATAAATCTAAGCCCGATTCCATTGGCTGGGACCAACATCAAGGGCCTGCAACCTAATAACTCATCTGACCCCTCATCATCCAAATCGTGTAAGCTAAGTTCAAATCTCCAAGGATCACGCGCAACTCATCTCTTGTAATTGAATGACAACTCACTCTGTTATATATTTGTTAAGAGAATATTTTTCTCCCACAAAATTTGTATTCATTCTTTATCTTTTCAATGTGTGTGTGTACACACACATTCACTCCCTCTCTCACATTGAGATTGGGACCACTACATCTTCTCTTAAAAATGTTTTGGGCCTAACTTACCGACCTAAATTTAAATAGGCCGGATTTAGGTGGTATACTTTGCAGCCCTAATACTGCTGGATGTCCATACATATTGTGCGGGCCCATGGGGCATTACCCAATAACCACATTGATTGATGTGTGCCATGCGATTGGATATAGCTGGCCGCTGAATAGTTTTTTTTTTTAACAGCAACCCACAATTTGGATGGTACAAATTAGCATTTTAAGGGATTTTGATTTAAAGGTGACAATTTCCAGATGAAAGTAGGGATTAAAATGTAACAGAATTTATTGGTGATACTTTATCCAATTTTACTTTTAGCAATATCTATGTTATAATGGACAACCAAATTTAGTTGATGATAGCTGACAATGAACTTGTAAAATGAAATGATTTAATAGTTGAAAGGTGAGAATAGACAACTAAATTTATTATCTTCATGGTATAAGGAAGATTGATTATTTAATAAAAAAGATTTCAAAATCACCCTTTTTCTTATTGCATATTCTGGATTATTATAGGATGATTTTTCAATATATCAGCTGAAAGTAACACAATACATCTCCTGAAAGCTCTACTACTATATAAGGTTACAAGAAGCATTCCGTACACTGGCGGATGGAGACTCATACGTGTGCATATCGCCTCTGTATTTATGGGATTCATGTACCTCAATCCAAACCGTCCAAATTGTGGACCCCACTGTATGGGGTACAATCTACAGATTTCATTGAACGGACAATCCTAACCATGGAATTGAGGTGCAGCGTGATATTCAGATGGATTGGATCAAGGGCCACATGAATGCCACAAGCACAGTGGCATGGGTGCAATGCTAATGGACCACTGTATTTCTCTTCAATTAGTAAAATTTGGAATGCACGCATGCGGTTCAGTGGCCTTAGCAGCTGGTGAGGGCTCAACATGAGGACTCGGTTCGACAGGTTGACCCAGTAACTCAGCCGGCAACTCACCGATTCCTTTGAGATAAAATGTATAGAAAAGCTTGAATGGAAACACGAGCTGCTGCAGCTTCACCTGTCCATAAACCCCTTCAAAGATGCCGGATCCGCCTGTCACGGCCAAATACGTATCTTCATATGTCAAATACGCTCCTTGTACAGAAATGTGACCATAGTCCCCAAAGTAGAAGCTGAAGATGGCTTCGTAGCGGTCTCCCTTCTTCTCCGGCACATGCTGGATTAGAATGCATATGCCCGCCGTGATTCCTATACGTTTCTGAAGGTTCCCATGGTAGACCTACGTATATACATACGTATAATTCCCTATATTTAGAGATCTTTGCAAGTATAAACCAAACACAATTTCTTAACTACAACTACGCATGCACATCGGCCTAGTCATGGAAATTCACGTATAATTCATAGTTTAAAACCTCAAAAAGAACTTGACTCGACTCGACTCGACCCGACCCTGAGAAAAACTCGATCTGGTCACAACTCGGTCAAAACTCGACTCCGCTCAACTCAACTGTCTTGGAAATCAGGCCAATCAATTCATTACACATGGGCCACAACCGTTCGTTGAGTCAGGCCGTCATCCGTCCATTGATTTCGATGCTATAGCCTACCTGATGAACGGACTGGCCTATTTTTGTGCCAGATGATCTTCGTGATGGGGCCCACATCAATTGGGTGGTCCAGATATGATGATGAGAACATGCACCAGTGGCATAGTGACTGTGCGACGCCACTAAGCTGCATGGGTGAATGCAAGAGTAGGCAACTGACAAATCAGATTTTTTTTCAACCATGCATTCACTCTGATTTTCATATTACTGTCAATCCAAGGGTTGACCCATTGATTGAACGGTCAGGATCAACGATCAGAATCACCACCCAAACCATATATTCATGTTTTGCCAATCATACCAAATCCATTTCACGAAAATGGGTCGGACCAAAGAATGCCATGCCCAGCCCATGATCTAAATACTAGAATTGAAGCCTAGCCTAACGGGCCTGGCCCATGTGGGTTCATTCGGGCCTAACTGAGACCCGTATGAACACACGGGTCGGGCCGGCCCATTTGCAACCCATGACTAGATACTTTACCTTGTTACTTAAAAGGGACGAGATCGCCGAGCGAGTTAACCGATTTCTGACTCAGTCGGAGGTAGGCAGGGCTCCCACGGTCCCTCTCGTTGATCTCGTACACGTGTAACTCTTGCACGTCGCCTGCAAAATCAAAGTCCAAGAAACGATGAGAAATAACGACGTGCCTGGAATGGCACACGTGTGCTAGATCCGGATGCTTGTCAGCTGGGAGCTAGATCAGGAAGCTCCAGTCATCGCAGAACCCCACCTGGATCATGGTCCAGATATCACACACGTGTGCCCATCTACTCGCGCAAATCACTCTACGGAGAAGGTATTATGGGAATACTTGATCCTGAAGCAGCTGAGGCCTTTGGAGCGAGGCGTGTGGGTGTGTTCTTAAACTTTTGGGTAGAAAAATCAAGATGGATGCTCTTTGAAATGAGGGTTTTCGGTAGAGGTGCGTTTGGGAAGTTCAAAGATCGCGATTTGGTCTGTGAGATGAAGCAGGAGAGCGGTGCTTCTCTGTCGTTGGATGGTTTGAGGAAAGCTTTGAGAGCTGAAATCGCAGCCATTGGTTGGGGTGGGATGACAAAAGGAGGGGGTATAATGTTCGGGAGCGAATGCTGAGAACAGAGGGACAGGGCAAAGCTCGACTCGGCTCGGCTCACAATAACAAGCAAACAGCATGTCTAATCTAATTTTGAGGAAGTATGGTAATCCGCAGGAGTACTGGAAACGGTAATCTACCCGAGGTGCACACTACATGGTCCTATATTAAATTATTGCATCCGTTCATTTGCTGAGACCACTAGGGATGGCCCACCATGCTAGAGTACCACCAAGTGGATCTGATAGTAGAGCTCGAAAACAGAATATTAAAATTTGAAGGGCATGATTTGCCAAGGTACATGAACGCCAATTTCCCACAGGGAGCCTATGCAACCAAAAGCTATTTCTGGCCCACCTTGACTTCTGTGTGAAATCCAATCCGTTCATCAGTTGTGTCAACTCATGGTAGCACGTGACCCAAAACATCAGACAGATTCACAGTTCAAGTGGGCTACATCACTAGATAAAGTGGGCTTAGACGTCCACCATTGAAATCTTCCTGAAATCCACCCTGAAAGTGGTATATATGTCATCCAACCGGTTCTTAAGGTAAGTCCACATGATGAGGGGAAAACGCAAATTTCATCCTCACTGTTTCCTGTGATATGGCCCACTTGAGTTTTAGTTCTGCCTGATTTTTGAGATTATACCCTAACATCACCCAGAACAACTGATGGACCGAGTGGATGTCACATTGACATCACAGTGGGTCCCACGGAACCTTTTATTTCATGGGCTTCCCATAATAAGGTGCACGAAATTCGTGTCCTAAAGTACAAAAATTGCACGACTAGGATAGACAGTTGTGGAGTGTGGTCCTTCATCCTAGGGCGCATATCTAATAATTGGACGGTTAGGATGTCAGGAAAATCGGCCCTATCTGGATGAGTCCCCATCTTCTGTGAAAAGAACTATAATGGTGGCGGACCATTGATGGCGTCTGGCCCGCTGCTCCACGTGGATGCTAGTGGGCTACAATTTATGGTAGGTCCAGAGGACCACCAAACGATATAATAAAAAATAACCCACTTTCCCATCCCTCTTTACTCATTATAAAACGCACTCATCTTCCTACTACTTCCCCATCTGTTCTCAGCATTCGCTCCCGAACATTATACCCCCTCCTTTTGTCATCCCACCCCAACCAATGGCTGCGATTTCAGCTCTCAAAGCTTCTTTCAAAGCATCCAATGACAGAGAAGCACCCCTCTCCTGCTTCATCTCGCCGACCAAATCGCGATATTTGAACTTCCCAAACGCACCTCTACCGAAAACGCTCATTTCAAAGAGCATCCATCTTGATTTTTCTACCCAAAAGTTTAAGAACACACCCACACGCCTCGCTCCAAAGGCCTCAGCTGCTTCAGGACCAGGTATTCCCAAAATACCTTCTCCGTAGAGTGATTTGCGCGAGTAGATGGGCACACGTGTGTGATATCTGGACCATGATCCAGGTGGGGTTCTGCGATGACTGGAGCTTCCTGATCTAGCTCCCAGCTGACAAGCATCTGGATCTAGCACACGTGTGCCACTCCAGGCACGTCGTTATTTCTCATCGTTTCTTGGACTTTGATTTTGCAGGCGACGTGCAAGAGTTACACGTGTACGAGATCAACGAGAGGGACCGTGGGAGCCCTGCCTACCTCCGACTGAGTCAGAAATCGGTTAACTCGCTCGGCGATCTTGTCCCTTTTAGTAACAAGGTAAGTATCCAGTCACGGGTTGCAAATGGCCGGCCCGACCCGTGTGTTCATACGGGTCTCAGTTAGGCCCGTGAGCCCACATGGCCCAGGCCCGTTGGCCTAGGCTTCTACTCTAGTATTTAGATCATGGGCTGGGGTTGGCATTCTTTGGTCCGGCCCATTTTTGTGAAATGGATTTGGTATGATTAGCAAAACATGAATATATGGTTTGAGTGGTGATTCTGATCGTTGATCCTGACCGTTCAATCAATGGGTTACCCTTTGGATTGACGGTAATCTGAAAATCAGAGCGATCGAATGGTTGGAAAAAAATCTGATTTGTCAGTTGCCTACTCTAGCATTCACCCGTGCAGCTTAGCGGCGTCGCACAGTCACTAGGCCACTGGTGCATGTTCTCATCATTATATCTGGACCACCCAATTGATGTGGGGTCCATCACGAAGATCATCTGGCACAAAAATAGGTCAGTCCGTTCATCAGTTAGGCTATAGCATCGAAATCAATGGACGGATGACGGCCTGACTCAACGAACAGTTGTGGCCCATGTGTAATGAATTGATTGGCCCGATTTCCAAGACAGTTGAGTTGAGCGGAGTCGAGTTTTGACCGAGTTGTGACCAGATCGAGTTTTTTCTCAGGATCGGGTCGAGTCGAGTCAAGTTCTTTTTGAGGTTTTAAACTATGAATTATACGTGAATTTCCATGACTAGGCCGATGTGCATGCGTAGTTGTAGTTAAGAAATTGTGTTTGGTTTATACTTGCAAAGATCTCTAAATATAGGGAATTATACGTATGTATACACGTAGGTCTACCATGGGAACCTTCAGAAACGTATAGGAATCACGGCGGGCATATGCATTCTGATCCAACATGTGCCGGAGAAGAAGGGAGACCGCTACGAAGCCATCTTCAGCTTCTACTTTGGGGACTACGGTCACATTTCTGTACAAGGAGCGTATTTGACATATGAAGATACGTATTTGGCCGTGACGGGCGGATCCGGCATCTTTGAAGGGGTTTATGGGCAGGTGAAGCTGCAGCAGCTCGTATTTCCAATCAAGCTTTTCTATACATTTTATCTCAAAGGAATAGGTGAGTTGCCGGCTGAGTTACTGGGTCAACCCATCGAACCGAGTCCTCATGTTGAGCCCTCACCAGCTGCTAAGGCCACTGAACCGCATGCGTGCATTCCAAATTTTACTAATTGAAGAGAAATACAGTGGTGCATTAGCATTGCACCCATGCTACTGTGCTTGTGGCATACATGCGGCCCTTAATCCAATCCATCTGAATATCACGCTGCACCTCAATTCCATGGTTAGGATTGTCCGTTCAATGAAATCTGTAGATTGTACCCCATACAGTGGGGTCCACAATTTGGACGGTTTGGATTGAGGTACATGAATCCCATAAATACAGAGGCGATATGCACACGTATGAGTCTCCATCCGCTAGTGTACGGAATGCTTCTTGTAACCTTATATAGTAGTAGAGCTTTCAGGAGATGTATTGTGTTACTTTCAGCTGATATAATGAAAAATCATCCTGTGATAATCCAGAATATGCAATAAGAAAAGGGGTGATTTTGAAATCTTTTTTATTAAATAATCAATCTTCCTTATACCATGAAGATAATAAATTTGGTTGTCTATTCTCACCTTTCAACCATTAAATCATTTCATTTTACAAGTTCATTGTCAGCTATCATCAACTAAATTTGGTTGTCCATTATAACATAGATATTGCTAAAAGTAAAATTGGATAAAGTATCACCAATAAATTCTGTTACATTTTAATCCCTACTTTCATCTGGAAGTTGTCGCCTTTAAATCAAAATCCTAGTAAAATGCTAATTTGTACCATCCAAATTGTGGGTTGCTGTTAAAAAAAAACCTGTTCAGCGGCCAGCTATATCCAATCGCATGGCACACATCAATCAATGTGGTTATTGGGTAATGCCCCATGGGCCCGCACAATATGTATGGACATTCAGCAGTATTAGGGCTGCAAAGTATACCACCTAAATCTGGCCTATATAAATTTAGGTCAGTAAGTTATGGCCAAAACACTTTTAAGAAAGATGTGGTGGTCCCAATCTCAATGTGAGAGAGGGAGTGAATGTGTGTGTACACACACACATTAAGAAGATAAAGAATGAATACAAATTTTGTGGGAGAAAAATATTCTCTTAATAAATATATAACAGAGTGAGTTGTCCTTCGATTACAAGAGATGAGTTGGGCGTGATCCTTGCAGATTTGAACTTAGCTTACACAATTTGGGTGATGAGGTGTCAGATGAGTTATTATGTTGCAGGCCTTGATTTTGGTCCCAGCCAATGGTATCGGGCTTAGATTTATGCTTGGTCAGCGTGATGGATGACACACAGGCAGTTGGAAATTACTTACAAATTGAATAAGGGGCATACAAGTAATACAAATTAAACGGTCCAAACCGCAGTTCCCAGTTCAAATAGGAAAGGATTTAATTAACATTCTCACCTTCGAAGTTGCTAGCTTTTACAAGCCATGGTTTGAAAATCATGCAAGCATCTAATCAATGGTATGGAAAACTAACAGTAAAGATTGAACAAAATAGATCCAATCATCATCTTGAACTATTTACCAGACAGGTTTAATCATTCTAACCATGCAATCTACGGGTCACAGAAAAAAAAGGACGGTTGTTACAAATGGACCACAATTCATATGGTTAGGATAATCCAATTGACATGATTCTTGCACCATGGCCCACTACTAAATGAACCATGCTCTGGTGGGGACGTTACCAAAACCCAATAGAAAATGTTGTTTGCCTGTTTATTCTTTAGGCCTGAAAATTATCTAGCCAATCCAACCCATGAGGGGTTTGGCCAAAAGCCTAGTGGGGCCACTCCAATTCATAACTTACCTACTCGGTCCTAGAATATGTTGAGACTATAACCGTTGGATCTAGGATCATGTTCTGTGATGCCGCGAGCTACATAGATGAAGGTGGCTGCCTAAAAAATATTCAAAATAGGCAGATCCTAAGGTTTTGATCCATGGCCCACAAAACAATGTTTACGGAGACGGTCCATAATCAAAGGATGAGTGTTTTAAACGTCCAACTTGAGAGTTTCATTATTGCCATTCCCCGTCAATAGTGAGGCCCATCATGTAAATGGCTTGGATCACCTAACATGACACCGGATCCAATGGCTACAATCCAAATGTAAATGCATCCATGGATATACGTTTGAGCACCCCTCTTATTCCAGGAAAAGATATTAAAACCCTTTGGTTTTATACGCATGTAATCTCCTTTCTACACTAGCAGGGAACGACAAGATATGTCTGTGCAAAAACATGCAAGCATTGAAATTTCATGTAAGATCCAAGTTGTTCAACATGTGGGCCTCACTCCTAACATGAACTCTGCCTAAAAATCAAGAAATCCTGGACATTACACGGGCATTGATCTCACACATGTATCATGTTGAAAGGTCTACATGCACAGAGTACTATTTTTCAAGTAGTCCATTGAATTTCTGAAACTCCACCTAAACTTCCTATAAATAAATTAAAAGAAGAAGAAGAAGAAGATTATGATCATTTGATGCAATATAGGTTGAGATACCATGAAAAAAATATTAGGCCCAAGATTGATTCCATTAAAAAACAGACGGTCATGATTGTGTATCTAAAAACAGGTCCAATCAACGAGTATGGAAAGAGTACAGGTTTAGCCTCAGTTGCCTTTAATGATAAACACATCAAATCTTTGGTATGATGGTGTAGACACCCCACCTTCGGCTACACTGTTGGTAGAGATAGCTGGATGAATGAGGACCATACCCCCAAATCCCAAGTCCAAACTCAGCCAAACTCACCCTTGTAAGCCCCATTCCATAGCCCAGTTCAAGCCTGAACCCAATCAACCCAATCCTAAACACCACCCTGAAAAACCCCCCATAAGAAAAGCCAGTCAAAAAATCCCAAAAAAGTCAAACTCACTGAGTCAACCCGCTGAGTTAACCCGCTGAGTCAACTCGTTGAGTCAACCCGTCGAGTCAAAACACCGAGTCAAAACACTGAGTCAACCCGTCGAGTCAAATCACCGACTCGACCCGCTGAGTCAACTCACTAAGTCGAACCAGTGAGTCAAACAGCAGCCCTGAGGAAGCAACTGTACGTCGCTGGAAACCGAGGAGCGGCCGTACGGGCGGCCCATAGCAGGCCGCCTGAGATAAATTACACGGAATGCCACTCCTCGCTGCTATAAATACCCCCCTCCCCTTCTCATTTCAACATCCCTTCAAGTCCATTTCAGCCCGAGAGCTCTGAGTCCACCTCTCCACCCTTTAGCCCATTTTTCTACCAAGGAGAGCCCGAGTGAGGAGAGTCTAGCCCTAGTCCAGCCCAGCCTGACCACTGGTCCAAGCCTCCCAAGCCATCCAAATCTTGATCCAGCCACTCGAAGTCAATCCTTGCGACACCTCCGTCCACCCAGCTACTCTTTTCCAGCATCATCTCATTTGCATCTAGCATAAGTGCAACATTTACTTTTCTTCCAACCCCCCTGCTTCACTGCAAGCACCTTGATTCTTCAAGCACACTGCATATGTCTTAAATTAAGCACCTGTCAGTTCGAGCGTATGCTCTGGGCTTGCCCGTTGTTGGAACCTGCCCATCAGAAACTCTTACTGTTCAGACCTGCATTCACGTACATATCACTATAAGCACTTTGAATATTCAAGCACACAGCATGCATCATCTCGCATAAAGCACCAGTCAGTTCGAGCGTACGCTCTGGGCTTGCCCGTTGTTGGAACCTGCCCATCAGAAACTCTTACTGTTCAGACCCGCATTCATGCATCATGTCATCCATGAGGATATACGAGGATTAAACTAGACTTTCAAGTATCCGATCGATTCTGTGAAGTAGAGACCGTACTTCGGTACGGGCAGTGTGTGGGGTGCTTAACCTCTTCTCACCCTATAACCGTGATCCCTTACCTTGAATCTCTGACCGCAGATCAACAGGAGTCATTTTAGAGGAAGGAATCTTCGGATTCCCTTCTCTAACGTTTCTACGGGGTCTAGCCGACTGTAGATTCGAAGTAACTGGCTAGTGGCGACTCTGGTCTTATATAAACACATTTAAACACATCCAGCTTAACACGACTACCAAACAAAGCCCTCGAGAACGAGGCAAGCCAGTGGCACAAACGGCGATTTCGCACCCACGCATCATCCTCTCCTTCTTTTCCCGAAAGGGGAAGGGGCGAGAACGTCGTCGTGTGGGAGCGCGGAAAATCGGCGAGGGTCCACAGAATGACGACTCCACTGGGGAAAAGCTAGTCCCCACTAGTCGTGATCTGACTTGAAAAACAGAATCCTTCCCGTACTTGAAAGTCACTAATCCTCATACAATCTCATCTGCATAGCATTCTACCCAAACCCAAACAAAAAAAAAAAATAGAAAATTCCAAAATAAAAAAATAGAAAATCCTAAAACCCAAAAAGAGTAGAGTATAGTCCTCACCATTGCGCCTCCTCGGGCTCAACGTACGCCGAGACAACTTCCCTTCCGCAGCATAATCCGCACTCGGGCTCAACAAGCCATGTCCGACCACGAAGAATAAACTCGTCTCTTCCCTGCTCTTGAGATGACCGAAGCGCAACCTCCAGCGCAACAGCCCATTGATAATACACCAATCATACAAGAATTGGCACAAGAAGTGAGAGCAATGCAAGAAATGCTCTTGCAATTCATGCAAGCACAAGCCACCGCAGCAGCCAACAATCAGGTTGGCCCAGTTCAGCAATCTCAGCAACCATGCCGGGCCCTTCCGGCCTCCAGTTCAAATCAAGCACAACCATCGGAGTCTGCCCAAGACTACCGATAGCAGCCATCTCAGCCCTTCGCTACGGGGCATCCTTCTCAATATCTTCCTGCGACGACAAGGCCATCTCAGAGCACTTCCGTTGCAGGAACATCCAGTCAGCTTCCAGTTAATCTTGCAAACAACAATCTCAGCAGATCTCAGCATGTCCCCGCTGATGGGACACCTTTTCAATTTCAGCACATCCCCGTCGAGGGGATTTCAATTCAATTTCCAGCAGCAGGGACAGCACTGGCGAATGCCCACAATGGGGGTCAGTGTCAAGCCCACGTCAATCAGCGGACAGTGGCGAATACCCAACAAGGGGGTCACTTCCCAACATCTCAGCCTCCTGCAAACAGGACCACTTTTCAATTCCAGCACATCCCCGCCGATGGGATTCCAGTTAATTTCCAGCAATCTTCAATTCAGCAAAATCCAGTTAATTTCCAGCAATCTTCAATTCAGCAATCTCCAGTTAATTTCCAGCAAGTTCCTTCAGCACCATCTCCAGTTCAGTCACAATCCTTTCAAGCACAAGTTCATCAGAATCCAGTTCAGTCATCAAACCAATTTCAGCAACCCGCGGTTGCTTTTCAGCAAGCCCATAGGGTCGAAGACATCGACCACTATGTCGAAGAAGAACGTGCCTTACTCCAGGAGGCACCAGTCGCTCGAACAGATCACTCAGGACTGGACGAGTTGTGGGAGCAGTTCCAGATCTTGCAAAATCAGCTTCAACGACAGCAAGGAATCGACTTACCTTCGACCAAGTTCAGAGACTTGTGTCCTTTCCCAGATGCTCAAGTACCTCAAAACTTTGAGGTGCCAAAATTCAAAAGATACGACGGCAGCGGTTGTCCCACAGCACATCTCAAGGCCTTCTGTGGAGAGCTGAGTGCAATCTCAGGAAATGAAGGGGCCCTCATTCGTTTGTTCCAAAAATCTCTGAAGGGCGATGCCCTAGATTGGTACACTTCACTGGACTGCCACCACATCAGGACGTGGGAACAGCTTTCCCAGGCTTTCGTCGACAGATTCGCGTACAATCTCAACATGGCACCCAGAAGAGCCGACCTCGCAGCTCTCAGGCAAAGGAGTGATGAAACACTATCATCTTATGTAGGTCGTTGGCAGGCTATGGCAGCTCGAATGCGAACGCCTATCGATGACGAAGAACAAATCTCCATGATTGTTCATTCAACATATCCAGGCATATCCGGGTATCTCATCTCGCATCCATATGCGAATTTCTCACAATTGATCCGTGCTGGAGAGCAAGTCGAAGCAGGAATCCGGGCCGGGATAATCTCCCCATGGCCTCATCAAGCCACTCCAATCAAAAGGAACAGAGTGGAAGGAAGACCCATCGGGCACGGGAATGGAAACCGCAGTGGTTCTCCTCCCCGCCCAACAGAGGTAAACAACATCAACACCACTGCTCAAGGAAATCAACATGCTCCCCCACAGGGACGTCAACAGTATCAGCGGAATCAAGTTCAGCATCAGCCTCAGCGGTATCAGCCACAACCGAATCCTCAGCCACAACCACCTCGACAACAGCAGCAGTTCAGAGGAAACGGCCAATACTCATACCAGAACAGGCAGAATTACAGGGAGTCCAGGAAGTTCACTCCACTCAGTCAACCACTTAGTCAAATCATGACTACGCTGGTATAAAAGCAGTTACTCACTTTGATGACACCTAGGCCTCCTCCTTATCCTTTGCCACCAAACTACCGAGAAAATGAGTATTGCGCCTATCATCAAGGACGTGGCCACGCCACTGATCGATGCTATACTTTGAAGAATGCCATACAAGACCTGATTGATGACTGCAAGATCGTTATCTCGGTCCCTGGAACTTCTCCAGCAGCTTCCACCAACATCCTTCATAATCCTCTGCCTCAGCATCCAACGGACCCCAGTTCGTCTCGTGGCCCTGCAGTCAATAGTATAGAAGAAGGGGACCATCTCGATCGCTTCTTCTCCCCCATCCAATCCATTCATGCCTACACCTATGGGCCGACAAATCCTCCTCCAATCTTACAAGGGGCAGGTCCCTTTCTTCCTTCAATCTCCGAGCCAGTAGTACTCGAAGGAGCACCTCCATATGATATACCAGTTGTTCAAGGGGCACCTTACAACCATTCAAGCTGGGAACCAGTCGTCTTGGAAGGAGCACAATCATACATCGAGCCCACATACGAACCTGTCATCTTGCAAGGGGCAACTCAAGAACAATCCAATCCACAATGGAAGGATTATACTCATCAACAACAAGAACCCGTTGTATTGGAAGGAGCTATTCCAGTCAAGCCAGTCGTATTGCAAGGGGCAAACCCCGGAGGCGTGACAATCACACTACAGCAGCTGGGACGAACAGAGAAACCTCCTGCCATATCAAGAGGACCAGTATTCATTCCATGGGAGCCTCCTGCCCCAGGAACAGTAGAGCCAGGACCACGACCCTATGTGGTCTATGAAGACAAGCCTCGATATTACCCCTTCAGCACAGGCAACAATGTAGTCCTCAAGGCAAAAGCTCCATACGAGGAAGATCTGGTACCCACACCAACACCATTGCAAGAACCGGTGGTCCTAGAAGGCAAAAGGGAGGAAAACTACAAAGAGGTTCCATGGCACTATCCAGAGTGTGCGGAAGTGGGGAACATGAATCCCAATGGGCGTTGCATCCGAAGAGATAATTAGAACAGAGGAGATCCCAAAGGCGCTCTCTCAGGCCTCGGCAACAAAAATGAAACCGCATACGATGTGGCAACTCAGCTCAAGTCAATCCCTACTCAAATCTCAGTATGGGAGCTACTCTGCACATCTCGCATACACCGAGAAATGTTTGCCAAGGCCTTGAACGATGCTCACGTCTCCTCTGATACGGCACCAGAAATGATAGCTTTGATGATTGGACAACTCCTGGCTCTGCGCGCTATCACCTTCACAGATAATGAGTTGCCACCAGAGGGACGTGATCATGGGCGATCCCTCAACATAGCCTTACGATATAAAGACCTCTGTGTTCCGCTAGTCCTTATCGATAATGGCTCAAGCTTAAATGTCTGCCCACTCAAGACTGCGGAACGTCTGGGAATCAGTCCTTCTTCATTCCGACCCAGCACCATATGCGTCAGAGCATTCGATAACACTCGTCGATCAGTAGAAGGGGAAGTCGACATAAAGGTACAGATAGGTCCGGAAGTCTCTACCATCACATTCCAAATCCTGGATATATCAGCCTCTTTCAACATTCTGCTCGGACGGCCTTGGTTGCACAAGGTTGGAGCTGTGCCGTCAACCCTGCATCAACGAGTGAAATACATCTGTGGAAATCAAGTGATCTCTATCCATGCAGAGAAAGAGCTCATCATTCCTTCCAATGCTGCTGCCACTGAACTAGACATCCCGGTCATTGATATCCAGCACTCTGAAGAAGACATCCCGTTTCATAGTTTCGAATTCGAGACTGTGAACTCTATCGCCAATCCAGAACCGATAAGGGTGGACCGTGTCTTTTCACCGGCAGAACGTCTGAGTCTCAAATACCGAATGAAGAATCATTTCAAGTCTAGAAAGGTACCACTGATATATAACCAACGCAAATGGGGACTCGGATACAAGACAACCTTCATGGACAAAAGAAGGAAGAAATTTCGGTGCTCACCCATCTAACTCGTCAAGCCAGGAGAACCTTGCAAAGATCCAGGAGAGAATCAACTGACTGCATTACACAAAGGCCTCCCGATGAGCCTAGTTTGGGCCACGTGGCCCCCCATTCGATGGGATCAGATTCTCGAACCATCTAAACCTCCAGAAGAAGAAGGAAATGATGAAGATGAAGAAGAAAGTCAAATACAGCAGCTTCAGGACCAGGTTACCCTAACACCTGCTCCCAACCAGGGGCACAACCTACCCACGTCAGCATCAATCAACCAGGGGCACAACCTACCCACTTCAATTCCAGCTAGCCAGGGGCACAACTTGCCCATCTCAGCATCAATCAGCAAGGGGCACGACTCGCCCATCTCTGCAGAATCAACATCAACAATCATCAGCCAAGGGCAGAAGCAGCCCATCCATTGGACCAAGAAAGGGAAGTGGCCAGCCCTAGATTGGTCTGATGTCCAGATTCCAAACTTGTGTCTCACTGTGGAACCAGACGAACTGCAATGCGAGGTAAGTGATCCGGGAGGGACTGAGTACGACTTAGATCCCGAACCCAACCAGCGAGAAATCATGGTCATTGGGCCAGACCATGATTCTTCGCCCGAATCATCAACCCCCACCTCTTCAGGGGAGGAAGTGTGGGGTCCTGAATGGTCATCTGTTCCCCTAACTTTTGAATCAGCCAAAGAGCCATCTGAGGGCTCTGGCTTAAAAAAAAATGCCTGTTTAAGCAGCGACCGGAACTTTGGAACAAGTTGGGCTCAATCATGGTCTGCAATACCCGCTTGTTCAAGGTCCCGTGAATTTCGAAAATCCAAAAAAATAAAAAACTTTCAAAAGCCAAAAACATCTAGCATTTCAATTTCAGAAAAATCTCAAAAACCAAAAAATATTTCTTTTCCTGCATTCAATAGTGTGCCAAGTTCGTCTAAAGAGTCGCATGAGTTTGAAGTCGAATCATATGATTTCGACATCGAATTAGACTTCGAGCTCATGGGTCTGGACGAAGCCCGGGATGAGGAAGATGATGATCCGGCTCCCGAACTAGAGGATCTCCTCAAAAAGTTCGAATCTAAAGCCAATGTTGTAGCCGATGATTTTGAGGTAGTAAACTTGGAGACACCTGAGATCCCTAGGGAAGTACGCATCGGAAAATCGTTGCCACCTGAGATGAAACAGAAAATGATAGAGTTCCTAGCTCCAAGATTGTCCAACTTCGCGTTCTCATATGAAGACATGCCGGGGCTCGATGAAGAGCTCGTTGTACACCATCTGCCAACCAAGGCAGATATGAAGCCAGTGAAGCAGAAACTTCGAAGAATGAAGTCAGAATGGGCTCTGAAAGTCCGAGATGAAGTCATCAAGCAGTACAACGCGGGATTCTTGGTAGTCTCCAACTACCCTGAATGGCTCGCCAACATCGTGCCAGTACCAAAGAAGGACGGCAAGGTTCGAATGTGCATCGACTTCCGAGATCTCAACAAAGCCAGTCCAAAAGATGACTTCCCTTTGCCACATATCGACACTCTGGTCGACAACACTGCTGGATACAAAATCTTCTCATTCATGGATGGGTTCGCAGGTTACAATCAGATCAAGATGGCCGTCGAAGATCGTGAGAAGACATCGTTCATCACTCCCTGGGGAACCTTCTGTTACAGGGTAATGCCGTTCGGTCTGAAGAACGCAGGAGCAACATATCAGCGAGCAATGACAGCATTATTCCATGACATGATGAACAAAGAACTTGAAGTATATGTGGACGACATGATCGTCAAATCTCGCACAATTGAAGGACACTTTGAAGATCTGAAGAAGTTATTCAACAGATTAGAAAAGTATAAGCTCCGCCTCAACCCTCAGAAATGTGTCTTCGGTGCAATGGGAGGCAAACTCCTCGGTTTTATGGTGAGCGAGGACGGCATCAGGGTCGACGAGACCAAAACCAGAGCAATCATCGAGATGCCCCCTCCTAGAACAGAGAAAGAAATTCGTGGCTTCCTCGGCAGAATTCAATACATCAGTCGCTTCATCGCACAGCTCACACCTATCTGTGAGCCCATATTTAAGCTCCTTCGGAAGAACGTCCCAAAAGAATGGAATGATGATTGCCAAGTTGCTTTCGACCACATCAAGAAATATCTCATGAATCCTCCAGTCCTAGTGCCACCCACTCCTGGACGATCACTATTGCTGTACATCTCAGTAGCAGCAGAAGCCATTGGCTGTGTCCTCGGCCAACACGACGAGACCGAGAAAAAGGAACAAACAATATATTATTTGAGCCGAAAGTTCACCGACTACGAGACCAGGTATTCCCCGATAGAGAAGACTTGCCTCGCCCTAGTCTGGGCAACTCAGCGACTCCGTCAATACATGATCGCATTCCCTATTCTACTCCTCGCTCACATGGATCCGCTCAAGTACCTGTTCGAGAAACCGGCACTCACTGGAAGGATAGCTAAATGGCAGCTACTCTTGTCTGAGTTTGACATCACCTATGTCACTCAAAAGGCAATCAAGGGGCAGGCCCTCGCCGATCATCTTGCGGCTCACTCTCTCCTGGACTATCAGCCGCTCAAGACGTTCTTTCCTGATGAAGATCTCTTGCTCATTGAAGAGGATGAAAAGAAGAAGAAAGATGAATGGACATTATTCTTCGACGGCGCAGCAAATTCTAAAGGGAGTGGTATTGGAGCAATCATCTACTCTCTAGATGATGTCCCTATTCCTATCTCGAGGCGCATCGCATTCGAGTGCACCAACAACATGGCAGAGTACGAAGCATGTATCGCTGGCTTAAGAGAAGCCATAATCTTGGGCGTCAAGAAGCTACGAGTATTTGGAGACTCACAGCTTATCATCAATCAGACCAATGGCGAATGGAAAACCAAGGACGAGAAGTTGATACCATATCATGTGTATCTTGACAATCTGATCGAGGAATTCAAGGAAATCACCTTCTCATACATGCCCAGAGCCAAGAACCAGTTTGCAGATGCTCTCGCCACACTTGCATCAATGCTCGAGATACCAAAAGGAGCTTCAGAATGGGAGCTCACAGTCGAAGTTCAAGATGAACCTGCTTTTTGCCTGCAAATAGAAGAAGCCGAAGCTGTCCTTGACAAACCCTGGTATGCCGACATCAAGCAATATCTCGAAACCCAGGAGTATCCGGAATCAGCAACAGCAACAGATCATCGAACCATTCAGCGTTTGGCCGGCCAGTTCACCATCAGTGGCGAAGTTCTTTACAAGCGATCCTATAATCACATCCTCCTTCGATGCGTCGACGAAACAGAAGCTGCAAAGATCATGAAAGAAATACACGAAGGAATCTGTGGCCCACACATGAATGGGCACATGATGGCAAAGAAGATTCTACGACTCGGCTACTATTGGCTCACCATGGAGACAGACTGTTGCCAGCACGTCAAAAAATGCTTCAAGTGTCAGGAGCATGCGAATCAAATCCATGCCCCATCATCAGAGTTATATTACCTGACTACCCCCTGGCCCTTCTCCATGTGGGGACTCGACATCATCGGCAAGATCAGTCTCAAAGCATCAAATGGTCATGAGTACATACTTGTGGCAGTCGACTACTTCACCAAGTGGGTTGAGGCAGCCTCCTACACCACAATTGCAGCATCTCAGGTGATCAAATTCATGAAGAACAACATCATATGCCGGTACGGAATCCCCAATGCTATCATCACAGATAATGGAACCCCGTTCGTCAACAAGAAGATGGATGGCTTCCTCAGTAAGTTCAAGATCCAACGTCATCGATCAAGCCCCTACCGTCCCCAGATGAACGGTGGGGTAGAAGCCGCAAACAAGACAATCGTCAGGATACTTGAGAAGATGGTCGTGACCTATCGAGATTGGTCAGATATGCTCCCATATGCACTTTGGGCCTATCGAACGTCTGTACGGTCTGCTACGGGCGTTACTCCTTTCGAGCTTACCTATGGAATGGAAGCAGTTTTGCCAGTCGAGGTGGAAATACCATCACTACGAGTGTTACTCGAAAGCGGAATTGAAGAAGGAGAATGGCAACGGGCCAGGTTCGATCAGTTGCAGCTAGCAGATGAAAAGCGCATGCGTGCACTAAGTCATTCACAGTGCTATCAAAAAAGGATCGCTCGGGCTTACAACAAGAGAGTCCGAAAAAGAAGTTTCAAGGTAGGCGACATGGTCATGAAGAAGATTCTACCGTCGCACCTTCCGGATCCCAGAGGAAAGTTCAAACCCTCGTGGGACGGGCCACTGATCGTCAGAGAAGTACTTCCCGGAGGCGCCCTCAGACTCACCAGCATGAGAGGGGTGGATCTTCCTGAGCCAACCAACGCCGACAACGTGAAGATCTTTCACGGGTAAGTTATTCTAACATTATCAAGAGTTACTTTAATAGAGCTGAAGTCAAGAGGTCAAAGCTGAGACCTCTGAGAAATCATTTCCGTTCACCAACAAGTGTTTCAAATAAGGGGATTCAAAAAGAGAAAAATACAAAAAAAAGAGGGGGGGATTCAAAAGGAAAAGATAAAAAAAAGGAGAGAAAAAGAATATAAAAGAAAAAAAAAAGAAAAGAGAAAGAAAAAGGGAAGCCAAAGCAAGGCACCCAAGAGAAAAAAAATCAGTCCAAGAAGAAACACATCCATCCATCCATCCACCTCAGAAGGGTCTTTAGCAAAGACCGACAGCTCTATTATCGTAACTCAGGATAAGGGCTGAAAGACTGCCATCGGCCGGCAACGACGGATTCCCGACCTCTAGCCGCCGCAGTTATCCAGAGATCCAAAAAAAAAAAAAAAAAACAAAAAAAAGGGAAAAAGAAAATGTGTGCCTAAACAAAAAGGGCGGAGTGAAAACCCGAAAGGGCGCTCCGAGTAAAAACAGTGGGCATACAGCGGACTTGGTGAAAACCCGAAAGGGCGCCGAGGGTAAAAACAGCATAGCTGCCAAGGGGCAGGCAAGATTAAACACCCGGGACGTGGTGAAAACCCGAAAGGGCGCCACGGGCAAAAATGACGGGAAAAGGCCGGCTGTAGTGAAAACTCGAAAGAGCGCTGCAGGCAAAAATGGCTTGAATGATAAAAAAAAAAAAATGAAAAGTGCAGGTACCAAGAAATCAGGCAGTTCAGAGTGGTTCAAGCAGTTACAGTTCAAGAACAAGAAGAAGTGCAATCAGGAACGAAGAGCCCTACAAGTTCTGACAATCTCAGGAAGCAACAGTTCCCATTGCCTACACCTCTAGGGAACCAAAGGATCATGCAAGTTAATCTCGAGACATCGGTCAAAGCATTGGCCGAGCCCCAGTTCTGATTCCTATATCCCAACACAAAATCCAGACACACTCACAAGACAGCTAATGGCACAATAGATTCCCAAAACAGTTTTCTTTTTTTAATTAAAGGCATCATATTTCTTTTACATATATCATATCATCTTTTTCAAAAAAAAAAAAAAAACAAAAAATGCATCATCATCAATCATATATGCAAAAAGGAATGTGCAGGTGGCCAACACAATCAATCTCTACCCTCCTCCTGGGCCACATCAGGTGAGTCCTCTGACTCATAAAAAAATAGCCTCTTTCTCAACCTGCTCACCTCCATACGCAGGTAATGCACCTCGTCACACTCAAGGGTATGGATCGCTGTCTCCTCATCAGACAATCTCTGATCGGCAGCCAATCTCCTCGACATCATCTCGCAATGATACCGAAGTGCAGAGATCTCAGACAGCAGATGGCCATGAGTGGCCAAAAGGAAGCCAGGATCGATAAACGGGCGCTCCTCAAAAGGTTCATATGAACCAGATGAAGAGCCTGCATCTCCAAGGATATCCTGCTCATCCTCATCAACAGTCTGGTGCCAACAAGGGATACGTCGATACAAAGACTGCTCAGCAACCCAGTACTGATATGGGGCGGTCGCCATCGGAAAAGTCCGCAGCTCAAAACCCAGCAAATCAGCAGTCAGGTAACTCGCCCAAGAACAATCAATCCGGGTCCTGAAGTCAGAAGATCTAGAGGGAAGTACTCGACGCCCGATACCCGTGAAAGCGAAAGGAGGAACATCCTGCTCATATCCAAACTGCCGCAGGAACCGGATGGGATGGTAAGAAAAGTAGGATCGAAAGCCTACCAACATCAGAGGATGGCGGTGTGCATCGCAAAGCACTGGAGGAAGTAAAAGCCAAGATGACTCCCAACGAACGTTCCAGTCACGAAGTTCAGCAAACATCCTGCGATACAAGGGCTCGCTCATCCTAACTGTATGAGGAAGAAACTCTATAATGTGTCGCATAAGGTCTGGGCGACAAGCGTTAGGAAAAGGTACGGAACAGTCATCGAAAGACGCTCCCATAGCCAGACCTGATCACAAAAAAGGAAAAGAAGTTCAGCTAAAGCAAAGCAATCCCTAACAAAGCAAGAAGAAAAATGGTGCAGAAAAGATACCTGAAGAAAGGCACAACAGCCGCGAAGAACACGAGTGCGGCCCAGGGCGCAGTCAGTCAGCCCATTAAACAGCTCGGCCAAGATAAGAGAAATGATCCCCTGCCATCGGATAGCTCGACTCATCACCTCAAAAAGCAAAGGAGTCTGGGATCTGCGCCATCCTGAGAACAGCACCTCAGCTATCAAGCAGAACATCAGTGCGTTCCGAGCAAAGGTAGAACCGGCCACACCCCAAGGACCCGAAAAAAGATCATACAGTAAGTCCAAGGAGAACACTACAGCATCCTGGCCGGCAGCTGCAGGATGAACAAGATAAGAAATCCCGAACCAGTTCTGCGGTGTAGCAGTCTTCGGCGATGTCTTCGGCGAGAAATACTGAGTATAATCCAAGGGTAGTCCTGTCAAGCGTGCAAGCTCCTCTAAAGAAGGCCCCATCTCCACATCGTTGAACGCAAACAAGTTCAACGAAGGGACCTAGTCAATCAAGGCAGCTCCGAGCATCCTCCAGTCAATATCAACTCTGGCCATATGGATCAGACTGCCGAAGCCATAGGACTCTAACTCCCGAATCTCATAAGCTGACAAACTGTCAAGCCAAGCAAGCAGTCGTGGCGAGCAAGAAGGACGAGGAAGCAGCTGACAAGTTCTCACTGGTACCCCCTCCAGCACAAAAGGCCCAGAAATCAATGATGACTCATCAAGGATCGGAAGGTCAACAGGCGAAGGAGAAGGAAAAGCTGGAACCTCTGCAGACTCGACAGCCCCTGACCTGTCCCCAGTAACGGCTATGTCTGATATAGTCGCATCACTGTCGGAAACTGTCACAACCTCAGCCGCACGGGAAGACTCGCCCACCTCATGAACGGAGTGCGCAAAAGACCGACGATCAAAAGAAGGGCGATGCTCTCCATCAAAAGGGCTACCAGTAAAGATCACACCGCACATCATGGCATCCTGACCAATCTGACCGTCAAAGAAAGCATCTGAACCATCCAGAAGGGTCCCGGCTACCCCGATCGAAGAATCAACCGCCAGATCCGGACCTGCGGCCCTCTCCAGTAGGAAATCATGAATCCAGTCATCATCCTGGCTGATCAAAGGGATCATCGAGGCATCTGCACCATCCATCACCAAGGGGACATCATCAATGATCACATCAAGTCCACCCAAGCAAGTATGCCGCACATCCTGGCCCTCATCAAGAGCATCTAAACCGTCAAAGGTATCATCTGAGCCATCCATCCCATCCAAGCATGAGATCAGCCCATCAATGTCCATCCTGGTCCCATCACCTCTATCAATCACATCATCCATGTAGCCCACATTCAAGGGATGCACAGTCTCACCTATGTCCCATCCTCCCATCTCATCCATGCCATCCATTCCTCCCACAATCAAGGCCCCATTCAAATCTGAAATTCCAGCCATCCTACCATTAATGGAGCCATTCAAAGCTCCACCAACCACCAAGCTTAATTCATCATCAATACCCCCATTTAATGCTCCATCTCCACCATCAATCAAAGGCACCTCATCATCTTTAAAGCCTTCATCAAGTGCTGAAGTGTGGGACCCACCAACCTCTCCCACAATGGCCCCCAAGTCATCATCAATGGCTGCCCAACAAAAGACCAAGAAAGAAAAAGACAAAAAGAGAAGAAAAGGGGAGACAAAAGAGAGATTCATGGCTGGAATCGAATGATCCAGTGCAGAGCAGGTGGGGACAACAGCAACAGGGACCAGGGAATGTCCGAGCACGAGCCAGCCCAGGCCGCTCAAGAGACAAGCCCTGGGCGGCCTGCTATGGGCCGCCCGTACGGACACGGATCCCCTCTCTCCGCGGGATTGGCTCCAAGTTTCTTGGTAGGTGAGGCTGACAGTCCACGTCAGCAGATGGCGCTCCATGGGCCGCCCAAGGCTCCGGTCCACTCCAGATTTCGACTGAGGCTGATCAAGATCATATGAAAGGTGCCCCACTGGTCCAATCACGAAGCAATGCGGCCAGAACCTGGCTGATCAAGTCAAAGAGAAAGAAAGGTGATCAAGCGGGGGCCACAAGCAATCCAAGCCGTTCAAAGACCAGATCATCATGATCTAAACCGTTGAAGGACCTATATGAACCATCAAACAACAAGATCAAAGGGGTGATCATCAAAAGAAGGGCCAGAATCCAAGATCTAATCATCAAGTGGGCCCACAAACCCAAATCAAGCGATCTGAGACGTTCAAGCCGTCATCCACACCATGAGAAACCTTCTCAGCCTCACAAATCATCAAAAGAGGTGCCCAAAGTAAAGCCAAGGTCTTAAGTGGGCCCGCAGGGTCAAATCTATCAATCTGAACCATTCAAGGGCTAAATCATCAAGATCCAAACCATTGGAAAGCTTACACAAGTCATGGAGCGGCAAGATCAAAGGTTCGATCATCAAAAAGAAGGGCCAGAATCCAAGATCCAATCATCAAGTGGGCCCATAAGGCCCAAACAAGCAATCTGAACCGTTCAAGTCATCGTCCATGCGGCTAAGAAGTCTCAAATCATGAAAGAACAAGTCAAAGATCAAAGCGTCCAGACATCATCAAAGAATTTGAAACAAGTCAAAGACTGTATATTCATTCAAAAAAGAGCTTGATACAAAAGAAGATAAAAGCAAAAGTACAAGGCCATACAAAGCAGAGCACCCGAGCAGGCTACAAGTCGCCAACATAATCATCATCGTCCCTCCTCGCGTCCCGCTCCCGACGATAAAGATCCATCAAAGGAGCAGTCACCGAACCTCCAGCATACCTGCGACGGCCACCTGGAACATAAAGCGAAGGAAGCAGAGGCCCCTGGCCGAACAGCAGATACCACTCATCATAATCACGATCCGGGATCGTGAAACGGAATCCGGGCTGGCCCACGAGAGCCTCAACTCTCTCATCAACCGGCATCCGAGCAGCTGAAGGAGGTGCAGAACAAGGGACCCGAGCCACCCCAGTGACTTGCCGAAGCAACCTCTCCCCCAAGTACCACTGGAAAGACTCAGCGTCAGAAAGCATGATACGGAGACATGAAGCATCGTATGCCTCCACGCACTGAGGGGTATAATAGAGAGGGAAACTGGCATACGGCATCCGAGCGAGCTGCAGCAGATGAGGTCACCACGATCAGTTACGGTACGGCATGAGGGGTAGGGAAAGCAAGATACTTACGTCCTCAACGGTCAGCCCGTCTATGTCAGCACGCCAATTGTCCCCGAGAATTTCGGAGTTCCGCTGACGGTTTTGCTGACGCCAGTACATGTGGCGATACTGAGAGGGCTCAATATCATCCCGCATCCTCGGCGCGAGATGAGGAAAATGGTCATAAAAGCAGGTCTGGACAAAAGCACGTCTAATGATCAGAGAAAGAAAGAAGGCGAAAGCCCTTCAAGAAAGGTGAAAGAAGGGATACCTCAATGACAGGCCAGAAGCCTGTGAAGGACCGGCTATGCCGACAGGTCTTGTCCAAACCTTGAAAGATATGGGTCAAGATAGCCCCATTCCAGTTATAGGGATGATGAAGATCCTCGACTAAACGAAGGAATTTAGGATCAACCCTCTCATTCGCATGGCAGAAGAGGAAGGACCCGAAGGCATAAGTGATCATGGCCCGGGCTTTGTGGAGGGCCTCTCGCTCGGTGGTGGGGATGACGGAGGCAAAATTGTTGTAGAACCATCGCATCTTCACTTGATGGCCTTGGAATTCACCCTCGGGTGGGACGTCACCGACAAGCCGTAGCCAGTCGGTGGAAGTGAGAGGAGCTAGAGAGCTGACTTGAGGAACAATTGTTCCATGAAACGGAAAACCTATTTGCATGTAAATGTCTAAGGGGGTTATTCCCCATTCCCCACAAGGGAGCTGGAAGGTGTGGGTTTCATCCCGCCACCTCTCGCAAAGGGCCGCGAGCATCATACGGTTAGCATCGTTATTATGGAAACGTAAGGTGAGGAGGCCAGCAAAAGGAGTACCATCCAGTACTCGTTCAAGCAAGGGCTGTGACTCCTTCATCCAGTCGTCCCAGCGATCCCTAGTACCTCGACCCTTGATAGCAGGAAGAGGTTGATGCTCCATAGCTAAGGAACACATGTGGTCCCCTCAGCGGACAATGAAGGCAGGATAATTTTCATCAATTACTCGGTGACCTCTGGTACCATCCGCCATTGAATCCTACAAGCTTGGCAAGGTAAGTCCCTATCCCTTACCCGTTAAAATCCAAATTATCATCCAAGAAACCCATGGAATTGGACTCACATTCAAATACAAAATATAAAGTCCAACTCCACGTGTCACCTAGGATATGAGTTGGGCCCCTTTGGAAAAAGTAAGGCCCACCTTAAAGAAGGGTACATGGCATGCCTTAGGCAAGAAAAAGTCCATCATCCAAGAACACATTTTGGACAACAAATGCACTCAAGTGCCATGAGATCAACAAAGGACGAGAATCCTACTTCACATGAGAAATCCCTCTTCAAAGTCCATATGTGGCCAAGGATTGATCCACTTTTATGCCAAGGCCATGGTTCTCACTTAAGATGTTTACATCTTTTTTAACACATGGACATGGACAAGTGGGGGATAGAAAGGAAGTGGGCCCCCAAGAGCAACCCAAATGCCTCATCTCAATGGATTGGAGAGAGCACATAGCCCGCTTTGAAAAACATGAGGATCCATTCATGGGTTAACTATGGGCAACCTTATGTGCCTCATCTTGATGAAAGTTTTGGCCATGAGAATACAACATGACGGTCCACCCACAAACATATGGAATCAAAGAGGCCAATGGTAAAAATTTTGATGCACATAGCCCACATGAGGAGTCAAAGTTGGAAATGCCCATGTAAAGGCAAGTTTGGGCAACTTATGTGCACCAATTTCTTTACCAAAAAGGGAGACCATTTGAGTACAAGAGGGCATGGCTCGATAAGTCACCCAACCATCATGAAAATGGATAAGAATGGCACACATAGCTCACTTGAAGATCAAAATCCGAAATGTACCAGGGCATGGGACAAAAATGGGCAACTTATGAGTATCATTCTTTCCCATAAATTCAAAGAAAAACCACTCATATTTAAAATGATGGTGGAATGACCCACCAAGCCCCAAAGAAAGGATCAAGGAGCTATGGTTGTATGGATAGCTTACTTGAGGATCATCCATTCGAGATTGATAACATTAGAGGGAAACTCTTGGGAACCACATTCCTACCACAAGGAAAACCATTTGAACTTAGTGAAATTATGGGAACAACTCACTCATGGGACTTATAGATGGTCAAGTTACTCAAGTCCTCCATCCATCAAAAGAAAAGAGCATGAAAGGAAAAAGCCTACATGGGCAAAGTGTAGTGGTGCACACATGGTCCAAAGAAATCCCAAGCTCCAATGAAGGCCCAAAAGCCCATCCACATAAAAAACTCCAAGGAGCCCACCACACTTTGT
This sequence comes from Liriodendron chinense, assembly GCA_003013855.2. Lineage (NCBI taxonomy): Eukaryota > Viridiplantae > Streptophyta > Magnoliopsida > Magnoliales > Magnoliaceae > Liriodendron > Liriodendron chinense. Next base: position 7,575,619 of record ML058339.1, on the reverse strand, counting down.
GCAAAAATGTACATCATAATCAAGAAATGATGGAAGAGTTGGGCCACTTGTCCATAAAGGCCCAACTAGGAAAACTAGCCCACTTGAGATCCAAAATGAAGAATGGGCTAGCTTCCTTGGTCCATACACATGTGAAGAAAGATGGGGTCACCTAAAGTGGGCCCCATGAGCCCAAAACTTGAGATGGGCCCTACCATGCCCATGGGCTCAAACCTTGAAAGGAAGAGGGAAAAGAAAGGAAGAGCATTAAGGAAAAATGACAAGGGCAAGAAAGCATGAGGGAGCCCAAAATGAAGTATTGGGCCCATCAAATACACCAAGGGCCATAACTTCACTTTGAGCCCATTTGATACATATGAAAAGAGGCCGAACTCCCATGAAAAAGATAGAGTATTTTGCCATGCACACTTGATGACATGGCAAAATCACCCTTTACATACACATGAAGGGAGTGTGAAAAGAAGAAAGAAAAAATGAAGTGGAAAGCTTGCAATGTCCTTCTCCATGCACCACCTTTGAAAAGGACTTGAGATCTAGAAAGTGGCCAAAAACACTTGGGCCCACCCTCACTCTTCTTGGAATAACTACATGAAAAAAGAAAAGAGTCATGAGAAGAGAAAATGAAGAAGGAAAAGGATAAGAAAAGAGAAAGGGAGTGGTCCATACCTTTACCACTCACCAAAGAGGGACCACCTTGCTGTCCCAAAACTTCTCTAAGGCCCACCACTTGAAAAGAGCAAGGGACCACCAAAGAAGAGAGAGAAAACTTGAAAAATAGAGAGTATGAGAGAGAGAAGAGAGAGATTGCACGTTGAGGGGGTAAGGGTGCCTCATGTTATATAGAAAAGGGGAGGGCACCCTTTTACCCAGCCCACTGAAGAGACCAGGGGTCTAAGACCAGTCCGGGCGGCCCATGAGAGGCCGTCCTAGCCCCTACCTACATAAAACGACCTCTCTCCCCCTCTCCTTGGGAAGAACTCCTCCTTGGGAAGGGTGGTTGCAAGTGAATCTTGTACCTCCATGTAAGAATGAAGTGATGGAAGAGAATGATGAGAAAAAAGAAGAGATCTCACCAAAATCTCATCTTGTGAGAAATTGATGGGAAATTGGCTTGATGATGTGGAAAAGTTCCATGGAATTTTCAAGAAAAAGAAAGAAAAAATTGACTTGGTCAAACAATGATCTCAACCATCTAAGGATATGACCTGATGATCCGAACCATTCCAAGAAGAATTCCCGTAGTCTCCAACCTGGATTGCTGCTCTCTTGTACATAGTTTTGGTCCGAAGACCTTAAACTATGTCGGGATCAAGATCCCGAGGGATTGTCAATAAAAACCGGCATCGGTCTTCTTCAAGATCTAGTAACTCCGGACATTTTCTAAAAAACAAAAAAAAATGTGATTTCCAGCACTCGCTTGAACAGTTTTGGTCCGAAGACCTTAAACTACGTCGGGATCGACATCCCGAGAGATTTTCAATAAAAGCCGGTATCGGTCTTGATCGCTTGAATTAAGATCCGACGACACCGAGTACTTTAAAAAAAAAAAAATGTCTTTCCTGTTTTGTGCAATACTGGTCCGAAGACCTTAAACTACGTCGGGATCAACATCCCGAGGGATTTTAATAAAAACCAAGCATCGATCCCAGTCTTTAAGACCAACATCGGATGATCTGGATCATTTCGAAAAATAAAAAAATATATCACCAGCCCCTCTTTTAAAGTTTTTGGGTCCGAAGACCTTAAACTACGTCGGGATCAATATCCCGAGGGATTTTCAATAAAAGCCGGTATCGGTCTTGATCAAGATCCGCTGACACCGGACATTTTCCAAAAAAAAAAAAAAATGTGTTTGCCCCCTTTTGTACAGTTTTTGGTCCGAAGACCTTAAACTACGTCGGGAATGATATCCCGAGAGATTTTCAATAAAAACCAGTGTCAATCTTGACCGTTCAAAATTGAGATTTTATGACCTGGAACAGTTTTTGAAAAATTACAAAAAGAATGTATTTTCAGCATGTACATATTTTTGGTCCGAAGACCTTAAACTACACTGGGATTAATTTCTCGGGGGACCTTTTCTCGCTTTCAACTAAAAACCAGCATCGGCCTCTACCGTTGGGATCAAGGTTTGATAACCCGGATCATTTCCAAAAATACCAAAAACATTTTAAAGCTTTCCACAAAAACCAGCATCAATCTCGATCGTTCGAGCTGAAGTCTGGAACCTTTTCCAAAAAAATAAAAAAAAAATGATTCACCAAAAATTTCAACTGCACAAATTCATCCCCAGTTGTCCGAAGACCTAAAACTACACTGGGATTAACTTCTCGGGGGCTTTCTTTCCTAACCTGTTCCAGACATGGCTGACACTTGATCGTACGGGTGTCCGGAATCTTTTAAACAGGTAAGGGCTGAGGCGGGCAGAACTCCGCAATCCTGTTCATGTTGAACGCACCGTGATAGACAACCTTGATTTGGAAGTCGCTGTTGAATCTGACGGATGTTCCCTGTTCCTAAAACTCATGAAGGGGATTAAGACTGTTGGGAGGTGGAGCGCACCCTCACGGAATTGTGAGCAACGTAAGACCCCAAATTGGATTGACTAAGGGAAATGTGAGGATGTGGCTCATCTTGTGGCCGAAGGAGCCCGTCGGACGATACGTGGTCTATGTGCATTGCACATGAGGAACAGGCAACTTTGTGGGTGTGTTGACTGAAAACCCTCAAAATCTCCTCATCCGAAGATGTAAAACTACGGCACTTAACTGTGTGAGACTCGTCTTGCTCGCTGACGTAAAATGGATCGGGTACCTTACCAGCAGTAGAAGCTGGAAGTGGATGAAAATTCCATACTTTTCCCTGCATTTCATAAAAATCACAAAAATACAAAAACATTGCAAAATTACCTTTTCAAAAATCACAAAAAATATTTCCCTTGCTTTCAACAAAATATTTTCAAAAATCACAAAAATATTTCCTTTGCTTTCAAATTAAAATATTCTCAAAAATCACCAAAAATATTTCCTTTGCTTTCAAATCAAAATATTCTCAAAAATCACAAAAAATATTTCCCTTGCTTTCAATCAAAATATTCTAAAAAATCACAAAAAATATTTCTCTTGCTTTCATAAAAAATATTTCGAAAATCACAAAAAATATTTCCTTTGTTTTCAATAACCGATCTCTATCCTAACCACTCAGTTGAAGACTCGGACCACATATTTACAAAAAATCACAAAAATTAGTATCCCCAGCACTACAATTCAGGAGTCTTGAACTCCGCTCACTTCACAGCATGGGATGACGGATCCAATCGCCCGCAAATTGGAATCTTGACCAAAACGGGCAACCAAACACCATCTCAATCACATGTATGCCCAGAAGAACATCTTGAAGTCGAATGATATCCTCGTACATTCTCATTAGCAAAGAAACAACATCTTGGGACGATGGACCTGATCGACCATGGGTCGGGATCTTGACCAACCCGCTGACCAAACATCCATATCAAAAAGAAAAATCCCCAGGGGACACAACCCTGCAAGCAATAAGCTCAAAATTCTCTGCGTCTCCAGCAAAAGCAAAATCAACAAACTGAAAGAGAATGAGCCAAACCATGCATTCATCCTGCATCTCCGTGCATCAGCATCCATCGCATTAATCATCACGTTTACCTGCTTTCAAAATAAAAGTCGGTTAGCCAAAAGCCCCACATGCATCCCTAGTGGAGGCACGTGCAAACCAGATTCCCATTTCAAAAAGACAAAAAATATTTCTATTTGCAAATAAAAACCCCACGGAGTATCACTCCCCAGAGTGGGTGCCTTTTCAAAAATCCAAAAAATATTTTTCCAGCAGAGCGTTCTGTCTCCAAAACACCAGGAGATCTTCCATATCTCTAGGAAGGAGCCAACGCAAAAATCAAATAAGATCCGATGTCTCGCGGTTTCCCCGAAGACCATCGGATCCAATGCACTCAAAGTACGGTTGAACTGAACTCCAGTGTCAGTGCGGTCGTACCATATGCCAAGATACAAAAAGATGAAAGCCAAAAGGCTCGGTCACAGAAACCATTTGAACAGGTGGAAACGATGAATTGTAACCCAAGTATCAAAATCAGCAGATTGGGTGGAAAGAGTTCACCCGCACATACCTAGGCGTGGATGCCTGAAGTACCTTGACTGAGTCCAAGTCGGCGTAGTAGAATCCCGTAAGACTATCTGACGCAGGGCGTCTAACCACTTTGACAGTCAAGCGAAACAAGTACTCCTGGAGTGATCTGGGAAAACATCAAACATCACACAATCAGTCTCAGGGTCAGCATCCTCGTAAGACTAGCGGACGCAGAGGCTCTGCTGTACCTTTCCGATGTTAGTACCGATCGGGAATGGAAGGGTTGCGATTGGGTACCCAGGTTGCAGCAAACTGCAGGGACAATCGCAACGTTTTCTCCAAACTCTCGCGGTATGTGCGAGTTATCAACTTCCAGACAATCAACTGACTCAGATACAAAGGATAACGAAGATTCCAGACCACAATCAAGGAAAGAATGAATTGCAAACCAAGCATCGAAGCCAGCAGATCGGGTGGAAAAAGCCCACCCGCACATACCTAGGCGTGGATGCCTGAAGTACCTTGACTGAGTCCAAGTCGGCGTAGTAGAATCCCGTAAGACTATCTGACGCAGGGCGTCTAACCACTTTGACAGTCAAGCGAAACAAGTACTCCTGGAGTGATCTGGGAAAACAACATCACACAATCAGTCTCAGGGTCAGCATCCTCGTAAGACTGTCGACGCAGAGGCTCTGTTGTACCTTTCCGATGTTAGTCCCGATCGGGAATGGAAGGGTTGCGATTGGGTACCCAGGTTGCAGCGCATGCAGGGACAATCGCAACGTTTTCTCCAAACTCCCGCGGTATGTGCGAGTGATCGATTTCCAAACGATCAACTGACACAGATGCAAAAGCAAGCAAAGATTTCAGAACATGATCTATGAATGACCGGGTCAGAAGTGGGGTGTCCACTCGCTTTGGCATTCGGTTGCACGCAACCTCTGCCAAAGAGGGGCATCTGTAGACACCCCACCTTCGGCTACACTGTTGGTAGAGATAGCTGGATGAATGGAGGACCATACCCCCAAATCCCAAGTCCAAACTCAGCCAAACTCACCCTTGTAAGCCCCATTCCATAGCCCAGTTCAAGCCTGAACCCAGTCAACCCAATCCTAAACACCACCTTGAAAAACCCCCCATAAGAAAAGCCAGTCAAAAAATCCCAAAAAAGTCAAACTCACTGAGTCAACCCGCTGAGTTAACCCGTTGAGTCAACTTGCTGAGTCAACCCGTCGAGTCAAAACACTGAGTCAAAACACCGAGTCAACCCGTCGAGTCAAATCACCGACTCGACCCACTGAGTCAACTCACTGAGTCGAACCAGTGAGTCAAACAGCACCCCAAGGAAGCAACCGTACGTCGCTGGAAACCGAGGAGCGGCAGTACGGGTGGCCCATAGCAGGCCGCCCGAGATAAATTACGCGGAATGCCACTCCTCGCTGCTATAAATACCCCCCTCCCCTTCTCATTTCAACATCCCTTCAAGTCCATTTCAGCCCGAGAGCTCTGAGTCCACCTCTCCACCCTTTAGCCCATTTTTCCACCAGGGAGAGCCCGAGTGAGGAGAGTCTAGCCCTGGTCCAGCCCAGCCTGACCACTGGTCCAAGCCTCCCAAGCCATCCAAATCTTGATCCAGCCACTCGAAGCCAATCCTTGCGACACCTCCGTCCACCCAGCTACTCTTTTCCAGCATCATCTCATTTGCATCTAGCATAAGTGCAACATTTACTTTTCTTCCAACCCCCCTGCTTCACTGCAAGCACCTTGATTCTTCAAGTACACTGCATATGTCTTAAATTAAGCACCTGTCAGTTCGAGCGTATGCTCTGGGCTTGCCCGTTGTTGGAACCTGCCCATCAGAAACTCTTACTGTTCAGACCTGCATTCATGTACATATCACTATAAGCACTTTGAATATTCAAGCACACAGCATGCATCATCTCGCATAAAGCACCTGTCAGTTCGAGCGTACGCTCTGGGCTTGCCCGTTGTTGGAACCTGCCCATCAGAAACTCTTACTGTTCAGACCCGCATTCATGCATCATGTCATCCATGAGGATATACGAGGATTAAACTAGACTTTCAAGTATCCGATCGATTCTGTGAAGTAAAGACCGTACTTCGGAACGGGCAGTGTGTGGGGGTGCTTAACCTCTTCCCACCCTGTAACCGTGATCCCTTACCTTGAATCTCTGACCGCAGATCAACAGGAGTCATTTTAGAGGAAGGAATCTTCGGATTCCCTTCTCTAACGTTTCTACGGGGTCTAGCCGACTGTAGATTCGAAGTAACTGGCTAGTCGCGACTCTGGTCTTATATAAACACATTTAAACACATCCAGCTTAACACGACTACCAAACAAAGCCCTCGAGAACGAGGCAAGCCAGTGGCACAAACGGCGATTTCGCACCCACGCATCATCCTCTCCTTCTTTTCCCGAAAGGGGAAGGGGCGAGAACGTCGTCGTGTGGGAGCGCGGAAAATCGGCAAGGGTCCACAGATGGGAATAGCTGCAATGCATCCTTTTGTATTTGTTACGGGATATGTTGTGATCGTGATCATAACCATTGGATTTGGGGTCATGTTAGAATATCTCTAATTACTTATATGATGGGTTTCATGGTGGATGGAAGTTATACCCAAAAGATAACAGATAGGATCTGATTTTTATTCAGAAATTGTGGTTGCAGGAATGTCCAATGCAAATAGTATGCAATTACCAACCCAACATACATGCAGGTCCTGCCTCGATTGATCTAGACTGCTCAGAAAGTAGACCATGCCTCTTTTCCATGCCTAACAATCGATCTAACTTGAAAATCCTAGCACCATTCAATCCAGTGCCTGTGATGCATAGCAAAAGAAATATGGGAAACAGTATAAATGGCCAAATGGTCGATTTCGACCGTAGGCAATCAAAAGTAGGGACCACCAAGCAGGCGGTCCAGATCCCATTTGCTTGAGATGTCCAGCATCATTGTTTATGTTCTGGGTTTCCCTCTCTTCCCTTTTCCTATTTTCCTAGTTTACAGAAAGGGATCATAATAGCAAGCAATGCTAATTGCACATGGCCTCCACCTTACACATAGATAGCCATAGGGACAAGCGGCATGAGTGTGCAAAATCTAGACCGCTCAACTAGCAGACCACACCACGAAGTGGCCATTGAACAAAAGTATTCCAAACGGTCAGGTATTGGATGGTCCAAACTGCCTCATTTTCAGGTCACCACCCACACATGGCGAGAGACTGCTGGATGAACAATCTGTATCTTGCACACGGTTCTCATGTGCTCACATGGGAGGTCATGAGTGATAAGACAGTGCAATGAGCATTGCCTCCATCTTAGCCATTGGATTACAACACAACCGCCCCTGGAAATCCAAACTATATTTTCTCAATCTGCCATTCAAATCCAAACATTTAGGGGTGCTTATTTGGTTATAACTTATACACATTGTTCAAATCTAATCAAGATGCATAAGGTCATTATACACATGGAGATTTATACTACAACTAGGACTCACTGGCTAGATATTGCTACAAGAGATTTCATCTTACTTCCTCCTGGCTTCCATTTCGTCCTGTGTTATAACAGTGTCATTCTGCGCTCTAGATGATCCCATATATCTACCTTGTTCAGTTCGCTGGTACTGCAGATTCCACCATCGGCTGTACGTTGAATGCATTGATGTTGTTGGTCGGTTGTGCACTTGACCGCGTCTCCTCTAGCGTTTGGAAATATGCATAAGGTCCTCAACCTACATCAAAAGGGTGTACATCAGAATGGACATTGAGCAATAGAAAATAGTCCTAAGCAACTAACTGTTCCGTTTCTTCAATTTAAAATCAAAGATCTTGTTTGGACTTATATGATATTATATGACATAGCTGGGATGAGGCTATGATGATGATGATAGGATATTACACAAAGACGATGACATGGGGACAAAACTAGGAGTCTTAGGCCTTAGTAGATTAAGAAGGCATGGGCGCTCAAGGGAAGTACTGGTAGCCCTTGCTACCAAGTTATGACATGGGCCGTAATGGCCGCTACAGCCCTATAACGGCCATTTTTTTTTTTTATTTAATCAAGAAACTGTATCAGCCCGGTATTGGACCCTTATGGCAGGAATAGGCTATTTTTTTCAGATGGCCGTTACAGCCCCGTATCACACAACAGGTCCCATCGTTACCGTTACATAACCATTTTTGAATACCATGCTTCCTACCCGTCGACAATTAACCAAAAAAGATGGAAGGTTTTAGAAAACATTTGTATGATGACTAGTCATTTCAACAAAATTCCACTCGTAGAAAACGCTATGGATAGATGGAGGAGAAGCACAACAATATCTATTTACAAGAGCAAAGGTAATGCATAAAGCTGCACCAACCATCATCAGATCAAACTCATACCATGAGGCTCTGGAGAAGGGTGGTGGAGGAAAGATAGACAAGAAACAAGTTCTGGCTTCATGTTAGGGAGATCAATAAACAAAACCATCTTTGTACAGAGACAATTGATGGAGAAGTATAGAGAAGAGGTGGTTTGTATGACTTGGAGAAATCCTATGATTAGGGTGTGTCATTATAAGAGTGAGAATGGGTGTGGTGGAAGTTGAAGAGGTAAGGGATCTTCTGAAGAAGATAAATCAATGGTATTGAAGGCATATGTGAATATGTCACTATGAGAGAAAGAACCTCTTTGTGGTGAGACAGACGCGTTCCTTGCAGCAAGGGGTATCCATTAGGGGTCTAGTTAAGCCCGTACTATTTTGCACTTGTTATCGATGAATTAATGACTAGCATCTAGGAGTTCCCATGGTGTGTGTCGTTTACAGACTCTGCGGTGCTGGATTGGCAAGACTAGAAATCGGGCCTATGCTAAGGATTAATAGAACCATGCCAATATTTGGAATGCTACTTTAGTAGGAATGCTCTTATATGTGAGGCTTGTTGGAACATTTGTTTGTTACGTAGGGGCTTATATGTAAATATGCAAAGTAGGGTCTTATGTGTGGTTTTGTACTTAGTAGGATGTATTTTGCAAATAGGGAAAACCCTACATATAAAATAGAATAAGAAAAAGAGAAGGCTTACATTTTTTGCTTCTCTCTCCCCTACAACTTTTACAACTTTACATGGTATCAAAGTGTAGATCAATCCATTCTACGTGAGATTGAAGAGCTCTACGCAAGAGGAATCGAAGCCAAAAGAAGATCTAAAGCAGGGGGCTGTTGATGTTAGCCGTACAGCCCTGTACAAACTGTTTTGGGTCGAAATATACGCCACCAGGTGTGGTTTTACATGGAGGGAATTATGAATATTTTTCATAATTTTTTGGAATCATTTTTTTTATTATTTATAGATTTTACCCGTTTTTTCTGGAAAACAGCCCCAAATCATTGATTTCTCAAATTTCCCCTAAACCAGTGGTGTTTAATCTTTGGGATCCACTCATTATGAATCTTTTTGTGATGATCTACCAAGAAAGGTTGCTATTGTGTAGATTTAAGGCATTTTAACGCAATTTTTAGCAAAAAGGTGGGCTGGCTATGCTATTTATCTGTTTTTTTGGAGGTCTAGCATATATACAGAGTTTGGTTATATACTTTTGCAGTTGTTTTTTCTTCGTTTGCTTCAACATGTGATCTTTATCTCCTCTTTTTTTTATATATCCATGGATTTTAAGTCATTTGGACATAGCTCTGATGGCCCCCTCTCAATTACCTCCACAAAATTTAATGGGGACAATTTTCTTTTGTGGTCCCGAGTTATCTGCATGTATATTATTGTTAAGAGAAACTTGGATTTCTTACCGGCATGTCCAAGAGGCCGTCTTTCGGTGATTTATTATAAGTAGATACATGGGATTCCTCAAATGCTATTGTTATGGGTTGGATCCTCAGTTTTATGGAACTCGGTATTGCTTCCTCCTATGTCTTCTATGATTCTATTGCCGACCTATGGAAGTCCATAAATGAGACATATGTGACCATTTCTAACAAGCCCCGTATCTTTCAGTTAATCACTGAACTCTATTCTCTCTCTCAAGAGAATTTGTCAGTTACTGAGTATTTTGGTGCACTAATGAGTTGGTGGGGAAGAACTGAGTCATTTGCAACCCTTGAGTGATCTTCCAAATAACCGCAGTGCAAAGATTGTGAGGATACGAGAAGATGAAGCGAAAACATATAAATTCTTGGCCGGATTGAACAGTGAATATGAGGTCCTCCGTACCCAACTTGTTGCTACTACATTTCCCTCTCTTCAGATAGCATATTCCATTGTTCATACTGAGGAGGCCTGTAGGCAAGTAATGTTAGCACCTGCTAGTATTCAGGAAATGACTGCATTCACCTCCACCATTGTCACATCTAGTGATCGAGATGGTGGTTCAGATTCTCGAGGAGGTCCTATCAGAGGATGTGGCCATGGTCGTAGCAAGTTTATACACACATTCTGTAGTCAGTTCGGGCACACTCGGGATTGGTACTTCAAATTACATGGACATCCTATTGCTCATGTTGCAACTTCTGATGAGATCGGGACTATACCTTACCCTTCTAGTGGTCGCTCTTCTGACATCTCACCTATCCCCGATCAATTGGATACGGTTACCATGACCAGAGCCGACGTTATGGATCTTCAGCGCCTTCGGATGCTTGAGACTCATTCCGTGTCTCTTGCCTCTTCTGCTTCACAGTCATCTGCCTCTTCATTTGTTGCGAACACAAGTATCGCCCTACATGCCTCTTAAACTTCTACGACCTGGATTAATGATTCGGGTGCATCGGATTATATGACTGGTGAGCACGCTTATCTTCTCTCATCTAGTTCTTCTACTTACAGCCGTTTAGGACATGTAGTTTATAGGACCTCTACTCCTGTAGAATTCATTGGTCCTGTGTCTTTTTCTCCTAATCTAACCTTGTCCAATGTTCTCTATGTTCCTAAATTTTGTGCAAATTTGATTCTATACATAACCTTACCAAAGCTCTCAATAATTGTGTGATTTTCTTTTCTTCTTATTGCATCTTTCAGGACTTGAGTACGAAAATGACTATTGGTGTGGGCTATGAGCGTGGCGGTCTCTACTTTCTACATCAGGGCGAGCTATCTGCTAGGAGTGATGCTGCATCAAGTTCTTTTACTTTTATTTCTCATTGTTTTAAGTCTAGTCAGGAGTTAGCTACCTTATGGCATGCACGTCTTGGTCATGTGTCATTTAAAACATTGCAATTTTTCCTTCCTAAGTTTAATAAGTTGAATAATGTTTCTTTTCAATGTGAAACATGTCAGTTTAGCAAGCATGTAAGAATCCCATTGCTTGCACTATCACATCGTTCTAATAAAATGATTGTCTTAATACATTCTGATATTTGGGGTCCTAGCCCAGTTAATTCGATTGATGGTTTTTCATACTTTGTGAATTTCATTGATGATTTTTCGCGTGTTACTTGGGTTTATTTAACGAAAAGGCATCATGAATTGCCACACTTGTTTAAAACATTTCATCAACTAATTAAGACTTAGTATGGTTGTAATATTTAGTCCATTCAATCCGATAATAGGGACGAGTATATATCCCAAAATTTCACATCTTCAAGAAAATGGCATTCCACATCAGTTTTCATGTGCTTACACTCCACAAAAAAATGGAGTGGCTGAGTGCAAGAATTGTCATCTTCTGGAAGTTACTCGCTCTCTTCTAATTGGAATGAAAGTTCCTAAATCATACCGGTCTGCTGCCTTGTTGACCTCTTGCTACTTAATTAATCATACGCCTTCTTGCGTCTTAAACAACAAGACTCCTTTTCATACACTTAAGCTTGGTTGCGCTTCGTTTAAGTATTCCTCCAAGGTTTTTTTAATGTATGTGTTTTGTTCACTCTCTAGGTCTATCCCAAGACAAGTTTGCAAATCGATCCATCAAATGCATCTTTTTTGGGTACTCTCTTAAGCACAAAGGCTTAAGTGTTATGATCCATGCACTAAATAGTACTATGTATCAATGGATATCACTTTTTTTAAAGATCATCATTTTTTCTCTATTATGTCTGATTCTTCATATTTGGCCGTCCCATATGCTCCTTTACCTATGCCTGTAGTTAGTGATCAGTCTGTTTCCCCTCCTACAGCACCTAAAAAGATTCTTACCTATGTTCGCAGAAAGTCAAGATAACCAGCAATGCTCTCAATAGCTCCTCTTCTTACCTTAGGTAATTCTCTCACCATTATCCATCCATCTTCTCCTATTGGTTGTTGCTTCCTGAACTCGTAGTCATCATCCAACCTAACATCTTATTTCCAACTTTGTTTCTTATGACTTTGTCTCTCCTACATATTGTGCTTTTCTTGCTTCCATCTCTTCTTCTTCTATTCCCAAAACAGTTGTTGAGGCTCTTGCAGTTCCTGCATGGAAGCAAGCAATGGAGGCAGAAATGGCTGCACTTGACAAGAATGGCACGTGGGATCTTATTTCCTTACCTGCAGGAAAACACACTATGGGGTGCAAGTGGATGTATTCTATCAAGTATCAGGTTGATGGATCTATTAACATTACAAGGCACGACTCATCGTTAAAGGTTACACTCAGAATTATGGAGTTGATTATCATGAGAGCTTCTCTCATGTGGCCAAATTGAACTTTATTCGCTTGATCATCTTCCTAATCGCCAATCTTTCCTGGCCATTATATCAACTGGATGTTAAGAATGCCTTCCTTCACGGCAATCTCACTTAAGAAGTTTCTATGGATCTTCCCCTTGGATTTTAGCTTAAGGGGGAGACTGGGAAAATGTATAAGCTGAAAAAGGCTCTTTATGGCCTTAAACAATCTCCAAGAGCCTGGTTTGCCCGGTTCAGTTCTTCAATTCTCTCCTTTGGTTTGAGGCAATGCCAGTCAAATCATATTGTGTTTGTTCACACTATGATGTATCGGTTATATCCACACCGTCCATTAATTTTTATATATCCTTTTAGGGCATGAGCCAAAACATGAGGCAGATCTAAACCTCAAGTGGCCCACAATAAGAATAATTATGTCTACCATTGAATTTACTATTATTTGTAGTGTGGTCCACTAGACCTTTGGATCTGTCTCATTTTTTGGGTTCATGTCCTACAATAATTTGAAAGGATGAATGAATGGTGTGGATATAACACCTATATTATGGTGGGGCCCACGAAATCTTGCTTTAAAAAGGTTGAAATTAACATTATTTTCAAGCTCGGTAAAATAGAGTTGTAAAAATCATCATTGTGCTTTTTCTTTCATTTACGGCTAGGCCGTGTAGCCTACTACATTGACGTGTCAACTTTTTTTTTTTTTTTTTTTTTTGTCTCTAAGCTTATTACTGTACTAAATATCTAATGGACCGTTGTGGATCTTACATAAACATAACATTACAGTGGGCCCTCAAAACCAAAAGTGATTTCACATATATACTGGAGTCACTCCACCTAATAGGTTAGCCTTGTGGGTGTGACACAACAAGATTTATATTGGGAAGGACCATTTGAACGGTTTTGATTGTCCACTTTAATAGTCTGCAAAGCCGTTGAATACCTGGTCCCAATCTCAGTGATCATAGCCTTTCATCCGGTGAAAACTGCCATGGATGGCCCATTATGTTGCAAATGGTTCATCCATCAGATGATTTGCCCATCCAATCAAAGGACACTTACGTGTACTATAGGCAACCGCTGTTTACCATTCTTTTGAAGGCCACCAGTGGGACCTACTGGATCATCCAATCAGTGTCATCATCCTTTCATTGTGGACCATATCGGACGACTGGTTCAATCAAGGACACGGACCGCACATATGTGGATGGCCCAAGGACTGGTGGGCCCACCCACCGTCTATCCTTTTCCTTTCTCCGCCAACGACTTAAACGTGCATCATGTGAAAATTCTTGCTAATTGAGTGGTCCATGAAATAAAGATGGTACCTAAATGGTCCACTACCAAAAAGAGAGTCGACCACCGTCACTTTGTCATTTCTATACTCCATCGGGTCACAATAACATTTCCACACTTTGCACACACAGCACAGAGGTGGGGCCCGCATTTGGGTAATCTAAGCCGTTCATCTGGTGGGCCATATCTCTCCTGTCTTTTCATCCTAAATATTTGACGGAAATGGACAATCAGAACCAACAGATCATATTTTGAAAGGGCCTAATCTGAATGGTTGGTTATGATCATCGGATTGGTCTTTGAAATATTCCACATCAAGCATATGAACGATTGAGATCGGTTCAAGGGGAGCTCGCTGGCCGAGCAAAATGCTTCATCCAACGTAGGTTTGATGTAGGCCCACAATGGACTAGAAACTGGGCCATCTACACGCAATAACAATGGGGCGCACGGTTTGAGATTACTTTCCATCAGGTGGTCCACATTGATTAATTCCTCTGCTTAAATAATCAGACTTTTGGTGGATAAAGTTGACAAAAGAAATAGACGGCTGAGTCTTCTGGCCATCCATTTGTTTCGTACACCTGTGACCCACCTAAGGAATGAAATTGCCTGCTTTTGAAGTGACAAGATCTGATTAGTGTGGCCCATCGGAAGTGATTACTAGATCCTGTCACTGCTCATTGGGGTCCACAGGCTGAGTGTTCCAATGATCAAAACCTGTCCATATTACAGATTATTTATAACAGGAAGCACCATTAAAATTTTGAGCTGAACCAATTATTATTAGGATTAAAATTTGTAGATGAATTTAGAAGAATCAAAAGAAAACTTTTAATGGCTCAAATTCAACTGTAAAAATCAAAATTGAGGATTATCCTTAAACTGAGATTATTGGAAAGCTCTTTATTTATGGTAGTGAAGAGAATATGAACGGTCCAAAACATCAGGGCATCTCATTATGAGCCCCAGTGAGATTATGAGTCTCAATGGAGGCAAATGGTACTAGTAGGATAGGACTAACAAGTAGAGAAAATTTTGCTGCACCCCACTTGTGTACGTTACATGCATGTTAATTCCATCCCTTAGTGAACTCTGTAGCTAGAGAAGAGATTTTAATGGGGAGAAAGTCTACATAAGACTATTTGAAAAACTAACTAAATTGATAAAACCAACCATAACTAGATCAGACCAATAGATTTTGGTCAGTTTTCATTTTATTTTAGTTCAATTTTTTATATTAAAAACTAAAAATATTGATATAAGTTGAATTGATTATATACTTTGAGAGAAATTTTCAGATACTGCACCAACTGGCTCAGTTTTCATTTTATTTCGGTTCAATTTTTTATATTAAAAATTAAAAATATTGATGTAAACCGAACCGACTGTATAAATTAAGAGAGAGATGAAATTTTCAGTATAGATCAGACCTAGTAGATTTTGGTCAGTTTTTCATTCTATTTTAGTTCAGTGTTTTATATTAAAATCTAAAAATATCAATGTAAGTCGAATTGATTATATATTTTAGGAGAAATTTTCAAATACACACCAACTCAGTCAATTTTTCATTCTATTTCGATTCAATTTTTTATATTAAAAATTAAAAATATTGATGTAAACCGAACTAACTATAGAGAGAGAGAGAGAGAGAGAGAGATGAAATTTCCACTACTGAAAATTTCATCTCTCTCTTAATTTATATAGTCGATTCGGTTTACATCAATATTTTTAATTTTTAATATAAAAATTGAACCGAAATAGAATGGAAAATTGACCAGTTGGTGCGTGTCTGAAAATTTCTCTCAAAATATATAATCAATTCAACTTACATCAATATTTTTAGTTTTTAATGTATAAAATTGAACTAAAATAAAATGGAAACACTGACCAAAATCTATTAGTCTGATCTAGTTTGGTTGGTTTTATCAATTTGGTTAGTTTTTCAAATAGTCTTATGCGGACTTTCTCCACATTAAAATCTCTTCTCTAACTACAGAGGTCACTAAGGATGGCATTAACATGCATGTAACATACACAAGTGGGGTGCAGAAAAAATTTTCTCTACTTGTTAGTCGTACCCTGCTAGTACCATTTGCCTCCATTGAGACTCATGGTCTCACTGAGGCCTCATAATGAGATGCTATCATGTTTTGAGCTGTTCATATTCTCTTCACTATCATAAATAAAGAGCTTTCCAATCATCCCCATTTAAGGATAATCCTCAACTTTGATATTTACAGTTGAATTTGGACCCATTAAAAGTTTTCTTTTGATTCTTCTAAATTCATCTTATAAATTTTAATCCTAATAATAATTGGTTCAGCCCAAAATTTTAATGGTGCTCCGTGTCATAAATAATCTGTAATATGGATGGTTTTGATCATTGGAACACTCAGCCTGTGGACCCCAGTGAGCAGTGACAGGATCCAGTAATCTCTTCCAGTGGGCCACACTGATCAGATCTTGTCACTTCAAAAGCAGGCAATTTCATTCGTTAGGTGGGTCACGGTGTACGAAACAAATGGATGGCCAGAAGACTCAGCCGTCCATTTCTTTTGTCGACTTTATCCACCGAAAGTCTGATTATTTAAGCAGAGGAGTTAATGAATGTGGACCACCTGATGGAAGTAATCTGAAACACGTGCGCCCCATTGTTGTTGCGTGTAGATGGCCCGGGTTCTACTCCAGTGTGGGCCTACATCAAACCTACGCTGGATGAAGCATTGTGCTCGGCCCAGCTACCTCCCCTTGAACTGATCTCAATCGTTCATATGCTAGCCGGACAGTGGATGAGGAATATTCCAAATAACAATCCAATGATCATAGCCAACCATTCAGATTAGGCCCTTTCAAAATATGATTCGTTGGTTCTGATTGTCCATTTCCGTCAAATATCTAGGATTAAAAGACAGGAGAGATGGCCCACCAGATGAATGGCTTAGATTACCCAAAGGTGGGCCCCACCTCTGTGCTATGTGTGCAAAGTGTAGAACTGTTATTGTGTCCCGATGGAGTATGTAAATGACAAAGTGACGGTGGTCGACTCGCTTTTTCGTAGTGGACCATTTAGGTACCATCTTTATTTCATGGACCACTCAATTAGCAAGAATTTCCACACGATGCACGTTTAAGTCGTTGGCGGAGAAAGGAAAAGGATAGACGGTGGGTGGGCCCACCAGTCCTTGGGCCATCCACGTATGTGCGGTCCATCTCCTTGATTGAACCAGTAGTCCTATATGGTCCACAATGAAAGGATGATGACACAAAAATTCCACTGATTGGATGATCCAGTAGGTCCCACTGGTGGCCTTCAAAAGAACGGTAAACAGCGGTTGTCCACAGTACACATAAGTGTCCATTGATTGGATGGGCAAATCATCTGATGGATGAACCATTTGCAACATAATGGGCCATTCACGGCAGTTTTCACCGGATGAATGAGTATGATCACTGATAATGGACCAGGTATTCAACGGCTTTGCAGACTATTAAAGGGGACAATCAAAACCGTTCAAATCGTCCTTCCTAATATAAATCTTGTTGCGTGACACCCATAAGGCTAGCCTATTAGGTGGAGTGACCCCGTATATATGTAACATCACTTTTGGTCTTGAGGGCCCACTGTAATGTTTATGTAAGATCCACAACGTCCATTAGATATTTAGTACAGTAATATGGTTAGAGACGGAAAAAGAAAAGAAAAAGAAAAAGAAAAAGTTGACACGTGAATCTAGCGGGCTACACGGGCCTATTTGATTGGCAACAGATTAATGATGATTTTTACAACCCAGAGCTTGAAAACAACGTTAATTTCAACCTTTTTTAAAGCAAGACTCTGTGGGCCACACCATGATATAGGTGTTGTATCCACACCACGCTTTCATCCTTTCAAATCATTTCAGGGCATGAACCCAAAAATGAGACAGAGCCAAAGATCCAGTGGACCACACCTCAGATAATGGTAGATTCAATGATAGAAATAATTATTCTAATTGTGGGCCATTTGAGCTTTAGATCTGCCTCATGTTTTGGCTAATGCCCTAAATTGATATATAAAAATGAATGGACGGTATGGATATAACCCATACATTATGGTGGGGCACACAAAATTTCAATACATATCATGATAGTCAATGTGAGGCTTTTATCAAACAGCCTAAAAGAAACAGATGACAAAGAGACATCTACCCTTGATTTTTACAGGGCCCACTATGATAGTTTTATGAAATCTATTCCAATCATTATATTCAACACAAACATTTAAGGCCCATTTGGTTGGCATCTGGAAACCGTTTCCAGCCTAAAATTCGGATTCCAGCAGAATCCTATTTTAAATGGTGTGTTTGGTGGCAAGTTCCAGTAAAAACAGGATTCCATCCGGAAGCCTAAATAGACTGGAACCGGGATTAGTGGAAATGGTGTGGGCGACCCTTTCTACGGAAGGGAGAAAGAGGCGGAAGTGAGTGTCACCACCTCCATGTATGCGTGGTACATCTATAATGTATGTGTTTTATATCCACACGGTCCATCAATTTTGAGAGCTCAATTAAGGGCATTGGACAAAAAATGAGGCAGATCTAAATCACAAGTGGGCCACATCACAGGAAAACAGTGTTGGTTGAACGTCCACCATTAAAAACTTCCTAGGGCCCACTATAATGTTTATTTGCCATCCAACTTGGCCATCTGTCTTGCAAGACTACAATAGGCCAAGGGTAAGGCTCTCAGGCGGATTTGAAGCCCAAGTGGGCCATGCCATAAGCAACGGTTGGAAATTGCACTGTTTTCAATCAAACATCAAGTTCCGGATAAAACTTGGGTTCCACTCTAGTTTCTGCAGTTTTGGATTCCAATAATGGAATCTAGATTTTCTCTAGAATCTAGATTCTGCAACCAAACAGGCCCTTAGGCATGTATCCCAAAAATCATATTTATCTGTTATTCGGGTGGGACACACTAATCCAAAAGTTTGGAGGGTGAGTGTTGCGCTATCACTGTTTCCAATGATGTGGTTCACCTGAATCATGGGTGGAGCAGATTTTTGGGCTCTTGACTTAACATGGGTTGACACACTTAGGGCCAATTTGGATACTACTAAATAAGTTACTTTGCTGACTGAACTTAAGATGCTAAGTCACTTTTGGCACTTAAGTTGGTTTGGTAAATACAATTGAAAAGTGACTTATCTCTCAAAAATTACTTATTTTAATAAGTATTTTATTTTAGCTTTTTGACTTCTGACTTTTCTACTTATCTCTCTTATGTCAGGCTTTTGCTCTTTTCTTTTTTCTATTTTTCTAGTACACACCTACACTGTTAGTCACCCTCCAATGTTAATTAACCACCCTCCAATTAGGCTTTTTTACTTATCTCTCTCAGGTCACGCTACATATCAAAGTTCTCTCTCATGGTTCAGTCAATTACTGCTCTCTCATACCATCCATATCAAAGGAGTCCCCACATGATGGACTGTCCCATCAAAGGTGGGGCTCACACAGTGAATGGCCCATATCAAAGATGGGCCCTACATTAATTGGTGCAAGATCTAATCCACCAATCAGGTTATCTGATCTCCGACATCTTTCCCAAAAATGGTTCTAGTCCACTCACCATGTGGACCGACTATTGAAAACAAGTGAATGGGTTAGAAAACTTCAGCCAAGTCTTCCAGAGCTGTACATTTGTTTTGCAGACTGTGGCCCACCTGACCAGTGGATCAACCTGATTCTTGTGCCAGGGCATCCATGTAGTGGTCCTGTTCTAATGGATGGAATGTATCTCGGATCAATTGTGCTATGCTAGCATATGCATGGCATGTATATGAGCTTTATTGCACACACGTGGGGTTAGAAAAGCTCATTCCATTAGGAAAACTACCACAACTCCTTGCTTTTTCTTCTCATGTCGCTTATTTATGTAGATTTGAAAGGTTACTTATTAATGTGTTATTACCAAACAGACTTATTTATGTATTAGCTGATAAGTACGTTGTTTACCAAATATACTTATCTACTTAATAAGTAAAAACCAAGATAAGTAACTTATTTGATAAGTAGCTTATCTTAAGTAACTTACAATCCAAACAGGCCCTTAGTAGGCGAGGTAGATTTTACAGAAATATCATAGTGGAGGCTAACCCAACCACCCACTCATTTGCTCTCACCAGGGTAATGGAAGGTACCGCCAATCCTACTAATAAGTTGGCCCTACCACAAGGAACAATTCATACAAAAATCAGCTGCATCCACTGACCCAGCGTACCACACTTGAATTTTGCTATTAATCAATGGCTATACACTGTTTTCTATATTGTAGCTCACTTAATGATTAGATAGGGCTGATTTTTGCACTAGGGAATCCTCAGAGTGGGGCCAACCCAATAGGAGGATTGGATTTCACAAGAACTTAACAGGTTGGAAGAAATCTACTGGGTGGACTGCAAATTGTGGTCCAACCGGTTGGACATGAAAGTGACTCTATATATATATATATATAGGGAAATGGTACTATGAGGTCGACCTCATGGGAACTTCTCATGAGGTCGAGCTGTGTGGGCCCCACCGTGATGTGTTTAGAACATCTACTCCGTGCATTTGATGGGTCTCCTTTAGGTTATAGGATACCCCAAAAATCAGCCGTACAGGAAACTCATATGGGCCATACCATCTAAAATCATGTGAAGACATGCCTAAAATATCTAAAATTAATTGGTGGGACCCACCTGAGTTTTCCCATCTGTCTCAAACCTGGTCTGACCCCTCGTATAAGTGGAACACACATAATTGATGGGTTGGATTTGTGAACCACATCTTGGTGGGCCCAATCAAAGATCATGAAGGTTTTAATGGGCGAATAACCCCTCCCAACTGTTGTCTGTGGTGTGGCCCACCTAAGTCATCGATTGACCTGATTTTCTATCCCGTGGCCCACCATTGAATGGTACATCTAACTGATGGAGTCGATGTTCAAAACACATCACGGTGGGGCCCACACAGCTCGACCTCATGGGAAGTTCCATGAGGTCGACCTCATAATACCCATTTCCCATACATATATATATATATATATATATATATATATATATATGGCCAGTCATGCAACCCACCCACCCAGTCAATCGCGCAACACACCCACCCAGTAAAATCTATATTTATTAAGTAGTCTGTTTGTAAAATTTCGTAACTTTTATTATTAAATCTAGAGTGAGTCAAGTAAATATTAGTCCGCGTTGATTGAAGACTCACCCAAATCTTCAAGTCGACAGAAGCCGACCAGAGATTGAGCCATGTTGAGCTTGTGGGTTAACTAGGGTTTGAGCAAGGCTGTCATTGGACGGGGCGGTCCGGTCGAGCTTTCTGGACAGGCTTGAGCTGGAAGGCTAGGCCTGAGGGCCGGGCCCAGATATTTAAGCCCATTTAAAGGGCACGGATTCAGTCAGGTCCGGAGTTCGGTCAGGTCGTGACTGTGGGACCTACCTTGATTTATGTATGCCGTCCATCCATTTTCCAGCTCATTCTAGGGCGTGGGCCCAAAACTGCATCAGATCCACATCTTAGGTGGACCACACCATACGAAACGGTGGTGATTGAACGCCTACCATTAAAACACCTAGGGCCCACCGTAATGTTTATTTTCCATTCAACCTGTTAATCATGTCAAACAGATCTGGATGAATGGAAAATACAAGCTTCTGCCAAAACTTTCGTAGTCCACAAGAAGTTAATTTTTAATGGCCAATAATCACTGTTTCTTGTGGTGTGGTCCACCTTAGATTTGGATCTCATTCAGCTTTGGGCGCGCGTCCTAAAATGAGCCAAAAAAAAGCAAAAAACGGATGGACAACATACAACACATACATCAAGGTGGGCCCATGGTACGACCTGACTTAACTAATAAAATTCTTTTCTTCTCCTCTATAAATCAGAAGAGTCTGTTTTTCAGACCTCCTTGGGAGTTGTGAACCATGAAGAGAAATGCTCTGGAACTCTCAGAGCACCAAAAGTAATAGTGCACCTAGTTCCATTTAGTTGCATTTGGGTACTTGGACTGTCCAATCCATTGATGATCTAGACCGTTCATTAGGTCTGACGCACATTTCATGGGCAGCCATATACAAGCATCTCATCAATCTGACAAATATTTACCATTTGAAATTACCTTTAATACGATGGTGTAGATCATTTAAGCAAATTAGGTTCAATCAACATTTTGATCCATCTATTCATTAGAGACCATCATAGATTGCTTATATCCTAAATAATCACTTTTAGCAAATCGTAGCCGTCCATCCATGGTTTAGAAAAATGATGGCTATAGAAAATAGGGCCACATCAAGGATGGATTAGATCACCTGATCAGTGCCAGAGAAATACTTTCTTGACTTAAAGGAAAATTCATATCAATTGATTAGATTGTCTAACTAAACTTGGGCCACCAAGTTTTGACTATTAAAAGTTCATCAATATTTGATCCATCAATTTCCATTAGATGGTAAAAAAATGGCTAAAAGCAACAACCCAAGGAAAAATATACAATTCTGATCGTTGAAAACACTCTATTAGATCAATCCTCAAGATTGGCCCATCCATTGAGTGACCTATCAATTTGGTGGTCCGAATTGGGCAAGATCTACATGTTAACAAATCTCATTGATTTAGGGTGGTGGATGTGCCTTGGATCTAGCTTATTTTAAATAGAAGGATCAATGGTTATAGGATGTTGGTATGTGGCAGACAAGGTGGGGCCAGATACTCCAATGGCTTAGATTATATGGTTGTTGCATGCTTCTGATGCAAGTGCCTAGCATGTTTTTATTGGACATATCTCTCATTTGAGAGAAAGGTGGATGTAGCCCACGTTCAATTGCCATGTCATACCACTACATATAGTTATTGTCATGTAATCACATTACATGTATTTATTGCCACATTCACCCATTACATAAAGTTATATATCATATTTAAGTTAGTTTTCAAAATTATTGAGTCTTTTGAAATGATATAACCATTCCCTCTAAAATCGTAGCTAATTAGTTAAGCCATTGTGGATAAGGTATAGGAGATAACTATCCATCCATGATCTTCATATGATAACTAATTTCCTTGATAGGAGAAAAATATAAAAGTTTTTCTATGGAGAGTCCCTAGTCTAATAAGTAATGTAACATGTGATCTTCTATCTAATCCACACATAAAGTATTTTGAGTAGATTGGGAGATCTCTCTTTTAGTTTGAAGAGTATTTTGCCATTGCATTATGCTGCATGATTGAAGTATCATTAATTGCATTTGGACATCAATCATTGACAAGTATAAAGCTCATCATTATGGCCAAAGATAGATCTTAAACTTCCACTTTTGTTCTTTTTAATAGCCATCAATTTTGCTACACGCACGTAAATTACACGTGGGATGGTATTAACCGTTCTGAGTTCCCACGTGGGAGACGATTCATCCCGACAGTTGGCCAGCCTATGCCCGGCCTAGTCATTACTAGGCTTAGGCTGGGCTAATTCTTATTTAGGCTGGGCTTAGGCTCGGCTTAGGCTAAGCCTAGTGTTCATATACTAGGCTTAGGCTGGGCTAATTTAAAAAGCTTTAGGCAAAGGCTAGCTAATACTAGGCTGGGCTATAGGCTGCCATAGGCTCCTCTCCTCTCCTCTTTCTCTCTCTCTCTTTCTCTCTAAGAGTATATAAAAATAAAATAAATAAAATAAAATAAAATAAATAAATAAAAAAATAGCCCAGCCTAGCAATTGCCCGGCCTAGTTCCAACTAGGCTTAGGCTGGGCTTTTAATTTGCCTAGTATAAACCTATAGGCATAGGCTGGGCTAATAGGCTAATAACTAGGCTTAGGCTATTTAGCCTAGCCTATGCCTAGCCTGTGCCTACGCTAAGTACTCCAATAGTCCAACAACAATATCCCCTAGTTGGCATCTAGGGCGATGGCATAGTCCTAAAATTTTTGAAGAGCATTTCTGATTAAATATAAAGTTAGATTTATTGAATGATACTTTAGAATCTAAAGGATTTAAAATTAGTCGACCAAAATATTAGGAGCACAATTTTAGTAACAATACTAGTGAGAACAATAAATTAGTTAAGATTGCTAAACAATAAGTTTCCTATAATGACCACTTTCGATATCCTATGTGGGTCATTCATGAAACTGGAAGATTGAGAAGGCCGTTCCCATAAAATTCAAGCACGATGGAGAAAAAAAATGAAAATATGCCTCTAAATGTTTATTTGATTGTCTAATATCACTCAAACTAAAGAATAAATTTTGTAGGATAGCTATAAGACTAGTCGTGCTTTATAAAATTGTTGGGTAGTTAAGGAACAGCATGACCTTAAGATAAATGTAACTGAAATGAGGACAAGAACAGATAGATTAAGAAACGAACTCATTTAAGGGAACTTAAGAATACCACTATTAAGTAATAAGTTGAGGAAAAGTACACTTAGATGGTTTGATCACGTGCAACTAAAACCAACCAAGAATTGAGTCATTTAGGGGTGAGTTGATACAAGTTGAAGACTTTAAAAGGCTAAAAGGAATATCTAAAAGGATGTAGGTAGAGGTAGTAAGAAAAGACTTGATGACTTATGGTCCTGACTAAAATTATGGCCCTTGATGAAATGGAAGGCAGAAAAGGATTCATATAGGTAATCCCAATTGGTTGGGATGAAGCTTAGATGATGATGATGATCTAAGATTAATGGGGTTTTTCCCAAGTAGGTTTCTTTGTAAATGGCAAATCCCAATTGGGCATGGAACTCCTCTGAATCTATTTGGGGTTTGAACCATTTTGGATCGCTTCAAATATTGAATCCCTTTAGGTCTATTCATATGATTAGATGGAACATGTTGGGAATAAAAAATTATTATAAAATCTTACTCGTATTCAGTTTTATAGAGGATAAAATTGAACCAATCAACATGTGACACATTATCAAAATCTAGAGCAATATTACATGGTAGTGAGGAAGCTCTATTTGAAAAACAAATGGTGTCGAACGTATGCAATGGTATTAATGTCCTAGGAGGGTAAATATTCACTCATATGTACCAAATGCAATTAATGATCCAGACATGATATTTTTTTTGGAAAGATTAAAAATAATCCAGAAAACGATCACCATCATTATCTCCAATAGAAGTATGATTAATTAAAATAAGATGAACTCATTTTCGACATCTACCAACAGTCACTTAAAAGTTATGATACGTGGAATCATAAATGGTGGAAATAAAACCTCTCTTAGAAAGACAATCTTGGAATGAGTTGTAAGACTCCATTTAAGTGGGCCACACATGATCATCGGTTTAGATCATGACTGTTGGATTATTCAGATTGAGTGATTCAGTGGGCCCCACTATAGTTGTGATCATTGCAAATAGGTTTGGGGTGGGATGCTTGAACCATGTTTCCTATACGTGGTTATTAAGCCTGATATGAAAACCTACGGTGTGGAGACCTTAGAGGAGAGAAGTGTGATGGGTAAGCTTCTCTGGCCCTCCTTCTTATAAATATACGTCTTGGTCCCCTCACCAACACATAAGAGAAAACCCTAGTCCCCATTGAGAGGTTCTCCTAAAGGTGTTAGGTGCGGAAGACCAAGTGTTCTTCTCGGCAACACGACGGCATCGGGAATGTCTTCCCAATTAGGTATGGCTTTAAGATTACAGTATGGAATCTCCATTGTTGATGCATAGACGATCCGATTATTCCGCATTAAGTTTTCAGTTTCACAGTTGGTATCAGAGCATACTATGCATTGATCTTGGAGATTCCAAGATGATAGATATACTGATACTCCAGATCCGTGTGAATCCAACCTCGTCTCTGGACGTGAGGGCCATCTCCCTGAAGATCCGTTTTTGGGACTGTTGCTGCCAAACTGATGGCTATCGCGGCCATTGAACCAGATTTGACTATCGCAGCCATGGCCATAGCGATCTGGACGGCCATAGTGACGATCAGATTATAGAAATTTATTCCTATAATCGGACCGACATGGAGATCAACGGGCAGTCATCGTCGATGGCCATCAAACTTCCAGACAACCATCATTGACTGGGTGTATGGCCAGTACACACATTCAGAATAAAAAAAAAAAAAAAAACCCCAGATCTGATCACACAGCGGCCAGCGGCCTTGGCTGTCGATCTCCCAAAACCATCAGTCTTGTCTCCGGCGTTGGATGGAGCTCTGTTGCTGCCGTTGTTGGGGTTTTGCAATCCGAGCTCTGTCATCCTCCCTGTCTGCTGCGGAGACACCATTCATGGCTGCCACGCCTAACGAAACCCTCTTCCCAATCAGATCCATGGCACGGCCGCTGCAGCCATCACTGCCGGGAATCATGGCCCGATTCAGACGATCGTAGCCATGGATTTCGGCGCTGATTGAGGGCCATCCAGATCGGATTCAGTCCAAGCCATGGCTGACGGCGAGGGTTGACGGCGAGAGCTGACGGTCAGGGCCGGGCGCTGTTGACGGTGCTGATGCAGAGGGGCAGCGGCTTGTGTTTTAATGGCCAGTGAGATCTCCGGCAGCGGCAACACCTTGCTCATTCCTCTCTATAGAATCCGGCAGCGGCAACGACTTCTGCTATAACAGATTCCAGCGAGGTTGCCGGATTTGAGGGCATGCGGCGGCTAGGTTTTCAACCGGACGAGGCAAAGTACATGTGCTAGGCCTTTTGGATGAGATAGGCAATTGCGTATTTGGATTTGGCTTAAGTATAGGCAGTTGCCTGTTTGGGTGATTTGTCCTGAGGGTGTTGGACAAGATAGGAGTTGCTTGTTTTAGGAATAGGTGATGCGTTGGGCCTGTGCAGTGGGCATTTGCCCATTGGGTCTAGCATCCATAGCCCTATTTGGATGGACTGTTGTGGCCCTATTTAATGTCCATCATGAGCAGCGATTAAGCCCATATTTAGCTGATTCATGCTTACCATATTTGGACACTAATCTGCCACTACACCACAATATATTCAGGCTAATTTTTGGGCTCGGTTGGGCAAATCTTAGGCCCACCTTCATAACCTATTTTGGGCCTGTAAAGATTGGGCTGTGAGCTATGATTGTTTCCAGTGGGCTAGCTGGTTGGGATCGGGCTGAGTCTATAGGCCCAGTCTAGTGGCCAGGCCCGCATGCAGTAGGCCAAGCCCAATCCAGTAGTCAGGTCCGCCAGCCCAACCTAAGCAAAATCAATCCAGCCCAGTTTAGGGCCCATTGAATGCTTGTCTGAGCCAAATCTTTAGGCATATTTTCTATTCATTCTTTGGACCTTGTGTGGCGCACTTTTATTTTACTTGGGCCATCAATTTAAGTAAAACCTAAATAAAGTAATTGATGGTTGGTAGGTTTTATAAGGCGGCCCTAGTGATTCAGTAAATGTGGATTATATATTACTTTGATTTAACCCAAAATAGGGCCATTACCCATTTGTTTGAGGCTGATATTTAGTTGTTGGCCATTAAGAATTTAATCCAACCATCACTTTAGAATATATTTGTACATATGATCGGTCAACATCAGCCTTATTTTAGGTCGAATCAGAATTTCTGCAGTATGGTTCGTTGTGGGCAGAACCATTAAGCAATCCTTGAGTCTAGGAGTGGGATTGGAGCTGGTTGTGTTAGCCACCAAAGTGACCTCAATTGGCAAAGATTTCTACTTCTAGACTTCTGTATATGGAATTCAGTGACCCTCCATTATAGGATTGCATTCAGTTGCGCTCATATTCAGACGAGCGGTGGTCAGAACAAAGAAGTATCGTCATTTTGGCTGGATGTGAGCGGGATGAAGTGGTTGGTGATGGTGATATAGGTCTGAGAGATTCATTTCACCCAAAGGTGATGGGCGTCTTAGATTTATTTCACCAACATTGGTCAGCTTCATGATTCAGTATAGCCTCCTGTAGTTACAATTTCGCCCAAAGGAGGAATCGTGATGATACGCTGGGCTCTTGCCAGATTTTGATGATTATGGCCCATCATCATTCTGGGTCATTTGATTGAAGGTCCAAATCAATCGAATGTTCATACATGCATGATATTTGTGGTTTATGTTCATGCATTGTTATAAGGGACTTGATTATTAATGTGAGTTTTATGCTTTGAATGTCCAGCTATGACTGTTTCCAATATTCCAACACAATTCAATTCCATACCTTTGCTTACTGGGTCCAGCTATTCCAAATGGAAGTCGTCCGTTGAAATAGTCCTAGGTTGCATGGACTTGGACTTGGCCCTGGAGGAAGTAGAGCCTCCTACTCCAACTGATTCTAGTACGGATTCAGCAAAGGCTCACTACAAGGCCTGGACCAAGTCAAATAAGATGTGTCTCAAGATCATAAAGAACTCGATTTCTGAGACCATGCAGGGTGTCATGCCCGACACTGAGAAAGCTAAAGATTTCCTGACTGAAATAGGAAAACGATTTCAGAAATCGGATAAAGCTGAGCTGAGTTCACTTTTACATAAATTGACTCAAGCCACCTATAACGGTCAAGGAAATATCAGGGAGTACATTGGTGGATTGTCTGATGTGGTGGCTAAAATCCGCGCATTAGACCTTAAGATTGAGGATGAGCTCCTGATTTTCTTGGTTCTGAACTCCCTCCCTCCACAATTCAGTCAATTCCAAATCAGCTACAATACTTAAAAGGAAAAGTGGACATTGAACGAGCTGATATCTCAGTGCGTTCAGGAGGAAGAGAGACTCAGAAGGTCGAGCAAGACACAAAGTGCATACCTAATGACATATGGTCAAGGATGAAAAGGAAATAAGAAAAGAAAACACACTTCAGGAAAAGGTTCTACGGGTACTGCGGGTGGCAATCAGCCTAAGTCTGGAAAGACATTTAAGAAGAAAAGGAAGGGTCCTAATGATGGCTGCTTCTTCTGCAAGAAGCCTGGTCGTCAGAAGAAGGATTGTGAAGATTTTAAAGCATGGCTCGTTTCTAAGGATAAAGACCATATTTTAGTCTGTTTTGAATCAAATTTAGCTGATATGTCCACAGACTCCTGATGGATAGATTCTAGTGTAACTATTCACATTTGTAATTCCATGCAGGATATGCTCCAAAGCTGGACGCCAACTGATGCAGAGAGATCAGTCTATATGGGGAACGGCATTAGAGCAGACGTGGAAGCTATTGGAGTCTGTAGGCTTAGGTTATCGTCAGGACACTTTCTTGATCTAGTAGATACTGTTTGTGTGCCTTTTATAAGGCGCAATTTGGTTTCCATTTCTCGTTTGGACAAATTTGGTTATGAGTTTAAATTTGCAAATGGAAAATTAAGCATTTACTATGATTCAGTTGTGATTAGTTCTGGCACTTTAGTTAATAACCTTTATCAGCTAGATTTGGATGTTTCACATGTATACAGCGTTAACTCATCACATGGAAACACTAAAGGCATCAAACGAAGTTTAGATTGTGAGAATTCTTCCATGCTATGGCACAGGCGATTAGGCCATATCTCTCGTGAGAGATTGGAAAGGCTTGTAGGTGAAGGAATTCTTCACTCCTTAGACTTCTCAGACTTTGGGGTTTGTATTGATTGCATTAAAGGTAAACAGACTAGAATAAGGAAAAATGGTGCCACTAGGAGCGTAGGACTCTTAGAAGTGATTCATACAGACATCTGCGGACCGTTCCCTACAGCATCCTGGAATGGGTAGAAGTATTTTATCACTTTTATAGATGACTATTCTCGTTATGGGTACTTATACCTTATTAACGAAAAATCAGATGCCCTGAATACATTTAAGATCTATAAGGCTGAAGTCGAGAATCAACTCGACAGAAAGATCAAAGTCGTTAGATCCGACCGTGGTGGTGAGTACTACGGAAGGTATGACGAATCTGGGCGTAATCGAGGTCCATTCGCTAGATACCTACAAGATTGTGGCATCGTCGCCCAGTACACCATGCCTGGTACTTCAGAGCAGAATGGTGTAGCGGAAAGGCGTAATCGCACCCTAAAGGACATGGTGCGATCTATGATTAGTAATTCTACGTTGCCAGAATCTTTGTGGGGTGATGCGTTGAAAACGGCTGTGCATATCCTTAATAAGGTCCCAAGTAAGGCTGTAATGAAAACTCCATATGAATTGTGGACAGGGCGAAAGCTTAGTCTACGATATTTTCATGTATGGGGTTGTCCTGCAGAAGCCAAACCGTATAACCCGCATGAAAGAAAACTTGACCCTAGAACTGTTAGTTGCTTCTTTATTGGATACCCAGAAAGATCAAAAGGATTCAGATTTTATTGTCCATCATATTCTATGAGAGTCATTGAGATTGGGAATGCTAGGTTTATTGAGAACACTGAAGATAGTGGGAGCACAAATATAAGAGATATTGTATTTGAGGAAGAGCGGATTGTGATTCCCACCACAATCATTCAAAGTAGCATGGTTGTCCGTCCAGCAGTGGACCCTGAGATCCCTATGGACGACCATGTACAACCTCAAATACAACTCACTGATGAGGAAATGGAAAACCCAATTCAGAATAATGAGCCATTAAGACGATCACATAGAGAGAGAAGATCTGCAATACCAGATGATTACATCATCTATTTGCAGGAGCATGAGTTTGACATTGGGGTTGAAAAGGATCCTATATCTCTTTCACAGGTCGAACAAAGTGTGAATTCTTCTCATTGGTTCGATGCCATGAAGGATGAATTAAAATCCATAAAGGATAACAAAGTTTGGGACCTTGTTGAATTGCCCGAAGGGATTAGGTCGATTGGTTGCAAATGGGTATTTAAAACCAAACGGGACT
Source organism: Liriodendron chinense (assembly GCA_003013855.2). NCBI lineage: Eukaryota > Viridiplantae > Streptophyta > Magnoliopsida > Magnoliales > Magnoliaceae > Liriodendron > Liriodendron chinense. The sequence continues at coordinate 7,544,766 of ML058339.1, read as the reverse complement.
CTAAGGGCAATATTGAAAGGTATAAAGCCAGGTTAGTTGCAAAGGGTTTCACTCAGCGTGAGGGCATTGACTTTAAGGAGACTTTCTCACCTGTATCTAAGAAAGACTCCTTTAGGATCATTATGGCTCTTGTGGCTCATATGGATTTAGAGCTACATCAAATGGACGTAAAAACTGCGTTTCTCAATGGAGATCAAATGGAGAACGTATATATGTTGCAGCCAGAAGGTTTTAAAGCCAAAGGCTCAGAACATCTGGTCTGCAAACTTAAGAAGTCCATTTATGGGTTGAAACAGGCATCACGACAGTGGTACCTAAAGTTTCATGAAGTTGTTTCCTCATATGGTTTCATTGAAAACACTGCGGATGAGTGCATATATGTGAAAATCAGTGGGAGTAAGTTTATCATTTTGGTCTTGTATGTTGACGACATTTTATTGGCCAGTAGTGATATTAGATTGTTGCGTGAGACTAAGAAATTTCTATCTCAAAATTTTGAGATGAAAGATCTTGGTGATGCTTCGTTTGTCATCGGCATTCAGATTAGCCGGGACAGATTATGTGGATTACTTGGCCTGTCGCAGAGGGCCTATATTGATAGGGTTCTCGAAAGGTTTGGCATGTAAGGTTGTGCTCCTGGCCAAGCACCTATTGTAAAATGTGACAAGTTTAGTCAATTTCAGTGTCCTAAGAATGACCTAGAGAAGGACAAGATGAAAGCTATTCCGTATGTGTCAGCAGTAGGGAGCATCATGTATGCTCAGGGCTGTACGCGTCCAGATATTGCTTTTGTGGTTGGAATGTTGGGCAGGTACCTTAGCAATCCAGGAATGAATCATTGGATAGCTGTAAAGAAAGTGTTGCGCTACCTACAAAGGACAAAGGACTTCGAACTCACATACAGGAGATCCGACCATTTGGAGTTGGTAGGATATACAGATGCAGATTTTGCTGGTTGTCTTGACAGCAAGAAGTCCACATCGGGCTATATATTCATGATGGTTGGTGGAAGCCGTATCATGGAAGAGCGTGAAACAGTCGATTACGGCATCATCTACCATGGAAGCAGAGTATGTAGCTTGTCATGAAGCCACGAATCAGGCGGTCTGGCTTCAGAGTTTTTTCTCTGGTTTACGGGTTATGCAGATGATCCCGAAACCATTGAAAATCTATTGTGATAGTTCAGTTGCAGTTAACTTCTCCAACAACAACAAGCATTCATCGAGGTCAAAGCACATTGACATCAAATATCTTGTTGTGAAGGAGAGAGTTCAGAATCGTCAAGTGTCTGTAGAACTCATCGGCACAAGGCAGATGATAGCGGATCCTCTCACTAAAGGCCTTCCTATCACGCTCTTTAAGGAGCATGTGACATCTATGGGAGTTGTTGATCCCAAGGATGTATTTCAGTAGTGGGGGTTTTCATGTATGATCCGATTATGTCCAGACCTTTTTTAGAGATATCTATTATGCATTGATGATTCTGTTTTTCAATTTATATCTTGCTTCTCCTTCAGTGTGCACATTTAGTTTTGAGTAAGCAAGACTTTGGTTTGTGTCTTGGAGACACGTTCAGTAGGACCACTTGAAGATAAACACGTATGATCACATAAGACGTGTAATCTTCATACCACACCCCATATCATTGATCCATGTCGTTAAGGCTATTGGTATTTGTGATTGTGACTCGCCACACTTCGAATAAATATTAAATGTTGTCTTGACTACCATGATTCAATATCAGTGGTCTTGATGGACCGGATCTGACAAGCGTTGCTCATAATTATCCAACGGTATTGTTTTGAAATCAGTAGGGCGCCCATTAGGAACTTTTGAAACAAACATGTTTTATGAAATGCTTTTCACAAAATAAAATAAAATGTTTTATTTTCTTTCAGAGATCAGTGTAGCCCAAGTGGGAGCATGTAAGATTCCATTTAAGTGGGCCACACATGATCATCGGTTTAGATCATGACCGTTGGATTATTCAGATTGAGCGATTCAGTGGGCCCCACTATAGTTGTGATCATTGTAAATAGGTTTGGGGCGGGACGCTTGAACCATGTTCCCTATACGTGGTTATTAAGCCTGATATGGAACCTACGGTGTGGAGACCTTAGAGGAGAGAAGTGTGATGGGTAAGCTTCTTTGGCCCTCTTTCCTATAAATATACGTCTTGGTCCCCTCACCAACACATAAGAGAAAACCCTATTGCCCATTGAGAGGTTCTCCTAAAGGTGTTAGGTGCAGAAGACCAAGTATTCTTCTCGGCAACACGACGGCATCGGGAATGTCTTCCCAATTAGGTATGGCTTTAAGATTACAGTATGGAATCTCCATTGTTGATGCATAGACGATCCGATTATTCCGCATTAAGTTTTCAGTTTCACATGAGTTTCACTACAATGTTGGAATTTCATGGAAAGTTGAGCTCATGTTTGAATGAAAATTTTCTAAATTTGATGTAGGACAAAGTTGAGGTCAATCTCATGGATGTTCAAGATCAAAAGAAATCAAGTTAAAAAGTTCAATCCAAGGGTCTCTTGTGCACTACAACTTCTAACGACCATTACTTTGTGACCGATTATTTTTGAACAATATGTCGTCAGAAAGTTATCACCGAGCTTTACAAGTTGGAGCCATTGAATGGTTTTCTAAACATAGATCATTTTAGGAGTTAATTTTGAGTTTTTAGTTAAAATTTACTATTTTTATTAATTATGATTTTTATTTGTTCTTCAATATTTTAGGTTTAGAGGGTTTAAAGTTTTTATTTAAGTCATGAGAAAGAGTTTTGAATCAATTTAGAAATCATTAATAAATTTACTACTTTAGGAAAATTTATAAATTTAGAAAAGTTATTTAAGATTTAGGGTTTATATAAATCATGTTAATATATCTGTTTTATTTTATTTTATTTTATTATTATTTTTTTTAATCAAACTTTTCAACAATAATATCAACTATATTTCTTTCTCTTAGAATTTTTTTCTTTCCTTATGGATTCAAGGGTTGCACTAAAGATGGTGATCTCTTCTCCCTCCATGCACCTACTACATTAAAGCTCTTCTCAAAATAATGACATTTATATTAGGAAAAGCTAAAAGGTCAATCATGGTACCCATACCATGTTAGCACCTATGTGTGAGATACTAGACCAACATTAGGTGGGCAAATATGAGAAATAAATCCATTAGAAAGGAGAGATCCATTTGACATAGGACCAACATGTTCGAAGGGATTTAAAATCAAAACTAGTCGTTGGGAGGATCCACTTTCCATGAAATGTACATCTTGGAAAGTAATCCACAACTTTGGCTTTGAAATGTAAGAAGAGAATCCAAGAAAAAACTCGAACAATGAATTTTGGTGCCAGCAAATGTGAGAGTGAGCCATTTATCCAGACAGCCCATTGACTACATGTGTAGCTACATGTGTTAGGTTGTCTTGTCCAAGCACTACAAGAAAAATGACTTTCATGGGTGTTCAAATGCGCTAAGAAAAGATTTCCAGGCGCTTGTCTAAGCACCGGAAAAAGGGTATGTCAGTAACGGATTTACCGGCGCTCATCATCGGTTTCGGTGCTTTTTTGCCGCTGGTAAAAGCGCCGGGAAATGTCCTCTGAAGCGCCAGCAAACATCCATCAAAGCGCCGGAAAATGTTTCAAAGATGCTGGTAAAAGCAATGCAAGCATTGGCTAAAGCCTGTAAAAAATTGTATTAAAAACCAGCAAAAGCTAGAACCTGTATTTTTTTGTTTTAATATTTGAAACCTAAAGATGTTGCAAATGAAAAAATTAAATTATTTTACAATAAAAAATATATAATATTTGTAACAAGGTGAAAATGGTCTGAATTACATAAAAATAAATAAAAATCCTCTGTGGTCCACTCCTAGCTATGGATGATTAGTACAAAAAAATCATCCAAATTAGAAATTCCTTGCCCTTAAGTAGGTAGTTCGCAAGTAAGCAGTTACAGCAACCGCAAAAAGTCGATCCTTGCTACCGTAGTAATAGGTTGGGCAGCATCCACATTCCATCCATCACCTGCTGGAACTGTCATTTGCAATAAAATAAATGTAAGATACACCATCAATGTGTATAACAACAACAAGGACAATTTTGGAGAAATGTAAGTAAAAATTCAGACAAAGTGCATCAAGTAACTACCAACGGAAAATGATTTAAAACAAAGGCAAGGGGAAAAAATATTTTAATGAAAACAAATATATAGCAAGAAAAGACTAATTAGCATATGGTACAGACTAATTAGTGTACGCTACACATTATTTTTCACTATCAATAAAATTAGTTAATATTTTCAATAGTTTATCATATTTTTCTATTTCAATAGAATTTAGGTCGAATACTATTAAATCAGGTAAAAAAAGCATAACTGATTTTGTTTGATCTGTTTGTAAAAGAAATGTAGAAATACTCTAATGCCATTAAGCTGTAGAAGGGATTTGGCTTCATACAACAGTAAAGGAGATCATTGCTACAAATAGCAACCTTTCCCACACCTCTTTAAGCTTTTCCACTTTTGTGAAATAGTGACTGAAGGATGTATAGCGCATGTCGTGGAGAAAAGGTTCCAAATAAACCTGCTCAGGTTTCCACCACCTACAAGTGGGGCCTGTAGTTCAGTGATCCAAACTAGTGAATTGGTTGAATCCACTTCTTTTATGGCCCATGCACCAAAATATGCCATATGAAACAGTCCTAACCTTTCATTTTGTGGCCAGCGAATAGAAGGTTAAGATAATACATCATTGGTCCACTTCTTTTTCTAGATAGCATCAGTCCATATTCAGCCACAACAAAGGGGAAAGATTTCAATCATGAAGATTTTAGAGCATGCAGGAATGCAAAATGGACCTATAATATCAATTTGACTTGACAGCTCATTTTTAAGTAGGCCTAGCTTTTCGGAGCTGCTCCCAGCTCACACTATGGCAGAGGAGGTGCTGTAAAGATCCAGGAGTGTGAGCAGTATGAGCTGAAAGGCTCCCATACTGTTTGGAGGGCAGGGGGCATAGATGCCAAACCTGACCGAGAGTAGTAGATCGTCGATTGAAGAGCTAAGTCAGTCAACTTCTATAGAATGAGACTTCTATTGATTATTGATTCGACTAGAGGGACTCCTAGCAGCAAACGTCAGCGGAAACTTGTCAATCCCTTCCTAGATTTACGAGTTCTACATCATCTTTTTGAATCAATAAAAAAAAAAAAAATCTATCATTTCTTAATTTCCTGTCTTATTGTTAGTGAGGCATATCTCATCTTAACGATGAGCGAATCAATTAGTGAAAATTGAAAAAATGAAATGGGGTTTGGTTTGACTTTTTTTTGTCAGACAAATCCCCCAAAGTGTGCTTCCTCATACTAAAGTGTAGTTTGGTTTGCTGATTCCTCGAATGAGTTCGAGGCTAGTTGATTCGAGTTTGAGCTCTGCCAACAACACTTTAGACATCTGTTGGAAGCTTTGGTAAATCCTTTATGACTCCAGCCCCCGCTGATAGCATATAGTAAATCATCTGCATATCTGTCCGTTTTCTCCTCCATTTTGTTGCCTCTGAATGTTCATATCGCAGTCCACCGGGTGGCTTTGTTTATCCTTCTAGTTTCAAGTGTCTTCTTGGATAGGGGATGGATCGATGACCATGGGCCCACGTTGAACAAACTGAAGACCAAGTCTACTCTAGATGTTCTCAGGCTGATCATTGTATAATACCTCAAAATTAAAAACTAAAATAAAATAAAAGTTTAGGTCAATTGAGCAAACACTAGTCTGTATGAGATCCAAACCAGCAATATCAAATATTGCTTGTTTTACCTTAAACAGGAGGTATCGGTAGACAATCCATCCAGTGTATCAAAGCCGTAAAAAATAAATAAAAAATAAAAATTAGGTTTTGGAATATTGTATCATTTACCGCCGATGTAAGGTCATGTTCCCTGTGTCGGGTTGTTTTGGGCTGATACAACTATGGGGAATTATATGCTAATGAGGCACTCTATGATGCTTGATACTTAGGGCACTCCAAACTTGTAAACATGGTATTCATTAAGGGCTTGTTTTGGCATCTCTTATTTAATTCGATAAGAGCTATTTTACTCAGAGCTAGAGAATTAATACTTTTTGTTCTAGCTCGTTTTATTGTATGCTTTTTTAGTAAAAATCACTTTTTAGAAGAAAAATATTTTTTTACTTGGATGGTTAGGATTGCTTGATCGGCATGATTTTAGACATGCTCCATCTACAAATGAGACCCATAAATTCCTGTAAAGTTGTACATCAGTGCCACATATGAAGAAGATGAGTACTAGCCACCATATTTTAAATGTGGAAAACTAACATGGGATTCTAGTCTTTATTGCAGTGATATTTGGAAATTCAATTATGAAAAGATATTCGAGACATAGAAAATAATTCTTTTTCCAGTGTAAGCAAATGAAGAACGAAGAGAAGTTCTGATTTGCCAAAAGAAGTGCAAAAGAACCTTGATTTTCAGTTTTCCGGATTGCAGAATCCTCAGACCACCTGTCATATTGATGGCAAACTGATTTATGATTCACTACTCGGGCAACTTGGGACAATCTGATGAGCATAATAGGTTCAGTTTTGCGCTAAAGCATGTATGTACTAGAGCCAACTTGATAGGAGGCGGGGGCATATCAGAAGCAGATCAAAAGCTCAAATGGGCCACACGACAAGATACAGTGGGGATAATGACTGCTACTGTTGCTGTGATGTTTATTAGTCATCCAATCTATGATCATAAGGTCACACGACTAACACAGACAACAGTTTCACATTCATGAGCAAAGTCCATTGATTGGATGGTTAGGACTAAATTTGGGCCATGAATCATCAATTACAGGTCCATCACATGTTCACTGGAGATTGAATGATGCAAAGTTTTCTATGAGGAAAAGATCCTCTCACAGCCTAACTTGGCATCCTGATCAGGCCTATGTCCTAGGCATCATTTTCCATAATCTAGTTAAATTCAAAGCGAAGGACAGAACAAGTCACATCACAGCCTAGAGGAACTGAGTTGATAGCACCAACGACAATGGACGAGAGCCAAACCGCAACTATCACCCCTCCTCCATAGATAATTACCGTAGACTTGTTTTCAAGTGCATCCCACTGACAAAATAGTCAACAAATACCAAAGGTCACATATTAAGGTGGTTTACAATGGTTACTGGATCAGAGAGAGAGAGAGAGAGAGAGAGAGAGAGAGAGAGAGGAAAATGGGATTATTACCTTCTCCTTCAAATCTGAGAAGACCTCTTCAACTTGAACGGAGCTTGATCCCCGTGACCTTTGCCATGTGCGTGTTGCTGTGCAAAGAGATCCTCCACATTGGCCTCATTGCTGCCGTCGGAATCCGCCGTGTTAGGCCAACGATTAATGACTGGGAATATAGGACGGATTACCAGATTGTTCTGGACTGCTACCACAGGCGGTTGCACACCACCCTGAACCTGTCATGGAGCCAAAGACACAACGATCTGCTCAAGGAACGCTTGCAGCCCTTGCATAGATGCCTCTAACGATTTTTGGAGAGCCTCCATCTTCTCTACTAAGTACTGGATCCCCTGATCACTGTTAGCGAGAGTTTTGCCTCGTCCTTCACTAGAAGCCATCACCCAAGGTTGTTTCTCTCTCTAATACCAGCTTGGCGCAACAGGCTCATTCGTGATTTAGGTGGGCCAAACATAGGGAAACAATTTGGAGGGTGAGGGTTGCATTGTTTCCAATCGCGTGGTCCTAAATCACAAAAGGGGCTACTTTTAGCCCTTGGGCCTAACATGGAGTGATGCACCTAGTTGTCAGGTGGATTTCATGCAAATATCATGATGGGGCCCCACCTGAGTTGCCAACTGCTTTTGTTCACACGGCTAACCCAACTTCTGTTAAGAAACCTACATGAAAGTACTCCAATGGTAATTACTTAAATTAACATTGATGCTTATTGAAATCTTTTTTTAAATGGTACATAATGTAAATTCTATATTAAATAGATAGTTTTTTTTTATTCCCATTTTAAAAAAGAGGTCTTAAGTCGACTCAACCTGTTAGACCACAAGTTATAAAACACCCATGATGATTACCAACCTATTAAGTGCATGTGAAATCCAACCCATCCAGCAAGTTGGACCGACTTGGGGTTTAATGTAAAAGTTGGCCCCACCCACTCATCAAGTGGGCCACACTATAAAACAATATCCAACCATTGATAAATAGCAAAACACAATTGTGGTTTACTTACAAGTTGTCACTGAGTTTTTCAAAAGGTGATGCTCATGATGGGGCTAACCTATTGGATGGGTTGGATTTCGTGCACGCATAAAAGGTGGGAAGTTATTAACTAGCCAGTTGGATTTCGTTCACTTGGCAACTCCCACCTCTTCTCCATCTAAGATAGATTTAGGAAAGATTATCTAGGTTAAAAGATCGGCATCAAGCAACGATGGTTTCACATCGGCATCGGTCAGGTATGATTATTAGAATTTTATTTTTAAAAAACTTGGATATATCTAAACAGGAATCTAAAAGGTTTAATCTCATAATTAAGGATTTAACTTGTGAGCTTACCACGACTTTCTTAATTTATAGGAATTCTCTCCTCATTTCTTTGTGAATGAGTATTCTAATATTAAGAATATTTAAGAATTTTTTAAATATTTAAATATTAAAATATATAGAAACCCCAAGTGTCCTCAATTTTATTGTAATCTTTTATTTCAAGCATGTGATGATGATGTGTACAACATGAGGAAAAGTGCTTGGCCATGAATGTTTACACAGGAAGGGCATGATTAGGCTGATAATTGTCTGCCTAATTGGATAATTACCTTGAGTCCACAAAGCCTTTGAGAATCTTAACCGGACTTCCTCGAATCCATGAGGGAAAGTAAGAGAAACAGGAATAAATCTAAAAAGAAAATCATAAAAATAGATTAAATTAGTTAACGTGACTACAATGCTTTGAATAAGAAACTTGACCCTAGACAGAAATTTCAAACTTCAATTCAAACTAAAACACCTAGAAAATGTGACTCATTATAAATAGTAAACTTATTATTTATAGAAGTCTCTCAATCTTATTAGAACTTATGGGTTTTAGCAAAAAAAAAATAAGTTTTCAAATGGACCCAACTAAGTTGTTCTACTAATTATTTTAAGCCTTTTTCATGTTGGGCACAAACTCTAAAACCCTACAGATCAAAAGTTATAAACGAAACGAAACTTACTATAAATAGTAAAATTGAAATAAAACTAAACTAATGACCGTTGATCTGGTTAAATCTCGAGCTACTCCAAAAAATCATATATTATACGCCCCAAAACTCATCCTGGATCGTAAGATACAACTGTTTTACGGTCATGATGGTCCGAATCGCTTCCGACCCCGATTGATCTTCATTTGGTCCATATGGGCCATGTAATAGTCGACAACCCGCTTTACATCAGATGTCCACAGGTTTGGCACATTTGGGGCCTACCCATACATATGGATGATGGTGCCATGTGTCTAGCCACATCAGGTGTGTAGGACCCATGAAGATGGTTGAAAGGGCTCACACAATCATGAAATCTAGACCATTCAAGATGGTGGCTGGCTTTTGATCGTGATCAAGGATCCATTTGACCAATCTGGTCCAGTGGGATTGTCCAGTGTATTGTGGATTATAATATGATTTGAACTTCTTAGTTGGACAGTGCACAGATCGTAATAAAATTGAACGTTTCTAATTAGTCATTCATTGATCGGGCCATGTCTCTCTAACTGTGGGTTGGTTTAGCCAAAAATTTGGTCACTTTGGACATATTAACATCATCTACGAGATGATTTAGTTGGATATGATGGTTCACATCCAGATATGGGTCGAATTTTATCAGAACTATTCATCTTGTTTTAGCGGATCTCATTCATTTGAGAGTAGATTGGACTGAAACTTGAAACTTCGTCCAATGGAGGTATGCTGAAGATATCTAATGACTTAGATTGGCTGATCAAGGAGTACTCAATCCATATGATCAGATTAAAACAGTGCATTGTTGTCTTATTAGCCACACACTAATTCCAAATCTGCTTTGGACGTGACACGGGTGCCTTATATCCCTTGATGTGTGTACCATAGTTATCATATGGTGTGAGATGTATTTCATGATCATAGATGATTGTGATGGTGGATGCCGCATGGCCTTGTGGATGACGTAAGATATCTCAAGCACCGTGAGCATTGGTGAGGTAGGGAGGATGTGGGAGGTCGATCACCGTCTTTCAAGGTGTTCTTGAATTCGTGAGAAGATAAAATGAAAATAATTCCTAAAAATATGAAAATAATTTATTGAGTAATAATGAAAGATTACATTAAAAATCAATTTAACAACCTTATATAACCCTAAACAAACCTCAATTCGTACTTACTAAAAATAATAAGTTTCTCGAAATAAAAAGTTAATAAAAATAGTAAAATTCAAATTAAATACTACTACTAATTAAGTAGACTATTTTCAAAACTCATTGCTCAACTAAAATAGAAACTCCTAAATAAACAAAAACTCTAGAAAAAGAAGAAAACACAATAAAATCGAAATTACTAAAAATAGTAATTTTTTCATAAAATCTCATTTTTCTGTTGTAATCGCGTGTTTTCTGATGAAACGAACGAACATGACTCACTATTGTGGGTCGATTAACCCTAAAACGAGATTTCAATAGGAATCCATATGTTGTATGTCCCGTAACTTCTTTCGGATCAAAAGTTATGGCCGATTTACGTTTCGCTTTCTTTTGGTCATCCATGTAAAAATTGATGATTTTTGTCTAACTTTCCTTGATCTTTTGCGATCCACATGCGATAGGAATGTGCTTGATCCACACTCTTCATTATGGGGTTCCAGTCCTACATCACTTGGCATGGTTAAACTATTGTGTAATTGACATCATGGTCCATTATATTACATGGGACACTGTAGAAACCTATTGGGAGAAGAGATCCATTCTCGACCACAGGCACAATAATATCAAAATCAAAAGAAAAGTAGAAAAAGTCAAACAACAATACAGAGATTTATGTGGTTTCCTTTCAGTACATTGACATATTCACGTCTATCCACTATATTTAAAGGCAAAAAAGAAGAAGCAACTCTCAATACAATGAAGATTCTCTCACAATAGAATACATATTACCCCAAGCAAATTAAGGTTTATATAAACAAATTCATGCAAAATTATGAAATTGCCCTCTAGACCTACAAAAATGATGATTAAATGAACAATACACCTTTAATGATCAGGCTCCACATATCCTAACAATCCTCTCATACTTTAGATGATTAATCATGCAATCCAATAAATGATAAAGGACACGATAATCTATTTATGACCTAAAACGTATCTTCTCATCCAAAAGGCCATGATGAAATGTAAGACTCCATTAAGTGGGCCACACATGATCATCGGTTTAGATCATGACCGTTGGATTATTCAGATTGAGCGATTCAGTGGGCCCCACTATAGTTGTGATCATTGCAAATAGGTTTGGGGCGGGACGCTTGAACCGTGTTCCCTATACGCGGTTATTAAGCCATATATGAAAACCTACGGTGTGGAGACCCTAGAGGAGAGAAGTGTGATGGGTAAGCTTCTCTGGCCCTCTTTCCTATAAATATACGTCTTGGTCCCCTCACCAACACACAAGAGAAAACCCTAGTCCCATTGAGTGATTCTCCTAAAGGTGTAAGGTGCGGAAGACCAAGAGTTCTTCTCAGCAACACGACGGCATCGGGAATGTCTTCCTAATCAGGTATGGCTTTAAGATTACAGTATGGGATCTCCATTATTCGATGCATAGACGATCCGATTATTCCGCATTAAGATTAAGTCTCACAGTTGGTATCAAAGTCTCCTATGCATGAATATGATAGATTCAGTATCTTTACGATTTCCTGCTACTATCTTTCACGCCACATATCTGCCATGCTTGAGGATTGGCGTGTGGCCCTGTGGTCATGTATTGATAGTTGTATTGTAGCCTTGTTGCTAAGGAATCGTATAGTGGAAAACCTTATTATAGGCTACTTCCTTGATGATTGTCCAATGATCTGGATGGCCATGGAGATCACACCAGACCGTTGCCATCATAGGCCATGATTTCTCTCTGCAACAGCCATTATAGGCGACCATGAAAATTCAGATTTGATCGGGTCATTGTTGGCTGTTATGGATCGTTTCGGATCCCGATCGGCGATCATCACCGTTGCTAATAGCCTTGGAAATTTTTTTGTCAATCGAAAAGGGGAAAATCCTATTTCCAGCATCTGTATGTAATTAGGCCCATTGCATTGACAGAAGATGATCACAGCCATTGTTTCCGTTTAAAAAAAAAAAAAAAAAAACGAATCTGATTACAATAGCCATGGCTGTTCTCCCCAATCAGAATATGCAAAGCATGGAGGGGTTTTGCAAACCACTTGCCGGAATCTACAGTAAAGATGGCCTGAAACCCCACGGCTGCAGATGCTGAGATATATAAAAAAAAAAAAAAAAAAAACCCCATCTTCTGCGGTAGCGGCTACAGACTCTGCTGACTCATCCATCAGCGGCAGCGGCATATCAGCGACAACAGCCACTATCATCTTAGTCATCGATTCCGGCGAGATCCTTTCGTCAGCCATTTGCTGCCGCGAAACCCCTGTCCACCGTCGTCTTCGTCCTCTATTGAAACCACCTCCTGTAGCCATGGAAATCTCACCTTTGATTATGGAGGATGATCGGACAAAGGCGTCCGTGTGTGTGTGCTGTCATGCGGCAGCCGGGTTTTGGCAACGATGGTGGTGGCAGTTGGTGATGATGGCAACACCATCTTCTCTGGCAGCGCAGGAGAAACGGCGGCAACACCCTGCTCATCTCCATGCTCCTGACAGCCGGATTTGGCAACGGCCTGCGCTGGAAGTGGATCTGGGTTTCTTTTTTGGGAGATTTGGTTTTTTTTTTTGGGGGGAGAGCGAATAGATATATGGGCTTGCTGTTTTGGGATTAACAGCGGATTGCTGTTTTTCTGTGCTGAGCAGGCTGAGACAGGCCCAGCGTGCTGTTGTTTAGGCCCAGTCCAATTGCAATCCATTTGGCTAGGCCTATGTTGGGCCCACCTTCAGCGGATCACAGCCTAATTAAGGGCCCATTAGATGTCTATTTGAGCCCAACCTTAGGGCCTAATGACACATTCATCTTTAAACCTTTTGGTGCCCACATTAGATATTACGATCCATTGTCCATTGATGATAACTTAGGCCATTTAGTGGGCCTGGTTTTAAGTCAATTGAATTAATTTCACTTGGGCCATTTTAGAACAAATAAAACCTAAATATTATCAATGGTTGGTGAATTTTATTTTGTGGATGGCCTAAGTACTTCAGTAAATATGATTATTCTTTATCAAGTTCAAATTTGGCCTAAAATAGGGCCATTACCCATGTGTTTGAGGCTGATATTTAGTTGTTGACCATTAAGAATTTAAACCAACCACTCTTTAGAATACATTTGAGCCTACGGGTGGTCAACATCAGCCATGTTTTAAGCCGAATTAGAACTTCTGCAGAATGGTTCGTTTTGGGCAGAACCATGTAGCAATCCTTGGGTCTAGAAGTGGGGATTGGAGCTTATTGTGTTAGTCACCAAAGTGACCTCAATTGGCAAAGATTTCTACTTCTAGACTTCTGTATTTGGAATTCAGTGACCCTCCATTATAGGATTGCATTAAGTTGCGTTCATACCCAGGCGAGCGGTGGTCAGAACAAAGAAGTATCATCGTTTGGCTGGATGTGAGCGGAATGAAGTGATTGGTGATGGTGATATAGGTATGAGAGATTCATTTCACCCAAAGGTGATAGACGTCTTAGATTTATTTCATTAGCATAGATCAGCTTCATGTTCAGTAGAGCCTCATGTATGTTATAATTTCGCCCAAAGGAGGAATTGTAATGATACGCTGGGCTCTTGCCAGATTTTGATGATTATGGCTCATCATCATTCTGGGTCATTTGATTGAAGGCCCAAATCAATCGAATGTTCATACATGCATGATATTTGTGGTTTATATTTATGCATTGTTATATGAGACTTGATTATTAATGTGAGTTTTAGGCTTTGAATGTCCAGCTATGACTGTTTCCAATATTCCAACACAATTCAATTCCATACCTTTGCTTACTGGGTTCAACTATTCCAAATGGAAGTCGTCCGTTGAAATAGTCCTAGGTTGCATGGACTTGGACTTGGCCCTGGAGGAAGTAGAGCCTTCTATTCCAACTGACTCTAGTACGGAATCAGCAAAGGCTCACTACAAGGCTTGGACCAAGTCAAATAAGATGTGTCTCAAGATCATAAAGAACTCGATTTCTGAGACCATGCAGGGTGTCATGCCCGATACTGAGAAAGTTAAAGATTTCTTGACTGAAATAGGAAAACGATTTCAGAAATCGGATAAAGCTGAGCTGAGTTCACTTTTACATAAATTGACTCAAGCCACCTATAACGGTCAAGGAAATATCAGGGAGTACATTGGTGGATTGTCTGATGTGGTAGCTAAAATCCGTGCATTAAACCTTAAGATTGAGGATGAACTCCTGATTTTCTTGGTTCTGAACTCCCTCTCTCCACAATTCAGTAAATTCCAAATCAGCTATAATACTCAAAAGGAAAAGTGGACATTGAACGAACTAATATCTCAGTGCGTTCAGGAGGAAGAGAGACTCAGAAGGTCTTGCAAAACACAAAGTACACACCTAGTGACATCTAGTCAAGGACGAAAAGGAAATAAGAAAAGAAAGCACACTTCAGGAAAAAGTTCTACGGGTCTTGCGGGTGGCAATCAGCCTAAGTCTGGAAAGACATTTAAGAAGAAAAGGAAGGGTCCTAATGATGGCTGCTTCTTCTGCAAGAAGCCTGGTCATCAGAAGAAGGATTGTGAAGAATTTAAAGCATGGCTCGTTTCTAAGGGTAAAGACCATATTTTAGCCTGTTTTGAATTAAATTTAGCTGATATGTCCACAGACTCCAGGTGGATAGATTCTAGTGCAACTATTCACATTTGTAATTCCATGTAGGATATGCTCCAAAGCCGGACGCCAACTGATGTAGAGAGATCAGTCTATATGGGGAATGGCATTGGAGCAAACATGGAAGCTATTGGAGTCTGTAGGCTTAGGTTATCGTTAGGACACTTTCTTGATCTAGTAGATACTGTTTGTGTGCCTTCTATAAGGCGCAATTTGGTTTTCATTTCTCGTTTGGACAAATTTGGTTATGAGTTTAAATTTGCAATGAAAAAATAAGCATTTACTATGATTCAGTTGTAATTGGTTCTGGCACTTTAGTTAATAACCTTTATCAGCTAGATTTGGATGTTTCACATGTATACAGCATTAACTCCTCACATGGAAGCACTAAAGGCATCAAACGAAGTTTAGATTGTGAGAATTCCTCGATGCTATGGCACAGGCGATTAGGCCATATCTCTCGTGAGATATTGGAAAGGCTTGTGCGTGAAGAAATTCTTCACTCCCTAGACTTCTCAGACTTTGGAGTTTGTATTGATTGCATTAAAGGTAAACAGACTAGAATAAGGAAAAAGGGTGCCACTAGGAGTGTAGGACTCTTAAAAGTGATTCATACAGACATCTGCGGACCATTCCCTACAGCATCCTGGAATGGGTAGAAGTATTTTATCACTTTTATAGATGACTACTCTCGTTATGGGTACTTGTACCTTATTAACGAAAAATCAGACGCCCTGGATACATTTAAGATCTATAAGGCTGAAGTCGAGAATCAACTCGACAGGAAGATCAAAGTCATTAGATGCGACCGTGGTGGTGAGTACTACGGAAGGTATGACGAATCTGGGCGTAATCCAGGTCCATTCGCTAGATACCTACAAGATTGTGGCATCGTCGCCCAGTACACCATGCCTGGTACTCCAGAGCAGAATGGTGTAGCGGAAAGGCGTAATCGCACCCTAAAGGACATGGTGCTATCTATGATTAGTAATTCTACGTTGCCAGAATCTTTGTGGGGTGATGCGTTGAAAACAGCTGTGCATATCCTTAATAGGGTCCCAAGTAAGGCTGTAATGAAAACTCCATATGAATTGTGGACAGGGCGAAAGCCTAGTCTACGATATTTTCATGTATGGGGTTGTCCTGCAGAAGCCAAACTGTATAACCCGCATGAAAGAAAACTTGACCCTAGAACTGTTAGTTGCTTCTTTATTGGATACCTAGAAAGATCAAAAGGATTCAGATTTTATTGTCCATCATATTCCATGAGAGTCATTGAGACTGGGAATGCTAGGTTTATTGAGAACACTGAAGATAGTGGGAGCACAAATATAAGAGATATTGTATTTGAGGAAGAGCGGATTGTGATTCCCACCACAATCATTCAGAGTAACATGGTTGTCCGTCCAGCAGTGGACCCTAAGATCCCTATGGACGACCATGTACAACCTCAAATACAACCCATTGATGAGGAAATGGAAAACCCAATTCAGAATAATGAGCCATTAAGACAATCACATAGAGAGAGAAGATCTGCAATACCAGATGATTACATCATCTATTTGCAGAAGCATGAGTTTGACATTGGGGTTGAAAAGGATCCTGTATCCCTTTCACAGGTCGAACAAAGAGCAGATTCTTCTCATTAGTTCGATGCCATGAAGGATGAATTGAAATCCATGAAGGACAACAAAGTTTGGGACCTTGTTGAATTGCTTGAAGGGATTAGGCTGATTGGTTGCAAATGGGTATTTAAAACCAAACGGGACTCTAAGGGCAATATCGAAAGGTATAAAGCCAGGCTAGTTGTAAAGGGTTTCACTCAGCGTGAGGGCATTGACTTTAAAGAGACTTTCTCACATGTATCTAAGAAAGACTCCTTTAGGATCATTATGGCTCTTGTGGCTCATATGGATTTGGAGCTACATCAAATGGACGTAAAAACTGCGTTTCTCAATGGAGATCTAATGGAGAACGTATATATGTTGCAGCCAGAAGGTTTTAAAGCTAAAGGCTCAGAACACATGGTCTGCAAACTTAAGAAGTCCATTTATGGGTTGAAACAGGCATCACGACAGTGGTACCTAAAGTTTCATGAAGTTGTTTCCTCATATGGTTTCATTGAAAACACTGCGGATGAGTGCATATATGTGAAAATCAGTAGGGAGTAAGTTTATCATTTTGGTCTTGTATGTTGACGACATTTTATTGGCCAGTAGTGATATTGGATTGTTGCGTGAGACTAAGAAATTTCTATATCAAAATTTTGAGATGAAAGATCTTAGTGATGATTCCTTTGTCATCGGCATTCAGATTAGCCGGGACAGATCACGTGGATTACTTGGCTTGTCGTAGAGGGCCTATATTGATAAGGTTCTCGAAAGGTTTGACATGTAAGGTTGTGCTCCTGGCCAAGCACCTATTGTAAATGGTGACAAATTTGGTCAATTTTAATGTCCTAAGAATGACCTAGAGAAGGACAAGATGAAAGCTATTCCGTATGCGTCAGCAGTAGGGAGCATCATGTATGCTCAGGTCTGTACGCGTCCAGATATTGCTTTTGTGGTTGGAATGTTGGGCAGGTACCTTAGCAATCCAGGAATGAATCATTGGATAGCTGTAAAGAAAGTGTTGCGCTACCTGCAAAGGACAAAGGACTTCGAACTCACATACAGGACATCCGACCATTTGGAGTTAGTAGGATATACAGATGCAGATTTTGCTGGTTGTCTCGACAGCAAGAAGTCCACCTCGGGCTATGTATTCATGATGGTTGGTCGAGCCGTATCATAGAAGAGCGTGAAACAGTCGATTACGGCATCATCTACCATGGAAGCAGAGTATGTAGCTTGTCATGAAGCCACGAATCAGGCGGTCTGGCTTCAGAGTTTTTTCTCTGGTTTACGAGTTGTGCAGATGATCCCGAAACCATTGAAGATCTATTGTGATAGTTCAGCTGCAGTTAACTTCTCCAATAACAACAAGCATTCATCGAGGTCAAAGCACATTGACATCAAATATCTTGTTGTGAAGGAGAGAGTTCAGAATCGTCAAGTGTCTGTGGAACTCATCGGCACAAGGCTGATGATAGCGGATCCTCTCACTAAAGGCCTTCCTATCACGCTCTTTAAGGAGCATGTGACATCTATGGGAGTCGTTGATCCCAAGAATGTATTTCAGTAGTGGGAGTTTTCATGTATGATCCGATTATGTCCAGACATTTTTAGAGATATCTTTTATGCATTGATGATTCTGTTTTTTAGTTTATATCTTGCTTCTCCTTCAGTGTGCACATTCAGTTTTGAGTAAGCAAGACTTTGGTTTGTGTCTTGGAGATACGTTCAGTAGGACCACTTGAAGATAAACACGTATGATCACATAAGACGTGTAATCTTCATACCACACCCCATATCATTGATCCATGTCGTTAAGGCTATTGGTATCTATGATTGTGATTCGTCACACTTCGAACAAATATTAAATGTTGTGTTGACTATCACGATTCAATATCAGTAGTCTTGATGGACCGGATCTGACAAGCGTTGCTCATAATTATCCAACGGTATTGTTTTGAAATCAGTAGGGCGCCCATTAGGAACTTTTGAAACAAATGCGTTTTATAAAATTATTTTTTCACAAAATAAAATAAAATATTTTGTCTTCTTTCAGAGATCAGTGTAGCCCAAGTGGGAGAATGTAAGACTCCATTAAGTGGGCCACACATGATCATCGGTTTAGATCATGACCGTTGGATTATTCAGATTGAGCGATTCAGTGGGCCCCACTATAGTTGTGATCATTGCAAATAGGTTTGGGGCGGGACGCTTGAACCGTGTTCCCTATACGCGGTTATTAAGCCAGATATGGAAACCTACGGTGTGGAGACCCTAGAGGAGAGAAGTGTGATGGGTAAGCTTCTCTGGCCCTCTTTCCTTTAAATATACGTCTTGGTCCCCTCACCAACACACAAGAGAAAACCCTAGTCCAATTGAGTGATTCTCCTAAAGGTGTAAGGTGCGGAAGACCAAGAGTTCTTCTCGGCAACACGACGGCATCAGGAATGTCTTCCCAATCAGGTATGGCTTTAAGATTATAGTATGGAATCTCCATTATTCGATGCATAGACGATCCGATTATTCCGCATTAAGATTAAGTCTCACATGAGAAAGATAGCGTATCATCAGGAGGCATGCATTATGAGTATGACATTGCTTATAGGTGCTCAATTTGAATGTTGCCAAAATAAACCGAGTGATGAAATTAAAATATTTCCTTAGTTTTGTGGATTACATGCTTGACCACACCATGATAAGCAATCTAAGACTAAGGAAAATTCTTCTGAATGTGCATATGGAAACGCTTTCCCATTTACACATTTATTGAGATGGGTGCCAAATTAGGAATTACATTACCTGATTTGGCACCGATTCTTATCTATGTAACTCTTCTTGTATTTACGGTATCCATGAATAGAAAAGATATAGTCAAGCTATTCATTTCATTTAGTTTTCTAAAGGCTTTTGATCTACAGGTTGTTCACCTACATGTATAGAATTGACTGCTTGAGGTAGTTCCTCTTCCCATTATTTGTGCCTTTCTATTACCATTCCATTGTTGAGCCTATATCATTCTAAAGTTGCATCTTTGCTATATATGTTGGAAAGAAGCTATGTGGGAAGAACACGAAGCTCTTATATATATATATATATATATATATATATATATATATATATATATATATATATATATATATATAAAAGAGTCGGTGATCCACTACATCAATTTGCTGGTTTAGTACCTTCTTTCCTCTTCTTGAAGAGAAACAAAGGAGGGTTAATAAATTCAAACCAGGGTCCATTAATAGATACATAGCCTGCAGGTTGGTGGCTAAGGTATACATTTAAGAGTATGAGCTTTATTAGGATGAATCTGTCAAAGTTCAATTGTTGTGGCTAAAGATTGCCTATGTACTAGTTGGATGTCGATGAATCATTCCTTCGTATTTTGTATTACAACCGACATGTATATTGAGCCCTACCAAGTGGGATTTCCCCAAAATCAAGATTATTTAATTAGTAAGTGGGCCACATCATAAAAACAAGAGACAATGCCTTGATTGAATTCCAAAAATAAGCTTACTTTTAAACTATTTCTAAAATCTGCTTATAGTTTTGAAACAGGGTCAGAAAGCCACCTATTTTGACTTTGACACATTGCTGTTAGAAAATTCTATTTGTTGCATTTGAAAAAGACCATAATGCCCTTTTAAGCTTTTTGTTCCTTGCACAAGACTTACAGAATCCACTCGGTGTGGACTATGTCGTGGGCCTCACAATGATGCATTTGTTTTGATCCACGCCATCCATTCTTTGTTGATTATGATTTGAGGGCATGATCCGAAAAAATGAAAAGGATCTAAATTTCATGTGGATCCACAATAGTTAACCGTGCTAATTAAATTGTACTATTAAAATTGTCAGGGCCCATTGTAATGTGGATATAAATTAAGGCCCATCATAATTCTTATTTTCCATTCAACGGCTTTAGCCACCAAAAATTCATGAAGGGTAAGCGTTTAATCCTTTTCATTTCTTATGGTGTAATCCACTTGAGACTTGGTTCCACTTCATATTTAGGCCCATGCCCTAAAATGACCTCGAAAAATGAATAAATAACATGAATGTGCCACATACATCATGATAGGGCCCAAAACTTTTGAAACTCCAACCACAAGGTGGCATAGGAGGAGCGTCACTTGACTCAGTATTTCCTCCAAAGCCGTTGGTAGGAAGTTCATAGGCAAGGAACCTATGTGGAGCTTACTATGATATTTGTGAGAAATCCACTCCATTCATTTGTTTTTTTAGTTCATTTTAGGTTATATGAAGAAAAAAATGAGCGGGATCTATGAATGAAAACACCCTGAAAACCTCCAAATTCACATGATGGCCCATGTGATGGTTGGATCACCTAATTTTTTAGGTATCCAAGTTTCACGATGGTGCAGGCCATGCTGGACAGGATGAATGCCAGAGGCCCATCGCAACCCTTGTAGAATAACCAACCTTTATTAGATGATGAGTTATAAGAGGCCGAGTTCCCTGTTCACTTTCAGTCTATAGATTGGGGGCCATGGTTGGTCTATCCAAGCCATTGATCTTACATAACCACCACAGGGAGGACCATTTCCAAACTATCCTCTCAATTAATTAATGGTCAACTCTAACCTTCTCATTGTTGTCATGTAAATACATGGTTAAAAAGACATTCATGAATAAAGCATATTCAATAGGATAAAATACCAAAGATTGGATGGCTAAGATCTTCCAATTTGGAGATTTTGGAAGAATGATCCATCCATGATGGGGCAATCAGATAAGTGGCTTGGATAGAGCAACCATGGGTCCCATTGTTGTCGCAGGATTTTGAACAATAAATTTGGATGGCTGAGATTAGCCATGTGATCACCTTTCATATCCGAACGTAGGAACTCCTTTTCGCCTTTGGATCTACAAAGAAAAGAAGAGGCAGGGGGAGCTGCTGTTGTGCGGCGGGGGACTCTTTGATACCTAAGTCAGGTCCGGGAGTAAGGAGAATAAGGGATTAAAGGTTAAGATGTTTTGTACCCTTGAGGTGTAGATCCAAGCTCTATTTATAGGGCTTGGAGGCGATTTGGAGAGTAGGATCCTACTAGGATACATTGGTAGAGTCCTAGTTGGGAAAAAAATTCTCTCTCCTAATCGTGTTGGAGAAATCTTTCTAAGAATGAAGGTAGATCCTAGAATATCCGTATCTTAGACCAACTCTCGGTGGTCGACCGATCTCATTCGAAGAACTCAGACTGACTCTGGGTGGTCGGTCGATCTCATTCAGAGAGCTTGGACCGACTCTGGTGGTCGGTCGATCTCATTCGAAGAGCTTGGACTGACTTTGGGTGGTTGGTCGTTCTCATTTAGGGAGCTTAAACCGTGTTTGAATTTGTTTCAGACGAAGTAGGGGTCCTCAGTAGTATAGATCTCCTAGGTCAGAGTATCATTGGTAGGTCTTCGGAGAGGTCGTCCTTGGACAGGTCGTCATGTGTGAGTGACTTCGGGTAGTTCTTCCTCAGACAGTTCATCTTGTGGACATGTATTCCTCGGACAGGTCATCCTGTGAGTAGGTCTTCCTTGGACAGAGCAGTTCTTTCTTGGACAGGTCATCTTATAGCAGGTCTTCCTTAGACAGAGCATCCTGTAGTAGGTCTTCCTTGTACAGGTTATCCTGTGAGCATAGTACTATTAAAACATCCTCAGTAGGGGTCGTCGTTGCATGTTCTCCTCGAGATGTGGAGCTCAGTACCAGAGATCCTCCCCTTGAACCTTTTGCCCGGACCGTGGATTTCGTACTTTGAGCCCTTGGGTATAAGACTTCTTCATGTTTATGGACCAGCTCAAAATTTCACCATAACACCCACATCTACCGTCTAAGCCCCCCAACAACAGAGAAAAGTAGGTTTTCAAAAATTAAGAAGCAGCCCATGGCATGTATGACCAACATTAGTCATTGAGGATAGTTCACGGAAGTCTTTTGAGGAAAGTTCATGCATGGATTCCAACGTTAGTCCTTTTCTAACAAAACACTTGCTTCATCTCATTCAATTATGTATTCCCAAACGGGAGGTGTTTTGGTCCTTTTAACGGATGCCATTTTGGATCCTTCATCTCTTTGTTAAAAGGATGTGGTCCACTTCAGATGCGTGGAAACGCAGCAAACGGCCAATCAAACCCATGCGGTCAGGGAACGCAGATCACTTACTAACTAAGCACGCTGGAATAAACTCTGTGGGGCCCACCTTGAAGTATGTGTCTTATCCACGCTGTCCATCCGTTTTTACAGCTCATTTTAGGGCAAGAATAGAAAATCGAAGCATATCCAAAGATCAAGTAGACCACACCATAGGAAACAGTGGGCATTGAATGCCTACCGTTGAAAACTTCTTGGGGGCCACCAAAGTTTTGGATCAAGCTTGTATTTGTGGTTTCTATTCATCCATGTCTGTGTGACCTTATGAACAGGTCGGATGACAAATAAATATCACTGTGGGACCTAGGAAGGTTTCAACGTTGAAAGTCACTATCCTCACTGCTTTCTGCGGTGTGGTCTGCTTGAGCTGTGGATACTTTTCAATTTTGGGATCACTCCCTAAAATGAGCTGCAAAAACAGATGGATGGCGTGGATAAGTCACATACATCAGGGTGGGCCCCACGTAGTTTACTCAGCATGCTATAGCGTGCCGAGTTACTCAGTACGATCAGTACGCAATCCGCGTCCGCGTTCAGGATCCCTACGTTTATAGGGTGGTCCCACGGTGGGCTTTTACTCAGCCTAGCAATCAGGTTCGTTCGTTTATGAAGTGGGGACCATAAATGCGAAGAAGTAGGTAGCGGTAAACGTTTTGCACTCAACGTGCATGTGCTGCCACCTGACTAAGGGGACGAGCCTCAAATTTTAAGGGGACGCTAGATGAACGGTGGGGGACCATCCTATGAACAGACTGCCCGCATGGGACGCGGATGCGGATTGCCTGCGAAAGCCTTTATCTCCTGCGCTCGGAATCTATGTGGGGCCCACCGTGATTTTTGTGAAAATCTACGCCGTCCAACCGTTTTGTGAGATCATTTTAGGCGTTGCAACCAAAAATGAACGGGATCCAAGACTCAAGTGGGCCTCAATAAAGCAAAAGGCGGGTAGGGAATTCCTACCGTTGAAACCTCTATGGAGTCCACAGTGATGTTTATATGCCATCCATACCGTTCATAATATTATTCCTACTGAGATGAACTGAAAACACAAATATTATCCTCATTCGAAACTTCTGTGGTCGCACGAATATTTCAACTGTGGAAGTTCAATCGTCACGTTTTCGGTCCACTTGAGTTTTGGATCCCTTTCATTTTTTTCGCAATGCCTAAAATGATCTCACAAAACGGTTGGACGGCGTAGATTTTTCAACAACATCACAGTGGGCTCCACCTAGATACCGAGCGCAGGAGATGCCTGCAAAAGGCTTTGGCAGGCAATCCGCGACCGACACGTGTGGCACGTTTGTGATCCTCCGCATCAGGATTATTTGCATAGTATCCTTGGGCTTTGAGTTCTTACAAGTGAGGCCCGTGCTTCCAGTATCCAGACGGTTGATTTGATGGGCCCCAAAGTTGATAAAAGAAAGACGCCAGGTTGGGGCCCATCAACTGAAAAGAAAGGCCCAAGATTAGATGTGTGGGATCTGTCCATCTTGGAGATTTCCGGAGTATGTTGTATCCAGGGAGTGGTCCATCAGATCGGTCTGTCTGGATCATTGAACTATGCACTCGCATGTACGAATGGAAAACCTGGGTCCCTACATTTCATGCCCCAAGGTGCAAGAAAACATGACAACAGCAACAATCCAACCATCCAATAAATGCACATCTGATCATCGACTGCGAACCGACTGACCTTTGCATTCTAATGTCCGTTGGGTGGCCAGGTTAGAAACAACTGTTATCATCCAACGGTGGAGTTTAACGCTATGGGAATCTTACGATCAAATCAACAGCTCTGATTAACTGTCGGTGACATCTGGTAGGGTGGATTTCTGGAGGACTACATTTTGAGGCGCTCAGGCAAGCACACACGTGCCGACACTGCATAAACGGGGAGTGGATTAGGTGAGACACCGGATCCACAAAGGTGGGTGGGACCCCTGACTGTGGGGCTCACAGTGATGTATGTGTCTTAAATCCACACCGTCCAACTGTTTTGAAAGCTCATTTTAAGCCATGATACCAAAAATGAAGCAGATCCAAATCTTATGTGGGCCATACCACAGTAAACAGTAGTGATTGAATCCCCACCATTAAAAACTTCATGGGACAACTAGAATGTTTATTTTCCATCCAACCTGTTGATAAGCTCACAAAGATCTGGATGAAGAGATCACACAAATATCAGCTTGATCCAAAACATTTTTGTCCCACGAGAAGTTTTTAACGGTCGATTACCACTGTTTCCTGTATCATGGTCCGCCTGAGATTTGAATATGCTTAATCTTTTGGATCATGTCCTAAAATGAGAGCTTTCAATACGGATGGACGGCGTGGATGTAATCACATACATCACAGTGGGCCCCACAGTGGATCTGGCGGGGTCTCACCTAATCCGCTCCCGCATACACGTACGTGAGGGATCCAGGACGTCATCAGACCGTCCCCTCTGCGCACGTATCCCATCTTAAAAGCTAGACTGTCCGTTTCATCAACTACGTGGCACATCCAAGTAGTGAATTAGATCGTTGATTGTCATTTTTCTGTCTAACCGTACATGTGGGGCCCACCTCATAAATGGACTTGCCAGATGTGGGGCTAAGGGAACTTTGAGATGGGGCCGGACCACCTCATGGACCTCGAATCCCGCGTGCAAGAGTACGTTGGCACGTATGGCTCTTGGAGATGGGGCCATATCCTTTCACCGATGTAAAATATCAACTTGTTGTAACCAAACATGGCCATGCATGCAAAAAGGCAAGCTTGAAAGTTCATCACCCCTTCCCGAGGCCGGTCTGTTCTGCAACTCCTTTTTTTTTTAAATAATCTTGTTCTACAAGGGTTGGTTGTGGGGCCATCGTAGTGCTTGTGTGGCATCCAACCTGTCCATGGTGTCTCCTCTCATCCAACCATCACGTGCGCCACCACGTGAACATGGAGGTTTTTGGGTGTTTTTCAATTATTATCAGTGGTGAGGCCCACCTAATGAACAGGTTGGATGGGATACCAGGGTGTGTGCTATACATAGGTCATAGGGGTATAAATAGGTAAAGGGCTATTGAAAAAGCAGGTGAATAGCTTTCGCATGCAGGTGGATGATATTTTACACGCAGGTGAATAATTTTTTTCACATCTTCTAGAATAAGCTAATGGTAGTATGTTTTTTTAAAACCCTTTTATAGTGGAAGCAAAGCATAGAGTATACAATAGCAGGGAATGGCTATATTGTAACCTAAGCATTAGGCATCATATCCATTCCCTTTTAAAAGAGTAAAAATAACAACATGGAATGTCTCTTGGATCTTGTTCTCCCACATATATTATATCCATCCTCTCTCTCTCTCTCTCTCTCTCCAGTCCCATTTGAAGGGACTCGGATTAGGTGGTAACTGCAACACCACCCAGCTAGCTGGTGGTCTCTCTCTCCCGTCCCATTTGAAGGGACTCGGATTAGGTGCAACACCACCCATCTAGCTGGTGGAAAAGCTCTCTGGCTTCACAATGATGTATATGTTTTATCCACACTGTACATTCATTTTTCCAAGTCATTTTAGTGCATAAGCCTAAAAATGAGGTAGATCAAAAGCTCAAGTGGACAACACCATAGGAAAGAGTGGGAATTGAACGCCTACTATTGAAAACTATTTTTGGAAGCTAGAAAAGTTTTGGATCAAGCTGATATTTTTTTGTTTTCCCTTCATCCATGTTCGTATGACCTTATGAACATCACGGTTGGCCCTAGGAATATATTAAAGTTGGTTGTCATTCTCCCCACTATAACCTCTAGTGTGGTTTACTAGAGCTTTGGATCTACCTCATTTTTTGCCTCATGAGCTAGAAAGTTGACTAGACAGCCCAGATAAAAACACATACATTATGGAGGAGCCCATAGAGCTTTTCCACCGACTACTTGGGTTGTGCTCGAGTCACCACCCAATCTAGCTGAGTCCCATTTCAAGGGACGCGGCTTGGGTGGATCCCTGGATTCATTGAGGTCAGTGAATCTTTGACTGTGGGGCTCACAGTGATGTATGTGCCTTACATCCACTATGTCCATCCGTTTTGACAATTTATTTTAGGGCATGATCCCAAAATTGAAGCAAATCATCCAAATCTTAAGTGGACCACACAATAGGAAGCATTGTTGATTGAATACCCACCATTAAAATTTTCTTGAGGGCCATCCGAGTGTTTATTTTACATTCAACTTGTTGATAAGGTCATAAAGACTTGAACGAAGGGATCATACAAACATAAGCTTGATCGAAAAGTTTTGTGGCCCATGGGAAGTTTTTAATGGTTATTCACTATTGTTTCCTGTGGTGTGCTCCACCTAGATTTGGATCTGCTTCATTTTTTGCCCACAACGAGTGCGGATCGTCTGCGTTGAAAGCACACGAAATTTCAGTGCCTGCGCTTCTCATCTGCCCATGTCATTTTCGATACCTTCATCTCACAAAATACCCCAAATTTCTCTCTTCTCCGTACATTGTGCTCTTAGCACAACTTTTAACGTATGAAACTTCACCCCTCTCCATGACCTTTGTGTTACATCCACACTGTCCATCAATTTTTCCAAATAGGTTGAGAGCAATATGATTCAAAAAATGAGGTACATCCAAAGCTCAAGTGAACCACACCAAAGAAAGCAATGAGGATTACACAAACGGTGGTTGAGACCTTCCCTAGGGCTAAGTGTAAGGCTTTATCTGACATCCAACCTGTTCATAAGGCCACCCATACCTGGATGAAGGTACAACACAAATATCTGCTTGATTAAAGCCGTCTGTGGCCCTAAGAAGTTTTCAATGGTAGCATCAATTCCACTGTTTCCTATGGTGTGTTCCACTTGAGCTTTGGATCTGCCTTGTTTTTACTTTTTAGGCTTATAACCTAGAAAGATCTGAAAAAATATATGAACGGTGTAGATCTCGGAAATAAATCATCATGGCCGGCATAAATTTCCCTCGTGCTCGCTTAGAGAAAAGAAAATCGAACGGTTGAAATGTGGAACTTCCGTGAGGCCCATCATGATGTAATTATTAGATCCACACTGTCCATTTTTTTTTTCATACCTTTTAGTCACCAGGTCGAAAACGAGTCAGATCCAAGGCTCAAAATGGAACTAGTGCCAGGTGGCATGGATGTCAGAGAAAAGGACCATTTATCAGCCAGCTAGTGTACACAGTAAACATGTTCCGGGCCAAAGCAAATATTGGCCCTTGATCAGGCAGATCACAATTTTATGAGAAAAAAAAAATACAACGGTCCAAATTCAATTTAGATGTGTGGATCACTCATGCTACCTTGGTTTTTGGTGTATGGCCTGTAGACACTATGCACTGCCTAATAATGAATGGCCCAGATCCATCACATGTGTGCCATCCAAACGGGACACACACAAAACACATCCCTATTGTCTGTGTATCAGTCTCTCACCTATACATATAGTGGCACGGACGCATGCATTCAAAGAAGAAAACAAGGATGGCGCACTAGAAACTTTTTCATTTTTTCTAATAAATGTACGTAAGTTATGAAGAGATGAAAAAAGGAAAAAACATCAGGGGGGAACTGAAAATTACTAGGAGTTTCTGGTTGATGTGAGTCTGCAGAAGAGGGGAGGAATCCACTGGGTTGGAAGGGTAAAACCCCAGAAGAAGTAAGTATCAGTGGTCCTACGTATCCTACTGACTTGGGTCGGAGAAAGTAGTAGTCGCAGTTGTAGTTTTTGCTATGACTCACTCTGCGAGAGAGAGAGAGAGAGAGAGAGAGAGAGAGAGAGAAGGTGAAGGGGTACGTAAATAACTCAGTGATTGCAGGTGACAACAGACACTAGCTAGTACAGACCCATCTCAGATTCTGCTCTTCGAAGCTAATGGATAGATATCGCTCACTCTCTCTCTCTCTCATTAACTGGAGAGGATTAGGTGTGGCTCTGACCGTGGGGCCCACCTTGATGTATGTGTAGTATATCTACGCTGTACATCTGTTTTTTCCTGGATCGTTTAAGGCATGAGACAAAAAACGAAGCAGATGCAAATCTCTCCCCACATCAACTAACAGCCGTGCTATAGCTACTCGCATATTCAAACTCTCTCACAAATGCTTACGTTCCACGTTAGTACGAGTTCTAACCATTCATCAAGTGGGCCCCACAGAGTATGTGTGATGGCCCGAATGTGAGGCTAGTCTGACCATCGGATCTGGTGCACATGCACCACTGATCCACTTCACCGACTGTCCATCTCCTTCCCTCTCTCTCTCTCTCTCTCTCTCTCTCTCTCTAACACATTAAATAAGAGCAGTGATAAAGCTAGTCGCTGAGTTTGAATATGTGCCAGACCAGCCTGATCACCAGATCAATTTCACTAAATGTCCATTTCTTTGCAGTCGTGTGGGCCACAGCATGTACACAGTGGGACCCACCAAGTGAACAACATAGATCTCAGACGTGCCACATTGACATGTGTGGACTGATTAGCTAGGTTTCACATTTCTTCATTAACAGTCTCAGTAATTAGTCAGAAACAAACGTTTCCTACTCTAATGACACAACTCCATTTCCTCGATCTTGATCATCAACATTATCATACTCATCATCATCCTCGTCGTCGCATGACTCAACCCCATGTGGTGCATGGCCAACCCCAAAGGCCCGTACATGATCCTTGAGCGATCTCTTGTGCTTGAAATCGGACCCACATATGCAAAACCATAGCTTCCCACAGTTCTTCTCATGGGTGCGCCAATCCCCACGCACCGCGAACGGCTTACCGCACTTACGGCACCCGAAGGGCTTCTCTCCGTGCTTCCGCTTGTAGTGAGTCTGCAGCGTGCGGAAGTCCTTCAACGGCTTGGATCGAGGGTGCTCGATGTTGTTCTTGCAACCCTTGGCGCAACAATAGCATGGCAACCTTAACATTGAAGGCAACGGCTTGGATCCCCTCAACGACTCTGGACCCTTACGATACTGTGATCCATGGCCCCACATATGCATCTGTAACACATGAAAATAAAAACCCATAAGTGGAAATTAATAACATTGACATTATTTAATGCGAGACACTAATTGCATACGAGCCAGTTGATAGTTACACCCTTTCTCTCTACTTTTGGTAATACAGTAGTACATTTTTTTAACCATTTATTGTGTCTACCATGTGGGTGTAGATGCCAATTTCCTACTTGATATGTGAGTTTTCCATTTTTAAGCCTGTTTGTGGGGGGTGATTAATGCATGAGGGAGGCTGTATTTGTATACCTGCATGTTGTTGTATCGGTTGAAGGTCTTGTGGCAGACAATGCAAGAAAACTGAGTGGTGCCCACCATGATCTGAGCCGGTGATGGTATCCAATACTGTCCCTCTAAGGGCCCCACATTGCCTGTATTGGTGGTTTGCACCACAGGGCCCGGCGGGCCGATGTGAAGGGCGATCGTCACGTTTGAGTCGTCCGTTGAGTGATTGTTGGTAGGGTGAGAGTGATGAGAGTGGTGGTGTTTGGATTGGATGTGGAATTGAGAAGGGGTGGATCTTTGTTGTCCAGGAGGACAGAGAGTAAGTAGTATGGAGTCTTCATCATCCTCATTAGTGCCACTTGCAAAACAATCACTAGAAGTGTCCATAGTGACATAAGGAGAGAGAGAGAGAGAGAGAGAGAGAGAGAGAGAGAGAGAGAGAGAGAGAGAGAGAGAGAGATGGAGTAAGAGAAATAGAGAGAGTTTGTGTGTGTGTGTGTGTGTGTGTGTGTGTGTGTGAGAGAGAGAGAGAGAGAGAGAGAGAGTTTGTGTGTGTGTGTGTGTGTGTGTGTGTGTGTGTGAGAGAGAGAGAGAGAGAGAGAGAGAGAGAGAGAGAGAGGAGGGAGGGAGGGAGGGAAATGGACACCGTGTTGGGGAGGGAGGGAGGGAGGGAGAGAGGGGGGGGGAGGGGGGGGAGATGGAGAGAGAGATAGTGTTGGAGAGCGAGAGAGAGGAAGGGATGGAGGAAAGAGAGAGAGAGAGAGAGAGAGAGAGAGAGAGAGAGAGGTGGAGTTGGGAGGGAAGGGGAGATAGGGGTGGAGAGATAAATGACAAGGGGGTGTATGGGGGAGTGGGTGCACGTGCAGTGGATGGGAATAGATATGTGTTTTGGCGTGTAGGAGTGTGGGGGAGACAAGAGACCGGCAAAAGAGGAGAGGGGCATGCATGGGAGGGCGTACCATCCACACATCTCCCCAATCTCTTTTCCCGAGCTTTCTCCTGCCTTCTCCTGTTCCCCTTTCTTTCTCTCTCGTTTCTTTCTTTACCTTTTCCTATTCCTAACCTCTGCTCTTGCGACTACCACTTTAATCATACACGCGCTCATTTCTACCTTCACTATCTATCTATCTATCTATCTCCCATCTAAAACCTTCATCAACTACCTATTTCCTTCATTATTCCTTTCAATTGAAATACAAGTCCCTTTCTCTAATCTTCATAGGTAACATCTTCGAAGTAACTGAATTTTTTTCGTGGCCCACTTCTTATAATGGAGTTTACGAATTACTATGATCATGGTATAAACTCTGATGAACGACTCAGATCTTGTGTATATTTTCCATGTTGGTAGTTGTAACTGCGAGTAGGATTTGTTCCTACTTGCTCGAGTACGCTTTGCATTTCTCTCTTGTTTGCTTTCCTTTCTCCTCCGCCCGCATTCATTCCCTTTTCTTGTGTACCAGCCCTGGGCCTCTCTCTCTCTCTCCTTTCTCTCTCTCTCCATGTATTTTACTTTTGTCCGTTCCTCACACAGTCGTATAAGTTTTGACGGTCATCATTGCTTTGTTTTCCTAATTAATTTCCGCTCATGACCTGACTCGACTACTCCTCCAAAAGGATTTACACGTTTGAGATATCCAATCCTTTCATCAAGTGGCCTACCTATAGAACCTGCTTCTCTGCTTCTCAGGTAGGCCACTCTTCTACGTTGAGTAAGGACCGTTTGTCATTTTTTCCACATAGCCATCTTTCCTGATTATGTGTGGGCCACCTGATGAGCAGTCTGGTTTGATGTTTTGGGAAGTGTATAGACACGGTGGGCTCCGCCTCATGAACGGTCCGGACATATGTGCCCCTTTGGCACATGCCTGTGAGTGGCTAGGTTTTTCTTAGGTGGGGTACTTGGGCTTTAATTTTTCTCCGTAGGGGTAAATGCGAGTGATGAATATTGAATACTCGAAGTTTGGTTGTGGGAGAATCTTGTACGGTAGCCGAAACGGACCCCACTTGCTTTGACCTTTAAGGTTCAGCTAAGATCAATTACCAAAATGCTCGTCGGGTATCCATCGATAACATGTTGCATCGCTATATATATTCATTGATTATCTATATCTAGGTAACATATGGATGGTACGTGGGGTAATAGTAATACCCTCGCCTGGGGGAATTCAAGCTGTGTGGGGCCCTCCGTTATGTGTGATTGCCATTCAATCCAAACCGTCCATTACATGCTGCCCAATCCAACCTGTCCATGGAGGCGGATTGGTGTGGGCTCCACCATGATTTGTCTTTTATTCGCAGTCCATCCATGCATTTTGCCGGCTTAATTTCAGGAATAAACAAAAAAAAATGAGGCAGATCCAAAGCTCAAGTGGATCACACCACAGGACACAATAGGGATTGAACACTTACCTTTTGAAAACTTCTTGGGGCTACAAAAGTTTTGGATCAAGATGATATTTATGTTTTCCCCCTCGTCATAAGTTCATATGACTTTAAGAGCAGGTTGGATGACAAATAAACAATGTCGTGGCCTCAAGAAGTTTCTAACGATAGACGTTCGATACCTACTGTATTCTTGTGGTGTGATCCACTAGAGCTTTGGATCTGCTTAATTTTTGAGTTCATGCCCCGAAATGACCTGAAAATATATATGGATTGCATGGATAAAACACAGATCACGATGGGCCCACGGAGCTTAATTTTCCACCGGTTAGCTGGGTGGTGTAAGGTCACCAGTCAATCTACGTCACCTGTCCGTACGTTATATTGCCACGCCCTAGCTTCACCATAGAAAAATCTAGATGTAATGGGGGGTCCATCGTGTTGTGTGTATGCCATCCGACACATTCCGCGCTAGGATGAAAGGACATCCCAAAGCACAGTGCATGTCCAAACTCCAGGTGGGTTCACACCACCTGAATATATGGGTTTTAGCTAGGAATGATTGTGCTTGCTCATAGTGGTGTGTCCCACTTAAGTTTTATAGTGATCGAGTTGATATCTTGGGATGTTCATGTATTTTCCACAAGATCAGAAGGCGCACTATATTCATGGTTTGGATTCTACGTAATTGTCACTGGTGGGACCCACACAACTCGAACTTTCGTCAGAATATTCTACGTGATCTTCCCGCTTCCTATCGTAGAGATTTCCCATCACATCGAGTTGAGGAATACCAGCAATACGTAGAAATCAAGAAGAGAAATGATGGAGTGCATTTTGTAATCGTTGGAAGCCACATCACGTGTCGTCCATTAGGTCCACTTCACTCTTCATGATCTGCCTTGAGGAAATCACACTCATGGATCCAATCAGAGGCCTGCAAAAATGGACGGACAAGATCGTACCTAGAAGGTAAGTCTAGTTCCTACCAGTGCTGTAATTTGTATATATACACTGTACGGTAGGTAAGAAGAATGGGCTACTTAATGGACGGTACAGATATGTGATATGGTTCCAATATGTCCAAATGCACATAAAATTAGGCCGTTTGATCATTTATCATCACACGTACGTGGGGTTGCTCTAATGAGGAATGATCTTACGTGTATCTGTAATGCTCTGGAAATTTCAATCCTCGAGCCTTGAAAGTACTCAAGCACTTCTAGAAATTTTTCTAATTTAATTATCAATTGAGAGTGCAGACGCCCAATTTAGAACTAAGACTCTAGAAGATTTGTATTGAAAACCCTAGTTTGGACGATCCAATTTGATCGAAACCTCGTAAGACATTTAGACACATCAATCTAACCGTACATTCTTTGTTAGATATCATGGATAGCTATGGATTCCTTTTTAATTGTCTAATCCTACATCCGATCCGTTGATTAATGAATCTCAATCTATGATTTAATGAAATCACAATGGATTAACCTATATAACCGACTTACAATGCAGATCCATCTTAGACTACCTTAATCAATGAATCATACCTCGATTTTCTTGAGTTTAGAAACTGATTTGACAAAATAGCCCTTTTAACATGTAAAACCATACGAATGAGATTAACCGCCCTTAACCTGCAAATAAATGCACCACGTATATCACATCATGTACCTAGCTATGCCCGTTACGACCTAGTGAAAGGATTCACTAAACTCTGTTCTCTAAATCATCCAATTAGTGTCCTGAAAACTTAGAACAACTATAGACCGTTCGTTAGTGGGCCGTTAATCACGAATCTACGCGAAATCGATTACCTTAGTGGGCTCGACCTTTCCCCTATATCAGATACCCGACACCTTATCCCAAACTACACAACTTAGATCAAGACCAGAGAAGGTGAGTTGTGTGACTCGCCTCAGCCTTGGGCCATCTGGAACTATAAATACCAAAGCCCATTTGAGAATTCCATTTGAAATGGAATTTGGGGGTTTTGCTTGGGTTTTCTTCTAGGGTTTGCTCAAACCCTTTCTACTCTGTCGTCATTCTTTCCACTGATCGTAGGCGGGCTGTGCCTTGAGATAGGATACCTCTTCTATTGTAGAAATTAAGAAGTTTCATTAGGGATTCTCATTATTAATTAGGGTTTTTGTCGAATTTAGGTGTTCTAGCTGGATTTTCTCCAAATCCTTGAGGAATATTCATTCCTAGCTCGTAAATTCGTTAGCTTTATCAGCCCACGAGGGTTCCAAATAGTGAAAATTGGGTTTTTCTTGAATTCCATTCAAAGTTAAGTGCCGAATGATTTATGTTTTTTATTGATGTTCTATATGTGTTGATTAATTACATGCTTACTTCGATGTGTGGATTGATTGCCCATTTGAATCGATTTTATGAAAATATGAGATTTGATGTATTGTGCATATCAAGTGTTTGATGAAATTCCTGAGTGAACAGAAGTTCACATATGCTTGAGTAAGTGGAGTATCATCCACCCAGGCTAGTGCCTGATTGTGAATTTGATGAGTTGGCCTGCAATAGCATGCCAAGTGTTTAATTTTACGCCCATATATGAAATGAAGTATATCGCATATCAACTGTTTGATTTTATGCCTAATTGAGACAATGAATGCTATGATGTTCTATTCTTCTCACAACATGCTTAGTATAATATTTAATTGACATGATTGGGATTAATCTCTGAAAATCACAATTTATGGACTGCCTACTTGGGTTTGGCCGTCATGGACTTGTTTGGTCAACTTGGGAGTAACATGATCGACCGACCCTAGCTACGTCGGTTTAATTGATGTTTCGCTCAGCCTACCAAATCAGTCAATTTCAAGGTTAATCATATTTGTTTGATCATTGTTACATATTCTGTAGAATCTCGAATACCACAATTACCATTGTTACGCAGTTGCTTATAACTGTACGTATCCGGTTTCATGAGCCAGACATGGGATATGGGTGATGAGCCCTCCAATAGCCTTGAGCATTGAATTCTACATACTGAAGCTCATGGGCCAGGCATGGTATATGGGTAACTGTGCTTGTGCTGTCTTTGATCGGTATTGATCCTGATGGTCTTATCGTGAGTCTTGAGCACCGATGTTAAGTGACGAGCCTACCATCATTGATCTTGGGTGACGACCCATTACCATGCATATGACATTCTAGGGCATCGAGACCCTTACCATTTGATTCATTATTCAGTTATGTTGGGTGACGGACCTAAATTGGGATTCTAGCAGCCGGGCATAGGACGCCCTGGCCTGGCGGTGGGCCCCGGCCTAGTAGAGGGTACCCCTACTTGGCATTGTCCAGTATTCAGTAAGGCCACTGTCTAGTGTCCGGCTTTCCTCGCTGTCCAGTGTTCGGTCGCGTTCATATCGGTTGTGTTCCTGTTTAATAGACTCTTGATAAAATTGAGGTATTCTGGCTTCGCCAATACTGCTGATTGAATACAGAATTAAATAAATACTTGGTAAACATGCATGCATCACATTTTCATTTGCATTAGTCCGATGCTGCTGCTGGGTGGTAACCCCACCGTTTATTTCTCCGGAACATAACATTTGCATATCATAGTTGCATGCATTATTCAACTAGAATAGGAACTTGATTGTGAAGTTATGTTATCTACTGATGCTAGGGTGGTAGGTGTGAGAGCCCCACCATTTGTTATGCTTCACTATTTGTACTTGATTGTGTTGATGATATGTTTAATTTAGGGAATGGTAACACTGAGTATGATTACTCACTCCCACCTGGGGGGTGTTTTAAAACATCAACCAGTTATTTTGATGCAGGAGTTGCTGTCACTTGATGCATGAGATGCAAGACCTGTTGGCTTACCTATGTCATGCGTTTCATTTTCTGCCTTGAATTGGACGTCTTGGGTCGATATTCTTAAAGACTTCATTGTACATGTATATATTGAGCCCCAGCTGAGTGGACTCCTTGATTATATGGATAATTGTATGTATTTACACTTTAAATTCAAACTGAATTATATACTGTTTAGCTTAAATCTCTATTTATGAGTTGATGCCATTGATTTGTGCCATTAAACTATACTTCCACAAAATACAGTCCGCCCGGAAGAGTCAGGAGCCGCGGACTGCCCGATACTTGATTTTCGGGGCGTGACAGTATCAACCTATGGAATAATTACCATAGGTTTGGGCTGTTTGAGACCGACCTATGTATGTTGAATCCAAACCGTGCGTGTACGTCTCAACAATCATAAGTGGTCCACATTAATGAGAGCATTGCAATCACGTCTAAAACCCACATATTCACTTCTTGTGCCCCACTTAAATTTTGAAATGACTACAGTTTTAGTGGGTCCCTATCTCTTGATGGGATGCAACGGATTAATTGTTGGATGTCACATGCACAAGGTGGTGGACCGCACATTCTGTCTTCAAGTTTCTATGGTGGGCATCTCCATCCCCAATGTTATTAATTCATTGTTCCCTTGGAGGTGGGCGTGGCCTACCTGAGTTGGAAGCGCATTGCGTCCTTCCTTACTATGGACGCAAAGTGTCTAAATCGAGCGGTGGAGGAGCACCAAATAGTGAGTTGAACATGGTGACATCATCACTACAATAGTAATATCACCAAGTTTCCATCACTATTTGGTGTGGCCCACTTGAGCACTGGATCGTCCTCTTTTTTAGAAGTCATACCTTAAAATAATCTTATAAAATGGATGGAGGGAGTGGATAAACAGAGGGCCCCTCCACAGCTCAGCTTTTGGACGCAAATACTGAGGAAGGACGCAATCATCAGCTTCCACCTGAGTTATGGATTAGGATGGATTTTCACACCTAGAACTAACATTGAGGGGGGGGCGAATCTAATGTACGGATTTGGATGACAAGCATGCATCATGGTCGGCTGCAGGAAGCTTGATTGGACAAAAGATCTGCCCAATTAACAACTTAGGTAGTCCACACCACTATGAACACTGGAGAGAAGAAATCGACCTTAGATTTGTGTGGGGACCTACCCTGTTGTTTGTATTCCTTCTAAATCGGCATGATCTGAAATAGGGCAGGAGTTCCTACGGTCGGAAGCTATGTGGGGCCTACAATGACGCCCATGATAAATCCACTCCGTTCATCATTTTATAAAGATCACAATAGGAGAAGAATAAAAAAAAGATTCAAAACTCGGGTGGGCCATACCATACGAAACAGTGAAAACAGAAACGTCCACCATTGAAACCTTCTTGGAGCATAACATAATGTTTACATGCCATCCAAACCGTTCATAGGGTTATTACAACTTAGATGACCTGTAGGCATAAATATCATCTATAAAAAGGACATCTGTGTCCCCCCAATGTTGAGAATCAATCCTCCCTGTTACATGCGGTGTAGCCCACCTGAGTTTTGGATCTGCCTGATTGTTGGGTTCCCGTTCTATTATGGTCTTTAAAAACTTATAGACGGAGTGGATTTATCACGAGCATAAGCGAAGAGGATCTAGGCGTAATTTTACATTTTCTACCCCATGGATTGGTCCACCTGAGTTTTGGATTGAACTGATTTTTTTTTTTTTTTCCCTAATTCCTTACAACGACTGTTGTAGAAGATCCCAATACAGTGGGGATTCCTCAGATGCTTTATAGGCTTGTTGAAGTGATTCAACATATGAATGGCCTGAATCCTGTAAAAGTACGTGCAACATGGTTGATGGGATACGTGAATCATTCCTCTTCCGTCTGGCATATATGACATCATACTTGTTAACATATACGATGGTGGCCACCTGATGAATGGTTTGGATCTTTCACAAATTATTGACACATGTTGAATATCCCTTGCAAGTGCATATAAATATAAAACTAATTGTCCGTATCGTTAGGCTAGCCAATAGGTCCGGGTCCGTTTGAACTTTGAAGCCGATACCATCTTGTGCGAGACCCTCTATGATGTATGGCTCACATCCAATCCATTAATAAGGAAGCTGTAGGGCTAGCTATGCGGATCTCATGCAAATGAAGCCATTTTCGCCCATGTGTGCCCCCATCGTCTATCAGAGAATATGCTTCTACTACAGCTATTCTGCATGGGGCCTACTTTAATGTTTTAATGGCATCCAATCGGGCGATGATTGGGTTACTACCTCCACTAGAACTAGCTACAGACGGACGGTCCTATCAGGGGCTGCTATTTGGGACCTACTGTGATGTATGTGTTTTATCCACGCCGTCCATTCATTTTGATAGCTAATTTTAAAGCATGGTCTCAAAAAATAGGTAGATCGGAGGCCCAAGTGGACCAAACCACAGAAAACACCAGAGACAATGGCCCAAGTGGACCACATCACAGGAAACACCGGGGACAATGATGCCCACCTGTTGAAACATTTCTAGGGTCCACAGTGATGTTTATTTCCCATCCAACCTGCTGTTAATACACTCACATATGCCTGGATGAAGGAAAAACATAAATACCAGCTTGATTCAAAACTTCTATGCCCTGAATAAATTTTCAGGGGTAGACACTTAATCTCCACTGTTTCCTGTGATGTGGTCCATGCGAGCCTTAGATCTGCCTCCTTTTTTGGATCATGCCCTAAAATGAGCTGTCAAAATGGATGGACGGCTTAGATTAAACATATACATCATGATGGGTCCCACAAAGGCCCTGACATTACCATCTTTCGTCCTGGTGGAGGTAGTACCCAATCCGCACCTCATCCAATCCATTCAGAGTGGTTGCTTCACCAAGGATTGAATCAGAGGGTTTTAGATGGTTATCAATATGTCCTACAGTGTGGCCCACAAAGCTGTTTTTACGGGATCTAACTTGTTTATCAGTGAGCCTTAATATGAAGATATTAATATTTCTAAAAAATAATGCATATGTAACTATCAAGTGGACCATAGCAGACAATGTACAATTGCCCCTCACGCAGTGATTAGATTGATCATTAAATGTGCAACTAGCCAATATTCAATTAATCAAATAAGCTTAAATTGTAATTTGAACGGCTTGAATCGACTTAATTTTGTTCTATTCTTTTCATTTTAAAGTAATTTCTAAGTGCCTATATATGTATCATCTATTAGATATTACTGGTGTATCCAAGTTTTCTCTTTCCTAACGGCAATATATATGATAGAGCCATCTCTCCATGGGACCCAAAGCAGCATGATGCATGATCAAGTCCACCTACAATGGGCAATAGGACCAATGACTAATAAAAAATATAGAACTCATGAGACAACCCTATCCTTGACCAGATTTAAGATCATGGTGGATTTGACCCGAACACAATTAGACCGGATTTTAAACTGGATCCAAAATGATAGACCCAAACCTCACCCGATTTTGAAATGGGTCCAGAAAATTGGACCTGGCTTATAAAAATCAAGTATGTTGGGTCAATAACATTAATTCCTCTACATCGACCATACCATATTTCCCTCTAACATGCCACTTGTTTGGGAAATCAGCACCATGAAAACTATAGCTAGGCTGGGATGCGATGATCACTTTTCTCTAAAATCATTTTGATCCGAATCCTATGTGGACCATTGGTTGTCCATTGATTCCAATCCCACCTAATGGGTGGACTTGATTGATTTTCTGAAGTGATCTTCATGGTGGGGCCTACCTCTTTAATGGTAATGACGTTCTACACAGTGTCATTTGTCCGGAAAGGTGGTAAGGTACCACAAGTTGTGGTACCTGCCCTATAGGTGATAAGATCTCTTTCTTCTTTTGTTTCAAAAATGGAAAAATGCCAAAATGGGTATAGACATCTTTTGTGGAACATGGGTTCCACATACTTTAGGAAAGGGTTTCAATAAAGATTGATTATGAAGGGCATCAAGGATACTCTAGCACATTGGAGTGGATCATAATCATACATGAAATAACCACGCAAGAGATGCGCGCATGCTCAATCAAGGACGTTAAAACATGTTCTCAAGAGATGTGAGCCGTTGAAATTCTAAAATATCACACCAAACAGAAGGATCTTGACCATTGAATCAATGGCCCTCAAAATAGATTCTAGAAAATGAAAAATGATCGATTGTCCACATTGAACATGAGGGTCATGGGATTTGATGTGACTTTTTAGCCGTGCCCAACATGCATTGACACTACAAGAGATATGACTTTTACCGAGGAAATTTTTCCTGGCTAAATGTCATAATTTCCTCGGTAAAAGCTATTCCCAACGAAAACGTTCGTTGCTATTTTCGTCGAAATATCACCCTGGGGAAAAAGATTTATTTCGTGGCAATTGTTTAATTCGTTGGTAATTATGCGATTTTTACTGAGGAAAATTTTCCTTGGAAAAACTCTATGACCAAGGAATGTTTCCTAGGAAAAGGTAGTAGAATTACCTTTTCATTGCCAACGAAATATTTCTTTGGAACATCCACTATCCTGCCACCTGAAAGCATTCAATATTTCTTTTGGAACATTCAATATCCCTACCACCTAAAAGCATTCAATATTCAATATTCCTGCCACCTAAAAGCATTCAATTCAATATTCAATATCCCTACCACCTAAAAGCATTCAATATTCAATATCCCAATCACCTGATAGAACATTCAATGTTCAATATCCCAATCACTTGATTGAACATTCAATCGGATACCAATCAAAATGACCATTCAACCATAATAATGCTTTGAATAAAATCGAAATGTCAATCCCACCAGTACATACAAATATTTCTTTGGAACATCCAATATCCCTACCATTCAATATAATGCTTTGAATAAAATCAAAATGTCAATTCCACCGGTACATACAATTATTTCTTTAGAACATCCAATATCCCTACCATTCAATATTTCTTTGGAACATTTAATATCCCTGCCACCTGAAAGCATTCAATATTTCTTTGGAACATTCAATATCCCTACCACCTAAAAGCATTCTATATTCAATATCTCTTTGGAACATTCAATATCCCAATCACCTGATAGAACATTCAATCTTCAATATCCCAATCACCTGATTGAACATTCAATCGTATACCAATCAAAATGACCATTCGACCGTAATAATGTTTTGAATAAAATCGAAATGTCAATCCCACCGGTACATACAACCAATACAAAAAAAAAAAAAAAAAAAAAAAAAAAAAAAAAAAATCAGTCAGCATGAACATCCCCGCTATCACCAACAAACAATCTGCAAAATAAAACAACTACAATATTAGCAATTAAAACTTGTAAATAAAATATGCAGTTAGGTGTTCATACAAGTAAATTATGATCCAAAGTTTGGGCCAGGTTGTCAAGGTCCTCGGATTGGGTTTGGATTGGGTTGGGACAAAGCAAAGATGATGTTG
The DNA here is from genome assembly GCA_003013855.2 of Liriodendron chinense. NCBI lineage: Eukaryota > Viridiplantae > Streptophyta > Magnoliopsida > Magnoliales > Magnoliaceae > Liriodendron > Liriodendron chinense. The sequence continues at coordinate 7,502,934 of ML058339.1, read as the reverse complement.
TTTTGACCAGCCAGCTGACATCATCGCTCCTTTGCCCAAGCTTGAAACCAGTTGCCGTGTTTCTACCAGGCATAGTTTCTTCAAAAAAACATGTTTAATATAATAAAAATAATTAAAACACTTATGAAACCTAGTTGATTGAAAATTGGTAAACATGTGCAGTACACATGCCAAGCACATTTGCAAGATCAAAATGAATCCATGCAGCTAGAAAATAAGTGGGAAAATTACAACTATTGGTCTAAATAGATCCATACAATAGAAAAATATGTGTCCATACGCACGCCATGAATTTTGCCATTTGTATGGAAAAGTACAATATAAATAAAGACCTAACATCACAAAAGAAAAAAAGAACAAGAACAAGAAAAAGAAAAAGAAAAGAAAAGGCAATCTGGTCCTGACCAATCAGGCTGGTCAATTCTATTATCAAGAATATATGCATGCTCCTTTCACAATACAATGATGACAGATTTGCCATTTCATTGATCCATATGCAATAATGTGTGACGTTGATGCGGATGAGAACCAAAAAAAGGACAGTTTATGTCTCTTATGAATGAAGTAATCAACTCCAGCAGTTCAAAGCATTCAAGGATAAACACCATGTGGCTGCCAAAATTATACAAATTTTGCTGCTTACCCTTCACAAGATAAAGATAGGAGAAAAGATAAAAGGAAAATGGAGAGAGGGAGAGATTTGCAGTTACATATGTCCAATCACCGATCAACTTAGCTCAACACCACTGGAGTTGATTACTAAAATGGAGAGAGGGAGAGATTTGCAGTTACATATGTTTTGGAAACACTAAATTATGAATGTTGTATTAAAAAAAAAACCTAATATTATTGAATATTTGAATAGGTTATTCCTTCACTTTTGTTTAGTTTATTCTGATTCATAAGTTTTGGGCTTTATTGTTAATTTATTCTCCACTTCACCTCTTTTGTCTACAATTACAAAATCAAACCAACCAAGCCATCTAAACTCGATCCAGCTTAAAAAAATAGAATTTGAATTAGCTCAAATCTGGCTGGAAACTAGCTAGAACTCAAATCAGCTATCTGGTTGTTTCTAAGAAGGATGGAGAAAATGGACTTTTGCTTTAGACAACCACAAATACATTTTATAAATTCCTTCCTTCACTTGGAAAAGCAACTAGTATAGAGATCCAGGGACAGGTGAGACTTTTAGCTGCTTCTGCTCACCAACCTTCCTCTCTTTTCAACATTCAAAATAAGAGAAGGAACCTTCAACACTCAAATGAAAAAATCCCAAAGCAATTCAAGCCGTGAGAGACTCAGTGAGATGAATGTTATAGCATTATAGGGAGTTGAATCAAGCATTATATAATTTTGGTTTCTAATAAGCTTGGGTGGGACAAAAGATCTTTACCATGAAGGTAGAGGTAGAGGGGGGCCTCGGGACCCTGAAAGCGCGCAACGAAACTCTGAAACATCTCCTGCATCTGTCTCTCCTGTTGCACCCGTATCTCCTCCGTTCGTTTCGCTATCTCCACCTCCATCCGTCTCGCTATCTCCACCTCCATTGTAACCTGACCCATCATCACCGTCTCTCTAAGCTCGTCGATTTGTGCTCGTAGTTGTTGATTCTCTCTTTCGGCTGCATCAGCCTTCCGTCTAATATCGTTGACTGCACCACGACTGGAGGCTGATCTAGCGGGTGCCATGAGCTTAGCCCCATGCCCTAGACCACGCACGTATCCCGATCTCGTCCCAAGGACCTCACTCATAATATTTAACTCACTCCGCTGTGTACCATCTGGTGTAGGCTGACTTCGCCTAATCTTCATCTCCTCCTGTACCAACATAATTAAAGTGTTGGTGAAGAAAAAAACTTAATTAACAAACTAAAATTAATTTGTAGTCCAGTTATTACCCAATGTTCCCCCGCCAATGGGTGAACCCATTCTCCCTTCTGTAGCCGATAATGAACATCCTTGTAGTGCTCTATCGCACCACGCTCATGCCCAATCTCAGGATCTCGCTGTGTAATTTAGAGTACAATAGAATTATTACGAATGAAAAGTAATTAAGAGATATGGAATAAGTTTTTACTGAGAACTCGAATCTTACCATCTCATATCGACATTGCAAAAATGACTTGGAACCTGCAACATGGTTCACTATCAGCTTTCCCCTATTTTCAGAATTTTTTTTGCTCCTCTTCTGAACACAAAAATTAAAGAACATTATAAATTGCAAGGTAAAATATACGAAAAGACTATTCTATAAGAGAAATATATACAGATCACCTGAAATTTCTCTGAACGAAATCGCTCACAAAGAATCTGCCACTCATCCATCGTGATGCCTTCTGGTGCGTGATGCACTGCCTCCTCATGCATGCCGAACTGCTTGTAGTGTTGGTGTAACTCCCCACGATACCCTTGCAGTCGGTCCTTCATCATATCATTCACGGCGTATTGAATACGAGCATCACTCATGTCTATCTCAAATTTGTCCTGCAAAGCAATAAATGACAAGTTGACCCATTAAACATATCAATATCACATTTCAACTATAAATGAACAAATATAATAAAAATATAATTAATTAAAAGTTACCTCCAGACGTTGATAGATGTGCTTCCTATCAACATCCGTGACAGCAAACCATGTCGGAGTCGATGCTGGGATCATGGATCGACATAAAATCCCAACCTCTGTCGTGAATTCTTTGGCATTATCCCCAACAGGTCTAATGCACTCCTCGGGAAAAACCACAGGCACCTTGGCACCCCCACGTGTCGGCCTTTGTAGCTATAATCCTCGTGTTCGACCACGACCTCGTTTAGTCGTCGAAGAAGCTGCCACAACAAATATATATGTGTGATTACACATTATGCAATTAACATTAAGTTTAAATATTACAGTACTTACATGCAGTGGTAGTTGTGGTCTGATGGATAGAAGGCTCTGACACTGACTGTGACGGATTCTGAGACTGTGGGGGAGGCTGAGACTCTGACAGATGCTTTGACCCAACCTGTGAGGTACTGGTGGATCCCGCATAAGATCGTTTTTTGCCGCCCCCCGGTGCCATCGTGATATCCTGTGTGACAAAGACGAGCATATGTTAAGAGGGATGCAATCTGCAGGTAGGCTTTCCTCAATATCTAGAGGACAGGAATATGTTAAGAGGGATGCAATTTGCAGGTAGGCTTTCCTCAATATCTAGAGGACAGGAATATGTTAAGGGGTATTTTAGGGGGGAGCGGATTAGGTTGCCTCACCCAACACGTCAAGCCCTGGCCTCACCCAACATGGTTGGGCCCACCTTGATGCATAATTTGTATATCCATGACATCAAACCGTTTTATCAGATCATTTTAGGACGTAAGCCCAAGGATGAAGCAGATCCAAATCTCAGGTGGACCATACGAGGGGAAATGGTGGTGATCGAACATCCACAATTAACAACTTCCTAAGGCCCACCGAAATGCTGATCAAAATCTTTATTTTCCATCCAAACTGTTAATAAAGTCGCACAGACTAATATAAAGGAAAAATAAATATCAGCTTCATACAAAACTACTACATCTGCTGATAATTTCAGGTCTTGGAGCGAGCGAAGGAGGGGGAGAGCTTGGAAGAGTTAAGGGCACGGACAGCAGCTCAGTTCACCGATCAGCAGAACGGATATCAGAACATGTCAAAGCTGTCCAAGAAAAGGAAACACCTGTCTGTAACAAGAGGGGGTAATGGTTTTGAAATCCAAAACATTGGTCTGAGTCCCTCCATGATGGACCATGCCCAAGAAGCTTTTAGATCATATGAGCTTTCAATACAGATGCCCTTTAATGGTGGGTATTCAAATCTCATCTCAAGATCTGCCCACGTCCAAACTGTACACTCCCCATTTGAGCCATCCCCTCTGTTGGCAAACTCCTAAAAATGAGTTCACCTCAGTTTAATCAACAATAATCATGCATTCATCTTTATTGCATAATGAGTTCATGTTAACCATAATTATGTATTAGAGTTTATACATAATTATTGTTAACATGAGCTCATTAAGAAAGAGAATGAGTTCACCTCAGTTTAATGCTCATTAAGCATTAAAGATTAAGATTTCTTAAATATGATTACTATTAATTAAAATGGGATAAACTTATTTTTAGACGTCTATCAAACTAGACCTTATGTATGTGTTTCCAAATCCTAAATTAGAACTAAGAATAGACGAAGTCCTTACTCATGGCCCAATGGGAGACTGGGTTTAGATAGAAATAGAAAAATCTCCTCTTGGTGTCCTGCCTTTTATCCTCTAGCATCATGAGTCAGATTATAGCACAAGTATGCCTATATTCATATCCATGTTTTAAACAAAACTGCGTATCCATCCAAAACCGAGAACTTAATTTACAACTTGAAAGTAAATTGTAATTCGGAGCCGAAAACTTAATACGAACTGTTTAAGGAAATTAGGAATCCAAATCATGTAAATTGAGATTTTTAATAGTGAATCCAAACAGACCCTAAATCATGTAAAATGACAAATCATAAACCAGAAATGTCTGTAAGAAAGTTCTACACAACATCAGATTCCAAACATCTTTTTGTTGGGTTTTTGCAAATGTAGGAAGGGGAAGATATTGATGGGCCATGAGACCACCCAGCTTTGTAGATTTAACAAAAAACGTGCAATAAGCTGAAGGTTTCCACACTAATATATGTCTGGTTCCAAAGATCTGGGCCATGAGACCACCCAGCATCACTGATCTGGACTGCTCCTCTGGCAGACTCCTTCCATGGATGGATCATGGTGAAATTATCCCCTCATTGAAAAGTCTGTAGGCCCCACACTGGATTGTAAACCAGCAGCTAAGACCTTAAAGATGTACAGTTCACATTCTTTAAGCAGAAGGGACATGGTTGGATAAGCAAGTTCAAGCAATTGACATGATTTTCTCATAGTGAGCTATATACCGTCGGGCCCACCAGATGAATTGTATTGATTGCTGAGATTCAGTAGGGGGTCCAACGACTCCTAAATTAGTCCTACAAAGAAATGATGAACTCTTCGATCAAGCAATCCAAAGAATCATACACTATCCACCATGCTTATTTTGTACAAGTGGGGCCGTGGTGCTTCGATCCAGACCATTGATCTGAAGGGACCAACAGTCAATGGACCATGCCCCCAAAACCCGTGTCAACGAGACAATCCCAACCCATCCATTGGTGGCCAGCAAGTAGACAATTAAGAAAGAGAATACAGTCACATTCAACAGAAAACAGCCCCAACACCAGACAGCAAGGATCTTCCAATCCGATCCAGGAAAGTTCAATCCAAGATGGGTCCCACCAATCCAACAGTCCAGATCACCGAACCATGGGACAACCATACATACAAAGAGCAAACCCGACCCTAAAGAAATACCCACAAAATCAGGAAACAAGAGAATTGTGGAATGATATCTCTCTCTCTCTCTATTCAAAGCAAGCGTAATAACACAATCAAATCAAAATAAGTAAGAATCAAAACAAATGCATGAGTAAACAGGAAAAGAAAATGAGAATTGATTCTTTGATTCTTTTATTAATTAGAATTAAGTGATTTTTCATGGGTTGAAGGGGGATTGCAGAGACTGACCTGAGCAGCCATGGCATTGAAGAGACTGAAGACTGAGAGAAGTTTAGTCAGAAAAGATACAAAAACACGAGGATGGATGTGAGTCTGAAAATGAGATTGATAAAAAAGTTCATCATTCAACCAAGCCAAACTCAAAGAAGACGGCAAAGCCGCCAAAAAAGGAAAATAACAATAGTTGTATCACTCTTCTTCTTCTGTATTACCATCACTTGAAAATAGTTGTTCTTCATCATCACTATTGTACTCGATTGTATCCTCTACATTGTCATTTTCATCATCATCAATGAATGTACTATCTCCTACATCATGGATTTCCATGTCTTGTATGATAGAGGCATCAACATGGTCTGGTGGAACATCATCCCTATGTAATAGCGCCACATCAATATCATCATATAGGTCATTCGCCCTAGCCCCCGACGAAAAGTCTTCTTGATACACCTGTTCACCCATAAATGCTTCATTTCCACCTTCCTTGTTCTCTTCCTCAACTGCCGCGGGAATGTCATACACGTTCCTGGGCTTTATTTTCTGCACCACGTGCCAAGCACCGCCTAATTTGGTGTCAACAAGGTAAAATACTTGTTCGGCTTGGCTTGCTAGGACAAATGGGTCATCTTTATACCATTTGCGAGATAAATTGACACTCGTAAAGTGGTTGTCAAACTGTATTCCGAGTTTCTTATTTCCAATGTCCCACCAATCACACTTGAATAAGTATACCCGATTTCCCATGCAATAGTGCAACTCAATAATATCTGTCAACACACCATAAAAGTCAACTTCTTCTGATTGATGCGTGCCTTTAACAACGACGCCACTATTTTGCGTGTTCCGATATTTCTCACGCTCTTCTGTGTGGAATCGAATCCCATTTACAACACAACCTGTGTATCTTGAAACTCGTCGATCAGGGCCACACGCCAGTGAGTAAAGTTGATCAGACGCTTCTACAAGATTATGAGAGCGCAAAGACTTCATCTATTACATAATAATGAAAAGTAAGTTCGTTAAATTGCAATAAATATTATGTATTACATGCAAAATTTACGGACAAAAGTAGGAGGAAAAAACTAACACGTTCTTCAAACCACTTTGGAAAATGGTCCTGATGCTTTAGCTCATAATTGATAGTGTAATGCCTCTTAATCTCATTAATATGTTCACTGTGCATAAAACAAATATAAGTATGATGCATAAAGCAAACTTTACCATCTACTACACAATGTACATGAGAGAGAGATGACTTACTTCAAGTATGGCTCAATTTCCTCACAGTTATTCAACACATACCACCTTGCTTTTGCTAGAACCTCGAGATCCAATTCCTGGAATGTTGGGGATCCTAATGAACGGACGGTCTGTGCAAAGACAGATATGAGTCCATGTTCATGCTCCTTCCCTCCATCAGCATTCCGTTCTTTACGGTTAAATCTTGTCTCAATACCATGGAGATACATGGAGCAAAATGTCAAGCACTCGGTATGAATGTACGTCTCCGCAATTGAGCCTTCTGGATGTGTCTTATTCTTCACATATCGTTTAAGAGTGTGAAGGAATCTGGCCACATAACAATTTTATTAAACATATAAATATTGTGCACTTGAATAGAAATAAGAATCTTGCATCACCTTTCGATTGGATACATCCACCGGTATTGCACTGGCCCTGTAAGCTTCGCCTCACGTGGTAAGTGAATTGCTAAGTGGACCATGACATCAAAAAATGCCGGTGGAAATATTCTTTCGAGCTTGCAAAGGATTACGGCAATGTCCCTCTCCTGTCGGTCTAAATCCTCTATGTTCAATGTTTTTTAACACAATTCTTTGAAGAATAAGCCCAAATCAATCAGTGTTTCACTAACATCCTTGCGCAAGAATCCACGGATTGCAACCGGAAGTAATCGTTGTAGAAAGACATGACAGTCATGGCTTTTCATTCCTGTTATCTTACATTTCATAATGTTTACACACCGAGAGATGTTTGATGCATACCCATCGGGAAACTTCACTGATTTCAACCAGTTACAAAAATTCATTCTCTCTGTTTTCGTCAATGTGTAGCACGCAGGTGGTACAATATAAGAATTACCATATGGCTTTAAGTGCAACTCTTTCCTTAAACCCATTACCTGTAGATCCATGCGAGACTTTACAGAGTCCTTTGTTTTCCCGTCAATGTTCATTAATGTTCCTAAGACACTGTCACATATATTCTTCTCGATATGCATGACATCTAGATTGTGCCGCAAACTGAGAGCACGCCAGTAGGGCAACTAAAAAAAAATGCTCTTCTTCGTCCAGTTAAACTCCATTGTTGTACGTTTCCTCTTCTTCAAGTGTGGCCCCTTCCCAAATTTAACATCTCTGATTTTACTCAGCTGTTCTACCACATCTTCTCCAGACATCTCATTAGGTTTCTCTCTATGGTCTTCTTTCCCATCAAAGATCGTTGTTTTCCTTCTCCAACTATGATCTAGCGGCAGGAAGCGACGATGGCCCATATAACAAGTGTTTTGTCCATGCTTCAATGATAATGAACATGTCTCCTTGTTGCAAGTTGGACATGCCAATTTTCCTTTTGTGCTCCAACCAGACAAATTCCCATATGCAGGAAAGTCATTTATCGTCCACAACACTGCTGCATGCAACCGAAAAGTCTGTCTTGTGAATGCATCGTATGTCTGCACACCATCATTCCACAACTCATTCAACTCATCTATCAACGGTCGCAAATACACATCGATGTCATTTCCAGGTAACTTGGGTCCCGGAATAAGCAAAGTCATCATGAAAAATGACTCCTTCATACACAACCAAGGCGGTAAATTGTACGGCATAAGTACCACCGGCCACATGCTGTAAGAGTTGCTCATAGTACCAAATGGATTAAAACCATCGCTTGCTAGACCAAGACGGACATTTCGAGAATCCTGAGCAAACCACTCATATTTCCTGTCGAAATCTTTCCAAGCTTCGGAGTCTGCAGGGTGCCTCAGTGCATTCTCATCCCGAACACGTTTCTCCTTGTGCCACCTCATATCTTCAGCCGTCATGCTCGACATAAACAACCTTTGCAATCTCGATTTCAATGGGAAGTACCGCAACACCTTTTGTGGGATTTTCTTCCGCTTACCTTGGTCATACCTCCACCTAGACTCGCCACATTCAGGACACTCTTCTGTAGCTTCGTGCTCTTTCCAGAATAATATACAATCATTTCTACATGCGTGTATGGGAATATAACTAAGGCCTAAGTCTCGCATTAAGGTTTTTGCCTCGTAATAGGACTTAGGTAATGTCTCCCCAGTAGGCAATGCTTCCTTCAACAACTCAAATAACATGTCGACTGATTTGTTACTCCAACGATTTATTGTCTTCAGATGAAGCAACTTCACAAGGAAATTCAACTTAGAGAAATTCTCACACCCCGGATATAGTGGACACTGCGCATCCCTCAACAATTTGTGAAATTTTCCTGATTCTACACCTCCCAACTGAGGATCGTGGCTGCTACATGGTGCTCCAAATGTTCCCATATACGCATCCCCTAGAATTTCCTGAATTTCATCAACATCTTCATCCTCATCATCCGGGACAACTGGGTCATCATCCGGCACAACTGGGACATCATCGACATGAGTGGCCTCATTTATTGGATGGAAATCTTCTCCATGATGTACCCACCAAGTGTAACTCTGATCAATCCCATTTATGAACAAATCGTCTTCTACCTTGTCTACGGTCTTATAATACATGTTCATGCATTGACAACATGGACACCGAATCTTATTGGCTCCATCTACCCGACAACGCGCAACATCCATGAACTCTTTAACCCCTTGACTATACTCCGGGCCAAATCTATTCTTAGCTCGCATCCAACTCTTATCCATCTCTACAATCCTAACAAAGTCAATGATCATAAATGAGTTTAATAGGTTGACGTAAATTATAAGTTTAATCAACAAAAAATGACCCTTGATTTTATTCATTTAAAAAAGAGATAAGGTTTGGACTTCCTCACCAATCATTTATTCATTTAAAAAGAGGGAGGCAAATGTTAAGGACATTTCAACCAATAAGATACCGAAATTTAAGGCCCATGATACCAGTCTAATTGATCTATGAGCCCACACAGGAGTTCTATCTCCACCCACGTAATCATTAAAATAAAGTAAAATCCATATAAAATAGCATTTTAAAATTTCCACATGCATGTAAAGAAATTGGTTGGCAATCAAAAGCGTTATCTGTTTTGGATGGGGTACAACATAAACACAATATCCTAGCAGAGTCGCTCGTGCATCAGATATGGTTGCTACGTCAAAAAGGAGTTGCCAGGTACTTAAGAGCTTGAGTGGTGATAGGATTTGAGAATGACATGCTCTAGCTACTAATGGAGTAGGATGCGAACATGTACAAGATCCCGGCTGTCCATCAGGCAAGCCCCACTAATCTGTACCATGGCATGAAATCAGGCTCGTCCAGTCATCAAAATTCAAGCAAGCCACATTATGAAAAACTGAAATGGAGCTCAACTCTCCACATTCGATGCCAGGTGCGGCTCAATTGATCCCTAGACTGAAATTTAAAGCAAAGGTAAGGTGATGTAATCGTTTTAAGGGCATAAGTCAAGTAGTTCTAGTTGTAACATAAACCATTATACATGTCATTCACTATACTTGAATGTATAGTAGAGCGGTGTCCGAACTGTTACAGATTGAAGCAATCGGCCAATCACATTTATATATGTATATAGATATATAGTACAAACAATATTAAGGCCCCTCCATAAACTGCAAGACACAAGTGTCTCAAATAGTCCCCTAATCAATAAATCCTCCAGGATACATACATATACATAACTATAAATTGTCTCATATTGTCTCAAGTTTTCTTTGCTAATCACTTATTCCTAATTGTCTCTATCTAGATGTGCTATTTGTCTCTATCCCATTCAGTAACATACCATGTACGATTCTCATACAACTTACATGCGAGTCAAAATTTCGACAGCATCTCCCCATATTCTCCAGATATATGTATAATTCTCTACTGATTTATTACCACATGTTATTCATTATTCATGTATGGGGGCATTAAATCAATAGAGAACCATATACCCGAAGAAAATAAGGGAGAGCCGAAATTCCAACTGCATGTAAATTATATGAGAACTTCCTACGTATATGGTATGGTACCGAACTGTCCAAAATGGGACAATTTAGGAATCCATAAAGAACAAATATTGTACTTGTTCGAAATGAATTTCTAAACGGGGGTGTTAAACATATAACTAAAACACTAAGTGGTCTAACTTATAATTAGACACATCACAATTCATAAGTAAACTGAATATGAGACTAAGCATAAAACTAAGCATTATGAGATTGCATTAATATGTAACATTATCTAAGCATTAATAAAGATTGAGAGCTTGGTGTAGACTGAGCAAAGAGTTCCACTCCAAACATAAAAAAATAAACGAGTGTGGGCCCACTGATCCACTCCAAACATAAAATGATTATGTAGACCAGATTAATAATTAAAAAAAAAAAGAGCTACAAGAACCATGGGCCCACAAAAATATTCACATAACATAAATCATCAAAATCAAATCTGTAAAGGAAATCTTTTGGAAAAGCAACATGGGAAACCGTTTCCCAAAGAAGCTAAGAAGACTAAAGAATCTATTAGATTTAGTAATTCTAATAATTATAAGCCCCTTAAACATCATTTAAAAGGAATAAAAGATATTTTACTATCTTTATTGATGATTATAGAAGTAAGTCATATTTCATTAGTGAAACTGATTTTCTTATTAAATTCACTTGTTTATAGAAAGCTTTATTTATATTGTACTTCTGAACAAGTCTATGCTAGAGTGATTGGTCATAGCAGGGATGATTATGAAAGATGATATATGTGGAAATCTTTAAGAGGATAAGTGAAAGGCCCAAAATGATGCAGATGAAGATCCAAAGAAAATATTAGATGAAAATTAAGAAAATCCAGCCTATGATAGAGTGAAACAGCATTCAAATAAATCCTCTGCTTGCTGACTTGCTGTAAATAGGAAATCTAACTTACATCCACAGTATTGTCAACATGCATGTATATCAGGAGTCTAAATCCTCTGCTTGCTGTAAATAGGAAATCGATGTTTGCAGCTTTTTGACTTGTCCATGTCATCACATTAGTTTTCAACCACATCACATCTTTAATGCAATCTCATCACACTAAAGCTACAAATAGGGATATCTTGTTTGTAGTAAACAGAGGATTCGAAGTTGGATAAACAACTGTTTATCCAAACTCATGTGGACGAGGTGTAAATATAGCTCCATCCCAAACTCATGTGGACGAGGTTATCCAATCGCATTTTTAACTATATGAAAAGAATTAAAACCCTAACAACAAAGAGCTTCACAAAATGCCATTTCAAACCCTAATCTTCCACAAGATTTCACAGAAAACAATAAATAAAAGAAAACGAAAAAGAAAAAAATACTTTGGGAGATCTGGTGATGCTCCTCGACAATCGGAGCCACGGCGAGAGAATACTCCTCGACAATCGGAGCCACGGCGAGAGAGAGAGAGAGAGAGAGAGAGAGAGAGAGAGATTTGGAGCGATGGCCGTGAGGGTGAGGGTGAGGGAGAGGGAGAGATCTGGAGTGAGAGGAGAGAGATGAAAGGTTTTTGAGAGGGAGAGCAAAAGAGGGGTTTCTTTTTTTGGGGGGGAGAACGAAAGAGGGAAAACTTGATTTTATTTGGGGGGGACGCGGTTTGGCTATTGACGCTGTGGGTCCCACCGTGATGTGTATGTTATATCCACACCGTACATCCATTCGGAGAGATCATCCACCGTGATGTGTGATCGATTATCGTTTTGAATGGCTACAACAGTTTTTTTTTTTTCCATCCCACCCAGCAATGGTGCAGGTGGGACCCACCTTCCTCTAACCTATCAATTGATCTGGTGATCCCCATCTTGACAAGGTCTGCACTCCCCATCAATCCTATGAAACAGGACAAGATGTTCCATATTCAGTGGAGCCTAATTGGATGGTTAGGATCATCTGATGTGGGGCATACCTCCAATCAACCGCGAACGGTTTGTACAATTACAATATACCACATTTACTAGGTGCACGATCAGATGGTTAGGATCATCCAATGGGGGAGATTTTTGGCGTATCACCCATCTACATTGGGGGCCACTATATGAATGAATCAGATTGCCGGAATGTATGCCTGATCACATGTAAATTCTAGTGTGTCTACTAAATGCTCGATCAAGCATTCTATACAATTTTATACATCAACAAGTCACTTATATCATAACGTTTCGGTATGCAGACTTCTTCGGTGCGCTGAGAGCGAGAGTGTATGACGATGAAGTGAGGAAATGAATATAGGCATACTTGTGCTTGGGCTTGCTCCTGGGTCTTTTGTCAGGCCCATGGTGTGGCCCAAACCTGGCATCCACAGTCCTTGGTGTATCACATTCTAGGGTGCCTAGTTTTAATTAAGAGAAAAACATTGATACTCTGGCTGAGTGTGATGGATGATACGCAGGCACTTAGAAGTTATTAAAAAATTGCGTAAGTGGCCGTACTATCTGGTGGGCATTTGTTGGACAGTTAAAAACATTAAATATCCAGTGGTCCTGTTTGCACGAACAAGTTTCCAAGAATGAGAAGTTTGGATTTCGCCAAGGATCTGATATTGGGACCATGACATGTTGACAGTAGGTCCCACAATTTAGTCAGTTTAATTTGAGGTTTTTTTTTTTTTTTAAATGCAATGTGTACAATTTCGGAGTGCCTGTGTATGAAGTGTCATATGCAACTGGCGTATCAAATAAACCTCTTCCGTTTTGGTCTCATTTCTATTCGCTGACTCTTTTTGTTCCTACCAAAACTGAGTCAACTCAGACGATTGGATTCGATTTTGGATGACATTTAGAACCAATGGGCCATAGTCCGAAACCCATCCTTGATGAACGATCCTAGCCATCTTTAGTTGCTATCTACCCTATCCCTATAACTCAGGGCCATAGTCCGAAACCCATCCTTGATGAACGATTTTGGATGACATTTAGAACCAATTGCCAAAGTCATCTGACCTATAACTCAGGGCCCGGTCCAAATCACAAGATCCAAGGCTCAGCCCAAAGCAAGTCGGACTTTAGTTGACCAACACAGCATAGCCCAACTGTCACGGAGCTTGGATAACGAGCTTATGGAGGTGGGCGTGTATGGGAACATTCACGTATACTTGTTGGAAAAAATTTTGCTTTTACCCAGGAAAACTTTCCTCGGTAAAATGGACAATCACCAATGAAATTACAAATTCTTGGGTAATTGGAGCTTTTAACCAGGAATATTTTCCTCGGTGAAAGTAAGCTAAAACATATCTTTTTAGCCACGAAATAATTCCATCTTTACCCAGGAAATTTTAATTTCGTCAATATTTATCCCTTTTACCAAGGAAAAGTTTCCTTGGTAAAAGCAAATGAGTATTTACCTACAAAATTTTATTTTCATCGGTAAAACCATACTATTACCGAGGAAATTTGTTTCCTTGGTAAAAATTTCCTGGGTAAAGGTGATTTTTCTTGTAGTGTGAAGTCACCATTTGGACGGTTTGGATCGAGTTTGGTCTGCTGCATATATGAGTACGATCCATCGTGCTCTTCTGGAGTATCATATCTTTCTTCTGCTGATCGATCAAAGGCTAATTTTCAGCAAACATGTTTGCAGATCTACTTGTGTCCGTTGATTTTCAAGAACTTTCTCCGTTTTCCAGCCTTTAGTTCCTTTTGTGCAGGATCCTGAGCCACATCCTGAGCCATGCAAAAGGTTGGGTTCACACCATGAAAAAACCAATCCGATCCAATACTCTTGTGTGTTCGCTCAGACCATCCGATATTCACTGATTTCGACAGTGAGGCCAGCCTAATGAGTGTATCTACCTGATTTGCGCAATGAAGATCTTCGTGGCATGGCCCACCTTTTGCCCGGCTTGGATACTATTGAAAAGTGACTCGCCAGGTAATAAAGAGGGGGTTGTGAGTGAAGGTTTACAATGCCTGTGAACTTTTCTGAAGATGAATTCTGTTTTGGGGTATAAGAAAAGTTGTCTGCAGGAGCCATATGCGGCAGGCAAAACAAGCAAAAAACATGTGTGGGTTTTCTAATTCATTTATGCACTAAATTAAGAAAATATGAGCAATTGTTGAATACTGTTGAATGAAGCAACGGTTGTATATCTATTGAAAAATGTGGAATAAATATGATAAAAGCTTATCCCTAGCTAATTTAGTGCACGTAGTAACAAAGAGTACCAAACAGTATTACACCACATTTGCCAAATGTTCTACATATATGTGCCACTTCACATGTGCATTAATTGTACCCTCATCAATCTTCAAGTACTTACTAGAGTTTCAACACAAGGACATGGGTTGAAGTACCGGCCCATTGTGGTGTGAGTGCATGGGTGTGGGCTCATGTGTAAAAAAAAAAAAAAAAAGCACCCCACAAATGCCACGTGAGTTAATATTTCACACTTGTTACATGTAGCACCATCCATATTAAACTCCCCACATGTAACACATTCCAAAGTATAATTTTCTCCCAAGTGTTTGATAAAAAGCGAATAGAAGAGCTAATCTATGACACCATAAGCCAGCTAGTTTATCTATGACAATACGACCCAGATAATTTGCCCTAAAACATGACTTTGCTCACATCCAATGTCTCCTCAGCCCTTCTAAGGGAGTGATATTTTCAGTGATGCCTCGGACCTTTTGAAAGGAGGCCTTCTTCACCCTTCACTAATTAAGTTGCACAGGAAGAGTACTCAAGGCCAAACCTAGAGAACAATAAAGCTTCATAAAGTCTTCTTATCTAAGTGTAGGTAGTCTGCATCTTCACCGACATGTCTATTTCATCATGCCATCAATGGCCCTGTTCAGGATGAGAGAAATGAGATCATGGATTTAATAAATTCATGAACTTGCCAAATTCATTTATTTGCATTGAATTTGAATTTGGTAAATCCCAAAGACGACTGTGAGAATGAAGCTTCAAATCCTTAAATTTGGAAGCATTTGTACCAATAGAACAACCTTTATAGCTTTTGAGCAAGCTTCTCATTTTGTAGATAAGCAATTTTCTCATTTTGTGAAAATTTATAGTTTTCTGAAGTTATAGATGTGGGAAATTCATGAATTTAACAGATCCTCAACACAAAACAAATAAATGAACTTTGAAACCCGTAGATTTCACAAATTCCTACCCCAAATCCCTCACCCCACACAGCCCACTAGTCTACTTTCATGGCTGTGGTTGTTGTTTTTCCTGGAGGCCACAACAATGGTTATTGTTATGGCTGTAGGACCTTTGCAGCTACCAATTTGGTGTTGCCTACATTATAGGATCACTAACTTGTGCCGCCCAGTTGGGACCCACATAAAAATATGGTCCGATCTGCAAATCGTCCTTGTTCTAGGGTCTAGATCAGATACTCCAAAGTTGAAAACAAACAAAAAAAAATGCTAGAATCTGTCATGTTCAACTTTACAAATCAAAGGTGCGATGTCCTTTCAGCATAATTATTGTACTGTAGGCACCCAAATAACTCCAGAAGGATTAGCCATTTCAATGACCTGACCACCTACAAATACAGGCCCATGGGGCAGTATCCATGGTTAAATGCTTAGGGTGTGTTTGGATGCCACTTATTTTTCATTTTTCATTTTTCATTAACCCAGATCAAGTGACAAGTAAATGATCAAGGGAAAGACACCCAGATCCATAGCTCAAGTAGGAGACTTAGTAAAGATAAGCCAGTTTCAACACTTGAGGTCTTGGTATCGATTCCCAAGGGGTGGCTAACATTGCGGTGTGACTAACAAGTGGGGGGTGGGTGTACTAACAGTTGGGTGTGTGTACTAACCACCCAAAAAAAAAAAAAAAGGGAAAGCTACTCCCTCCCCCACCTGTTTCAAAAGATAGGGTTAGCAGGTGATGCTTTACCGCCTCTCACACACGTAGTAAACTACGAGGCCTTTTCAGAAAAATCTGATTGTTCATGTATGGGTGAAACTTTAGACCCATTGGATGATTGAGTCGGCCACAATCCAATATTTAATTCTAGCCATTAATATGCCTCCAATGGTCTAGTTAAGATAAAAACGCGTTAACAAATTTTTAGTTGTATGCAAACATGCCTTTATATTTAAGGTTTGGATAGTAGCCAAGGAATCATTACATATCTAGAAACAGTTTGCTGAAAATATAATATTGGACTTGAATTTATCAAGAAGTGTTTGAAGGACATTCGTTTTTTACTTGTTTTAAGTCCAGCTCGGCTACAAGTCATTGTAGTTGGTCCACTGCAGTTTATGCATGGCATGCAACCTGTCCCAGAGGGTCGTACCATCGTCTAACTATGGGCCACAACGTGAATTTAGAAGTTTTTAGGTCATGGTCATTTGGTTTATATGGTGTGGCTCACCTAATGATTGGATAAGTCTAATTCTTGGGACAACCCACCATCATGGTAGCGTTCGATTCCTGCATGGGTTGGATGGTGTACATACAACATGATGGGCCCCATGCGGGCCATATGGTATAAGCATGTGAATAACTTTTTACACTCAGGTGAAAAAGCTTGCAGAATATTAAACTTGTTCTACAAGGATTTGTCTGAGGAACGGGTCGTTTTCTTGAATATAAAAGTTAACAACTATCATGCGTTTGCTTAAAAATGTTTTTTTGGTTGATAAACATCTGTACTATACTAGTCTTTTCAAAATAAAGTATGTATTTTTAAAATGATAAAACTATTTTCTTTTGTTTCCCTTTTAAAACGACAGAGGGAAAGTATGGTTAAATTAAAGAAGTATGTCTTCCTCTTTTTGCTGGGTCTAAGGTTTAAGTCATGGCTAGGAAGTTTCACACCCTCGGCACTCATGAACAAAGGATTATGAGTGCGAATCATTCTAGAATTACAGCAATCTCTTCTCTCGGTTTTATTTTCTCTATTCCGCTCTCAAATCTCCCATAAGTTTTCTTGTTTTAGAATCTTATAATTATTTATTTTTAAAATTTGCAGATATTACAAGCTTAAAGAAGTCAAGGGTGCATGCTACAGAGTGCGAGTTTAGACATTGTTTTTAGTTTGGCAGGCCAAAGTCTAGTTTTCTTCATTTTAGGAGATGAGGCTTATTGTTTCCTTAAATGAATTTACTACAACCCTCTTACAAATGGGTTTAAACATTGGCAGGGTACAAATATCACCTTAAAGATAGCAACATTCTAATGTGCCTTAAGTCCATCTTGAAGCGCACTTATTACCTTATCTTTTTCATATATACTTCTTTTTCACTAAATATCATTTTTAAATGTTGTGGAAAAGTTGTTCAAATGATTTAAATGGCAATTAAATAGGGCCTAGTCTAATTATTAAGAACAAAATATTGTACATGTAGCATTACCAAGGCCTTGTTTGGTAAACTTTATCCCATAATCGAGTTCATCTCATCTTACATCATCATTGTTGTGTATTAGAGATCTTTTCTTTTTGGTAAGGATTAAAAATAGTTTTGATAACCCACAACAATAATCTCTTATACATAATCATTTGTGTATCAAAATGTTGCTTAGATGTGACCTGTTTTTGTTCCCATATTGATGTATCAATGTACCATTGACAAAAATCATGTCCTGAAAATGCTATAACAAAGGTGTTGAAATATCCTTTTTAGGGGTAGGACCTCTCTCTCTCTCTCTCTCTCTCTCTCTCTTCTCTCTCTCTCTCAACTTTAAGAACTCAATCGTAGTATTAGTTAGCTATTAAGCTAGTCATTAAGTTAACATCACTAACAAAAATGTATTCTAGGAAATCAATTTCTAATATATATGAATTTATCAAAATGCTAGTTAGATGTAGATTGTATGAAAAAAAAAATGGGTTTCTTAAATTGTTGTGTAAAGTCGTTCATATGATTTTTTAAGTGGTGCCGCATCTAGGGCAAAAGTTGATTGCTGAGAAACAGTCGTTGTAATATGTCAAATGTGCAGCCCAAGAATTGATGGGATGTACCACAAAAATCTTCTATTTGAGTAATCTTGGCCATTGATTGGACTCAATTGGGCACTTAGAAAGATATATCCACGATGGGCAAGTCTTCCAAAGGGCTTCTAGTCAAGTGGCCTTTTCGAGGTAGCACTATTCATGGTTTGTCAATCACTACTATCAGACGATGGCATCAATTACTATAAAAGAGAGGGCTGCCTTAAATATTAGTGGGTCTCTTGTACAAAACAAGCCAAATATAAAGTTGATAATTTAGCCTCTCTCTTTTATAAGATATACAAATGATTGATTATTCTTTTACACATACATCATGACACAGGTGCCACATATGCCATGCCCTGTATGTTGGTGTACCGCAACCAAAGCCATCCATCTCCAGGCACCCTATACATGCCAGGTCCAACTTTTAAGTGTCCCACAGATGCCACCTGTGCCAATGTCCACATGTACATATGCTATGTGCCACTATGCATGTTCAAGTGAGCCACATGTACCATTAGGAATCTTTAAGTGATTCTAAATAGTGCATGCATAAGCCAACCTGTATATGCCATGTATACTAATGACCACAAGTACATGTTCAATGTATGCTATTGTGCTTGTTCAAACAAGCTAGGTTTGTCATTGTGCATATTTTAATGATTCACATATGTGCTGTTTTGCCTACAAGTGCTTGTGTCCGCCTGCTAGCCCAGTTGGAACACGCCCGCCTTGGTGTTTCAACAATAGGTCTTTGGTTTGAATGCTAAGCTGGAGATACTAATTTCACCGGTGGGTGCATCATATGACTAATAGTGTGGGTGCGTTGCGTAGCTACCAGGGTGGGTGCATTACATGACAAAATAAAAGTTTTAATAAGTTATACTCCACGAAGAAAGAAAGAAAAAGTGTAACTATTAATGTTTTCTTGCATGATCGGTTAAAAAAAAAAAATCATGAATTCCTAATTTGATCATTGTACTTTTTTCTTCAAATAATACTTATGTACAAAATCTAAGATGATTCATGTGAGATAAAGTAGAAATTTCCTCCTGTAAATGGAACTAGATCTTTTAAAATCCATTCCTCAATATTGTTTTGAAAAATAAAAGTCATATATGGCCCTTCAAAAATTATTTTAATGAACAAAATTCAGCTTATTCATGCAAGCCAATTCAGACAAGTCTTAACATGGAAAATATGCATACAACTAGTTCCTTCGTCCCAAAAGTAGGATAATTCAACTCTCCCTTGGGCCATTCCAAAACATTTTACCCTTTTCTTTTCTTTTCTTTTCTTTTTTTCCTTTTTTACACACGCACTCACACCCCTTACACATGCACTCGCACCATAATAATTTTTTTATATCACAATGGGCACTCGAACTCATGACCTTGTGTTGAAATTCATGTGAGTCTACCACTGAGGGGATGCGGATTAACTATGGCCAGGTTGATTAGCTATCTTGCTATTGAAGTGACGCCGCCAACTTCTATGGGCCCCACCATGATGTATGTGTTGTATCCCCACCATCCATCCATTTGTAGAGATCATTTTATGGTATTATCCAATGAATAAAGCAGATCCAAAGATCAAGTGGACCTCCCCAAAGAAAACAGTGGAGATTGATCTCCTACCATTAAAATTTCTTGGGGTTGCAAAAGTTTTCCATCAAGATGATATTTGTGTTTTACCTTATTCTATGTTTGTGTGAACTTATGAACAGATTAGATCTCAGATAAACATTATGGTGGGCCCTAGGAAGGTCTCAACGGTCACATCACTGTCCCACTGTTTTCTTTGGTGGGGTCCACTTGAGAATTGATCTTTCTCATTCTTTACATCATGCCATAAGATGATCTCTGCAAATGGATGGACGGTGTGGAGACACATACATTACGTTGGGGCCTACAAAAGTTGGTGACATCACGTCAGCAGCAGCATAGCTACTCAACCTGTTAGTAGCTAATCTGCGTCCCCACTGAGGCATGAGTAAGGACCTCAAAAAAAAAAAAAAAAAAAAACAACATCCTTATCCCAATCCTCTAAATTTACCTGTTATGGCTCACCTAAGATTTGAAATATTGTAATTATTGAGTAATTATTTCATGCTGATAGGGTACATTAGATGAATCAACTGGACCACTGAGGTCAAGTGGTAGACCGAGTGAAGATAGCCTTGTTTAAACAAGGTCATGGCATTGATTCCCATTGTGGGGGTAGGGTAACATTGTGATGTGACTAACAGGGTAGGTGGGTGTTCTAACAGTGGGGTGTACGGGCTAACCCATAAAAAAAAAAATGAATCAATAGGATAGCTTGTAAAATTCTTGGTGGATCGTACAGAAAATTAACGGTGGTTCTTCCATCCTCATTATTTCCTACGTTGTGGCCCTCTATGATGGTAAAAATAGAAGCGGAAGCATGTCCCATTGCCCTTTAAAATGGACTGTAAGGACCGATTGTCGTATCTGGCCGTTGAGTGCCACCGTCAAGCCTTACCTTGAAAAACAGCCTACCATCCTTGGCAGAGTACGTATGAAATTAAAATTGAGGCGGTTGTGTACAGTAGATTCGACTTTTTGGTTTGGTACTATTGGGATGCATGGATGTATGATCCAAGATTGTTGATATGATGAGACCCACTTAGATGGACCATGGCACAATCTCTCATTACGTGGACTAATCCTAAACTTCCTTTAGAAGATTTTTAATGGTTCCCTCAACCACACCCATTTTTATTTTTATCGACTCTATGATGAACTCACAAAATGAGCCAATGTAAGCCGCATGACAAGAAAGATCAGGAATGGCACACCCACCACTGAATACTTCCTACGCCACCAAAGCTTTGGATGATACTGATATTTTATTTTTCCTGTTATCCCGTGGGACTCACCTTATGAACGGTTAGATTGCATATAAACATCATGATGGTCCCATGGCATGCAGTTTCAACGGTGGACATTCCCATCCCTTTTATTCCCCATAGTGTGGCCCGCATGAGTTTTTGGATGAGCTTTATTGGTGGGCTCACGTCCTATAAAAATCTAGCTAACATTGTGATGTGACTAAGAGGGGTGGGTAGGTGTACTAACCAAAAAAATAATAATAATAATAAATAAATAAATAATCTGGCACAGCTGATTGAAGGAATGGATACCATAAACACATCAAAGGTGGGTCCAGAGCACTTTTCCTTCACCTGGTCCCTGAATTTTAACTGTTTGTACGAGTGGATAGACAGCCCATCTATTTAGAACGCGGATTGCGGCCTACCTCCGCCCGTTTCCAGCTGGGAACGGGAAGCTGCTTTGAGTGGCCACCATGTTGTTTGAGTTTTATCCCCACCGTTCTATCCATTTTTCCATGGCATTTTATGGGAAAGGACCAAAAGTTAGGCAGATCCAAGACACAGGTGGACTATAAAATGAGGAGAATCATTATCACCACTGCTTCTTGTGGTGTGGCCCACTTGAGCCTTGGATCTGCTTTAACGTTTGGTCATATCTCATAAAATGCCATAGACAAATGGATAGACGGTGTGGATAAAACCCATACATTACGGTGGCCACTCAAAGCAGCTACCCGTTCCCAGCTGGAGACAGGCGGGGTAGGACGCAATCCACGTTCATCTATTTAGCCTTATCAAGGATAGACAAAGATCTTAACCGTACAATTTGTGACTTGAAAATAGACTCTAAGGGAGAGAAAAACCACAACCGTCCACGTTCAGCAGAAAAACTGCCCAAGATTGAAACTACAGGTGAATTTACAGAAATTACCAAACATTCAAGCACCCCTGATGTGTACGTAGAATCCAAACCGTCCATCTGATGCACATCCTCATGCTTACAGATATCTCCCAAGAATCATCCTATTAAAATCTCAGGTGGGCCACAGCACGTGGAGCAAAACTCAATCACAACTAAAACCTATATATTCACTTCCTGTGCTCTGCCTAAATTTTGTAACGGCTTGAGTTTATATGTGGATAGGACGACATATACACAAGAAAGTTTCTACGGTGGGCGTCCGTCTCCCTAGTGCCCCCCATTCTTCCCTTTGGTGGGGCTCACCTGAGTTACGGATCATAATGGATTTTTTTATCTAAGCTAAAACTGTGAGAGAGGCATCTAATGGACGGATTGGATGGCAATTACACATCACGGTGGGCCCTACATAGGTCGAGTGTATTGTAATTACCATACACCCGAAGTGTATCTGATCATTTCCCCACCAAATAATTACACTCTCTGGTCTCTCTCCATCTAGGCTTCTGCGTGGGACATTGGAACTGAGGGTCTGATGGCCCATCTCGTGTCCTGCGTTGCATGCTCCCCCTTTCGTGCGAGTGTGTGATTGTGTGAGTCATTGCTTGTCTCCTGCCAGTAAAGGCATGTCGCTTTTACTCACAGAGAATAGATGCTCTCCCTCTTCCTTTCTCCGCATGTCTTTCTCACTCCCTCTTCTTCCCACGTACGGTGTGGTAAATTCGCACGGTCCAACGCATGCTGAGATATTTTATGGTGGTTCTCATAGTATAGAATAGATGTATCATAAGCTATGATACTGCCATTGTTTTCCCACCAACAGGTAATACATGTGGAATATCCAATCCGTCAAAAAGTCAGGAGACACGATTACAATGGTCTGAAATTAATATTAGACTGATCAACTAGTCAATCAGATAACAAACATTAAAATTGTTGGATACCCAGTGGCAGGAATCTGTGTACTGGTGTGAGCCACCCAAAGAGTGAATCCGGCTGCTTTTCATATCAGATGATAATCATGGTGCGGCCCACATTTTCCCCGGATTTGATATTATACACACATGGCGTGCATTGACGCTGTGGCACCCGGCTATATAACAATCCTTTTTCAATGATCCAGGAAAGTACCCAAATCATTAATTAGCTTCAGGTGAGGGAGAAGAGAGCATCCAAGAGAGATTAAAAAAGAACAAGGAAAAAAAAAAAAAAGCTACAATTTATATATACCTGAGAACCTTCTAACTATTGTATATGAATGGGTAAAAAATTTTATGGCAATCATCCCATCTAAAGACTAAAGTTTTTAAATTTGCCAACTCCTTTCAAATTTGAGCCTATTATTGAATGATGTCGGTTCTTTGTTAACTTTCTAATCCATTTCATAATAAGATAATGTATTTATAAACAAGGATTTATCTAGTCGAGGGGAGACCACAATTACATGATATGGACAATTATAACATTTTGGGAGGGACTAGCAAGGTGGTTAACCAAATTGATCTTCAGCATGGCTTAGTGGTTGTTCTCTTCTCTCTCTTTTTTAGTACTATTAAGGCTTTACATAGTAACATAACTAAGGATTGAATCTTGGTTTGCTCACATACACTACATTGTCTCTACCAACTTTATCAACGAGTCCAAGACACTACTAATGTCACACCCTGACATTATCTGAGTAGTCAGACTACTCAAAACTTAAATCCTAAGCCCGTGAACTATTTTATTTTAAATATTGGTCAACGTATGTTATTATTTGAAATCCAAATACAAATAAAAATACGATAATTAATTCCAAACCAAAATAACATTCACATTTCAAATATTCATGGTTCGATACATCAATAATCAATAAGTGGAAATTAAATTATCCTAATGCGCTAAAAGATTTAATAACCAATATACAATTGTCTTTGTTATATTGATGACAAAAAATAAATCTAGCCTAACATATTGGAAGAACTAATAGAGAAGTCATGTATGCTCGAAGGTATTCAATTTGGTACCTGAAATGGCTAATTAATAGGGTGAGTACGACAGCTCACTTGGATCATTTCATCTCCAGATTTAGAAGGCTCAAAGTTTACATGTAATCCAATATATGATCACATCATACTAAATTTATCGAATGAAAATACACAATTACAAAGAGATGTTAAATGACATAAGCATTTCAAAAGTTTAGTATATATGTGCCCCAATTATTAATAAGTAGAAGTGGATCCTTTTAGGATGAATTCAAGTAGTACTATTGTGCTAGTCCTTTTAGGGGATGACCTAGGGTAGAGCACCCATTGTTGCGCCCCAAAATTCGGATACCCAAATAAGGTTATTCAAGACCTGAATCCCAGGTCCGTAAGATTAATTTAATCTAACATACATTACAATTCATAAATTTCATCATTCCAAAACACATTCAGAGCCAACTAAAAGGAAAAATGCTATTGATATATTTTTCATTAATGTTCACTAATCAATTCAATTTTCTCATTATATTGAAATTCAAATATAAACTAACTTAATAAGCAAAAGAAATCAAATTTAAACTAAACCTAATAATAATCGAACTAAAAACTAGTTGTAATATTCATCTTGCTCAAAATAATTCAACTCTACACCTGTAAAATTGTCTAAGTGGGGGTGAGTACAACGACTTGTAGGATCATATCAAACCAACTACTGAAAAATGTTGAATTCATATAGGTAACAAAATAAAAGTTTATATGAAAGAAGAAATAATAATATCATGAATACTAATATAAAGGATTTACTGTACATGAGATGCTTTCCATGTATCATGATATCAACATAATTAATAACTTATCCATACATACTATCAACGAAACGCCAAAGGCAGTACACCAACCAAGATAGTTTTAAGGAAATCTAAACAACATAATAAGAACCCATGGCAATGCACCGACCAAGGCAATTTTAGGAGCTCCGCACAATATCACATCTATGGGAACCCGTAGGCAGTGCACCAACCAAGACAATTTTAAGGTCCTAAGGTAGTGCACCTTGTTGAGTGTGGAGACAAATTCACACCTGAGCATGGTCGGGCGCCCGGACGGTCTGATGACCGGGCGCCCGATAATCATGAGTTTTGAGGCAACAGCCTTTGGACTGTTCTGTGAACGGTCGGGCGCCCGACAATACCCTGTTTTGGACTATTTCACGCTGGACGTATTTTGTAATGGGTGGACGCCCGACCCAGTAATGACCAGGCGTCTGACCGGCCGCAGGCTTAAGTGCGAGGTTTCCTATTTTGTGTTCTAATTTTGGGGTTTGCTATATAAAGGGGTGTAAACCGGGATTAGGCTATGGGATTAGGGTTTCTATACGTCCAATGTGAGAAAGAGGCGAGAGGATTAGCAAAAGTGTCATCTCTATGCATAGGAGCATAGGAGAAGGTAAGTGTATTACTTATAACTTCGTTTTTCTTCATAGTGAAGTTTGCACTGTGGTTTTTTACCCTTGTTGGGGTTTTTCCACGTAAATTCTATATTATGGATTGTTAGTTTGTATGAATTCCTCTTCTAGTTATTATTACTTCCTGTTTATCGTTTGTGGGTGAGACCGGAGATTGGATCTCGGTTCACCGACATTGTTGGCGTGCTGCTCAACAACTGGTATCAGAGATATTGGTTTAGTTCAAGTGAGAGCGATGACGGAAGAAGGAAAAACTAGAATTGATAAGTTTGATGGTTCAAACTTTTCCTTCAAACTTTGCCTTCTGAAAGATGCAAATGGATGATTATCTGTATTAGAAAGACTTCTACATTCCTCTAGGAGGAAAAGAGAAGAAATCAGAGAAGATGACAGATGATGAATGGGCTTTAGTGGAACAGAAGGCTTTAGGAACGATCCGACTCTTTTTGTCTAAGAGCGTCGCCTTCAATATATCTAAAGTAAAGATCACAAAAGAATTAATGCAGGCTTTGGCTATGATGTATGAGAAACCCTTGGCGTCCAATAAGGTTCATCTTATGAAATAGCTATTCAAAATGAAGATGTTAGATGGTGGGGGCATGGCTGAACATCTAAACGAGTTCAATCCAGTCACGACCCAATTGGAATCCGTTGGCATCACTTTTGATGATGAGGTCAGGGTACTATTGATCTTGTCCAGTTTGCCAAACAGTTGGGATGGTTTGGTGATTGCCGCGAGTAATTCCTCAGGGTCTACGAAGTTAAAATTCGATGATGTAGCCGGTCTAATTCTAAACGAAGAATCTAGAAGGAAGGCATCGGGAGCTTTAGGGGATTCAGGGAATGCTTCAAATGTTGAAGGAAGAGAAAGATCTTCAAACAAATGTAGTAATAAACATGGGCGTTCTAAGTCGAGGAATAAGTCCAAGGGACCGAAAGATAAGGACAGGTGTTGGCATTGCGGAAAGAAGGGTCATATGAAGCGTGATTGCAGGGCGTTTAAGAAACAAGAAGAAAGCTCTCAAGGTGGGAAAGATTCAGTGAATCTATCAGAGGAGAGTGACACAGAGGCGTTGATCTTATCTCTTGATACGCGGAATGAGTCTTGAGTTATAGACTCGGGTGCTTCATTTCATGCAACTTCATCAAAAGTTCTTTGTGATTATGTGTCAGGTAACTTTGGAAGAGTCTACCTGGGTGATGATGAGTCATGTAGTATTGTTGACAAGGGAGACGTTCACTTAAGTCAGAAAGACGGAACGGTCTTGAAGTTAAAGGATGTCAGACATGTACCGAGTTTGAGACGGAATTTGATTTCAGTGGGGTAGTTGGCCGATACCGGATATGTGACGACATTCACGAGCGATGCATGGAAGGTCACAAAAGGTGCCTTGGTAATATCTCAAGGCAAGAAGGAAGGTACCTTGTACGTGACTTCCGGGTCATATAATTCACTCGCAATCGTATCAACTGGAGTGAATGGGCAGTTATGACATCAGAGGTTGTGACATATAAGTGAGAAATGGATGAAAGTGCTATTGTCAAAGGGGAAGCTACCAGGGTTGAAAGCAATCAATCTGAAATTCTGCGAGGATTGCATGTATGGCAAGCAGAAGAGAGTAAGCTTCAAAAAGACAGGACGCGCTCCAAAGACTCATCTATTGGAACTTGTACACACTGATGTGTGGGGACCAGCACATGTATCATCTCTTGGTGGTTTACGTTATTTTGTTTCTTTCATTGATAATGTTAGTAGAAAACTGTGGATTTATTTCTTAAAGCACAAATCAGATGTGTTTGATGTATTTAAGAAGTAAAAAGTTATGGTAGAAAATGAGACCAGTAAAACTGTGAAGTGTCTCTGATCGGATAATGAGGGAGAGTATTGTGATTAGAGGTTTGAGGAGTATTGTGCAGTAAATGGGATCAAACATCAGAAAATGATTCCAGGGACAATGCAATAAAACGGTGTGACTGAGCGCATTAATAGGACTTTTTTTAGCGTACTAGGAGCATGAGGCGACATGCAGGGTTGCCCAAAACCTTTTGGGCAGATGCTGTGAATACTGCCATATATCTTATAAATAGAAGTCCCTCAGCACCATTGGATGGTGGGCTACTAGAAGAAACGTGGACTGGAAAAACCTTGCACATCTCAGAGTGTTTGGTTGCACTTCTTATGTTCACATTGATGCAGAGCACAGAAATAAGCTGGATGCGAAGTCCAGAAGGTGCATGTTTATAAGCTACGGGCAGAATGATTTTGGCTACCGATTTTGGGACACAGAGAACCGAAAAATTATCAGAAGCAAGGACGTAGTCTTCAATGAAAAAGTAATGCATAAAGACAGTTTGCAGCAAAAGCAGAATAAGGTCGATGAGAAGGAATTCGTAAAGTTGGAAGAGTTACCAGGATACGAGTATTACAGTGCCACAGGATAAGCATACACAAGAGCATGATGAGGCAGAGCCGTAGACACCGGTTGTGAGGAGGTCTACTCGAGAGAGGAGACCTAAGGTCCGATACTCACCCTCCTTACATTATCTACTGCTGACAGATAATGGTGAGGCATAGTGTTTTGAAGATGCGTTACAGTCAAATATGCAGGTTAAGTGGGAGCAAGCCATAGAAGATGAGATGGACTCTCTTGAGTCTAATCGTACGTGAGAGCTAGTCACTCTACCTAAGGGTAAGAAAGCTCTTCATAACAAGTGGGTTTACAGACTGACGGAGGAGCACGATGGTTCGAAACGGTACAAGGCTAGACCGATTGTGAAAGGGTTCTAACAAAAGACAGGTATCGATTTCACAGAAATATTTTCATATGTGGTGAAGATGTCTACGATTCGCATGGTCTTGAGTATAGTGGCTACAGAGGACTTACATCTAGAGCAGCTAGATGTTAAGACAGCCTTTCTTCATGGAGGCCTTGAAGAAGAGATATATATATATATATATATATATATATATATATATATATATATATATATATATATATCAGCCGACAGGATACGTGACACCAGGAAAGGAAAACAAAGTGTGTAGACTGAAGAAGAGTCTATATGGCCTGAAGTAGGCCCCGAGGCAGTGGTACAAGAAGTTCGACAGTTTCATGTCAAGAAATGGGTACAGAAGATGCCATGCAGACCACTGTTGTTACTTGAAGAAGTTTGATACATCATACATAATTCTTCTTCTGTATGTTGATGATATGCTTGTGGCCGGATCAAGCATGAAGGACATCTCAGATCTCAAAAGACAACTGTCTAGAGAGTTCGTCATGAAGGATTTAGGAGCTGCAAAACAAATCCTAGGCATGAGGATAAAGCATGACAGAGAAAATAAGAAGCTAGTTTTGTCACAGGTAGAGTACATAGCCAAGGTACTTGATCGATTCAGCATGGAAGGTGCTAAGCCAGTTAGCACTCAACTAGCTAACCACTTCAAGCTTTCTAAGGAGCAAGGAGCTAAGACGCAGGAGAAATGGGACTACATAGCTAAAGTCCCTTATATGTCAGCTATAGGGAGCCTCGTGTATACTATGGTTAGCACTGAGGCCAGATATTGCTCAAGCAGTGGGAGTTGTTAGCAGGGTACGTGAACAACCCCGGGAAGGAACGTTAGGAAGCTGTGAAGTGGATCCTCAGATACCTGGTAGGTACTATGGATGTAGGGCTGTGTTATAGAGGATCGAAAATCAAGCTACAAGGTTACGTCGACTCAGATTTGGCAGGAGATATCGACAGCAGAAGGAGCACTACAGGGTATGTCTTTACCCTGGGTAGTACTGCAATCAGTTGGGTCTCTCAATTACAGAAGATAGTATCAATCAATACAACGAAAGCAGAATATGTTGCAGCTACAAAAGCATGTAAGGAGATCATATGGATGCAAGGTTTTATGGAAGAGTTGGGGAAGAAGCAAGCAGATTGTAAGCTGTACAGTGATGGTCAGAGTATAATACACTTGGCTAAGAATTCAGCCTTTCATTCGAGGACCAAGTATATTGACATCAGATATCACTTCATACGTTCGTTACTAGAAGATGGATCGATTGCTTTGGAGAAGATTCATACAAGTGAGAATCCTGCAGATATGTTGACCAAGGCGGTCACACGGGAGAAGCTGAAGCTTTGTTCAGTTTTGATTGGTTTTCAGGCTTGAAGACTGGGAGGTGGTGTACTTCGGATGTAGAAAACGAAGGATCATGTGGTGATGTGTCTCCAAGTGGGAGATTGTTGAGTGTGGAGACAAATTCACACCTGAGCATGGTCGGGCGCCTGGACGGTCTGA
Organism: Liriodendron chinense; assembly: GCA_003013855.2. NCBI lineage: Eukaryota > Viridiplantae > Streptophyta > Magnoliopsida > Magnoliales > Magnoliaceae > Liriodendron > Liriodendron chinense. Next base: position 7,472,725 of record ML058339.1, on the reverse strand, counting down.
TGACCGGGTGCCCAATATTCATAGGTCTGGACTGTCCTGTGAACGGTCGAGCGCCCGACTATCAAAGTGACCGGGCCCCCGATAATACCCTGTTTTGGACTATTTCACACTGGACGTGTTTTATAATGGGCGGGCGCCCGACCCAATAATGATCGGGCGCCATACCGGCTGCATGCTTAAGTGTGGGGTTTTCTATTTTGTGTTCTAATTTCAGGGTTTGCTATATAAAGGAGTGTAAATCGGGATTAAGTTATGTGATTAGGGTTTCTATACATCCAAGGTGAGAAAGAGGCGAGAGGATTAGTAAAAGGGCCATCTCTGTGCATGGGAGCATAGGAGAAGGTAAGTGTATTACTTGTAACTTCATTCTTCTTCATAGTGAAGTTTGCACCCGTGGTTTTTTACCCTTGTTGGGGTTTTTCCTATGTAAATTTTGTCTTGTGGATTGTTGGTTTGTGTGAATTCCTCTTCTAGTTATTATTACTTCCTGTTTATCGTTTGTGGGTGAGACTGGAGATTGGATCTCAGTTCACCAGCGTTGTTAGCGTACTATGCAACACACCTTTTATGGAACCGTGGAGTGCACTAGCCAAGACAGCTTTAGGAACCTAAGGTCGCACACCCGATCACAATGTCAAATCAAATGTGTGCATGCACATGAAATAAATGCAATATCTTAATATTAAAACCAATTATACTATCCAAATATCAAGTGTTAAATAATTCACGATATAATAATGTCAATCATAACATGATGCTTCATACTTATGGTAAAATAAATATAATCTTGTAAAGGTAATTGAAAACTATAAAACATCACATGTTCATAATTATTCAGGAGGTGGGAAGATCACCCACTTGATATGATCGCACGGATCTTAATATATATCGTTGGAATCACGTGCGCTTGATTTGATTCGATTCTAGCTATACACAGTTGGACGTAGTTCTACACGAGGCGATTCAGTAAGCATTCCTATGTGAATTAATAGGGATCTTTACAAGGAAACATATATGTTAATTATTCACATACTATTTTAGGATTTAAATTTTTTGAATCTAAATTACAACAAAAAAAACAAATTAACTTAGTGAGTCGACTCAATAAGCCGCGAGGATACGACTACAACTTAATGATCTATTTAAATCGAAATGATGTAAGGAATCTTACCTATTAAACAATGAAGATGGGCCTAATCCAGCCGAGGAAACGACTCAATAAGGTAAATTAGTAAGTCGCCTCGCCAAGTCGACTTGGTCACTCTCATTCTTTCTTTCTCATTTATTCTTCTTTTTCCTCTTCTTTTCTTCTCCGCTCCTAATCAGATCTTCACTACTTCTCTTCTTCTCGTTTAGTCCAGTGAATGGGCTCTGAAGCCCGCAGGTCGAAGTGGCAAGTTGCTAACTAGCTAACTTTCTTCCCTCTCGAACTCTCCGATCCCTCTCTATTCTAGACTCCCTCTCTCTAATCTGATCTCTCCTTCACTCTCTCTCTAAAGTTTTTTTTGCAGCAGTTCCTACGACGTGGATAAGCATCTTTAAGAGTCTCCGAAGTTGAGTTGCACAAGGGGTCTTGCAATGAGTTGAGTTAATCGGGTTTTATCGTAACAGTGTGTTTTAGACGCTGGTTTGCTGTTTCGTCACGTTTTGATTATTGGAGGGGTTCTGGATTAAACAAAGATAGTCAGATGTGATCAAATGGCCCATTGAACTATTAATTTGGAGAAGGATTCAAGGGGTTCATAAGATCATGCAGTTGCAGTGCTCGGTGAAGAAGATTGTCACAACCCAAATTTCAGGTACTGACGCGGCATCACAAACCTGAGATCAAGTCACGACTTGTAAACAAAGTGTACTTATTCAATTTAATGCATTTATATCGAGATCTTAATATGATATTAATAATGTGAATTCTAAGTTCCATCGAATCACAATCACATACCACACATCAAAATCAAATATAAATTCAAACCAACTATCGAAAATTCTTCTAAGGACCCACCTATTTGGGATCTTATTCACATGTCTAAATTAATACTTAAATTAAATAATTGTAATATCATGTCTAAAGATTAAAATCATAAATTAATGCCTACCATCTCAAGCAACATATAACAAATTAGAATTTAATTCCATAAATATTAAGTGAGAACTAAAATGAGTAGTCAAGATCGGTCCGGTCCAAAGTGGCAAATTTTTCTTCCGTCAAGTAAGAGGCCACAGTGTCCCGTGGATCCTTTTCTAGCGTGGTTGAGTCTACCTATTCTTGTGCCCAAGGTTTAGGCTTGGTCACATTTGTACGATTTTTCATCAATAGAGGGTAAGCTGGCCAAGCCTAGGAAGAATTTCTAGCATAGTTCATTGCATTAAAATTAAAATAGAACAACAAACAAAAGTACACAAATAGTCATACAACAATGTAATGTAGGGAATGAATGAATGCATAAATGTCGTGCAAATGTATAAATGTATGAATGCATCAATTTAGATAATCATCCACTTGCTTAAGTTGGATAACTGCCAACCCGCATCTGCGCTTGGCAGACTTCTACCAATTTGGTAGGCATAGGCAAGGCCCGTGTCTATCCCTTAGTAGGCTTCCACCAGTATGGTAGGCATCCGATAACGATTCTACCAGGTATACCATCCAGGAAAATCTCTTAGGAATACAAGCACGTTGTGTGCATGCCTAAGATAAATACAGAATTATAGTCATACAGTTGTAAACAATTCATTTTGCATAAATCACACTAATATTCAACTTAGAGTTAATACAGGTTAATATGAATAGATAATTAACATCAACATCGGATATTTTTCAATCAAATGAATCAATCATAAATTCAACAATTTTACTTAAACAAAATAAACAAATATTAGAATACAATCAAATTAAATATAACAGATACATTAAGGCTATTTTAATTATAATGGAGATGAAATATATTGGGATCACTCACCTATAACATGGCGACGATGATTCCGAATATTAACTGAGTTAGAGTGAATTAGAAATATATAATAGAACTATATAATTGAAATTATATTATTGATCATGCTAATTCATATAATGGGTCCCACCTTTGATTGATCAATTTCCCATAGCGGGGTCCACCGAAGGATCACACGTTGTTCAATCGAAATTCGTCGGACCCAACCCTTGACACAGGGTTTGTAGCTAATGTGGGACTCACTTGATCACATCAAAGTGGCTGATCACCATCCTATGACAATTAAATGGTCTAGACATGCACAATGTACTGAAATTTATAATTTAATGGTTCATTAAATCAGATTCTCAATTCCAGAATATAATTTGTTCGGTTGTCTATTGATCGGATCAACAACATTGTCGACGATCGAATAGACTCTGATCAATGTTTGAATCGACAGAAACCAAATTTGATATGTTTTTTTATGATCTGAATCAACTTTTAAGATTTTTCTTAATTTAATTTTTAAGGTCCAATTATGCCTGTTGGACAAATCCAAAGTAATCATTGGCCCCCTCTTAATCAATGAAGAGAAATAGGTCTATTGATTAGCTGATTTGAATCAATGATTTGATAATAATGGATATCCAATTAGTGCAGCCACTAGACAATCAGATCAATATGATATTCTGGATATCAATATAATTTGATCTCGAAAATCGAATAGACTGTCTAAATCAGGTTCTCACACATCCAATGACCCGACATGATATACAATGCATGATTCATTATTTAGGATTTTCTCTGATCGATGTAGCCCATCAGATGGTCAGATCGATCTGAAATTTGGGATCTTAACATATTTAGACCTTAAAAATCAGATGATTGGTGTTGATTTAATCACACACATTAATATAGTCTAACACAATTCTCTGCGCCAAATCGCAAGAGCACTTGTGTAGAGGATGGTATTTTTCAATTGGATATTCTAAACACATCAATACAATGAACGTACGGTTACTCTGAGTCGTTCATTGTATACTCTGAGCCATTCATTTTATAAATTTGATAAAAATAACTTATATTACCAAAAATGCAAGAGGAACAATTAATTCACGGTCGATTAGTACAGTCCATCAGATGATTAGAAAGGCCTGATCCTTGAGGTTGAAAAATCTATGGACCGTGCGGATCGAATCAACCATTGTCCATATGATAAGAACTAATTCTTTATGCAAAAAGCTTAAAAATTAAATCATTGTGCAGGGATTTAGATCTTTCTACACAGACTATGTAGAAGTGCACACGATAGACATTCATTTAATCGAAAATCATGCATCGTGTAGATCGGTACAGATTTACTTAAATTATAAGAAAAAATAAGAGAAGATGATCATACTAGTACCTAGATCGAGCTCTTTTCCAAAGTCCCCTCTCTCATGTAATTTATGTTAATGGAACTGGACTCCTTCCTCAAACGAGTGGATTTTATAGAGTTTAAGAGAGGGCTTGCGCGAAGGGAAATGTCGAGCGGATGCTATGTTATACAACGGACGAAAACATTTACGCATGGCAATTTGGACGCTTTTTTCTTTTTTAACTCATCTCTCTCGGTGTTTGGCATTTTAATTGATTGATTGGAATATGTAGGATGAAATTTTAATGGTCCGGATTTGGTTAGAGAAGCAGTTCATAAGGAAAGACCTCTTCCATCGCTCGGGATAACAGAAAATGAAAAAGAAAAGTGGTTCTCCAAATCTATCTACGAAAGCCATTCAAATCTCCTGTTAAAACGAAACTAGGTGGGGTCCCCTAATATATCAGAGAAGAGATAAAGCTAAGCTAATCAACGGTTCAGATGGGCCGCATTGAAAGTTCCAGCTAAATGAATTTTAATGACCAAGATTTTACTAAGGTTCGGTCCAGATGAATGGTTTAGATCTGATTAAGGTTCCTAGATAATAGACGACTAAAATCAGAGCAATGAGGCACTGCAGGAACGAGCGAGAAGGGAGAGTAGAAATCGGACGCAATTAGGCTAGGAGACACAAAGTGACGCAGAGAGGACGTGGTAGGTCGATCACCGTCTCCCTAACCGAGTGTTTCTCGAATCCACGAGAAGAAATAAAAGATAAAAAAAAAGGAAATAAATTCTGAATAATTGATTTATTGATAATTGAATGAATAAAAATGGAATTACAATGCATATAAATAGGAAACTAAACCCTAGGTAAAGTATCAAAATCCAACTCCAACTAAAACTCCTAGAAAACGCAACTTACTATAAATAGTAAACTTACTATTTATAGAAGTCGTTCAATCCTACTAGAACTCTTGGTTTTCGGCCAAAAATAGAAAGTTATCAAACGGCCTCAACCACGTTGTTCTACGAAATATTCTAAGCCCTTTTCATGTTGGGCACTAACTCTAAAACCCTACAGATGCAAAGTTATGATCGAATTAAAACTTACTATAAATAGTAAAAATGAAAATAAGCTAGCCTAATGACCGTCGATACGGTCGATTCTCGCGATTCCGAGTTGGGCAACCCGACGTAGCGGGTTGGTTGGCTAAAGTAGCTCGAGCTACCCCAAATTGATATATTATACGTCCCGTAACTCATTCCGGATTGTGAGATACGACCGATTCACGGTCCTGACGGTCCGGATCACTTTCGGCCCCGTCCGGTCTTCTTTTGCTCCATCTGGGCCATGAAATAGTCAGAGACCCGTCCTACATCAGTCTCCTCCACTTCGAAAGAACTCGACCCCGAGTTCTCGTCCAGCTTTGGTTCATGATATTCGTACAGATCTGCCACGTTGAAAGTCCTTGAAATCTCCATGTCATCTGGAAGATCAACAACGTAGGCATTGTCATTGATCTTGCGAATGATCGGTACCGGTCCAATCTTCTTGTGTTTCAACTTGTTGTAGGTCCCGGTAGGAAATCACTCTTTACGTAGGTGGACCATCACCTGATCTCCTATTTCGAACACTTTGGCGCGCCGATGCTTGTCGGCCGCTTCTTTGTACTTCTCGTTCGAAGCCTGTAATTTGTTGCGCACGTCTGCATGTATGTCCATGATTCGGTCTGCCATATGTTCAGCTGTAACGCTCATGCCCGGAAGCTTGGGCAGGGGAACCAAATCGAGTGTGTGACGAGGAACGCACCCATAAACAATCTGGAACGGAGATTTTCCTGTCGATCGGTTTACCATGTTGTTGAACGCAAACTCTGCTTGAGCCAGGGCCATGTCCCACTGCTTCGGTTTGTCACCTGAAAGGCAACGGATGAGATTGCCCAATGTGCGGTTGACAACCTCAGTCTGTCCATCTGTTTGTGGATGATAAGCACTGCTGAAGTGAAGTCGTGTACCGAACCGATTCCACAAGGCTCGCCAAAAGTGGCTAACGAAATTTGTGTCCCGGTCTGAAGTGATCGTCTTAGGAATCCCATGTAGTCGCACAACCTCTCTGAAGAAAAGGTTCGCAACGTGTATCGCATCAAAGGTCTTCTTGCACGGAATGAAGTGTGCCATCTTGGAGAATCGGTCTACCACCACGAACACTGAGTCCATGCCGCGTTGTGTTCGTGGGAGCCCTAATATAAAATCCATAGATAAATCCTCCCAAGGGGCATCTGGCACGGGTAATGGCGTGTAAAGACCTGTATTTTGAGATTGTCCCTTAGCGGTTTGACAAATATGACATCGTTGTACCGCCCTGCCCACATCACGAGCAAGTTGCGGCCAGTAATACCGCTCTTCCACCATCGCTCGAGTCTTATCTCGTCCTAGATGACCGCCGAGGCCACAGCCGTGCAGCTCGATAATAATTTTGTCCCGTAACGAACTCTGCGGGATGCAAAGTCGATTTCCTTTGAAGAGGAAACCATCTTGAATTAGAAGGTCACTCGGGTGCCCTTCTTGGCACTTTTTCCATGCATCTGCAAAATCCTCGTCCTCGGCATAAAGTTCCTTGAGGCAGACGAACCCGATCACCTCACTGCTCACTGTAATAAGAAGGGATGCACGTCGGCTTAGTGCATCTGCCACCTTGTTCTGCTGCCCTGATTTGTGTTTCAGAACGAACGTGAATTCCTGTAAAAACGAAATCCATCTAGCATTGTTGAGCTCTTAATTGTGCATATTCTAACCCCAATTCACCACTCATTGTGCAAGGTTCGTATGGTTTGTAAGCTAATTCAATGCATGTTTTGTGACTATAGGATTGAGGGTGGACTCTACTCAATTGAAGACATAAAGAGCTCACTTAGGATCATTCTGATGAAAAACATCCAAGAACCAAAGAAGAAAAGAAATGAAGAAGCAAAGAGAGAAGAAAGAAAGCAAGAAAAAGAAGAGAAAAAGGTGCTGACCGGTCGTGACCGGTCGGCCAAGGAAGCCAGACCGGTCAGTGACCGGTCTGCCATGTATGAAGGATGCTGCTGAAGACGTCCGACCGGTCATGACCGGTCGGACAGTGTTGCTGGGAATTCAATGAATAAGACCGACCGGTCAAGACCGGTCGGTCAGTGTTGCTGCAATGCGAAGAAAACATCCGACCGGTCTTGACCGGTCGGAGTTGCTTGCTGGATTAAGGTTCTACAAGGCCCGACCGGTCATGACCGGTCGGCCATGCGTACTGAGTTAGAACTTTCTAATTTCTTCCCGAAATTCTCTGCGCTGCGTAAGTGTTACGCAAATTTTCGATTCTTCCGACGATGGGGAGCCTCCAAACTATAAATAGACACCTAGGGATTGTTTCTAAGGTATTCTAGAAGGGTTGGAGCGAGGTTGGAGACTGTGGAAGTGGAAGATTGGAGTTTCACAACTCCTTTTGGTTTGCTTTGCTGTTTTCATGCTTTTAGTAGTTGATTCATGTTTCCTTGGATCATGAGCAGCTAAACCTCTTAGCTAGGGCTAAGAGGTGAAGCTTGTAGTGTATCCAAGATGTTTTAATTCGTAGTTAAGTGGTTTCAGTTTGGAATTCATGATTATGAACTAAGGTTTGAAGTTTATATAAGTTTTTAAGTAATTTTTCTTAGTCTTGTGATGACTCATGGATGTTTGGATGAATTACTTATCTTCTTAATTCGTTTGCAACGGTCTAGACCTGTATGATCCGAGGAATCGGAGTGCGCTCTAGTACTACGCTCTTCATAAAGGGGCTTCATGCCAAAGTTCTAGTTTTGGTTGATTATCTGGAATATGTATGAACTGTGCATATAATTTGAATCCAGTTCAAATCATGATCTAGCCTTGTCTTGTGAGAAGACTTGAGGATGGTTATGATTGGGAATTGGACATATAGAAAAGGTGAATGACCTATGCAATGAGCATGCTCAGATCAGCCTAGAGTTGAGTGAATTTTATGCACAGAACTTACGTGTTACAGACTTCTGGTTTCACAGTTCTATCATCCGACTAGATAGACCTGACTGGTGATTCTAGTTGAGAGAATGGGAAACCACAGCGAATTGAACATCGAGGATTGCTACAAGTGGATCCTCGAACCCCTAGTGCCTTCTTATAATTGTTTACATTCAATTTAGCTTAAACTGTTAATCACACACATTCTATTCAAACTTTGATTGTTAGCTTCAATAGAAACTTGTGGATGAGTTTGTGACATCCTACATAAGTCCCTGTGGATCGACCTCGGTATTACCGAGTTTATTACTACATCGCAACCCTACACTTGGGGAAGCGAACAAGTTTTTGGCGCCGTTGCCGGGGACTTTGACGGTTTTCACAAATTTCTGAAATTAGTATCTATTTAGGACTCTTTTAGATTTTTAGAACTAATTTAGTTTATTTATTTGATTTTTTCTTTTCAGGGATTTCTAGGAAGCTGAAGAAGAATTTCAAGTGCAAATCAGGTTTTATCTTTCTAAACCTTACTCTTCTCCTTCTCCTATTCATTCCTATTCATCTCTTGTAGAATGGGTGGAGATTCCTTTTGGATCTCTAAAAGGTTGGTCTTTTTGCCACCTGGATTCCTATTGGTCGGCTCAGCCGCCTTGGTTCACCTTGTGCTCAGAGATTTCTTTTCTCATCTCTACTCCTTTTTTTTCCTTTTTCTGCACTTTTTCTCAAAAGATTCAAAGAGTGGGTGGGGAGTTTTCTGAACCCCTATTGACCAGGAGAAATCGGTCTTTATCCTTGCTTCTGGCCTAGCCATTGCAAGACACCTTGTGCTTCGGTCTTAGAGAAGAGTAAAGAAAAGGGAGGAAGAATTCTCCTTTCTTTTTGTTTCTTATTTTTGGTTTTGCATGCCACATTGGACTCGGGATTCCAATAACCGACTCATAAGTGAAGGGAGGATAGTAGAAGGCTTTGATAGAGAGCCACGTGTTAGGAGACATCTAGATTCTCCAATTTTATCTGAAAGTATGGCTGCAAATCAACCTAACCCGGTTCAAAATCAAACTGAAACAGGGGAGAATGTGGTTGAGAATGTTCCCCGACCTAGGACTTTACGTGATTTCTTGCAACCTGCAAGAACGAGCACTCCCTCATGCATAGTTTTCCCACCAAATGCAGGGAATGTGGATTTGAAACCGGGAGTGATCAATCTTCTCCCTAAATTCCATGGTTTAGACAGTGAAAGTGCCTATCAACACCTTAGGGAGTTTGATGAGGTAATCACCACTATGCACTTTGCAAATGTGACTGAAGATGTAGTAAGACTTAAATTCTTCCCTTTCACTCTTAAGGATAAAGCCAAGGGTTGGCTTTATGCATTGAGGCCAAGATCAATTGGGTCATGGAATGATATGCACAGAGAATTTATAAAAAAATTCTTCCCTACTCACAAAACGAACATGCTTAAGCGCCTTATCATGAACTTTGCCCAAAAGGAGGATGAAACCTTTTCCCAATGTTGGGAGAGATTCAAGGACCTATTAAACGCATGCCCACATCATGGCTATGAAAATTGGCGGATTATAAGTTTTTTCTATGAAGGACTGATTCCATCCATGCGCCAATTTATAGAGATGATGTGTAATGGGGAGTTCATGAATAAGGAAGCTGATGAAGCATGGGATTATCTGGAAGAATTGGCTGAAAGTGCACAATCTTGGGACACACCTAAACCAACAAATTCCAAGATTGGCCAACAAAAGGAAAAGGGAGGAATGTATGTCCTATCAGAAGAAGATAGCATAAGTGCACGGTTGGCTAGCCTTACAAGAAAGGTCGAAGCCATGGAATTAAGGAAAGGAGAAACAATCAACTCCACTGAGGTTGAAACTGTTTGTGGAATTTGTGCTGGAAATCAACATGCTACACCAGATTGTCCCACAATTTCAGCAGTCCAAGGCATCCTACAAGAACAAACAAATGCCATAAACAGTTATCAGCAGCAATATGGTGCTCCAAACTCAAACACGTATAATCCTAATTGGAAGAACCATCCCAACTTCAGTTGGAAGAATGGGCCCAATGCAAATGCAAACAACACTCCAAAAGTATCACTAGAAGAGATGTTGGGTGCATTTGTATCGGTCCAGAATGAGTATAACAAGACAAACTCTCTAAAAATAGATGGGTTCATGCAAGAGCAATTGAAATTCAATCAAAACTCAAACCAAGCCATCAATGAATTGAAAACATCTTTGGCTAGAGTTGAAGCTCACCTTAGTGTTAGAGAGAAGGGCACACTCCCTGCCCAACCTCTTCCTAACCCAAGGACCCAATATGAGATACAAGATGCAAGCTCATCCTCCCACCATACGGAACATGTCCAAGCTATCACCACTTTGAGAAGTGGGAAAGAAATTGATAAATCCAATCCGGTGAAGGCCCCCAAGCCTAAGGATCCGGAAATTCCAAAGAGGATGATAGCCCAAACAATATTCCACAAGAGAAAGAACCGGAAAGACAATACAAGCCGGTTGCCCCATTTCCACAAAGGTTGATTTCACCTAAACCTTTAGATAAAAATCTTGAGATTCTGGAAGTTTTCAAGCAGGTGAAGATCAACATTCCGCTGTTGGATGCAATAAAACAAATACCATCTTATGCCAAATTTTTAAAGGAATTGTGTACAATCAAAAGGAAACATAACGTTCACAACAAAGTGCTTTTGGCTGAGAATTTGAGTGCCATCATCAAACAAGAGGTGCCCCAAAAATACAAAGATCCGGGTAGTCCAACCATATCATGCATCATAGGAGACTACCAGATTAAACAAGCCCTACTCGACTTGGGGGCAAGTGTGAATCTCATTCCATACTCGGTCTATGAACAACTTGGGTTAGGTGAATTGAAACCCACCAAAACCACACTCCAACTTGCTGATAGATCCATCCGGATACCGAGAGGAATGGTAGAGGATGTTCTAGTCCAAGTTGATAAATTCTACTATCCAGTAGATTTTATTGTCTTGGACACACATCCCGTGATAGGCACCGGTACTCAAATTCCCGTCATACTTGGACGACCGTTTCTAGCTACCTCAAACGCCATTATCAATTGTAGAAACGGACTTGTACAAATGTCCTTTGGAAATATGACCCTTGAGCTTAACATATTTGAGTTATGCAAACAACCGCGGGAAGTTGATGATGATATCCACGAATTAAACATGATCGAATCATTCGTGGAAGATACAATCCCCTTGTCACTATTTTCCGACCCTTTGGAGGCATGTGTGGCCCATCTCCATGATATGAATGATGATACAACACAAGAGATGGATGCCATTCTAGATGTGATGCTGGTGCGTGAAAATAAAAGATGGAGGACCCCAATTGAACCTTTGCCTATAAATGAGAACAAGGCCCTCCCATCCAACATTAAGGCACCAAAACTCGACCTAAAACCATTGCCAAGTGAGCTAAAATATGTTTATTTAGGTCGAGATGAGACATATCCAGTGGTGATTTCTTCCCACTTGGATGAGGAACAAGAGAGTAGGCTAATAGCCACTCTATTAGAGCACAAGAGTGCCATCGGATGGACAATTGCGGATCTCAAAGGCATAGACCCACTGATTTGCACTCATCGCATACACCTTGAGGAAAATGCAAAGACATCCCGGCAACCACAAAGACGACTAAATCCAAATATGAAGGATGTGGTTAAGGCCGAAGTGGTGAAACTATTGGATGTAGGTATCATTTACCCAATATCTGATAGCCAATGGGTGAGCCCAACTCAAGTGGTGCCTAAGAAATCCGGAATAACCATCGTAACCAATGCCAATAACGAACTCGTGCCAACTAGAGTCACTACCGGTTGGAGAATGTGCATTGACTACAGGAAGTTAAACACTGTCACGATGAAAGACCACTTTCCCCTACCGTTTGTTGATCAGATTTTAGAACGGTTGGCGGGCCATTCCCACTTTTGCTTCCTTGATGGCTATTCAGGGTACAACCAAATAGAAATTGCCCGTGAAGATCAAGAAAAGACTACATTCACATGTCCATTCGGCACTTTCGCCTATCGACGAATGCCGTTTGGACTATGTAATGCCCCTGCCACCTTTCAGCGTTGTATGATGAGCATCTTTTCTGACATGGTGGGGACCATTCTCGAAGTCTTCATGGATGATTTTTCTGTATTTGGTTGTAACTTTGATGAGTGCCTCAAGCACTTGAAATCTGTGCTAAAAAGATGTGAAGAGAAGAACCTTGTGCTCAATTGGGAAAAGTGTCACTTCATGGTTCAAAAGGGAATTGTACTTGGTCACATCGTTTCACAAAATGGAATTGAGGTGGACAAGGCGAAAATTGATCTTATCTCTAACATACCACCACCCAAAAGTATACGAGATATACGGTCCTTTTTAGGACATGCAGGATTTTACAGAAGGTTTATAAAGGATTTCAGTTCACTCTCTCGCCCTTTATGTAACCTACTTCAAAAGGAAAATTCATTCGAGTGGAATGAAGAATGTCAACAGGCATTCACCACCCTTAAAGGTATGTTGACATGCGCCCCAATAATGCAACCACCTGATTGGAGCCTTTCTTTTGAAATTATGTGCGATGCTAGCGACTATGCTATTGGGGCTGTGTTAGGCCAAAGAAAAGATAAAAAGCCGTGTGTCATCTACTATGCAAGTAGAACCCTAAACTCAGCCCAGGCAAATTACACCACTACTGAAAAGGAACTTTTAGCAGTAGTTTTTGCCTTGGAGAAGTTTAGATCCTACTTGATTGGATCCAAGATCATCGTATTCACCGACCATGTCGCGCTTAAGTATCTTCTCTCTAAGAAGGATGCTAAACCACGGTTATTAAGATGGATCCTCCTACTCCAAGAATTCGACTTAGAAATACGTGATAAGAAAGGAGTAGAGAATGTAGTAGCTGACCACCTCTCTCGACTTGTCCTCACTGATTCCCCTGAAACGACTGCAATCAATGACATGTTCCCTGATGAACAACTTTTTGCTGTTTCCCAATTACCATGGTATGCGGACATTGCTAATTATCTTGCTACAGGTACAATTCCTACATATTGGAAAAAGCAAGATAAGGATAGATTCTTCTCAGAGGTACGGAAATTTCTATGGGACGACCCATACTTGTTCAAGTATTGTCCCGATCAAATCATAAGGAGATGTGTCCCAGATGATGAGCAACAAAGTATCATCTCCTTCTGTCATTCTCAAGCATGTGGTGGCCATTTTTCGGCTAAAAAGACCACAGCGAAAATTCTGCAATGTGGGTTTTATTGGCCCACCATGTTCAAAGACACACATGAGTTTTGCAAAGCTTGCGAACCTTGTCAGAAATTAGGAGGAATCTCCCGTAGAAATATGATGCCACTCAATCCCATCTTAATTGTCGAAATTTTTTATTGTTGGGGCATTGATTTCATGGGCCCATTCCCATCTTCTTTTGGAAATCAATACATCTTGCTTGCCGTTGATTATGTTTCCAAATGGGTCGAGGCCATCCCTTGCCGGAATAATGACCATAAAACGGTCATTCGATTCTTAAAAGAAAACATTCTTTCCCGATTTGGTACGCCTCGAGTCATCATAAGTGATGGAGGGTCTCACTTTTGCAATCGCCCTTTTGAAGCATTAATGAAGAAATATGGCGTAACGCACAAAGTGAGCACTCCCTATCACGCACAAACTAGTGGACAAGCTGAGATATCCAATAGGGAGATTAAACACATTTTAGAGAAAACGGTGAATCCCGATCGCAAGGATTGGTCACTTCGGCTTACCGATGCGCTGTGGGCTTACCGTACTGCCTTTAAAACCCCTATTGGAATGTCTCCCTATAGACTTGTCTATGGGAAGGCTTCTCACTTACCTGTGGAGTTGGAACATAAGGCATATTGGGCTATTAAGAAGATGAATTTCAATTCTGACAAGGCAAGCTCTCTACGCAAACTACAATTGAATGAACTTGCAGAAATCCGGAATGAAGCTTATGAGAATGCAAGAATTTACAAGGACAAGACGAAAATATTCCATGATAAGAATATTCTTCGCAAGACATTCACGATAAATCAAAAAGCCCTCATGTATAATTCTCGCTTACATCTATTTCCGGAAAAATTGAGATCTCGGTGGACCGGTCCCTACATTGTGCAAACTGTCTATCCATATGGGACTGTTGAGCTGTTAAATCCAAGGAACGACAACATTTTTAAAGCAAATGGGCAGCGATTAAAGCCGTTCTTTGACAACTTTCCTTCAGAAGGTATGTCCATACCTCTGAATGATCCCGTGTATTAGGATGATTGATCTCCTAGTCTGATGGAGGTATAGAGTAGTTAGGATTAGGATTTTGCTGCTTTTGTTTTCGTTTTCATAGGTTTGTTAGAAGGAGGAAGATCTCCACTTTTCACTCTCTCAGGTACTATCATTCCTCACTCCCTTTTATTTTCAAATTGCTCTCATGTTTTGCTCATTGTACATCTTTTACATTGAGGACAATGCAAGATTTGGTTGGGGGGTGTAGGATCATTTGGATGAATCCAGCGATTTGCAACATTTCAAGCAATCATGTGGAAATTTTTTCGATTTTTCAAATATTCGAAACTCTTTTGGAAAACACCGGTTTTATGCATTCAAGTTGATATGAGCATAAGAGGAGGAGATATGAAGTGTATGGGGTTGGATGTCTGCAATCTCTCATAGCATAATGGTTTTATATGTGAACTCCCCCATTTTTGTGATTGATAGAAAATCTGAACACTTTTACACCTAGTTCACATTACACGATTTTCATGAGTTGAAGGAATTATGTGACTTATGGATTAGCTAGACTTTGAGTTAAGGTATTGAGAAATCAGGCCGGGGTACTTTGTCCATCCTTGTCCATGGGAAAATAATGAAAGATATGGATTTTTAAAAATCCTATCTAATTTAAAAGAAAAAGGAAAAGGAAGGATGAAATTGGGAATGTGAAAAATGGTGGAAATTCCGATTAGGGCTACCTACTACCAACCGGGGGATGGTCTACCTGTAACCAAAGCCGAAAATGGGACGTAGTGTGAAAGTCGTCGGAAGGACGGTAAGGCAAATTCCTGTCATGGACCTGATGTGGCTCTACGTACCTTGAGTTCTATGGTCTACCTGATCTATGAAGAAGATAATCCTAGAAACTCGTGAGATGAATTTTCACTACCCACACTAGGTTGAATTTGTTCAGGTCCTTCTATTTATCAAACAATCAGCGGGAATCTCATATGTATGCCTATTATGTCTTGAGGATTTACGGTTCCAACCTTTGACGCCTAATCTTTCTGAATCTTACACTTATGAACCTTAGAATGAATAGAAGGATGGTTTCTGAAAGAGAGTTGAGTTTTGAAGAATGGGATTAGCTTCACGCATGTTTTTCTCGGGACTAGCAAAATGCTGGTTGGGGGGTGTGTTGAGCTCTTAATTGTGCATATTCTAACCCCAATTCATCACTCATTGTGCAAGGTTCGTATGGTTTGTAAGCTAATTCAATGCATGTTTTGTGACTATAGGATTGAGGGTGGACTCTACTCAATTGAAGACATAAAGAGCTCACTTAGGATCACTCTGATGAAAAACATCCAAGAACCAAAGAAGAAAAGAAATGAAGAAGCAAAGAGAGAAGAAAGAAAGCAAGAAAAAGAAGAGAAAAAGGTGCTGACCGGTCGTGACCGGTCGGCCAAGGAAGCCAGACCGGTCAGTGACCGGTCTGCCATGTATGAAGGATGCTGCTGAAGACGTCCGACCGGTCATGACCGGTCGGACAGTGTTGCGGGGAATTCAATGAATAGGACCGACCGGTCAAGACCGGTCGGTCAGTGTTGCTGCAATGTGAAGAAAACATCCGACCGGTCTTGACCGGTCGGAGTTGCTTGCTGGATTAAGGTTCTACAAGGCCCGACCGGTCATGACCGGTCGGCCATGCGTACTGAGTTAGAACTTTCTAATTTCTTCCCGAAATTCTCTGCGCTGCGTAAGTGTTACGCAAATTTTCGATTCTTCCGACGATGGGGAGCCTCCAAACTATAAATAGACACCTAGGGATTGTTTCTAAGGTATTCTAGAAGGGTTGGAGCGAGGTTGGAGACTGTGGAAGTGGAAGATTGGAGTTTCACAACTCCTTTTGGTTTGCTTTGCTGTTTTCATGCTTTTAGTAGTTGATTCATGTTTCCTTGGATCATGAGCAGCTAAACCTCTTAGCTAGGGCTAAGAGGTGAAGCTTGTAGTGTATCCAAGATGTTTTAATTCGTAGTTAAGTGGTTTCAGTTTGGAATTCATGATTATGAACTAAGGTTTGAAGTTTATACAAGTTTTTAAGTAATTTTTCTTAGTCTTGTGATGACTCATGGATGTTTGGATGAATTACTTATCTTCTTAATTCGTTTGCAACGGTCTAGACCTGTATGATCCGAGGAATCGGAGTGCGCTCTAGTACTACGCTCTTCATAAAGGGGCTTCATGCCAAAGTTCTAGTTTTGGTTGATTATCTGGAATATGTATGAACTGTGCATATAATTTGAATCCAGTTCAAATCATGATCTAGCCTTGTCTTGTGAGAAGACTTGAGGATGGTTATGATTGGGAATTGGACATATAGAAAAGGTGAATGACCTATGCAATGAGCATGCTCAGATCAGCCTAGAGTTGAGTGAATTTTATGCACAGAACTTACGTGTTACAGACTTCTGGTTTCACAGTTCTATCATCCGACTAGATAGACCTGACTGGTGATTCTAGTTGAGAGAATGGAAAACCACAGCGGATTGAACATCGAGGATTGCTACAAGTGGATCCTCGAACCCCTAGTGCCTTCTTATAATTGTTTACATTCAATTTAGCTTAAACTGTTAATCACACACATTCTATTCAAACTTTGATTGTTAGCTTCAATAGAAACTTGTGGATGAGTTTGTGACATCCTACATAAGTCCCTGTGGATCGACCTCGGTATTACCGAGTTTATTACTACATCGCAACCCTACACTTGGGGAAGCGAACAAGCATGCATACGATTCACGTTAGTCTGAGTATTGATAAATTTTAAGGCCTGATGATCAGTGTACAGTATAAATTCCCTTTGAATAAGATAATGGAGCCAATGGCGCAGTGCTTGAACCACTGCATATAATTCAAGTTCATAGGTCGACCACTTCTGTCGAGCGTCGTTGAGTTTCTCACTGTAAAAGGCAACCGGCCTGCCCTCCTGGGAAAGGACTCCCCCAATGCCGACAATAGATGCGTCGCATTCTACCTCAAATAGCTTGTCGAAATTAGGGAGTACCAGAACCGGGGTAGTGGACAACCGATGTTTAATTTCTGCAAAGCTCTTCTCAGCCCCTTCGGTCCATTGAAACGGACCCTTCTTCATACAGTCGGTAATCGGCGTGACGATACTGCTGAAGTTCCGCACAAATCGACGATAGAAGGTCGCCAACCCATGAAAACTTCGTACCTCATGAATGTTTGTCGGAGTCGGCCAATCCCGAATAGCTCGTACCTTTTCTTCGTCCACTCGGATACCCGTGGACGACACGATGAACCCCAGAAACAATAATTGATCAGTTAAGAAGCTACATTTTTTCAGATTTAAGTATAGCTTGTTGTCGGCAACACTTGTAGCACTTTTCTGATGTGGGTCATGTGCTCCGTTTCATCCTGATTGTATATTAGAATGTCGTCAAAGTAAACGACAACGAAACGGCCAATGAACGGCTTCAACACTTGGTTCATTAAACGCATGAAGGTGCTTGGTGCGTTGGTCAAACCGAAGGGCATAACCAGCCACTCATATAGCCCTTCCTTGGTCTTGAAGGCCGTTTTCCACTCGTCACCTGGCCTAATACGGATTTGATGGTATCCACTCCGTACGTCCAGTTTCGAGAACACCTTGGAGCCCTCGAGCATGTCCAGCATGTCATCCAACCGCGGTATTGGAAATCGATATTTAACTGTTATTTTATTGATCGTGCGGCTATCGATGCACATACGCCATGTTCCGTCCTTCTTTGGGGTAAGGAGTGCCGGAACGGCACACGGGCTCATGCTCTTTTTAATAAGACCCTTACGGATCAGTTCCTCCACCTGTCCCTGTAGAATTTCACACTTTTTCGGACTCATCCGATAGTGCGGTCGGTTGGGTAGACTGGACCCTGGGATAAGGTCGATGTGATGTTGTATGTCTCGCATGGGAGGCAACTCATTAGGTAACTCTCCAGGCCAAGTACTTCGAAATTCTTCTAGCAGTGGTTTAAGGCGTTGAGGAATATTAGAGGATCCTGGCTCCTCGCCTTTTACCATAACGGCATAAATCTCGCCCGTTTCCTTTGATTCCTTAACAAACTCGCGAATGGTAAGGAGAGAGTTCCCCTCCACTTTAGAAGCTTCAGGGTGTTTGTCTGGTGTCATAGGGGCCAAAACAATTTTCCGACCATCTTTGGTGAACATGTATATGTTTTCCCGTCCACTGTGGGTCACATCTCGATCCGATTGCCATGGCCGCCCAAGTAACATGTGGCAGGCTTCCATGTCAACTACATCACAGAGGACCTCGTCCTTATAGCTTTTACCAATGGAAAACGAGATAATGCATTGATGAGTTACCTTGGTTTCGTTCACCTTCTTGATCCAACCGATAGAGTAAGGGGTAGAGTGCTTCGTCATAGGCAGATGTAACTTATCCACCATAATTCTCGAGACAATATTTTCGCTACTCCCACTGTCTATGATCACGTCACAGATTTTTCCCTGCACGGTGCACTTTGTGTGAAAAATATTATGTCGTTGTGGGTGCACTTCCTTCCTGGGAGCCTAAAGTAGTCGTCTTACTACTAGCGATTTCCCATGATCTTCAGTCAGCCAATCGACATCTTCTGTGTCCCCCTCTTCGGCCTGTTCCAATTCAGGGTTGTCTTCTGTTGACTCGCCTTCCACGCCGCCTTCATTCGTAGTTAAGTGTGCTGCAGGGCGTTGGGGGCAAGCGTTCGACCAGTGACCTGGTTGGCCACAACGGAGACAATGGTCTGGTCTTGGCCGACCATATGGGTTGGGGATCCTGCTGGAACCTGCTGTAGTGGGAGTTGTACGTTGAGGTCTTGAGGAACCGCTTCCCCCGTCCCGGTTCGTGACCGTAGAAGGTTGAGGACGCCCTCCTATAGGCTCCTTGCCTTTGGCCAGTGTTGTATCTTGAGTGGGTCCGGTGTTGGGATTTCGTGTTGCCGGATAGGGTCGAGCAGGGGGCCGTGACAACTATGTTTCTGCTCGAGTGGCCAATTGGTTGGCCTCACTCAACGTCCATACCGGATGCATCTGGACTCGATCCTGGATTGCAAATCGCAACCCACCAATGAATCGTGATACCTGTTATGCCTCTGATTCCGATAAATTATTCCGTGTAGCCAATCGTTGGAATTCTTCAAGATATTCGGCTACAGTTCGATTTCCCTGACGACAATTTTGGTATTGTTGGAACAAAATTTGTTCATAGTCGCTAGGGAGGAATCGAGCTCTAAGAAGTTGTCTCATTCTAGGCCATGTTCGGATGGGTGCCTTATTCTGACGGGTGCGGAAAACCTGTAGGTTTTCCCACCATGCTGAAGCACCGGATTTAAATTTATAAGCAATTAGTTTTACCTTCTTGTCGTCCGGCACTTCCATATAGTCGAAGTATCGCTCGACCTCTGCTAGCCAGTCGAGGAACTCTTCTATTCGAAGTAGGCCATTAAAGCTGGGAAGATCAGCTTTGCCCCGATAGTCTCGTTCTGCTCGTTCCACACGCTCATTCCCTAGCGCAGGTCGTCGTACCAAAATGTCTTCGACCTCATCATCGCTTGGTTCTGATTCGTCTGGTGTAGCCCTACGATTATCCACCTGGGGTGCTCTACGGACAACATGATTGTCCCGTATAGCAACGGTTGGTGGTTGTTGGTCGCCTTGGGCTCGAAGCGGAGCTAGCGATGCTGCAATCTGGTTGAGGGTTGCTTGTATACCTTGCAGGATCAACCGGTTCTCCCGTTGCGCTGCTTCGAAAGCTGTCGCCGTTAGATAGTCTCTTGGAGCACCGTCCTTAGGATGATGATCCATCCCTTCATTAGAGGTCATCGTCCTGAGGAAGAAACCTCTCTCTGATACCAATGACGCAGAGGACGTGGTGGGTCGATCACCGTCTCCTTAACTGAGTGTTTCTCGAATCCACGAGAAGAAATAAAAGATAAAAAAAAAGGAAATAAATTCTGAATAATTGATTTATTGATAATTGAATGAATAAAAACGGAATTACAATGCATATAAATAGGAAACTAAACCCTAGGTAAAGTATCAAAATCCAACTCCAACTAAAACTCCTAGAAAACGCAACTTACTATAAATAGTAAACTTACTATTTATAGAAGTCGTTCAATCCTACTAGAACTCTTGGTTTTCGGCCAAAAATAGAAAGTTATCAAACGGCCTCAACCACGTTGTTCTACGAAATATTCTAAGCCCTTTTCATGTTGGGCACTAACTCTAAAACCCTACAGATGCAAAGTTATGATCGAATTAAAACTTACTATAAATAGTAAAAATGAAAATAAGCTAGCCTAATGACCGTCGATACGGTCGATTCTCGCGATTCCGGGTTGGGCAACCCGGCGCAGCGGGTTGGTTGGCTAAAGTCGCTTGAGCTACTCCAAATTGATATATTATACGTCCCGTAACTCATTCCGGATTGTGAGATACGACCGATTCACGGTCCTGACGGTCCGGATCACTTTCGGCCCCGTCCGGTCTTCTTTTGCTCCATCTGGGCCATGAAATAGTCAGCGACTCGTCCTACATCACAAAGACATGTGCTAGACATTTTTGCTCCTATTTCGACTTCACGCATGCATTTGCATATTGCACAATGAGATTGAATGGCTTGTTTTGAGATGGGTGAGGTCCACCAAGAGAAATCCATTCCACTCATTAGCTTCTCCAAAACTTGTTTAAGCATGGCCCAAAAAGGAGTAAAATCAGAGACTTAGGTGGTCCGCATTAAGTGATCTCTAGACAAGAAAAACCTACCATTGAAAACCTCTATAGAGTCCTCCTTTGATGAACGACTTAAATCATGGGCTCGGGCGTAATCTTTTTTATTTTTATAGCGAGATGAAGATGGGTTTAGGAAGGAAACTTGTCGTTTCCAATTTTGTAGGCAGATTACATACCTGATTGTAGGTTGTTTGCACACAGTGGAAACCTACAATTTTTTATTTAAGCATGCACGTTTTGTGCATAGGTGTTGTTTTGTGAGAAATTTACTCCATCTATCCGATTTGGCAAATCATGGTGGGCCAGGAGCCCTGAAATGAAGCATATTCAAAGCTTAGGTGGGCTGCTAGTGAAAGGTGGGTGGTAGGATGCCCACCACTGGAACCTCCTTAAATCACCATTTTCCTTCTCTTTCATCTCTTCATTTTTTTAATATAATATGCCAGCGCCATAAGGCTAGCTAGCTTCTCTCGTCTCCTCTGTTTCGATAAAAGCGTTCAAATGTAAGTGTGGCCCATTTACACCATCCTTTTAGGACAACACTTTAACACAATCTGCCATTTTGCGTGCTCTATCAACATACTAAGTTTGAGTCTTGATCTCCACCAGAATGGCCAAGATGCATTTTTAATGGTCTCGCACACTTTATGATCCTAAACAATATTTATATACATCTAATAGAAATTTTAGCGGGTAGAATTGACATATCCCTACGATCTTTGAAATGATCAGTTTATTTCGATATTTGGATGGCTCTTTGGGCGGATAAGAATATGATAGACGGTCAGATGATGGGCTAAGATTAAAGTAATTGGATGGTTAGGATAGAATATATATATGTTATTGTATGGTCGATTTCGTAAACAGATATATATAAAGTGGTTTTTGGAGGTGGTCTATGTTAGGAATGTACACCGTTAGATTCAACTGACTTGTTCACGTATGCAAGTTACCTAGATCATAGTTTTGACGATAAGTTGAGCATATTCTTAGGTAACGAATAAGATGAGCGGATCTGAATCTTAATTTGATATGTGAATAAGTGGATAAAGAAATCTAACAGTTAGTTTATTATGATCGGGTGGTCCAAAATAAAAGTGGATGGTCAGATATTTTTACATAATGGTGAATGATTGATTTAACGGTTGGTTTGATGAATTACCGAATATTCTAGATTATATGAAGGTCCAGAGTTCTCTACAATGTATATGTGCATACAAATGTATACTTATGGTTCCAATGATACATACAAGTGTGTAATCTATTTAGAAAACATGTCTCAAAATTGAAATGCGCGTCAATCACATCTAAAGTTCCCGATTTCTCTATAAAAAGAGACGTCAACGCACGCCAATGTTGGGAACCCGCAGAAGTGCATGAGAACTCATAGTAGAATCAAACGAAGCAATCACAATTGCAACAAGCAAATCAACATAAGAGATAATCTGAATTTTATGTGGAAAAACTCTTTCAGGAAAAAACCATGCATGACACAAAGTGAATCATTATGAAAATGAAGCTACAAGAGAATGAGAATAACTTACCCAGATCAAAGCCCCATAAGAGAAAAACCCTAGCCTTTTCTCTCTCTTTAGAACTCTTTCAACTCTTAAATATGTTTTGATAATTTAGGATACCCTAATCTTGCAAATATTACACCCTATCATATGATAATAAATCGAAATTAGAAAAAAATCACGCAAAACTATACTAAATAGCGCGTTGGCCATCGGTCAACTGACCCGCACGTTTGGGCGACCGCAAACATGGCCAAATATGTCCAGAGAGTAACTTTCTCATCCGGGATATTTTCGAGCGACGGAGCTAGGGCCCATTAATTGACCAAAAACCCTTGATCTTAGATTGAAGACATCTCCAACGGCCATCTCCTCTTTTTCTCAATAAAAAGAGACTTTGCTCCTAGGTATAAAAAAGATAAAATTATTACCTCAAATTATTAACTTAAATTAATCTTTCCAAATTATGAGTTGATTTTTGGACATGCTTGGACTAAAAGTTACCTCGTTTGTATCATCTGAATATTGGATTGATGTGCTTATTGGATAGTCAAGAAGAGAAAATCCAATGGTCCTATTTCAACTAACATGTGTTTAGGATTGTTAAACTATTCTAATTTTAGGAAAACATCTTATGAAAATGAGTTCCATGATTTAGACTATTTAATTGAGTGAGCGAATGCTGCGTACATAAATTGTAAGTGCCAGAGTATCAAGCCTCATACTCTGCCAAAGTATCAAATAAATCTCTCATTTTTTTCCAATAAATAAGAGTATCAATGGGCCTGACCAAGATCTGTGCACGCCCAACCCATATTGTTTAACCTAAGCACAAACCCAACCCAAAGCCCATAATAGGCCAAAATAGTCTCACCCGAGCTCTTGCGAGAGGAATGGGAGCTTGGGTTTGATCCTTGAGAGAGGACATCTTATAAAGAGACCCAACTTGCCATTGTTGCAGATCAAGAAGTCACATCCTTAGTCGAGTCTGATAGAGACAATATGACTGAAAGATCAGACCACCCAAAGATGGGGTGGGATCAATGGAGATGTATGGTGGGAGGGGAGGTGAGAGAGATGGATATGGATTGTTGTTGGTAGAATTTTTTCAGCATAAAATATATTACAATAATCCCATTTATAAATGAGCCAGGCTGACGAGCTTTTGGGTATCCAATCCTGATTTAAAAACAGGCTTATCATTGAAGCCCGAACCCAGCGCTCAGGCCTGATATCTCCAGCTACTCTGGTTGGAAGCCCAACGGGCCAAACCAGGCATTGGCTAATAACATGACTGGGGAATGCTAAAAATGAAGGTCCTGCCAGAAATTCAATGCAGCTGGCTCATCACGGTCACATAAAAAACTTCTATTATTTAATCATGACGGTTGATCTGGTTGTACTATTGAAAAAACAAAAGATTATTCAATTTAGCTAACCCTTCTTTTAACGGACTCTAATCTAATGGCCTATCACAATCTAAAACATTTAAATTTCAAGATATATATGTTCCAGATGGTGTGTTACTATAACAACGGTTCAGATTACCAAATAATATTTACACGTGTGCCATGAGAGAGTAAATGCATAGAGCTTTCATGCAGCACCCTACGTAACATTAACATAGATCTCATTTTCGGCGGTAGTCAAGAGGCTCTCTACAGTCTACCCGGTTAGTAACGGTATCCACACATCCCTACGTATTGCTGTGGGATACATCGGAACTTTAGCCATTGGATCAGGACCTTTAAAGTAATCCGAACCGTTTATGTAACGGACCACACTTTGGATGGTGGATATCCATAACCAGTATTAGATTAAAAAATTTCAACCCTTTGATTGATCAACATTTAAGGAGACCATACATGTTCGAAGAAAAAGACAAATGATCAAACTGTTGAAATATTCCAATTCAGATCGTCTCAACTCTTTTTTTTATTCTCCCATTTGAGGTAGTGACATTCAAATAAACCGTTTAGATCGTTCCGAGAGGATCCCAGATCTAAAGGACGGAGTTCGGACGCATACCATAGCAACACGTCGTGATGTTTTCTAGCCAACCTCTCAACACTCGCCTGCTGTTCAAATCGGAGCCGCTTGTTCAGTTCAATAGAGAAGTTTTCTGCCGTACACGCTCCTCTCTAAACGCAGCACACGTGACATTATAGAACTCATGTAAGAAATCTGATCCGTTAGTAAGGCAATCACAATCTTGGGCCTCCCCATTACAAAAACTCAGTCTCGATACTCATCAAGTAGCCCAATCTTACAAGAAAACAACGGACGGCTTAGAAAACATCCCAACGCCACTTTCAAACGTGTACAATTTCCAAACTTATGATGATCATACAGATCTAATTCCTTCATATGGTCATATTAAAGTTGTGGGTCATCTTATGGACAGCTCAGATATCCCACAAACTTGCAATTTTATCACGTGCGAAATGCGTGTAGAGAGGGACTGGTGTGGGGCAGCAAACCTCACAAGAGGCTATCTATCTTCCTACTCGCAAGCGAACGAGCGAACGACAGAGAGGGAGAGAGGGAGAGAGAGAGAGAGCAGAAGATACGATGCCTATCACAGCAGCAGCGGCAGCCATAGGAGCCTCAGGACCAGGCGGAATCATCCTATGCTCGTCTCGTCTCATCCTCAGCCACCGTGTCCGCCTCATCTCTCCATTCACCTCCCTTCCACCTCCAACAGCATCCTCACCGTCCCTTCCCACGCCACGCCCACGCCACGCCCACGCCCACCTTCTTCCTCAACCGTTCATCCCATTCCAGACTCATCTTCGTTGCCAATGCCGTTGATTCGACCCAGCCTTCGACTGCTCCAGGGAAGACAATCGTGTCGGATGAGGAGTTCTCTCTCGCCAAGGTATTGGACGGAAAGATATAAGGTTGGAATTCTTTTCGTTAGTGTATCCAAACGCACCTTGTGCATGGAACTAGGGTACATGGACAGAAATCAGTTCCATGGAAATCCAATCCGTGGAAAGACTTTCTCGCGGACCTCAGTTCTGATGTTTGGATGATAGGTTTTTGAGTGCAATGGAAAGAAGAATTCTTGTGGGATAACGGATTCCAATAACTATTCTAAAAAAACAAGAGGCATTCACACGGAGAAATATTTTGATACTCTGGCAGTGTGTGATGGATGATACACAGGCACTTAGAAATCAGCATGCATGGAATACAGGTAATTCAAATTAACATGTCCAAATTATGGGTCCCAGTTTAGATGTATCATGACCCAAGATTAAGATTGTTTGATTTCTGACCATCGGATTGGTGGATGTTTATTGGTCGGTTAAAAATGAAAAATATCCAATGGTCCTATTTCAACAAACAAGTGTCCATGAATTAGAGATTGTGATTATTCAACGAATCTGTTTTTGGGACAGAGCGGCTATGCGTTCCACAATTTAGTTGGTTTAATTTGATTTAATTCATGCCGTGTGTCCAATTTCTGAGCGTCTGCACATCAAATAACTCGCCTTCACATGAGGGAAGATTGAAGAGTGATCATGCGGGCCCGCTAAGGCTGAAATTAACGTGCGTTCCCCACTGGGTTCCATATGCAGAGATGGTCAGATGATCAGAGCCACACATGTTTTGGGTGCTATGGAAATTGGGTCAAGTAAGATACTTATGCTGAATGGATGATTCTTACTATTAATATGTATAGCTGAATGTGGATCATCAAAGGGAGATTTTTTATTTTATTTTATGGATTAATGATCGGGATTATTTTTTCAGCATGATTATTGGATTATTGGCCCTTCAAGATATACCCCACAAGATCGATGATGCAAATTACCTGATCATCTCTGCATGTGGGCCCCAGCGGGTGGCACATGCTGGTGATCCAGAGCTGCAACACAGGCAGAACAATCTCTTATTTGTAACTGTCCATTCTTCTTGCTTGAGTGTGGCCCACCTGATGAGTGTGGCATTTTATGTGCGGCGCTGAACTTGAGAGGAGAAGAAGACGTTGAGGAGAGAGCCATTAGACAGAGGAGAGAAGTTGTGAAAAAAGGTACAGCCAGAAGTAATGTCTATAGAACCCAAGAAAAGAGCTGTTGGAAGGGAAAGATTTCCAATGAATCAACATTCTTGCTTTTAGCAAGAAAAGCAAAAAGGGGCAAATATGCAGAAATATAATCCATGGAGAAGTAAATTCCATGTGCTTGGGCACTGCCGACATTAGAACTATATGTTTCTGCAGAAATCTCTTCCATTAGTCACCATCTCCAGACATCAAAATGACCTCTTTGCATTCACAAAACGAACCCATACCTTTTGCCATGTACATTACTGTCAAGATGAATAGTTTTATCTGGAAATCCAAGGAAGAATGTGAATCTCCCTCACCCAACTCGACCATGTCCCTTTACACATGGCAAATGTGTGCAACCTGAAGTAGGCCCCAGCATGGTTGTGATCTAGCACAAAAATCAGTCTAGTTGGATGCATCCTAATCGCTCGAGTTGAACAATGAACATGGATCGGTGATCAACCATTTTTAACTGTTTCCAAACCAGTTACCAGGATTGCAAGACCAACCTGATTTTTGTCCCAGGGTACATCTATGGTGTGGCCCTGCTGATGAGCGGCCTGCATCTCATACACGTGTTCCAAGCATGCCATGCGGTGACAGTAGGATTTGCATCCTCAAATTTTCTATCTTGGGATTTTAGTAATCTTTGCACAGATATTTTTAAAGGCAGACACCATCGTTTGACAAAAAAATAAAAAATAAAAAAATTTCAGGGAAGACATATCTGTGTGCATATCGGGCCATTAATAGCTATGCATTTAGTTCTCTAGTTTTGCACTATTGGTTCTTCCATGCCATCTGCGTGGTTACAATCTCTGTGATTCTGTTTTGTACTATTGGTTCTTCCATGCCATCTGTGTGGTTATAATCTTTGTGATTCTGTTCCCTTGACTTATACTATATTGTGATTGCAATTGATCATTTTTTGCTATTGTATTATCCTACTTCCTCCAAATTGGATTAAGCAAATCAATTCACATTTCGCCATTTGCTCTGAATTGAGCAAATCAAATTCTCTACCCTTTTAATCCAACAATGTTTGTGTTCGTTTTAGAGCTACCATTCTTCAAAGCCACAAATATTAGTTTGTTAATTTGGCACCTGCATAACCTGAATTCACAAGGATTGAGAATTGTGATGGAGGAAGCTGGATCTCAAGGCAATGTGAAAAGATTTGAGCTGGCTTTCCAGAACTTGTCAGAATTCACGAATTGAACCATTCAAAAAAAAAAAAAAAAAAAAAATTTACAAATTGAATGAATTGAGTCGGCAAACTTATCAGATCATTGCACCAACTAAACCGGTCAATAGAGAACTGAAGTACTGAACTCAGTAGTGGCTCATTTGGCAGTTGATGCATAAAAAAGTGTGAGGCGAACCAAACCCGAATGGCGAATGGTAAACCGAAAAGCTATGCTCTTACACCCCCTCCTCTCCCTCTTATCTCTTTCTTTTTCTCCTGATGGAAGGTTAATCTTCTTCTTTTTTTCTCTCTTCTGGCTTCTTTTCTTGTTGGGCTTCTTCTTGCACACAACCCTACTTCCCTCTATTTTCTGAATTGTATCTTTCCAACAATCATAATTATCCTCAGATTAGGTCTTTGTTCTCTTGAGCTAAAGCCCAAAGGGGGACAAGGGCATGTAGTTGGCCTCCTCATTCCATGTAACCCTTGTCTGTATAAGTAATTGTTAGTGACCGACTTATGTATCATCATATCTATTTGGGCTCTACTCATTTAGTTGATGAAAGCTTCATGATGAAGGATCAAGTCACCAAAACTCTCACATATCATTTCGACAGCATGGGAAACACCAGAAGACGACTGTCAGTTCTACTCCATTCATCCTGCAGCTGAGGGGAAGTGTTAAGGATGTGAGTGTTGTCCATGGCGCATCATTCATGTGAGCCTGTCGTGTCCTGATCATGTGTAGAAAATCTGAAGACACCTATTTATGCGAAGGTGCTTAGGCCTTAGACTATCTAGTTTTATAATTCAATTGGTCAAAATGTAGTTTCTTGTGTGGTCTTGTGCCCCATGGGTGATCTACTCTTCTAGATTGCATGACCTCTCCCTCAATATGACAATATCTGCTGCCGTCTGTCTCATAAAACTTTTATAACACAAAATGATGCGGACATTAGTGGTGCACCCTTTAGAGTGTACCAGAGGAGGCGACGTCGCAGATCGAGTGTTGGAGCAGACGAGTTGATGTGGATGGACGCCGGGCCCGTTGGGCCCATTTTCTGACGCGTTATAAGTACGCGAGATGTAGGATTGCGCAAGAGCATCATGATCGCTGGACCATGGAGCGGATTTATGTTTATGCGCTTTTTTGTTTATTTCTTTGTTTCTAGGTGCTTTAGTGTCGTTATTTACTTTAGGCGTTTTTATGTTATTTTTTTGGTTTTCAGGCACTTTAGTGCACCTTTTTTCTTTCTTTTCGTAGCTTATATATACTGTGAGAAACCCTATTTCGAAATTTTGGAATGAATAGAAAATTCGTGAGTTTCTTCCTCTTTGTTTGAGAGATTAGGGTTTCAGGATTGGCCCTCGGGTGTTGAGGATTCCACCCCGGAGTTTCCGTTTTTCTCTTCTCTATTTCTTCAAGGTGCGAGGAAAGGTAAACTTCTTTTGATTCCTAATTTGTGTTTCATAAGAACCCATTGCTTTTCGACATCCCTCGTCCTTTTCTGAACCCCCCCCCCCCCCCCCCCCCCCCCCCCCCTCTTCCCTTTTTTGGGTACGATCGAAAAAAGGGATTCTAGCCATGAGAACCGGATCCAAACTTGACTGTGGACTGGCCTATGCTAGATCTAGGATATCCTCATATCCCTAGATCTTCCCTGTTTTACGATTTTACATGGTTTTATGTGAAGGGGCATGATCCGGACAGACGGATCTCATCTTCGTGTTGAGATTTGTTAGTTTCCTCTGATTGGAAGTAGTTAGTTTCGTAATTTTATTATTTGAATATCTTTCAACTGAATATACATGCATCTAGGGTTAGGTCATCGCATGCCCCTGCATCACAAAATCATCCTCAGGGGCTTGTTGTTAATTTTATAACTCGTCTCTGCATTTTCTCTCTATTAATTTCTTCTTGTTTCAAGCTTATTTGCTTTCTTCTTTAAGTCCCAATTATCACTATCCTTGCACTGTTTTACTGTGGAGCAATTTTTGTAATAAGGATGCTAAAATGCTGCTCATTTTAGAGAATTATTGTGCAACTCCCTCCTCAAAGGTATGCATTGCAGACATGTGGGATCAACTGTTGATATTTTAGGCTACCTCATGGATGGTCCACTCTTACCCTCCAGTTTTAATGGGTTTTGCTGGTTGAATGTGGATGTTTTCTGTTTCGGGCTAACAGTTCCTTCTGCAGGCCCTAATCAGATGGCTAACACAGTCCAATCCCCTTGCTTCTGGGATGTCACCTATCCAAATGGTGGCCCATTAAATCAACAGTCATGATATGTTTGCATCATTTATTGTGCAGAGGGAGCTGCATGACACTTTTATGATGCAAGCTGCATATGAGCATCCCCATTTCTGAGTTCAATGTCTTCTTCGATTCCGATCCCCTTTGCCTCAAATTCATATGATTGTGTCATGTTGCAGGTCTCATTTGGTGTTATTGGACTAGCTGTTGGGGTTACACTTCTCTCGTAAGTATTTATTCCATAAAAATTTCAGATTTCTTAAGAATATTCTGGTTTTCATTTCTTTGATTTGCATCCTGTGCTTCAGATATGGATTTGGAGCATATTTCAATATTCTCCCTGGGTCCGAATGGTCTGCAATTATGTTAACTTATGGCTTTCCTCTTGCAATAATTGGTATGGCTCTTAAGGTAAAGATTCACTCATATCTCTCTGTTTCAGCATTGGATATCACACAAATTGAAAATTGGAGCATGTTTAGTTTTTTCCTGGAATTTCGATAACTGCTATTAGGCAGAGGATACTGCTGTTTTAACACAGCATATCTGACCTGGAGGACATTGGCCCTGCCAAAATTAGGATTAATCTCAAATCCAGATTTTGTGGGATCTCCTACTCCCACAGACTCTCACAGTTCAAACATTGTTGGGATTTCATAATGCTAAAAGCTAGTTTATTGGATTTCATACATTACAAACACATGTGATGTCTTTCTTCTAGTTTTCACTCGTGAAACATAGTTATATGAGCACTTGAGTAATGCTTCTATGGTTTCTTTGTTAACATTTGTGAAACGAACATGCTACAATCGGTGATGTATCACTAAGTGTCACCAATGTATTGATACCGCCGATGTGTCACCAATATTTTTGACTATGTAAATTCCAGGTGTCGCTTGTATCGCCAAGGTATCGATATTGCCAATATTTTTTACTGTGTAAATTCCAGGTGTTGCTTCTATCACCAGTGTATCGGTGATATTTTGATAATATCGCCAATGTATTGATATCACCAAAAATCTGTTTATTAAAACCAAAATTTATTTCAAATTTTTTTTTTATAGGCACATTGTTGTGTGCACTTTTCAAATTGTCAATGATAATATCGATCATATTGTGATATTATTGTTATCGCAACATAGGCGATATTGAAACCACCATCTTTCGTTTCCTTTCCAGTTGTCAACAATTTCTCAATAAAATATCGTGTTGTCGATATTCGGAAATATCGATGAATGTTTGGATGGATAGATGGGATGGTTAGATGGATAGATGGGATGGTTGGGATAGTTGGATTGGTTTCTTAAGACAACACATGCTTGTATGCCCCCATTAAATGGAAATTATTAGATACGCATTCTTTTAGCAATTTTTAGATTCCTAAATATCAATGTTGTCAAATGGCATAAGCGATCCTATGCGATCGAACATCCTTTTTTTTTTTTTTAATTTAAAAAATTATAATTTTTTTTTAAATTGGGAAAATTTGGGAAAAATCTATTTTTTTTTTCTTTCTCGTAATTCATAAAGACTTAATTACTCCCATCAATTTTCAAACTAATTTGTGAATATTAGTAAGTATATTACTTATACTATCTATTATCTAAGCTATTAATAACTAAAAAATTAATAACAAATTAACAACTTATTAGTAAAAAGTAAAAACTTAATACTTTTATTGATAAACAAAATCTACAAAGTACAAACTAATAATCTACTATTGTCTATACTCTATATACATTGTTCCCTTTCCCATTGTGGCACATCACTACCATCATCACCATCATCGTCAGAGTCATCTCCATCTTCAACATACACTTCATCTTCTTATGTTTCTTCACCATCTGTGTCCGCACAAGTTGCTCATCCACGTCTAATGGTCGATTATCTTCTTCTTCTACTTCTTCAATCTCAGTATCATCGTCTTCTCGTTGATTGCTAGGTGCAGGCCTCATGCTAGTGGTACTGCTCGCCCCTCCAGCTCCTCTTCTCCGCCGTTGAGAACCTTCCCCAGGTGCCGATCCATAAGCGGTGTCTTCGACTTGAGCCCATGTAAGGGACTCGCCGGCAAAGACTGGATCCTCTGTCTCCACAAGCCACTCTTGAATCTTGAGTCTTGAGTCCTTGACTCTTGAATCTTAATAAATGATAACTCTAATGAAAGAAATCAAGAATAGATTATAGATCACACAAACACGAGTTAAAAACTTAGAATATAGAGTTTAGAAATTAAAAAAGTTAGAAACTTAGAATAAGAGATTAGAATGGACTATGGAGATTAAAAATTAGAATAATAAGAGAATAGAATTTTAGAAGAGATAAGAGAGAAAGAGATAGAGTGAAGAGACTATAGAGTGAGAGTGAATGTGATTGAATCCCTTCTTCTTGCTTCTTGACTTGAACAACTTGGTCTTCAAGTGAAAATAAAAATAGTAAAGAAAAGATGAGAGAACTTATGAAAGAGATTAAGACTAAGAAAGAGACAGAGAGCTTTAGGATGGATGTATGAGAGCAAGAGAGTGTTTTAGGATGAATATGTTGTAAATGAGGGGAAGTGCCTTTTTATAGGCAAAACTTCCGGAAAAAAGAAGAAGCTCCAACGGTCAGATTTCTAACCATTGGAGACTGTGCGATCACATAATTGCATTTATGTGATATGCAATCGCATATGGTCCATATGGCATATGCGATCATCACATATGCCATATGGGCCCAGTTATGCGATTGCCTTTGACAACATTGCTAAATATGCAAATATGTGTATTTTAGTATCTCCTGAAATTTCACTAAAAAATTCGACCGTTTTCTCCATGTTTCCCCACATTTTCAGTTATCGGCAATATCAATATGTTTCTGTATCCCTGACCCCGGCCAACAAAACTTGTGGCGATACCGATACTTCAAACATTGCATATGTGTGAGGGAAATGGTACTATGAGGTTGAGCTTTGTGAGCTCCACCGTGATGTGTGACAGACATCCACCCCATCAATCAGATGCAGCCTTTCATGGTGAGCCATGGGCCTAAAAATCAGGCCAGTCAATGGCTTAGGGAAATACCCACCCATTAAAACCTTCATTATCGTTTATAAGGCCTACTAAGATGTGGCTCGGACATCCGACCCATCCATTGCATGTGTCCCGCTTGGATGAGGGGCCACACTAAGTCTCAGCCGTATCAAAAACTTAGGTGGGCCCACCAATTGGTTTTAGATGCTTAGGCACCATTTCACATGGTTTCAGATGGTATGGCCCACTTGAGTTATGGATTCGGTTGATTTTTGGGATATCCCATAACCTAGAGCGGACCCACCAAATGCACAGTGTGGATGTCCGACATAGATAAACGCTGATTTTGGGGATATCCCAGGTCTGGCCCATATGCCACCTTCTAATCATAACTAACCTCCCTACACTAAGGAAGAGATAATAAACGCCCTTAGTTATGCTCTATCACTTGTTCCAATTAGAAAATAGCTTCAATAGCTTAAATTGATATAGCAATTTATGATGCTAATGATGCATGGAGAATTATTCTATTGCTTGATTGTTGCAGTTCTAAAGATAAATTGAGAATCGTGATTGTTGTCTTGAATGTAGCCTTTCCTATCATGTAGTATGCAGAGCTCAAACCAGTGCCGTGCATAACCTACTCTGATGCTCAGATGTTGAGGGAAACGTGTGCCACTCCTATTCTTAAGCAGGTAACTCTAAACAATACTTTGGTCACTTTTGAAACCTTCATATTGTACTCTTGCTCTGAAATCAGCTTTTGTAAGCTAGCTTGTTTTCTTTAATAAATATCGACCTTTGCAATTGTTGCATTCTTTCCACAGGCCCATGACCAAGTTAAGATATGTTGATTTGTTGGTATTGAAAGAGCCTATGTAACAAGGACATGCCACTTTTTGACATTGTGCCATGTTGACACCTGTCCTTGTCTATTTGTGGCAATAATGGACATGGGTCATTTAAAAAAATAATTTTTAATGCTTAACTATTATTATCTTTTTCTGTATGCTATTTTATAATTGATTTTTAGGTTTATTATTGCTATGATTTATTTTGGGATTTTCTTCACACATAAATAATTAAACGATACTATTAGAAAAGTGGTATTTTATCATTTAATGTGAACAGATGTGTGACACTTTGGCTGATCTAACTTTAAAAGCCACCATGTCCAACGTTGCTATTCATCTATTTCCAAGTTATAGGATGCAGATTAAGTGACAAAGCTAATGAGTTGAACATGTAACAGATGTAAGTTGGTTACACTTGTTATCATATCACTATGACAGACTGGTGAAGCATGTTACATTTACAAGCTCAGGAACTGCTCTTTGCATCACCATATTTTCGAATGAGGACTTGAAACCTTGTATCAAAGGTAGACCAAACAAAAGACACGTCTATTGTGATGCAATATCATCTAATCATGCAATGGAACATCACAAGTGGTCCTGTTGTTGTTTGATTGAAGATCAAGCCCATTGATTGGGTCCTGGTTAAAGATCCGACCTACTCAACCATCGAGATTGAAGATCTAGACCATATCAGGGGTCTGGATTGAGCTGATAAAGATCAGGATCCTATCAATGGCTATGGTGAATGATCGGACAAGATCGATGGTACAATTCACCTACGGGGCCAGAGATTCAATTGGATGGTTACAAAATGCCCATATATTCCTTTATATGCAAAACAAATACATATTGCAGGGTTTTATGCTGATTGTACTGCCTAATGGTGCTATTATAGGATTGGCATATAGAGAGTTTTGGAGATCAAAACTCTTTATTTGGTTTTCCTTTGGGTATCTTCTTTTTCAGTTGCAAGTTGAGACAATTTAGGCTAGTTCTTTTAGCTGATCCAATAGGGTTTTACCCTTGGTTTCTTTCACTTTAAGTAGGAGATTTCAGAAGGCCATATAAAGCATATGTATGGGATTTATGGGAATGCCATGATATGTTTGTGTGAATAAAGTTGCTCTTTTTTGTTTCTTGAGATGGGATACAAGCCTAGGAGAGAGATTCTTTCTAGAACTAGTGGTGAGATGCCTCTAGTAACCCTTTGGGAGTGATTCCTTGACGCAGCATGCATGACAATAGGCTATCAGCTGAGATTAGAAATACAATTAAGTGCAAATAATTAAAACTAGCAAATATGAACATGTGATGCACATATAGAAAAATGAGAGTTCTAAGAGTTTATGCTAAAATCAAAGCCTATAAACAATAACCAGCCCCGAGGCCAATTAAAATCACCCAAAACAATTTTTTATAGAAATGGGGCCACACACGTGCATGATGTTCACATGTGTGGCCGTACGGTCGCATGTGTGGGGCCGCCACGTGTGTGATCGTGCAGTCAGGTTTGGATGGGCCTAATCTGATGTTTAGGCATGTTATTCTGTAAATTCCAACAAGGTTTGATGACGATTGGAAGGGAGAATCGATTCTAGGCTTACCGGTGAAACTTCAAAGCAAGACAATCTAAATTACACCAATATTCCATATTCACCCATGAGATTTAGGAGTTGAGAGACGAAGGACAGAGATGCTTCACACCTCTCCGGGCTTCTATCTCAAGGTCCAATGGAGTCACACCAATGGGGGGAACTTCTTCTTAAAGTTCTCTTAAAAAACACAAATTTTAGGGCCCCCCCTGGCCGTCCACCCCTCCTTTGTTATTTATAAGAAATTTCAAGTCAAATGACAAAAGTACCACTATGCTAAATAAAAAATTCTCACTAGGTACATATGTGAGAAAGATGACTAAAATAGCCTCCGATATGTAAATAATGACTCGAATCTGGTCAGCAACTAAAATAAAATAAATAAACTCCTAAGACTCCTAATGGGCCATTTGATGGTGTCCAAAGTGTGATCCAGCCGTTGGATGTACCAAAAGTGTGGTATGAAGCTGATCAAACAATTAGATGGTAACTACAACACAATCTAACAATTGAAATAAACTCTAGATGACTCCCCTGCGCTCCTGTGCTCCAATGCAGCCCACACGCACATACAATGTGCCACATGTACGTACAATGTATGTGTGGGGTCTTCTGCTCTATGGCTTGGACAAGTTGGGCTGCTGATGATCATCTGTGGAGCCCATCATTGAGTCTCCAAGACATAGTGAAGTCGGCACGATCGTCGATCTCCTCCGGCGTTGCTGATAAGTCTGGAACCCGATGTCCTCATCAATTCCCCCAGGGAGGGGAGAACTCGCCTCTAGCGAGATAAAACTACTGTGTTGCTCCAGGAGATTGGGGTCCAATCACTGTAGCTCTGTCTCCGTGATCCACATGTTGTCTGATGTAGGTCGATTCTTCCACTTGACCATGAACTTTTGATATCCACCCTGTCGAGTGGAAACCACCTGCTCGTCCAATATGGTCTCTATCTCCATGCGTCTCTCAGGTTTAGATAGAATGGGTGGTTTAGTGTGGGATGGGGAATCAAAAGCTGGCCAAGAGTCATATGGTGGGTACGGGATAAGGAGAGGATTGATGGGGGATTGGAATGATCTGGACAAGGCACTAGGTCTTCCACATTGAATGTCGAGTTGATACCCATGTCTGGTGGAAGGTCTATCACAGAAGCATCGGGCCAATTCTTTTGAGGATTTTATAGAGCCCTGTGTTACATGCTTGTAACTTTTTGATGGTTCCTGGAGGGAACCGTTCTGGCCTGAACCGGATCATCACAGTCACCCACATGGAACTCTCTCTGTCTACGATGTGAATTAGCATGCAGTTTGTAAGTTTCATTGCTCGCATTTATTCTACGTCTAATCTCAGCATGTAGCTCATGAATGAAATGCGTAAATGAGCATGCTGACGCTGATGGACGATACGACACTGACATGGGGATAAGATCTATAGGTTTCCTAGGCTGATAACTGTGGACTGCTTCGAATGGACTCATGACTATAGATCTATTGATGGATGAGTTATATGCAAAGTCAGCTACGGGTAAGACTGCATCCCAAGTTCTAATGTGCTCATTGACCAGACATTGTAACAGGTTGCCTAAACCGCGGTTCATGACTTCTGTCTATCCATCGGTCTGCGGGTGGTAAGCTGACGAGAACAGAAGTCGTATGCCTATGATATGCCACAATGTCTTCCAAAAATAGCTCATAAACCTGACATCCCGGTCAGACACTATGGTTTTGGGCAAACCATGAAGACGTACTACCTTTCCAAAGAATATCTTTGTGATGTTGGAAGCGTCAGACATCTTGGAGCAAGGAATGAAGTGGGTCATTTTAGAAAAACGGTCCACTACCACAAAGATGGAATCGTGCTTCCTACTAGTCACAGGAAGTCCAAGCACGAAGTCCATACTAAGGTCATGCCATGGAGCCTGTGGCATTGGAAAAGGTGTATATAAACCGGTGTTATGCTTTTTCTGCTTTGCTTGGTGACAAGTATGGTATCGCCTAATGATCTTGGCCATGTCTCGCTTGAGACTTGGCCAATAGAATCGGTCCTCAACAAGGGCGATGGTCTTGTCACGACCAAAGTGACCTGCAATCCCTCCCGCATGTAACTCCCAAACTAAGAAATCATGGAGGGATGTGCGAGGAATACAGAGTCTGTCTCCTCGAAATAGGAATCTATCACTCAAGACAAAACTTTGATTGTTCCCAACCTGTCCCTCGACAAGGGACGTGTACACGGCTCCAAAGTTTGGACATGTAGTGTATCCCTCTCTCATACGCTCAAACCCTATGACCTCTACACGCATAGACTCGAGTGACATCACCTTCCTACTAAGGGCATTTGCGGGTTTGTTCTCGACCCCGGCCTTGTGCTTAAGCACAAAAGTATAGTCTTGAAGAAACTCAACCCACTTAGCATGCCTCGGGTTTAATTTCTTCTGAGAGCCAAGGTAGCGCAAGGCCTCATGGTCAGAAAACAAAACAAATTCTTGCAGTAATAGATAGTGTCGCCAATGGCGCAGTGACTGTATAATCGCATAGAACTCCTTGTCATAGGTTCCGTTGCTTGGCCTCATTCAACTTCTCACTAAAATATGCAATGGGGTGCCCCTCCTGATTGAGCACACCACCTATGCCCACACTAGAAGCATCACATGCAACTTCAAAGACTTTCGAAAAGTCAGGAAGTCGCATGATTGGTGCTTTTGTCATCTTGCCTTTTATCTTCTTGAAGGCTCGAGAAGCGGCTTTAGTCCACCTAAACTCCTCTTTCCTGATGCAATCAGTAATGGGAGCCATGATAGAACTAAACCCCCTGATGAACCGCCGATAGAAAGTCGCTAAGCCATGAAAGCTACGGACTTTGTGAATGTTTTGTGGTTCTGGCCACTCTACAATAGCCTTCACCTTCTCGGGATCAGCAAACATACCCTCCCTAGACACTACGAACCCTAAGAAAATAACCCTATCTAACATGAATGTGCATTTCTTAAGGTTTGCATATAGTTTCTCTGCTCTTAAGATCCTGTAGACTTGCCTCAAGTGGTTGAAATGCAGTTCCACAGTGGTGCTATAGATAAGAACGTTGTCAAAATGCATCACTAGAAACTTCCCTATGTAGGGTCTCAGCACTTGGGTCATCACACACATAAAGGTACTGGGTGTATTAGTCAAGCCAAAAGGCATGACTAACCACTCGTACAACCCATCTTTTGTTTTGAACACCGTCTTCCAGTCATCTCCTGGGCGAATGCGTATCTGATGGTACCCGCTCTTGAGGTCTATTTTGGAGAATATTGTGGCGCCAGACATCATATCAAGCATACCGTCAAGCCGCGGTATGGGGCTTGATGGTAATCTTGTTGATGGAACGGCTATCCATGCACACGTGCCAAGTGCCATCTTTCTTTGGCGTGAAGAGGGCGGGCACTGCGCATGGGCTCATTCTCTCTTGGATGAAACCCTTTTGCTGGAGCTCATCGACTTGCTTCTTTAACTATGCATGTTCTGCGGGTTCATCCTGTAATGGGGGAGGTTTGGGAGCGTAGAACTCAACACGAGATCAATGGCATGTTGAATGTCTCACATCGGAGGAAGCTCGTCTGGAAGATCATCAGGGAAAACATCCCCGAACTCGTCTAACAAGGGATGAACCTCCTGAGGTCCATCTACTGTCACCTCAGGTGTAGCCTCTCTGGCCACTAGGGCATACACCTTTGCATCAACCCTAGTCTCTCGTTCAAATTCTTTGGTTGTGATAACATGGAGAGACTTGGATTATGACTTCTCTTCTTGTGAATTGTGCAACTTCCCCTCTTGCTTCTTATCAATCGTATTCTTAGGGGAAGTGGGACTAACACGACCTTCTTGCCGTGGTGCATAAAGGTACATGCATTCTAGTGGCCTTGAATAGTAACATCGCGATCAAATAGCCAAGGCCGGCCTAGAATGATGTGCCCTATGTCCATCGGCATGACATCACACCACAACGAGTCTGAGTATACGTCAAACTGGACAGGCACAAGACATCGCTGTGTGACATCAACTGAGGTTGCATCGATCCAAGACACCCTGCATGGCTGAGGGTGTGGCTCAGGCTTCAAGCCCAATTGCACTACAACACCAGTGGAGAGAACATTCGAGCAACTACCACTATCAACTATCACCTTACATGACTTGTTTCCACTCTTTCCATAGGTGTAGAAGATTGTAGTTTAGCACCAATCATCATGGACTTTAGGGTGTGCAATGGCACATCGAACCACAGCTAGTGGTGTGTTCTCTCCATCATCGACATCCTCATCACTGGGTACTATGTCCGGTTGATAGACAAACTCATCCTGATCACTTTGATCATTGGCCTCCTCGCCACATTCGTCAAGGAGAAGGGGTTTTATTCTTAAATCTCTTAGGACATTGCTGTGCAAAATGTCCAAACCCCTAACAATTGTAGCACTGCACGAAGTTACCCCCCTAGAGCCGGTACTTGCTGTACCCTTCCCTTTTGTGTTTCTAGGGTTAGGCTGTGAACCCTGGAATTTAGTTTGGTTCCCAAAAGTAGGCCAACTACCCTGGGTAGTGGTCCTAGTAGTAAGGTCCCGAGAATTTCTCCCAAACTGTGGTCTGGAGTACAACTTGATCTCTTGAACCGCCTGGAATGCCTCCTCAAGTGTGGTAATCAGGCGGAGGTGGAGATCTCGCTGTATCTCAGGTTGGAGCCCCATCTTGAATCGCAACAAGAAGGTCAACGGGGGCTCCTCTGTGTCACACTGCATCATGAACTCCTCAAAGCACGAGATGTAGTCTGCCACAGTCATGGTCCCCTGACGCAGGGAAACCCATTGGTCCATTAACCGCTGGCAGTATGTGTAGGGCAGATACTTCTCCTTCAGTACCTACTTCATCTCCTCCAATGTGCGACTGGGGCCTGCCCTGCTCTCTCCATCCGCCTCTCCGTGTTTGCCCAAAACATCTTGGCCTAACCCTCAAGCTTCATTTTGGCAAATTTGACTGCCAACCAGTCTATGAAAGCTTTCGGGTCCAATCGGCCATCATAGCTAGGAGCATCAACTTTCACGCTTTTCATGACCCGCTTATCTGGATCATAGCGGTCATAGCGCTCAACAGGCTGATGAGGGACATGTGGTGCCACATTCCTCCCGTGACCCCTACCATGTCCATCATGAGGCATGCCCATTCCAGTTAGGATGACCTCCATTGCCATGGGGTTCCTCTACACAGTCACCTGCCTGAGATTGACAGTCTTCCCGTGTTGGGGTTTACCGGACCTGGAGTTTCAAGGGTGGCGACTCGGGCTGCTACAACGGTCACTTGCTCCGCTGTGGTCCTATTGTGGTTTTCTATTCTCCTAAGGCGCTTATCAGTTCTATCCATTCAATCTAGGAGGGCCTTAAGGGACTCATTAATTCGCTCCAGATTCATGGTGGTGTTCAGTTCCTCGGCCTGATCTAGTGGGCATACAAAGACATGGGATGCAATAGACTCCTACAAACCTACGACACTAAAACTCTTAATTGACTCGCTACACAAACCACAAATCTGAAATTCTGTGACTTAAACCAATTTCTGCAGGCACAAGGATGATCAGTGGAGTGCAAAGAATTTCCACTGCGCAAGGATTGCTGCACATGCAGAAACTTTCAGCAAGTTGTGCAACTTTTCAGCTATGCGCAGAAATTTCTGCCATGCACAGAAAACTCAACAAGTTGCAGAAAAATTTCTGGTATGCGCAAAAAATTCAGCAATGTGTAGAAAATTCCAACAGATTGCAGAAAATCCCATGCAACAACTTCTGTTGTGACAGCGGATTCAGCAAGTGCTGGATTTTCTGCAATGTGCAGATAATGCAGCTCCTTGCAGGAATGACAACAGAATTTCAGCAAAGTGAGATGCGCAGAAAGTTCTGCAAAGGGTAAGGATTTTCTGCACTATTCAGGAAAATCAGCAATTTGCAGGAAAGGTCCAGCAACCAGTGTAACCTAGGCACACAAAACTCAGTTATGTCGCAGAATTTGGAGCTACGCAACAGATTTAACAGACCCAGAAATTT
Source organism: Liriodendron chinense (assembly GCA_003013855.2). Lineage (NCBI taxonomy): Eukaryota > Viridiplantae > Streptophyta > Magnoliopsida > Magnoliales > Magnoliaceae > Liriodendron > Liriodendron chinense. The sequence continues at coordinate 7,430,800 of ML058339.1, read as the reverse complement.
CAGATCTGAACAGGAACTTCAGATCTGCACTAAATGCATGTTTTAGACATTTCTACAAACACATGATATTCATGAGATCTATCATCAAACTTGTAGCATGCGCGATAACGAAACCCTATACTAACCCGTGTCTTTGATACCAAAATTGATGCAGCATGCATGAGAATAAGCTATCAGTTGAGGTTAGAAATACAATTAAGTGCAAACAATTAAAACTAGCAATTTGAACATGTAATGCACAAATAGAAAAATGAGAGTTCTAAGAGTTTCTGCTAAAATCCAAGCCTAGAAACAGTAACCCACCCCGAGGCCAATTAAAATAAATTGACGAGGACATCGATTTCTGGACTTATCGGTGACGCCGGAGGAGATCGACAACCACGCCGACTTCACTATGTCTTGGAGACTCATTGATGGGCCCCACAGATGATCATCAACGGCTCGGATTGTCCAAGCCATAGAGCCGAAGACCCCACACGTACATTGTACGTACATGTGGCACATTGTATGGGGGTGTGGGCTGCATTGGAGCACATGAGCGCAGATGAGTTATCTAGAGTCTATGTCAACCGTTGGATCGTGTCCTAGTCACCATCCTACTGTTGGATCAACTTCGTATCACACTTTTGGCACATCAAACGGTTGGATCGCACTTTGGACACCATTCAGTGACCCATTAGGAGTCTTAGGAGTTTATTTATGTTATTTTAGTTGCTGGACAGATTTGAGTCATTATTTACATGTCGGAGGCTATTTTGGTCATCTTTCCCACATGTGTACCTAGTGGGAATTTTTTTATTTAGTATAGGGGTACTTTTGTCATTTGACTTGAAATTTCTTATACATAACAAAGGGGGGTGGACGGCCAGGGGGAGCTCTAAAATTTGTGTTTTTTAAGAAAGCTTTGAGAAGTTCCCCCCATTGGTGTGACTCCATTGGACCTTGAGATAGAAGCCCGAAGAAGTGTGAAGCATTTCCGTCCTTCGTCTCTCAACTTCTAAATCTCATAGGTGAATCTGGAATATTGGTGTAGTTTGGATTTTCTTGCTTTGAAGTTTCACCGGTAAACCTAGAATCGATTCTCCCTTCCAATCTTCATCAAACCCCGTTGGAATCTTTAGAATAACACACTTAAACATCATATCAGGCCCGAACCTGACCGCATGATCGCACATGTGGCAGCCCCACACATGTGACCGTACGGCCACATGTGTGAACATCATGCACACGTGTGTGGCCCGATTTCTGGAAAAATTGTTTTAGTTGATTTTTTTTGGCCTCGGGGCTGGTTACTGTTTCTAGGCTTGGATTTTAGCATAAACTCTTAGAATTCTCATTTTTCTATATGCACATCACATGTTCAGATTGTTAGTTTTAGTTATTTGCACTTAATTTTATTTCTAATCTCAGCTAATAGCCTATTGGAATGCATGCTGCATCATTCCCTCAGGTCTTGTGTGGCGTGACTCCACATTTTTATCATTTTTATTTTATTTCTATTATTTTATGCGAGAAATTTTTAATTTTATGGCAGCAAGTGGAGGATTGGATCATCTGTAATGAGTATTATTAAATCAATTCCAGTTTGATTCTTCAATTCTGCTACATATATCGCAAGCACTTAATGTTCATGATAGTGCATCTGACAGTGGTTCCTTGATTTTCTTTGTAGAACCAAATTATTTGCATAAAAATAAGAGGAACAAGTAGCGAGGCTCGGGCCAAGCCAGGGTCCACCCTAGCTCAGCTGGGGTGCAAACTGGAAGCATCTGATTGCTTTAAAGAGTGTGTGATGAACCCAACACTCCACTAGTCTAGAGACTAGTGATTAGATCTCCCCTTTCTGCCACAATCTTCTA